>JAPXFQ010002332.1:887500-1519871 GCA_028564705.1 Apricaphanius iberus | reverse complement strand
AAATCGTTCCCATTCGAAAACCGTACAAGGTATCGGAAAAATTCTTGAAGTGTGAGCGAGATTTATCATTTCTCTTCGTTCATGCCAAAGCAGAAGTCTCTACCTTATTCACAGTCCGAGAGGGAACGAGAGAAAAATGACTAAGAACATCTCTCTGTTACACAAAGTCCTGAGGAGCCACAATGATAAATTATAGGAGAAAAGCCCTAAAACTGGGTTCCACTTTGAGCGATCTAGAGCTCGCTGAGAGAAAACCGTGCGACATAGGGAAATTTTGAAATGATCCTGAGAATCACAAAGGGCGGCTCTATTTCATGACCGAAAATCATGTCACTAGTGCGAAATATGTGGCCGTGACGTCGAGTTAAATTTTGATGAGGACCTTCCAAAAGTTCATCACTCCACACTCTGCTTAACGAGCTGCTCCACTCTAAAAATGTCGATTTGGGGCAAACTTTGGGTCGAACAAAGTCAAATTGTGACAAAACCGTAACAGCTATCGACATGCGGTCTTCAATGCTGAACACAGCACGGACGTGGCTACAATCTGGATTTCGAATGGTGTTGCTAAGTTATTGTATGGCTACACAGTAAATCTTCAAAAATAGTGGATTTTTCATGATTTTGGGCCGTTTTTCCATTCATTTCCAATGGGTGTTTTTGGGGGTGGTTCTTCGCTAATTACGTCGCCATGGTAACTCCAATCGCCAATAAAAGTAATAGCACACCTCACACGATCGAGCCGGTCGTTTTGATGTATATATTGTGGGGGTGCACGCTACGGTACGACCCGCATTAACGGTGAAAGAAAAAAGAGTCCGTTTAGAAGTGAATAGTAATAAGGGACTGCCCATGCAATTGCATGGAGGCAGTGCAATACATTGCTTTGCAATGGATTTGCACTGCCTCCATGCATTGCATTGGGCCGTCCCTTAACTAGAAAATTTCAGGAAATTTAGAGAAGGGACGGCCACGGTGTGCATGCTAATGCTAACTAGCATGCTAATGCTAATGTTAGCTAACATGTTGGCATTACTATAAACCCATTCAGTACCAAAATATAGTCAAAAAGCTCAAATTAGCTAAAATGCTAACAAGAGCTAGCATGCTAATGCTAACTAGCATGCTAATGCTAGCTAACATGTTGGCAATACTATAAACCCATTCAGTACAAAAATATAGTCAAAAAGCTAAAATTAGCTAAAATGCTAACAACAGCTAGCATGCTAATGCTAACTAGCATGCTAATGCTAGCTAACATGTTGGCATTACTATAATCCCATTCAGTACAAAAATATAGTCAAAAAGCTAAAATTAGCTAAAATGCTAGCAACAGCTAGCATGGTAATGCTAACTAGCATGCTAATGCTAGCTAAGATGTTGGCATTAGTATTAATAGGATTAGTATGAAAATATACTGAAAAAGCTGAAATCAACTAAAATGCATACAAGTGCAATGTAGTACTGTGTATAACATAGGGATTTTGGTTCCAGCTTTCAAACAAGAAAAAAAAAAATTTTGCTCCCCCTGGGATTCGAACCCACTACCTCTTGCATTGTATTCCTGTTCCTTCACAGTTACACTACAACATCAGTTATACAGCATTGAGTTTTAGGCCATATGATCTGTTGTCTCGTCTCCCAGTTCAGCTTTCAGCAAAGAAAAATTATTTGCTGCTCGCTCCTGGATTTGAACCCAGTACCTCTGGGATGCAAACCCTCTTCCTTAACCACTACGCCATCACAGACATACATATAACATTGAGTTTTAGGCCATATGATCTGTTGTCTCCTCTCCATGTTCAGAGTGTTAAACAGCTGCGAACGAACCTTTCCCATTCGAAAACTATAGCAGCTATCAGGAAAATTATTGGAGTGTTAGCGATATTTATCCTTTGTGTTCAATTATTTCAAAGCACAACTCTCTATCTTATTCACAGATGAAATGGTACAGGCAGACAGGGGGACTGAGAAAGACAGAGACATGGTCAGAAAGACAAAGACAGATGGACTGACACATGGACTTGTTTGTAGTACTTCTCTCTATAGTACTGCATAGCATAACCTGTGTTTAAGTGGGGTTTAATAGGCCTTCAATGTGTATATACTGTGGAATGAACTTTAGTGAACTCTGATCAAAGGTGCTCCGTTTCCCCAGCAACAAGTGTGAGTGAAAACTGCAGCAGGTGCAAACACTTAAGATGATTAAGAGCTTCAATTTTAAGAAAAAACTCCAAAAAGTGCGCCGAACAAATCGTTCCCATTCGAAAACCGTACAAGGTATCGGAAAAATTCTTGAAGTGTGAGCGAGATGTATCATTTCTCTTCGTTCATGCCAAAGCAGAAGTCTCTACCTTATTCACAGTCCGAGAGGGAACGAGAGAAAAATGACTAAGAACATCTCTCTGGCTGAGATCATCCTGAGCAGCCACAATGATAAACTATAGGAGATTAGCCCTAAAACTGGGTTCCACTTTGAGCGATCTAGAGCTCGCTGAGAGAAAACCGTGCGACATAGGGAAATTTTGAAATGATCCTGAGAATCACAAAGGGCGGCTCTATTTCATGACCGAAAATCATGTCACTAGTGCGAAATATGTGGCCGTGACGTCGAGTTAAATTTTGATGAGGACCTTCCAAAAGTTCATCACTCCACACTCTGCTTAACGAGCTGCTCCACTCTAAAAAGACAAAACCGTAACAGCTATCGACATGCGGTCTTCAATGCTGAACACAGCACGGACGTGGCTACAATCTGGATTTCGAATGGTGTTGCTAAGTTATTGTATGGCTACACAGTAAATCTTCAAAAATAGTGGATTTTTCATGATTTTTGGCCGTTTTTCCATGCATTTCCAATGGGTGTTTTTGGGGGTGGTTTTTCGCTAATTACGTCGCCATGGTAACTCCAATCGCCAATAAAAGTAATAGCACACCTCACACGATCGAGCCGGTCGTTTTGATGTATATATTGTGGGGGTGCACGCTACGGTACGACCCGCATTAACGGTGAAAGAATAAAGAGTCCGTTTAGAAGTGAATAGTAATAAGGGACTGCCCATGCAATTGCATGGAGGCAGTGCAATACATTGCTTTGCAATGGATTTGCACTGCCTCCATGCATTGCATTGGGCCGTCCCTTAATAAGAGTCCGTTTAGGAGTGAAGAATAATAAGGGACTGCCCATGCAATTGCATGGAGGCAGTGCAATACATTGCTTTGCAATGGATTTGCACTGCCTCCATGCATTGCATTGGGCCGTCCCTTAATAATAAAGAATAAAGAGAAACAGGAACACTATAGTGTGAATGCCTACAGCATTCACACAATGAGATAATGTTACCTATATGGGAAGAATGTAAAAATACCTGGATAAATAATTAAATATCAGAGAAGCAGATGTACTTTGGATGACTGAGAAACAACATAAGAGTAAATTTGTGTTACATTAACTAGATACAACTAGTTAAACATTTAGAGTATAAAATATAAATATAACATGGCCTATATTTTTTAAATTAAATTCGAACTGAAACTGTAATGTGTTCACAAAACTAACTAAAACGAATTTAATTTATTAAGAAATTATGCTTAGTTTTCGGTTCACAATCGGTCTTATAAAATCTAGAAGAATTATTTATATGTCGCTCTCTGCCTACTGCTCGCTATCACCAGAAAGAGATGCAATAGTTTCCGTTGTGCCTTTTTGGTTGCACAAATCGCTCTGATAAAAACAAAACAGGAAAGTTGGATACAACCCCATCTATTCGCCCCCTTTTAAGGCAAATAAAAGACATCTTTGAATTGCAAGCCATCAGAAGAAGTGATTGAAATGTTGATTAAACAGTCTGCAGAAAAAAACTTCATAACAGGTGAGTTATGGCTAACAAACAAGCTAAAATTGCTAACTAACAGTGCGACTGCAAATAATAGCAATGGGAGTCGGTGTTACCACGGAGCTTTGTAGCTGGTGTATGTTGTGCGTGTATCCGCTGTATTGATGGACAAATAATCCCTCTGTAATTTCTGGTTGGTAGCTGTTTTTACTGACTGTACTGCATTATCCCAACATGTCAGTCCAGTAGTCTGTGTTGTGGTGGTCTGCCTATCGTCATGTAGGCAAAGGTTGAGTGAAAGCGCCAGAGTCCAATTTGAGATTACTTACTACTAGAGAATGTGCAAATTGATCAAAAGCATCATAGTACTCATGGTAGCTTGGCTTTTTTTTGTGTTGCCACTCAGTCTCAGTGTTTTTACAGAACTGCATCACCTCACCTGCATTAAATGTTTGTCTTTTTAATACACAGGTGCTATTATTGTGTTTACAGAACTTTGAACATTACTCTGCCATATATCTTTATATTTGCCTGATTTGTATGGTTTTTAATCTGGCCCATGTCAATAAATGTTTAAAAAAGTATAATAATTTTCAGAGATTTTGTTATACATTTCTTCTTTTTTTTAGTCTTGTCCTGGTATACAACTTGTTTAACAAAAAGACTAAAACTAATAAAAACTAAACAAACTAAGTATTTTCAAAAAAAGAAACTAAACAATGTTACAAATGCTAAAAACTAAAACAGAATTTAAAATCTTAACTCAAAACTAAATTAACACTTAAACGAAAGAAAAGTTTAAAACTATTATAACCCTGGACTGCCCCGGGCTCCATGGAGTATATATGATCCGCCGCAGGGGCCACAGATGTTCCCCTAAGCCTTTGTAACTCTTCAACCTTCTGTAAGCTCCCAAATAGAAAGATGTTTTGAGTATAATGCTCATATCTGAGATGATGCTCAGATGCTGTTATGGGAATCTAGAAAATGTTTGTTCATATGCAGTGAGTTAAAGCTGTCGTTGAGAGAATTGGAAATGGGTCATGAAACTTATGCAGAAAGCGAATAAAAACAGGATTAAACCAGTGTAAGAAAGAAGAACAGAGCAGGAAAAACAGCAGAAGCCGGTTAATGTCTAAGACAAATAAGATCTTAGTGGCCTTGTAACTTGTATCTTGGAGTTGTTCTTCGACACGGAAGTAAGACGCCCAATTTCACTAACCCCCCCACCCCACCCCCCCATGAGTTCCGTGCATTTCATGACATAGCCATGAGCCCACTCTGATCGCAGCAAAGCAGCATGAGCAACAAATAATGTTACAAGCCACATTAGCTTAGCTATATTATACACATTAGCTATACTTTTTGAAAAGATTTCACTAATTTAAATTAAAGGCTTATTGTGATGCTCTTTGTACCTTTAACATTTTCTGAAACTTTATTGTATTAATTGCTCAGACATGTGGTTTATTTTTTGTTTAATCACCTTGTCAATAAAGCTCATTTCAGCAGCTAAAGCTTCTTACCAATAACAGAGTGTAGACGGAGCCCAAACCATTGGAGCCAAGTCAAGAGACTAAGTGCTGAAGCAACCATATCTTTCGAGTCCCGTTTTTATTTTTAAAGTGAAGGGGGCCCCCGACCAAGGATTTACACATGTCGACCTATGGTTGACTGATTTTAAGTCACACCATTCTACTTCCGGTCCATGGGTCCCTTAATGCCAAAACAAATAATTCAATGGAGCGATAAGTTATTTTCTGATCCCCTGTGAAATGCGCCGTGGATCGAACATATGATGTCCATGAATTTTAAAGACTAATTTTGATCGAAAGAAAACGCAGATTTTCTACCTCCGACAAAAGTTACTTTAGGTTTTATGTAAAACGTTTAGTGGACTACAACTGCAAAAGAAGGAGAGCGAAGGTCGTAGCCTCCGGGAAAAAGAAAGGAGCATTATAAACGGAGAAAACCACTATAAATCTGACAATGTGGGAAAAGGCAGCTATGTAGGGGGTCAAGCAGTTGGAGTGAGAGCCAGCACGCGAGAGAAGCTCTTTACGTGCCATAGCTAGTGCCAGCACGCGTTAGCTGAGTGACGTCATATATGCAACTTCTGACTTCTGATTTGTAAGCATTTTAATTAAGAAATTATAAAATCCAAATCACTTGACAAACACAGTTGAAATGTACATCAGTTATCATTTAAATTAAGGTACAACATATTTTTGATTCAGGACGTAAGATAAAGCGGACCAGAAAATAACTTTTATCGCTCCATTTTCGGCTACGGGACCCATGGACCAACCGGAAGGGGAGGAGATTTGGGCTCACTATGGGACTATTGTACGCCGCAAAAACCTATGGGTAATGTGTTCATGTTAATTGTAGAATTTCTCCATTTTATCTTCCAAATGTAGCCATGTTCTTCATCCTTTGAGTTATGATTTTGTGAGTGTTTTGTTGTCTGTCTGTGCACCATCGTCAATCTTTGCCCGCTTATGCTGAAGTTGCATATAGCATTGCGCCCTAGTGGTTGTGCAGTGTGAAGCATGAAAGAGATAAAACTCTAATATTCTCTCTTGTGACTTCTCACATTTGTGTGGGCATGATTTAAATTAAATTCTTTAAATATTAATCTGCAAACCAAAACGTAAAAGAATAAAGACTTTTTAAACTTTATGTAACTGTACATGACCCGTATCCTGTAAATACCTTAACGAAATGATGCTTGTTTCATCTACAAAGCTTTGACCTGAGAATGGTGGCCGAATCAGTCAATGCCCATCGATTCCTCGAATCTTCGACTATTCGGGGTCACCCCTATTAAAGAATAAGTTGAAGGTTAAATTGTTGCTAATATGCATATAAAATGTTATACAAAAATTACAATTTGAAATGTTTATTAAGGTTATTTTAAAATTCACTATGCATAACTGCAAATATGCTAATTTAAAGTTTCTTAATCGGTTGTGTTTTCAAGAGTCAGTGTAATCTTTAGCTTTGGACTGTGGACATTTTTCTTAAAAATCGTAAATTACTCTGTGTGCTGTACAAACACCAGCCTGTCGGGAGATGGAGCCCATTTCCAAAGAAAAAAACAAACAACAAACGGGCAGCATCTTCCGTGTCTGGGTGCATTTTATGCAGCCGACACTGGCCTGCTTTGGCTATGGAAAACCCTTGAAATCTATGGCGCTCACTTCAGACCAGAGGATTAAAATACCAGCGACGTGCCCGCGTTTATAGCGAAACAAAGATCAGGACTCTAACCAGCCACTGTGCTGGTCCTTATAGCTTCATGGAAACTTTTTCTGCAGCTGCTTCTAATTGCAGCAGCCAGCTGGGAGACAGCAGGGGCTTTTAAAATACTAGTTTTGGAGTACTTAGTTATTTATTCGAAGATTTATGTTTACTCTAAATACAGCAAATCTTAAATGTGACAGCATATTTACAAAACTATGACTAATATTAAAATAGCTTCTCACGTTCAAGATGGCAGTACTGCTGTGGAACTTATATATATATATATATATATATATATATATATATATATATATATATATAAACTGATTTCCTCCTTTGTAAATCCCATGGTAGAGTTGGGGTAAAACAGAAAAAAAAATTACCTTAAAAATTCATGTTGACCAGGTGTGCATCTATCTGCAGGATTTTGTTATAATGCTCCTAATAGTTATTGAAATAAAAAAAAAAATAATATTTCAATACATCACATTTATGAGTCTCAAAGTTGAATTGCTACTTTGCAGAAAAATGCAAAAAAATCACACTCCCTTGTACTGCATTACTATTTACAATATGATGAACCAGTTTGAGTAAAAAAAACCTTAAGATTGTCAAAGGGTTGTAGGAGATACACTGACTTTGTTCACACACACATTTGATGGAGTTCAAAATAGAGCAAAATATGTGAACTGATTATTCAGCATGATGTAGGGACTTCTATTTTCAATACAAAACCTCATTAGGATAAACATGTGATTTCGTAGGTTTTTTGCTGGAAATGAATAAAAGAAAAAGATAAGTAACATTAGGATTTTCATTATTTTTTTTTGTCTTTTTTTTGTAACAAAGATAAATAATACACAAAGTGAAAAATGGTGAAGACATGACACATTTTCTTTTTTTGTCTACTTTCAGATCAGGAGATCATTTATATGTGTCCATTCAGTGGAGCTGTGAAAGGGAAAGTGTTAATCACCAACTACAGACTTTACTTCAAGAGTTTAGACGCTGTAAGTTTAAGAAATTATTCAAAGATCTTTTGTCTGACGGGCATTATGAAACTTCAATGTGACCCGTAATGTGCCAGTGCTGTACTTTGATACCTTATCACTATGATTGCTAAAGTTTGACACTTGAAATTTATTTTACTACTAGGGGTGTCACAATCTAATAAAAAAAAAAAAAAAATCTAAATCAATCGAAATTACGTCACAACCTCACTGTACTTTATTATATAAATTTTAATGAATAAAGCCAATGACCGTAGACTAGACTAATCTAAAAATGGCATAGGGTTCTGTGCTGTAAGAAAAAGTAGAAAAACTATTAAAAATTGAATCGTGACACTACAATAGAGAATCAAATTGATTCGAGGATTTGGAGAATCGTTATACCCCTATTTACTACCTTTATTGTCAAAGGAATTTAGTAATGTTTGTTACTGATCCAGGTTAGGGCTGGGCGATTTATAAAGATAAAATAATCACGATTATTGTCACTATCTTGAACAATGTTGATTTTCAATTTGGTTTTTGTCTTATCAAAGCGATAATAATAAAAATTAAATCGCACATACAGAGCGTGCGTCTTGCTACTGTTGTATTGCTAACATCACATTACTTCAAAACCGTGTGCATTTCTTCGTACTCAGATGGATGATAGGACTTAAGGTGATAATAACTAGCTTTGTTGAAATCCGTTTGTAGTCCTTTGGCAGATTTTTACAGATCAGATTATTCTAGTTGCTGTCCTCTCTGAAATATCCAAACCATTTTGAAACTACAGAGCTCACGATGCCACCTCTCTCCAAAATGACATTGGTGTATTCTCTCCTGTGGTCAATGTCAGCAATTTGATCATCTTTATCATCTTCCTTGTTGTCCATTTTCCTTCAAAATTCTTCACCAACTGTACACTCTTGATACTTTGCTTTCATTTTACCTACCAACATGTGCTTCCTGCTTATAAGTACCACATGTTTTTTCTGCGACTTGATTTGCCATTTAGCTTGACAACAAGGCAGTGCTTTAACAGGATTGATCAGATGGCATAACGATTAAAGCACACCTCACAACTATCACAATTGAGCTTTTTAATATGGCCATTTTGATTAAAATTAGATTTGCCCAGCCCTAATTAAGGTTATTACACTCTTTCAGCATTTGCTGCCTGACCAGATCATTTGGTTTTTTCTATTTAGCATGATGCAAAACTAAATCTATTCACTCCCTTGTCTCCCAATTAGTCATGACTAGTGGTGTCACAATCTCGTTAAAAAATAATCTAAATCGATCGCAATTAGGTCACGACCTCGCGCATCGACATCCAAAATAGGATCTCAATCCCCCTCCTCCCATGTTTACATACTATAGCATGACTAGTGTACGCGTCCTCGCACCAGTTAATAGGCAACTGCAGTGTTTCCCACAGATTTGAAAGCAATGTGTGGTGGTTGGTCCGGAAGGGACGGGTGTGCTGTGGGGGGATACAGGTCGGAGTTAGGTTTTACCGCAAACTTGCGACTGTAGAAGGGGTAATTACTTGCTTGCTAAGGGTTGGGACCTACAGTACAATCTATCTACTATTGTATTCAGAATATGAAGTATTTTATAGCACTTTTTAATCTATGTATAATTAAGTATACTTGCCAACCTTGAGAGCTCAGAATTAGGGAGACATTCAAAAGGCGGTTAAAAAAGAAAAATAAAATACTTGAATTTTAACTTGAATTTAACAGTATTTATTTATTTATTTTACAAAATAACAGTCCACAGCAAACAGTCAACAGCAAAGTTGCAATGTTTTGTGATTTTATTTTTCGCCAATTACTTAAATTGTTTGAAAAGCTAGTAGAATTTGAGACTACAGTACATAGTCACATGAACTTTAGCAAAATAAAATGACTTAAATGTCCTTTTAAAAGTTGAAAACTCTAAAATGTGACCAGCTCAGATTGCGTCCCCACTAGAAGAACATCTCTGCTGTTACTTTGGTGCTACAGTCCCACACCCACCCCGGGCCCTTTTATCCCCTCTTTATTTACCTCCTGGATTCGCCCCTGCTCAGCAGCACTGAAAGTTTAGGAATGGTCACTATTAATCATTCTAAAAAGTCATAGGAGATTTTAGAACAATTCTAAGAACTCCTGAGTTTTTAGAATGAGGAGTTCTTTGTTTTTAGAAACTACAGCTTATGTCATAAAATCACATAAAAAACGTTCTGAAAACTTGCAGCTCATTGCCCCAGCGTGCGTTACTAATTACAGCTGATGGCTTTCTCATGTGACAAAGACGAATCATGTAGGTAAACTTTTTTGGATTGAAAACTGCAAATTTCGCCAACAGGTGTTGGACTTTTATTATATTAACCACACGGAGGAAAACATTGCAGCCGGAGGGAATTACTAGCTGGGATCAAAAGGAAGAAAATCTTGATTGCAGAACGACACCGATGACCATCGAGTGTGATGATTAAAATCAGATAAAGTTGTTAATATTTGCCTTTGTCTTAAAATAAGTAAATAATCTTATGGAATAGAATAAATGATGTATAAAAATCTGTTTATAATACACAATATTTTTGATTGCATTAATTTAAAAATGCATGACAAAAGCCCCACAAAAATAATTGCACATTAAATCGCAATCGCAATATTGAAGAAAAAAAATCGCAATCAGATTATTTTCCAAAATCGTTAGGCCCTAACGAGAACCGAACGGCATACCTTTTACAAACGCTGTTGAGAGTAAACAGTAGGGGGAAGTGTTGAGCGCTATTTGACAGTCTGTAGGTAAATGCGGTCAACGGTGGCAAAACCAGTAGGACAGAAATCAAAAATAGCGGTAAATATGTTTTTCATACCATCTACGATACTTCTGCCGTCTTTTTTTCTGTAGTTATCCGAATATTAACCAGCTAATAATCACCTCTGGTCGCCATGTTTATTTTACTTCTTCTTTGGCAAAATCCGATCTGAGTCTATAGTCTGCACCCTATGGGGTTCTTCAGTACTACATGCAAAGCAATTAGTATATGCAATTTGTTTCTTGCGACAACGTGAAGTTTAAATAAATATATACGTTCAGCCTTAGAACATCAAGAATGTCTACCAGAATCAAAATCATTTTAATTATTTTCATGTCCTTCACCTGGGTCTGGAAAAAACATGATGCAGTCCATATGGCAGTAAAATGGGCTATTTAAAGCACATTTTTATATTATTCATGTATGGAAAAAAATACTGTTAAATACCGTATTACCCTGATATGAAAATTTTGCCATACCGCCCACCCCTACGCGTGAGTGACCGAGAGATGGAGAGAGCAGGGAAATGCAGCTGAACGCTGCAGGTTTTAAATATAATCTGTGGCGGTCGGAGTTTAATGTGTGGCGCACCGCCACACATCATCTATGTGTGGGAAACACTGAACCGTCTATTTACTCATAACAGATGTATTTCCTTATCCCAATGAACCATGCACTGCATTTTCCCTAAAACACCTGGTAACATCACACGTCAACAGAGCAAATTCGCTGACGCCAGGTAGTAGCTGTTAGCTAAGCTACATGTAAACCATGGCTAGGGCAGATGAAGAAAGAAGCAGAAGGACCAGAGCTAAATCGCACCTGTTACAGTCGTGGCCAAAAGTTTTGAGAATTACATACATATTGGAAATTGGAAAAGTTGCTGCTTAAGTTTTTATAATATTAATTTGCATACACTCCAGAATGTTATGAACAGTGATCAGATGAATTGCATAGTCATTCTTTGCCATGAAAATTCCACTGCATTTCATTGCCGTCATTAAAGGACCTTCTGAGATCATTTCAGTAATCGCCTTGTTAACTCAGGTGAGAATGTTGATGGGCACAAGGCTGGAGATCATTATGTCAGGCTGGTTGGGTTAGAATGGCAGACTGTTAAATGTTAAAAGGAGGGTGATGCTTGAAATATTGTTCTTTCATTGTTAACCATGGTGACATGCAAAGAAACGCATGCCATCATTGCATTGCATTAAAATGGCTTCACAGGCAAGGATATTTTGGCTACTAAGATTGCACCTAAATCAACAATTTATAGGATTATCAAGAACTTCAAGGAAAGAGGTTCAATTCCTGTTAAGAAGGCTTCAGGGCGTCCAAGAAAGTCCAGCAAGTGACAGGATTGTTTCCTTAAGAGGATTCAGCTGCGGGATCGGACTGCCACCAGTGCACAGCCTGCTTAGGAATGGCAGTAGGCAGGTGTGAGTGCATCTGCACACACAGCGAGGTGAAGACTTTTTGAAGAGGGCCCGGTGTCAAGAAGGGCAGCAAAGAAGCCACTTCTCTCCTACATCAGCTTTTGTGAGGACATGTGTGTGCAGACCAAAACCTTCTGCTCATTCAAAAACAATAAACCGTGGTTCACTGCAGAACTGAGACGGCTACGCCAGGACAAGGAGGAGGCCTACAGGAGTGGGGATCGGGACCTGTACAAACAGGCCAGGAACCAGCTGACAAGAGGGATCAAAGCAGCAAAGAGGAACTACAGTGCTAAGCTTAAGGACCGTTTTTCTGCTAACGACCCCTCTGCAGTTTGGAGCTACCTGCAGACCATTACTAACTGTAGGAGACCATCCCCCCACCCTGTGGAGAGCCCCCGCCTGGCTGAGGACCTCAACGACTTCTTTTCCAGGTTTGAAAGGACTTTCACACCTCCCACCTCCCCCACCATCTCCATCACAAAAGACCCAGCTTCACCCCAAACCACCCACGTACCTGCCTTGACGATCTGCGAACAGGACGTGCGCCAGCTATTTCAGAGACAGAAAATTAAAAAGGCTCAGGGACCAGACGGTGTGTCCCCAGCCTCTCTGAAATTCTGTGCTGACCTGCTGGCTCCCATCTTCACCCAGATCTTCAATAACTCCCTGGAGCTGTGTGAGGTCCCCTCCTGCCTCAAACGCTCCACCATCATACCGGTTCCCAAGAAGTCCCCAGTCACTGGATTAAATGACTACAGACCAGTTGCCCTAACATCTGTGGTCATGAAATCCTTTGAGCGTCTGGTACTGACCCACCTGAAGGACATCACGGATCCCCTGCTAGACCCCCTGCAGTTCGCCTACAGATCAAACAGGTCAGTGGATGATGCCGTCAACATGGCTCTACACTACATCCTGCACCATCTAGACTCTGCAGGTACCTACGCTCGGGTCCTGTTTGTGGACTTCAGCTCTGCGTTTAACACCATTGTCCCAGAGCTCCTCCACCAAAAACTGTCCCAGCTCACCGTGCCTCCATCCACCTGTCAGTGGATTACCAGTTTCCTGACTGACAGGAGGCAGCAGGTGAAACTGGGTAAGTTCACATCCAGCTCCCGTTCCCTCAGCATCGGCGCCCCCCAGGGATGTGTTCTCTCCCCACTGCTCTTCTCCCTTTACACCACTGACTGCACGTCGAGGGACCCTTCTGTGAAACTCCTGAAGTTTGCAGATGACACCACCGTCATTGGACTCATCCGCGACGGCGACGAGTCTGTGTACAGAAAGGAAGTGGAACAGCTGGTTCTCTGGTGCAGTCAGAACCACCTGGAGCTAAACCCGCTCAAAACTGTGGAGATGACAGTGGACTTCAGGAAGAGACCACCATCAACATCTCCTCTCATGATCCTCAACAAGCCAGTCCCCACAGTGGAGTCTTTCAGGTTCCTAGGATCCACCATCACACGGGACCTGAAGTGGACCTCACACATCAACATAATAAGGAAAAAGGCCCAGCAAAGGCTGTACTTTCTGCGTCAGCTCAGGAAGTTCAACCTGCCCCAGGAGCTGCTGATCATCTTCTACACAGCAATAGTCCAGTCTGTCCTGACCTCATCCATCTCTGTCTGGTTCGGATCCGTCACCAGGCAAGACAAGGACAGACTGCAGAGAACAGTCAGGACTGCAGAGAGGATCATAGGAACCGATCTTCCCTCCATTCAGGACCTATTCCGGGCCAGGGTCAGGAAGCGGGCCAGGAAAATCACCTCTGACCCCTCACACCCTGGCCACAATCTGTTTAGGCTCCTCCCCTCAGGTCGGCGTTACAGAGCGTTGTACGCCAAAACCACCCGACACAAAAACAGTTTTTTCCCCCAGGCTGTCGCTCTGACGAACTCTGTCTAGTCACAGTGTGTGAGTGCACTCACATAACAATAAACTATAACTCTGCACTTCTGTACATACTCACTGTAAAATAACCCCGGCTTGGTGTATATATTATCCTTTATTATTTACGATCTGATATTTATTTGTATTTTTACTTATTTTTGTTCTTATTTTTCTTTTTTTCTTTTTTTATTTCACTTATTCAAGTTCTGTACTCGAGGAAAAAGTTTGCCGGAGTCAAATTCCTTGTATGTGACATACTTGGCCAATAAACTGATTCTGATTCTGATTCTGAAAAAAACCCATCAGGGACAGATTGATCTTCTGTAGAAAGTATGGTAAATGGACTGCTGAGAACTGGGAAAAAGTCATTTTCTCTTTCCGATTGTTTGGGGCATCTGGAAAAAGGCTTGTCCAGAGAACAAAACGGGAGCGCTACCATCAGTCCTGTGTCATGCCAACAGTAAAGCATCCTAAGACCATTCATGAGGTTGCTTCTCATTGAAGGGAGTGGGCTAAGCCATGAATAAAGAATGGTACCAAAACACCCTTCAACAGCAACTGCTTCCAACAATTCAACAACAGCTGGTGAAAAAGCAGCACAATGGAGCACATAAGGCAAAAGTAATGACTAAGTGGCTCAGGTACCAAAACGTTGAAATTTTGGGTCGATGGCCTGGAAACTCCCCAGATCTTAATCCCATTGAGAACTTGTGGTCAATCCTCAAGAGGCAGGTGAACGAACAAAAACAAAAACTAATTCTGACGAACTCCAAGAAGTGATTATGAAAGAATGGGTTGCTGTATGTCAGGATTTGGCCCAGAAGTTGATTGAGAGCATGCCCAGTCAAATGGCATAGGTCTTGAAAAAGAAGGGCAAATACTGACTCTTTGGATAAATTTGATTTAATTGTCCATAAAAGCCTGTGAAACGTATGAAGTGCTTGTAATTATATTTCAGTACATCACGGAAACAACTGAAACAAAGATCTAAAAGCAGTTTAGCAGCAAACTTTGTGAAAACTAATATTTGTGTCATTCTCAAAACTTTTTGCCACAACTGTACTCTCAAATCACCTTTGTGGAAATGTTTTTCTTTCCCTGTGAAAGTCGGATTTTGCATTGTAAACAACAAGACCACTGTTTTTTGCACATTCGCTCGCTCCTCTCCTTTATTTTTGTGCATGCTGCAGTATCTAAAAAGTCACTACATGGCACACAGAGGATCTGTGACTAGGATAGTAAAGTGTCTATGGTGACTATTTTTCATTTATTTTAGACTTTATTTATTACTTTTGCTGTATTTCACTGTGTTCCACTTGATTTAACAAGACTGTTAAATTTTTTTTGGTAAATAAATTATTTACATTTGAGCATTAGTGCCTAATATGATACATTACACAAGAATAATGGAAATTGCATCACTTATATGTATTCCATTTTTTGAAATCAGATTTACTGTACAAAATGTTAAGAATTAAACCAGTGAGCGTAGACTACACAAGTCTAAAAGGCTCTGTGCTCTAAGAAGAAAAGAAAATCTAACAATTCGAATTGGGGATTTGAAGAATTGTGACAACCCTAGTCAAGACATATTCAATCAGAAGAGGTTAATTTTTTTTAGTATCATATTTATATGCTTTCGTTTGTCTACTTATTTGTATTATTTTCTGCCAGTCTTTTTAAATTCATAACATAATTTGATATAAATATATGTAAAATAATTGTTGGTGAAGAAACATTTTGTAATAGCAGTCCATTCATATCCAATTGTAACCATCCTCAACAAAAACTAAATACTATAGCTTTATTTAATAACTGTAAAAAATCAATAACTAGTAATTATGGTTAATGATCCACAGATGTTTAAAGCATAGTGGCTTTAAGATTTTGATTAGGCATCTGTCGACACAGTAGATTATCTATATCCATTCATGTCTTGTGCTGAGATAACACTTACTGTGTGGTAGGATGTGTCAGTGGCACTGGACATTCCTCTGGGTGTCATAAGTCGAGTTGAGAAGATGGGTGGCGCATCGAGCCGAGGAGAAAACTCATATGGATTGGATATCACATGCAAGGTATGTAAAATCTGTTTTTTCTATTTTTTTAAACACCTAAAGATTTAGGTGAGGGTCTGTTGGAGCAGTAAAATTTTGTCACATCCATTCCTAAAATTTTTGTGCTGAGTGTGACAGTGTGTGTGACTAAATAGACAGTGGAAACACGGGAGAGTGTTGATGCTGAATTAAGACTATCAAGCAGTAGAAAAGCTCTAAAATGGAAAGCTTGTCAAGTCAACTCACATCTCTGGGAAAGTTTTTCACTTTTTGAGGGTGGAAAAAGAGATATTGTAAAAGAGATTAAGGTTGTCCATTAATGCAAGCTGAATGTACAATGCTCAAGGCTACTTTTGCAAATGAAGATTCCAATAGGAATGTAGCCTTAATACCTTTCCCTGTCTCTATGGCAACCATAACTGGCTGGTGGAGACCAGTGATGATGTGAACATCAAGAACAAGGGGATCTTACATGACTTGCTTGCAGATTCCCTAAGACGACAGACAAATGCTGATTTGCCAGAAGGACACCAGTACAGTTTAGACACTTGAAACATTTTAGACTTGAAATATGAATGCCTACCTTTCTTTTTTTTGGGGATAAAAGTAAGGTTTATAATTTTTTATCTCCAGGACATGAGAAATTTGAGGTTTGCCCTGAAGCAGGAAGGCCACAGCAGGAGAGGCATCTTTGAGATGCTCTTCAGATATGCCTTCCCTCTTTCACATGGTTTGGTAAGTCATACTGCAACAGATGTAGAGGAAAATTACAAAAACAAAGAACTGAGTGGTGTGTAATAACTTTAATCATTGCCCAATTTTGGAATTATTATAGTCCATCTCATTAACACTTCAGTTTTGGCTTTGAATAGCATTGAAAAATTCCTTAAGATATTTGTTAACAAAACTGGTCATGTAGTCCAAATGTACCATGTCTGTGTACCAGCTGAAATTTTTGGAAGTAATATTAATAGCCAAATAGTTCAGTCTCACAAATTGTGTATGGATAATAACAATAGATGAAAGAATTAGTTCAGCACTGGCATTTTTCAAATTGCAAGTTACTACACATGCATGTGGAAAATATGAAAAACTGCTTTCCAAAATACAACTGTTTATATAGTGATAGTGATGTTACAGTGCAGTATGAATATGAATTTTAAAGACCATGCTTGTATTAGTTTTTTGAATGAGGCTAATCTATCTTTAAAATAATTAAGACTGGCTTAAGACTAAATCAGTTACATTTAGTCTGTGTTTAACAAACTGGTTCACTATGCAAAACAAAAAAAGAAAATTAATCCTTTAGACAGATAATTTAAACCAAGGGTCAGTGATTGCAGTGATCCTCATTAATATAATGTTTGGATATTGGACGATTATGATGGCATATGGAGTCACTGCAAGGGGACACGCGATACAAATGGATAAAAATTAAGTGCTTATATAATGGACAGGTTTATGACTAGGCCTCCGTATAAACACAAAACTTAAGATAATACATCGCCGAATAGGCTTCCAAACAAACTTGTTTCCAAGCCAAAGAGTGAAAGATTCATATTCAGTTCATTTCAAATAATTTTTTTAAGTCATCTGACACATTTTACAAGAAACATAATTTCAATACAATTATACAAACATTCCAATGGGTTAAAAGACTTTCTATTTAGGAAATTCCATCCGATTGCGTCAAGTCATTAACGTGAGTTTGTCCCCCCTTACAACTGTAACCACAGCAGTCCCTCATATTGAGCTAGCACATAGCGACCGTGGAGAGGAAAAACTCTCCTTTAACAGGAAGAAACACCCAGAACCGGGCTCGATATGAGCAGCCTTCTACCATGACTGTGTGGGGGTTTGAGAAGACAGAACAGAGACACAGAACAAAAGAAACTGATGTAAGAGTACTTTCTATACTAAAGAAAGTAAAAAATTGATAACAGGACAGATGTTCAGTCAGTGGGAGCATCATCTAAGTCAATGCACCCCATGCAACAGGGAATTCCTGCTTAGCAGAATACCAGAAAAAAAAAATAACGGGGTTAACTGTTGAAACAACAGCTAAAAATAAAATTGGAAAGCAGTACAAGACAAAAAGTAGCAGAGTAAAGAAAAGTGGTCAGTTTATCCTCCAACAGTGTAAGGGTATAGCCGCAAAACTACAGACAAAGCTCAACCATTTAAAACATAGGCTTTATCAAACAAGAACGTTTTAAGCCTGGTCTTAAAAGTAGGCAGGGTGTCAGCCTCATGGACTAAAATTGGAACCTGGTTCCATTGAAGAGGAGCCTCAATACTAAAAGAGCTGCCTCCCAGTCTTAGAGTGAAGTGCTCTGTTAGGAACATATTGATCAAACAGATCTGTGATGCAAGATGGAAGTTCTTTATTAAAGGCTTTATATGTAAGGAGGAGGATCTCAAATTCTATTCTGGATTAAACAGGGAGCCAATGAAAGGAAGCTAAAACAGGAGATATATGATCTCTCTTTTTGATATTCATCATTCATGAAATGTATCTTGCCTTTGGTGTGTCACAGAAAATGCTGCAAATGCTTTACTGAGCTCCTATAAAATTTCGTACATAGTGGTACAGTGTGGAAAAACTGCAGAGGATTATATACTTTGCTGCACACCGTCTATGATTCAGAGGCCAGCAAACTATGGGTTATTCGTCTTGTCCAATGATGCCATCAAAATGGGTATATGTGAAATGTCAACAGAAGCATAAGGACTTGGTAGAGATTCGCACAGATGGGGCAAAGACAATGACTGGGATACTAGGAGGGCTGCAGGTGTTCATGAAGCGCATGTCCCCCAATATTGAAGTGCACGGGGTACATTATACAACATGACGCACTGGCATGTATAGCCGATATAAATGGATATCTTGGCACAGCCAACCACAACTAAAGACAGTCTTTAGTTGTAGTTGTCAAAGTCTGATTTTTCTAATTTTTTTATTATTATTTTGAGGTACTGTGCGAGAAAATGGGCTCTCACAAACAGCCATTTAGCTTCACTGCAAGACAATTGGGGGAGAAAAATGCCCCTTTTCCACGAGAGTTGGTACGGGATGGGTTGGTACGGCCTAGAATGGGTCGGTTGTGTTTCCATTACTATCTCAGGAGAA
The DNA here is from genome assembly GCA_028564705.1 of Apricaphanius iberus. Classification (NCBI taxonomy): domain Eukaryota; kingdom Metazoa; phylum Chordata; class Actinopteri; order Cyprinodontiformes; family Aphaniidae; genus Apricaphanius; species Apricaphanius iberus. The sequence goes on along the minus strand of JAPXFQ010002332.1, from coordinate 1,500,469 downwards.
CAGTAGTGGGCAAGGACATGGGCGGGCTTAGCTTAACTAAAGCTTCAGCAAAAAGCAAGCACAAAGTCATCATGACAACACATATCCTCTCAAAAGTTAAGACTTCTGACGCACATAACATCTTTGACATTGAGCTGTTCACGCCTCCATCTCCTGATCTGTGTTCTTTAGTGTCAGACAAGCTGTATCAGAAATCTGTATTGGCCTCATACACTCTGAATATCCAGCCTTCCAGTCAATCTAGCTGACTCCAGTTCTCTGATCACTGAGAGACCTCCCGTTTCTCTGCTACTTTACCAGCTTCTTCCTCCGCGACACTGCAGACTCGCCGCAGCTTCTTGTAGATTTTGCCTGATACATCGCTACCTGACGGAAGCCTGCCACAACCTGTGTGTGGAAGGAGATAGCAGTGCCAATCGTAGCTACATTCCTCTTGTCGACTAAAAAACATCAACCATTTACAATTTTCCGTTGTCCCAAATGCTTTAGCTGCAGCTGGCATCTCCTCCCTCTCCCCTGCTCTTTGAGTAGCTGCGACCAGCATCTCATCTGACTCTGCAGCAATCCAGCCCGATCTGGCCGATTTTTACTCCAGCTCTCTGATCACAGAAGACATCCTGCTTCTCTACTGCTATACTGGCTATCAGCCTTCTTTATCCCTGACACGCATGCTTTCTTCTCCGAACTGTCACACACCGACTTTACTGTCGCATACCCGCATATGCACTCTCCATTCCTCTTGGCGACCTGACTAACATCTGCCATCACTCAGTTTTTAGATGTCCCAGATACCGAAGCTGCTGTCGATATCAAGCTATACTCTCCCCTGCTGCAGCCCATATCAATTTAGATTCTAGGGGTGCAACGGTACCGGTAGCCCACGGTACGGTCCGTACCTCGGTACTTGGGCCACGGTCCACGGTACAGTTCGGTACATGTTTTGTGCAGAAAGAGACTGCTTTTTTTAATCCCAAAAAATATAGGCTATTTAATTTTTTGGGGAATAAAAGCAGAATGTCACAGTTAACTTAATCCGCCCAAAGTTACAGGTTTGGGCGGGTCAAAACCATACTGTACGTCTCTCTGGGATTATGGTTCACACACAGGGCCCCAGTAACAGAATGTTTTCTGTATTTTACCGGTTCTTTAAACGAGAGCGCATCTGACCACACTGACACAGGTGGCGGATAAATATTCTTCGTGTGCCCGCTGCTCAAAGGGCATGTGTATCCATCAATGAATGGACCACAGCATATCTCCTCTTTGCTTCGCGCTCCGGCGCACCGCAAAGAGGAGGTTGACACACCACAACCCGGCGCCCCTGAATGCTGAATCCCGCCCGGGCAGTAAGCGCTCAAGTCGGGGCGAAATTTTAGTAGCACCTCACATTAGGGCTGATTTCCGAAAAAAGCGCAACGGACCCGTGTACATTTTTTTGCTTCTCACTGCTCCGTGATGCGCGCATTTTGGAAAGGAGGTCGTGTCTCTATCCCAACCAGCTGCTGGAGCGGGGAACAGCGAGCTGGTTGTTGCACCTGTGTCTGGGATCGCGGTGCATTTTGGTAACGTTGGGCCGGCAGTAACTTATTACCAGCACAAAATCAATGGCAGTACCGAAGTCCTGCGGTACAGGAGGACGGATTGTCCCGTGCATGGCGTACCGAACGGTCCGGTACTTTACCCTGTCCCGTTGCATCCCTAGTAGATTCTTCCCATTAGCTTTCAGTTTAATCAAAAACACAACCCTCCCTAAACGCTATAAAACAGTTTATAATGCACTCATTTAAAAAAAAAATGGAGCTACCTAAAGCAGAGAAAAAATAAATCATTTTCTGAGACATTGTATATTTCAAATTTCATGGAGAATATTTCTGATTTTGATGTTGTTACTGTTATTACACTCAGAGACATCACTTTAAACTAACATCTCCAGGCTACCACTGCTAGGTAGGAGTGAGAGGGATATCACATACCTGGACCAATCAGTCCATAGGTGTGTGTGTTGGGTCGCTTCGGCACACTTCGGACCAAGGCAGAGGTAGTCCAAACAAAGGGGTCGGACTGGACACGGGTAATGGAAACCTGCCATAACAGTTTCAAACCCATCCGTTTCATGCCGTACCAACCCTAGTGGAAAATGGGCAAAAATAGAATATCTCTGTTTTGGAGAATTTTGTAAAAATCCTGGTGAGTTTCTTCACCCCACTTAAAAAGATGAGAGTTGATGAGAAGATTTTCATCACAAGTGCATTTCAGCTGTGAGAGATGGAATGTAGAAAAGAAAATAATTTGTAATGGAGAAGAAAAGAAGTATTAGGTCATGGAGGTCCTCTCTAAAACTGTGATGTTTTGACTTTCAACACATTCTACAGATTCTCTGTTGGATTGATCTGGAGACTATCTAGGCCACTCCAAACCTTGAAATGCTTTTTACTCAGCCTCTCCTCCTGCTGGATCGTCATTGGCATCAATTGGAACTGGGATTCAGTTTTCAAGCCTGTCGGAATCGTTAACTTTTTAAAATTCTGATTCCTAGTTTTGATTCCCAGTCCGCTGACCGGACGGAGAACCAGCCAAATACCGGCAAAGAAGAATCCATCATAAGTGTTGGCGTTACTGCACAATCATGGAAAGTGTGTAGAGCCGCTCTAAGATGTGGCTTCATGTTAGCAAACAAAACCACAACACGACACAGTGCAATACCTGTAAGGAATAACTGACCGCCCTGAGCTTGACGCTCTGTGTCAGCCTACCTCTTTACCTCTTAATCCCAGATCCGACCATCAGCCTAGCGCCACACTGCAGTCTTAATCCAGTCAGTAAAACAGTAAAATATGTCTGACGTCAACACTGAGCAGCCGTTATACTCGAACCGTTGTTCAACTCAAATGCAAATATTCAGTTAACGTTAGCTCATGTGTTTGTTTTCATAGACCAATGGCCTGAGATTGCTAAAATTACGTTAGCCAAACAGATGGCAATTCTCTGCAATGTGCTACACCTCCTACGTTCGCCATTGCAGCTGAGGGAAAGACAAGAACTTGAGAAGTGCCACAGAAAGGTTTCTGATTTCTATTTTACCTGCAGCTAATCTGTTAAGTTTGGTTAAGTTTCTGCAGCATCAGACATTCAGGAAGTTTGGAAATAAGTTTTTCATAAGATTTTCAAAACTAAAGCTCTGTGAAAATGTTACCCCTGTGAAAATAAAGTTTATAATATCTCCCAAGTTCTCCCCTGTTAGAAATTTGCTGTAAAGTAAAAACTTCACAGAATTAAAATCCATGGAGAAGTCCAGAGTATGTTATCAAGTAAGACTAACTATAGTTTGTTAACTCAGTAAAAGTATGCAAAAAAGAAAAAGAGCCTGTTCAAAGAATCAGAAAAGCGAATCACAAGGAAGCAAAAAAAGCAGCCCCGAAGCAAAATTATTTCACCCCCATGCTTAAGAAGGGTATGGTGTTCTAGGGATGCAACTCTGCATTCTATCCCTTCCAAACACAGCAAGTGGGCTTATACCATAGAGTTCAATTTTGATCTCATCTGACCATGTGGCATTCTCTCAATCTTTCTTTGGATCATCCAGATGGTCTCTGGCAAACTTTAGATGGGCCTAGATATGTGCTGTTTTAAGCAGGGGGACTTCAAGCAAGCATGATTTTAATTCTGACTGAGTGTTACTAATTGTAACCTTTGTTACTGTGATGCCAGTTTCTGCCATATAGTTCTGGGCTATTTCCTCACCCTTCTCAAGCTCATGAGTACCCCACGAGGTGAGATCTTGCATGGAGCCCCGGGTCATGAGAGATTATTAATGATCCATCTCAGCAGTTGATGTCTTCCCATCAAGCCATTTGCCTATTGTAGATTGGCTAATCAGAGTCTTGTGCAGGTTTTCAAACTTTTCCTACACTGCTCTCTGGTCTTGGCTATCATGGGGGTTGGCGTCAGACTGTTTGAAGGCTAGTGCTAAATCCATATTTTCTGCACCATTAAAAATTAAATAAATTACAGACCTCATCTTTTAGGTGGGACAACGTGCCAAATACTTTTTTGCCCCACTCTATTTGGATGATGTAAATTATTTAAGCAGTAAACTTTTCCTTTTAAAATTGAGAATGGGTTTATGGCAGTGATTTGCGGGATTAATACTTCTTAGATCAATCCGCGTAGTCGAGTTATTTATGTGTGATGTCACAACATCAGTGAAGAATCAATCTACAAAGTATTTTCTGTGATAGTGTCTGTAGAGTTTACAGAACGAGAAGGGGGATTCACTCGAGCTAACTCCAGTCCTTGTGTCTTGAACCTTTTCAGTGTATCCCAAATCCAACTGACCTTAATTAAATGATTGACTTATCAATCACTGAAGTTCTAAAGAGTTTGGCTAATTATGCGATTAAGATGTAGCACATAATTTTTAAACATTACAGGACACCATGCCTTGTTCATTTAATTTGAGAAATACATCCATTGTCTCATATTTGTTTTTTTATCAAATTTTTTGCAGCCTCTTTTCGCTTTTGTGAATCAGGAAAAGTATGCAGAGAATGGCTGGATCGTCTATAATGCTATGGAGGAGTTTAGACGCCAGGTAGGTATATATATGAATTAGCATTATAGCCCATTTTTAATTTTTAGTACTTTTGCCAATCATTTATTTCTAACATTCTAATATTTGTGAAGTTGTTAAAGCATTTGTTTGTTTTTAAGAAGGAAGTTGAATTTTAATTTATGTAAATTCTACAAAGCACTAGAACGATGAGTTCACACTAAATGCGTTTCAAGTGTTGTGGGTGTAAAGTTTACATGTAAAGTCAATGTAGTAGCGTGCTGATGTACATCAGGGACTCCTGCGTCACATCAGAAGCAGATTTGCGTTGGGCAGACACTTTTCTGCCTCAGTCGGATGCCAGATTAGCGCGAATGAGGTGTTTGACACTCGTCAGAAAATATGCGTGTCCTTTTATGTGGTGCATTTTGTACATTCACACGTGACCGGCATTTTTGCATCTGCCTTTGAAGTTAAAAAATCTGAACTTTGGCGCCACATCAACCAATCAGGAGTATGGTGATGGGGTGTCAGTGATGCTGTGACTGACATGGAGTCACAACTTCAGCATGGTATGGAGGAAATACTGATTAACACCATGGCTAAACACCCTTAGCTGCATGACACCAGCTCTTTTCTATGCAGACAGGAATAACAAAAAAGCAAAGAGGTTACACTATTTAGACAGGAAACCTTTTAGTACGTTTGTGGGTGGCTCTCAAAAGAACCGTTGTGGTTGCAAAGACAGCGCTCTCTCTGCCAAAAAGTGAGCCATTAACAGCTTCCTCACCCGGACAGCCTCTCTGGAGGTGGTGTTGGCTGTAACACGGCCCAGACCTGGCAATGGCTCCACCGCAGCACGTCCCGCACAGCTGGTACAAGTAGATTTAAAGAGCAACTCGCCCCAAGATCAATTTTTTTTTTGTTTTGTTGATAAACTTTATAAATGAGTTTATAATAGCACTGCCTACTTGTCCGGCAATTTTTATTTTATGTAATTTAGTGATGGACTGGCGACCTGTCCAGGGTGTACCCCGCCTCTTGCCCGTGGACAGTTGGAGATAGGCACCAGCCCCCCCGCGATCCCTGGAGGACTAAGCGGTTCAGAAAATGGAACATAGAATGGATAGTACATTTTAGTGGAAATATAAATTGTTATTGTTATAAACAGCTTTTTTTAGTGCCCCCAGCTGTTTAAAAAATTACACTGCACTGAAATTCACTAGAATTGGAATCCTGCATTGCTCAGCTCAGGTTTCTGACGTAGGCTTTTTTTACTGACGACAGCAGGTCTCGGCCATACCTCCATAGCGAGGTGCCAAGAATTGCCTGCAGCACAAAAGGATTTAGAGCAATTGGCCTCAAAATCAAATCCTGGGTGCTCTGTTGTGCAGGTGGCTACCCCTACTTGCTGACATTTGCGTATTACCTATGACAAAGGAAATGACTGATATCAGTAAAGAGTAAACTGATATCAGAGCTAAGAGTTAATTGTGATTGCTTGAAAAGTTTTTTTTTTTTTGCACATTCCTGAATGATTTTCTTGTCATGCTTGGACACTTTATTTACACCTTGGGGACCTCTCTGCAACACACATTTTCTGTTGCAGACAATGACGTACAGTGGCTGCAGGTGCACGTGTTGACGCAGAGTCACACGAAATTACTCGAGCTAATCTATATTTAGCATTAGATTCGGCCAACAACAATTTACCTCTCACAGGTTCAGCCCATTCTATTCTGCCATGCTGCTACAGGCTCAGCATCTGCTGCTGCCCCAGGCAGGGAACGAGACAACTTGACACTATATGGCTCAGGGCCAATAGGCTCCTCCACAGAACTTACCTCCCTGTACTGTGTTCCCACTGGTGAAGGAGGTGGAGAAAAATATCTAACCTCCAGATTATTTCCCTCTGAGGCAATGGAGCTTGCGTCACTATGGCTCTATCCATCTTCCTGGTCGTCTGTGAGTCTGCTCTGTTTCAAAAAGAAATGTGGGGTTATACTTTGGTAGGGGGGTGAGTTACTCTTAGAAGAAAATGCAGATGTGATGGAAAGCTGCCAAAAATCCACTACGGTGCTTAACTCAAGGCAATTAACTCCCCGATCCCCCGCTAGAGAGGTCGCAGCTTCACGGAGGTCAGACCCAACATGTAACAGCTCAGAGACCAGAGTCCACCGCCAGCTCCCGGAAGGTCGGGGGGAAGAGGGAGGGAGGGAGAGAGTGTGGAGGAGGAGGCCAGCTGCCTCCTACTGAGTGGTTAGGGTCCTCCCACAAGTTATGTATTTCTGCCTTTACTCGCGGGAAAATTGCATATTTTCACGCGCGTCCACTTCGCTTTGGTCAGGCGCTGCGCATGTTCAAACCTCCAGCTAGGGGCATGTGCCACATTTGGACGCTTTTGGTGTGAACACACCATAACTGTATAGTAAAAACACAGTCTTCAATCATTTTGTTTCTCCTACAGGGCTTGCCAAACAACAAGTGGCGTATTACATTTTCCAATAAGAGTTATGATCTGTGTGATACATACCCGACTGTCCTTGCAGTCCCCTTTAAATGTAAAGAAGATGACCTTAAAAGAGTGGCTGCCTTCCGGTCAAGAGGACGCATACCGGTAAGAGCATGAGTAGAATAAAAAAAGAAACATTTTCCTGCAAGGGAAATTTTACCTAACAATGAAAACAATATAATCTGGAGAATTTAAAAGAAGGCAACTGGAGTTTTCTTGTCTTGAAAATGATTTGTCTCTCATCCAAGAGGCTTCTCCAGTTCTGGAAAACCTGGACTGGGAGTATTGGATACATAAGTCTAAAGTTAGTGTTGTTAATACTCAGTGATGACGCTATTGTTATTCCTATAGAGGCTATGAAGGTTATATAACCACTAAGCAATGCTGTTAAGGTCAAGAGTCAAAGGCTACAGAGGGCGCTCTGGGAGTGACTCTTGGCATAAAGGTATTCAAATTAATGTTCAGGTGTGGTGATATGGAGACAAACTGTGACTCTACTTGCTAAAATTTCTGATTAAAAAAAATAAAAAAAAATATTTGTTTAACAAAGCCTCTAATGTTAAAGGACAGTTATTCGAGTTTATGTCTATAAATGGGTAATGTAATGATTTCAAATTAGGGATGCACTGATTCGGGTATCGGGGCCGATGTTGGGTGTCAATGTGTGAGTGTGAATGGGTGAATGTAGCTTCAATGTAAAGCGCTTTGAGTGGTCAGCATGACTAGAAAAGCACTATAAAAGTTCAGTCCATTTAACATTTAAAATGTGTAAAAACTGCAATACTTTAACAGAAAATGTTTGTCTTTCACTTGAAATGTTAGTTTTTGCTTAGTTTTATCAATATTTTTTTTCTTCACCATCTGTTGTAACAAGCGGAGAAGAAAATGTAACCTGTCTTTCAAATCATTGCATATTTTTGTGTGGTAGAAGTATCAGTATTGGTACTCTGTATCGGCAAGTACTCAAATCCAAGCATCTGTATCATATCGCTTTGGAAAAAGTGATATTGTTGCATCCCTAGGTCAAATGTATGTTTTCCAAATTAGATTTTTGTTAATAATGCAAATGATAAACATTAGTTTTTATTGCAATTTTTACCAGCTTCTGAAATGGAAAAGAATTAAGTATGGTTTAAAACAACACTTAATAATACGTTTTATAATTGTTTTGTATTTGTATAGTATTGAAGAGGGTCAAAATTATCCTAAAATATAGATGACATAAAACCGTTCGACAGTGCATTTAACATGTCATTAAAATTCTCAGTCATTTAAATCTTCAAAGTTAAACCACTCCACCAGATCGTCAAAGTCAAACTATTTTACCAGATTCTAAATTTTGAGTGCCCATCCAGAAGTTAAAAAAACAGCTCTAATGGCGAAGAAAACTACATTGCAGGAAAACAAACTGCAACAAATGGCAATGAAGTAGAGCAAGAACCTGAAGCAAAAGAGATGAAAGATAAACAAGAGTGGGAGGAACAACAGGAAGAATTAAGAAAAAAAAAGAGGCTGAAATAAAAGCTGCTGATGCTAAAACTTGTAGCCTTGGAGCAATACCGTGATGGGATACCATAACATTTTATTTTTATAGCACGTTTAAACAATGGCACAAGGACCAACCAAAGTGCTTCACAAGGCTGATGACAAAAATAGAACTATACAAATGCATGCAAATATAACATGTTAGAAAGAATTAAAAGCCAAGAAGTAAAAATTGTTTTTTAAGCAAGACCTTAAAAGTCGCAAGGGATGGGGATAAGCTAATCTGAAGGGGTAAGTGACCACGGGACTTGTAACAGAAACGTTGGGCAGTGAGTAGGTGCTGGTCACCGACCCGAGGGACCATGAGGGGAATAAAAAGGGAAACCAAATCAGACAACTAAAAACTGGTGCAAGGTCATTAAGGGATTTAAAAACAAATGTCTTTAAATCAATGTGAAGGCAAACAGGGAGCCCATGCAGTTTTTTTTCAATGTAGGTGTTATATGCTCGTGGCTTTTAGTGCCAGAAAGAAATCGGGCTGCAGCGTTCTGGACCAGCTGGACAGGCGCAAGGGTAGTGGAGTTTAGTCCATAAAGTACAGAGTTACAATAGTCGAAAGGAGAAGTAACAAAAGCTAGCAGAATTGTTTCTTAATGACGCCTCTTTAAAATCTGCTTAAATTTAGAAAGCTGTCGCAGTTCAAAGAAGCACAATTTTACAGTCCAATTTACATGCAGGTCCACTTTTAGGGAGGTGTCTATTAGGACACCAGGATTTAAAACCAACGTTTTCTGACTGGATGAAAACAAAGGAAATAGTTGGGGGGGGGGGGGGCGGATCTAGAGCTAAAAATGATCACCTCTGTTTTTCTTCGTTCAAAAGAAGAAAATTGGTTGCCAGACAGAATTTTAAATCATTGAGGCATCCTGTCAATGACTGAAATGAGAATAGTCAGGTTCTACTGAGACATAGAGTTGACAATCTTCGTCATATAAGTGATAGCATAACATTGTGCCTCTTGAAAATGTTGGCTAATGGCAGGATATATAGGTTACGAGGTCAAAGTCCCACAATGGAGCCCTGAGGGACCCCACAAGTTAAAGGAGGCGAAGGAGACAAACAACCATCCAGCATCACATTAAAGGACCTGTCAACTGGGTAAAATGAAAACAAATTAAAAGCTGTACCCTCAATACCAACGAATCGGGTAGGCCGGTTAAATAGGATAGCATGGTCAACAATGTCAAAGGTGACAGTTAAATCCAGCAATACAAGGCGTGCATCAAGGTCGGAGTCTAGGGTAAGTAAAATGACATTGAAAATGCAAAGATGAGCGGAGTTTGTACTGTGCAGGGTTTGGGAGCAAGACTGAAAAGGATCAAAGTGGCTAAGATCATCTAAAAAGAGGTAATTGGGGATAAGACAGCGGTATCAAGACCTGGTTTCTTTGTTACTGGCTGGACCACAGTGTGTTTGAAAGCACGTGGTACAACACCCGTTCTCAGGCTGCAGTTTATGATTCCCATTAGAAGGTGTTCAATTGCTGCAAATGCCCCTTTAATAAGCCGATGGGACACTAAGTCTGTGTGGGACCCAGAGGGTTTTAAGACAAAGAAGAGATCTTCGAGGGAAGCCAGGGAGAGTGGGTTAAACTGTTAGTCTTGGAGGAGGGATACAAGAGGATGGATCGGCCTTAGACGGGGCCAATGTCTAATGTTAGTGATTTTCACTACAGAAAAGTTCCGCAAAGGAGTCATCTGACACAGATAAAGAAGGGAGATCGATGGTGAAAAGAAAAGCATTCCGTTTTTTTGTATAGGACACATTGATTACCGGATCAATCAGAAATACGAAAAATAATTTATTGCGGGCTGTCCTAACAGCACTCTGATAGCATGACAATGATTCATTTCTAAAGGATAAGGGACCTGAAGTTTGTCCTTTTTCCATTTTCGTTCCATTATCCTACACTGACGTCTGATATTTTTAGGATGAGAGCTCAGCCATTGGTCAGCTTTTTTCCCAAACGAGTAGGTCTCAATGGGGCAACTTGATTTTAAACAGCTCGGCAGGAAAACTAAAAAAGGTGCAGAAGCGTATCAACATTTGAAGATACAGGTCCAGACAACATCCCAGGTCGTGCGCTGAAGGACTGCGCAGGGGAGCTTAAGGATGTCTTCACAGACATCTTTAACACTTCCCTGAAGCAAACCATCGTCCCATCATGTTTCAAAGCTGCCACCATCATACCTGTGCCGAAGAAAACTGCTCCATCCTGCTTCAATGACTACCGCCCTGTGGCACTGACACCCATCATCATGAAGTGCTTTGAGCGGCTTGTCATGTCACATATCTCCCCCCCACCCTGGACCCCTTCCAGTTTGCATACCGAGCCAAGCGGTCTACAGAGGATGCAATCTGCTCTGCCCTCCACCCAGCCCTCACCCACCTGGAAAAAAGAGACTCATATGTGAGATTGCTGTTTATAGACTTCAGTTCTGCATTCAATACCATAATACCACAACAACTCATCTGCAAACTCGGCAAACTGGGACTCAGTACTGGCTACTGGACTTCCTCTGTCAGAGGCCCCAAGTAGTACGTGTTGGCAACAATACCTCAAGCAGCATCACACTGAGCACAGGGGCCCCCCAAGGCTGCGTGCTCAGTCCGCTGCTCTTCACCCTGCTGACGCATGACTGCACTGCAACCTACAGCAACAATCACATAGTGAAATTTGCTGACGACACAACTCTGGTGGGTCTCATCACCAAGGGCGACGAGACTCAATACAGGTTGGAGGTCGACCATCTGACCACGTGGTGCAGGGACAACAACCTCCTGCTGAACGTCAGCAAGACCAAAGAGGTTGTTGTTGACTTCCGGAGAGGTCACACCCAACACCTGCCACTGACCATCGACGGTGCTGTGGTGGAGAGAGCGAGCAGCACCAAATTCCTGGGGGTGCACATCAGTGAAGACCTCTCCTGGACCACCAACACTGCATCACTGGCGAAGAGAGCTCAGCGCCGCCTGTACTTCCTGCGGAAACTCAGGCGAGCAAGTGCTCCACCAGCCATCATGACCACATTCTACCGAGGCACCATTGAGAGCATCCTCTCCAGCTGTATCGCTGTGTGGGGCGGAAGCTGCACTGAATACAACAGGAAAGCCCTGCAGAGCATAGTGAACACAGCTGGAAGGATCATTGGTGCTTCACTCCCCTCCCTGAAGGACATTTACACCACCCACCTCACCCGCAAGGCGACCAAAATTGTGAGTGATGCAAGTCACCCCACTCACAATCTGTTTGATCTACTGCCCTCTGGGAAGAGGTACAGAAGCCTGCGCTCCCGCACTACCAGACTCACCAACAGCTTCATACACCAAGCTGTAAGGATGCTGAACTCTCTCCCTCCTCTCCCCCCTCCACCCTCAGCTACATAACATCCTGGACATTGGACCCACAATGGCCGTCTGCACTACTCCACCTGCACACTTGAACACTTGCACACTTGTACACTTTACAACTTGGTGTTGTTGTCCTGAAAACACAACACTTCTGCTGCTCTTACATAACTTGCACCACTATGCCACTTTCTTTATTACTCAGGTCAAAACAGAACTAAATGACTGTCTATGCACAATTTCAACAAAATTTTGCTGCTCTTATTTTTTTTTTCCATTATTATATGTGCCCTCATATTTACTTATTTACTTACTTTTTTGTTTACTTGAATGTTATGTTGTCTGTGGACTTAAATTAGTAAAATATGTCTTGTCTTCACCGTGGGATAGTGAGAAACGTAATTTCGATCTCTTTGTATGTCTGGAACATGTGAAGAAATTGACAATAAAGCTGACTTTGACTTTGACTTTGATACAGGGAATGAGGAAGCAGTATCGCTGAATAAAGTACAAAACTGTAAAACTGCTGGTGGGTTAATTGGCCGAAACAAACAAGAAATTCTTTGAACGGCTGGAGGGGATTTAAAACACTTTAGGTTAAATAAGACAGAAAATTGATTGGATAAACGAAAAGAGGCTTGTCCAGGCAGCAAACATGAATATAAAATCACCCAGTATAAGATTGCTATTATTTTCAGAAGGGTGTTGGGTAGAAAGTCTGAGAACTGAGTCATAAAATCCTTATATTTCAGAGGTCTATAAAACAAGGCACAAAAGATAGGAGGTGAAGAGGACAGTTAAAATGCAGACACTTCAAAACTGGTAAAAACAGGTGATCAGTTTACAGTCAATAGTCGATTTTAAATTAGTCAGAAGACCATCACCGCGGCCAGGTACTAACTACAGCCCACAGGTAGAAGTTCAGCAATAGTCAACAAATCACTCATAGAAATCCAGGATTCAAAAATGTATCAAATATCAAGGTCTTAATCCGTAAAATACTCCTTCAGTGTGAAGGATTTGTTAGTAAGGGAGCATTCATTAAGTAAAGCAAGCTGGTAGGGTAGAGTCTGATCCAACCATAGTGAATGAGTGGATGAGGAGTGTTCCAGGGGTCGCAGATGAGAAAGCTGCGCTGACGGCAACAAACGGGCAGAAAAGGCAGAAAGAACTTACCGTTGCTTGCGTTGTGGACAGCAGCAGAGATTAATCGAGGGCTTACGGAGCTCTCAAAGCACCTGAACTAACAGCAACTTGGGAAATGTCTTAACCCTCAACAGTATGGATCTCATGCAGTGTTAAAATTAAACTCTAAGCCGGACCAGGTGAACCCGACGCTACCACGCAGGCAACGTTGTCTCCAGTGCCACTACAGGTGGGGCACTCTCCAGATGGAGGCAGGTATAGATGAAAAAAGTTGCAGAGTCTCTTGGTTAGGAAAAATTCCTGCAGAAGATTCATTAATGGACGAAGTTATTGATTGGTGGTTGTATGATCGAATAGCATCCACAACGTACACCATGCAGAGCAGAAAAATCAGACATAGAGCACCAGATGGCAGGCAGACTACAATGACATCACACTGACATCACACAGCTACCAGCAAGAGAGATCCCAGGCCTCTATGGACATACACTGAAGTTCAAGGTTTTAATTCAATAATTTAAACATTGTGTTTAAGACAAACGTGCTAATAAAGGAGGGCAACCGAAAGAGCTGATTTAAATTTGTTTACACATGACTCCTGCAGCTGGCTTTAAAAAGCAAAGAAATTACAAAATGAGCATTTTGAGAACAAAACAAAACTCAAATGTGCACGTATGTAAAGTACTTATTTGACCAAGCATCAAAGATGAAAATGTGTGTCTGCATTATTTCTTCTAAGCTGCTGTAATGCTATGTCTAATCTCTCAAACCTTAATTAACTAAATATGTCATCAAACATGAAAACTTTCATTCAAAACAACCATACAAAATGAAGGAACAATCCAGAAATGTTGCTGGTGATTCTCAGGAATCCTACTACAAAACTTTGAGGACATTAAGTTTTTTGAACATCAAACTGAGGATAAACTCTGATCTTATTTCTTGTGACATTCAAACACAAGTGGAGCGTGGTAAACCTCTCAAACCAACTGAACTCATCAAACCAATGCCAAAGCATGACTATGTCTGGTGTCAATATGTGTCAAGCTGATATATCACCTATTAAAAATGAACCTGAAAGGTTTAAACCAACTAATGCATATACATTTAAATGTCAAAAACTCACACACTCAATAGCTGTCAAGAGTTCAATTAAAAGCAACATCGTGACAAAATGCATATTTTGAAAGAAAAATTAGCTTGTATTAAATGTCTAAAACTGGTCTTTTTTTCCAAACAATCTGACAAACCTGACTTGCAGCAGATGTATGCTGAGCCATCCAACTGTTCTACATAATGTTACCAAAATCAATAAACCGGTATGCAGACATATTATTCAGCCAATTACAACAGTAAGCACAACTCTGTTTTCTGAATCATGAGAATCATCAATACAGGGACTGGTATTGTTGAACAAAATGTAATACTTTTTTTACAGTCAAACTTAAAAAGAGAAATACACTTCTTGAATCATATGCATTTTTTGGACAATGGTTCAACTTCAACATTTTGCACTGAGAATTTGATGAAAGGCTGAATCTCGCAGGAAAGAAATCCAAGATCAGTCTGCTAACCATGATTCCAACCACAACAACTGCTACATAGATTCTGGAGGATTTGAAAATATCAAATCTTAATGTAACAGTTTTACCACTTACACATTGTTTATAAGTAAAGGAAAATGCCTGTAAACACAACCAAAAACATCACAAAAGAGAAAGTTAAACAGTGGACTTACCTACGTCAAGTTACTTGAGATCAATGCTGAAGTGGATCTGCTGATAGGTATGGATGCCTCGATCTTCATCTTAAACCGTGAACCAGCTAAATCCAAACAGTACAAGCAATACCTGAACATGATCATTTAGGATGTTTTAGTTCATGATTTGGACATGGACCAACTTCAAATCCAAAAGAGTTACAATGGTGTTTGGAAAGTGATCACCTCATCTTGTCTATGATTGTATGATCCTCTCGGCTATTTAGCTCCAACAAAACTTCAAGCTAAACTTATCTTGCAAGAGCTTTGCCAGAAAAATCATTGCTGGGATAATGAGATTCTCCGAGAGATGAAGTAACAATGGATAAAATTTTTAGAGTTAGAAAACGTATCTGCATTTCAAGCAGAAAGATCAGAAGGACCAGTCTCTCACATTTGCTCAGACAATGGAGCAATTTTTTCATCAGCTAAAAAGTCGTTAAAAAAAATAACAGATTTGAACCACGACAAAATACAGAAAACTCTTTTGCAGGATGATATCAAATGTATATTTAATCAACACTGTGCTTAACCCCATGGAGATGCTTGGTAGAGTATGATCAGGCTTATTCGAACAGTATTATATTCTGTGTTACAACAGAAGACACTTACTGCCGAAGCTCTTCACACAGTGTTGTGTGAAGCCGAAGTCATTCTTAATGATAGACCTTTAACCAAAGTATTGGACGACCCGAATTACTTGGGGCCATTGACACCTAATCATCTGCTCACCCTGCAATGCAAGCTAACCCTCCCTCCTGGTGACCAATGCTCTTAGCTCTGCAAAGATGGAAACAAGCACAATATAGCTCTGATCGTTTTTAGAAGAGATGGTCCAAATATTATCTGGTTGGCTTATAAGACAGACAAAAGTGTAATCAGTTAAAAATAAATCTAAATGGTGGAGATATTTTTATTACAGATTCTGCAACCCCACGCAACTCATGGATAAATAATACATTTATATCTTGACAAATTTTGAGTGGTTCAGTCTGTCGAAATCTGAATGAAAATAATACAAATAAATTAAAGACCAGAAAAAAAGTTTTGAATATTGATTGAGAATGACTCATAACTGAATTGTATCATTCCTTCAATAATGTTAAGAAATTGCAAGTATTGATTTAAAAGAAGGAAAGAAAGGAAATACTTTGGGAAAGTATTAAAGGAATTATTTAAATGTGTCCAAGGTAAACGACTCAAGGCTGGTTTTCATCCTTTTTTGTAGTTGCCGTTTAGTTCACCAATATGCAACTCTAAGTAAACTTATCAGGCATAGACTCCATCTACAGTCCATCTACAGCTAAATGACAAAGAAGCAATCTATGTCAAACATATGTAACTAAACCTGAAAGAAGTTGGTCGCCCATTTTACTACACGTACAAAGCAGCCTTGAGTTGTTTACAAAGGAAGTTTCACAGAAAAACGTACATCTTGAGGCAGGTTACCATAACAACGGTAATGTTATAAAATTAGGGTGGTTCACCGTTAACACTTATCAACATTGCTTAGGGCTTACATAACCTTCGTAGCATAGTTAGGAATAACAGTTGCCCTATCAGTGAGCTTCAATGACATAAACTTTAGACTTATATATCCAATGCTCCCAATCCAGTTTTTCCAGAACTGAATAAGCCTATTGGATGAGAGATTAAATGTTTTCAAGACAACAAGAAAAGTCCACTTGCCTATATTTAAAGTGATAGTCTGGACTTTGTAAGAAAAGAGAGAGAGAGAAAGACATGATTTGGAAAAAAAACCAACCCAGGCTCCCTCCGCCTCCCTTTCTGATTGGTCTTGAAGCCGCGCCTACTTTTCCGTGCATGCACCAGGTCAATGGGCCAAGATGTGCGGAGGAGAGAGAGAAAACAAGTGTCAACAATGGAGTTATCGGAGGTGAGGATTGGGTTTTTTTGGTCTGAAAAAGTCAGGACTAATGGCGGAAGCTTGATTCAGAGGCTCCGTGAAAACAGAAAACTGAGCATGCGCGCAGTTACGAGCACACAGCGTTTGTGGTGATTCACAGCCCTTGGCATCACTTGATTGGTTGAAGTGGAAAGCACCGTGGCTTTTGAGCCATAGCTGAGATACGGGAAGGCCCGACTTACCCGTTTTATTATAATTCATAAAATGACTTATTTTATATCAACATTTAAGGCTAGGAGGAAAATTTAATACAATTGTTAAAATTTGTAATTCATTTAGAGATCCAGACTATCACTTTAAACTCTAAATATTATCTTCCTGGATGACTCTGACTCTAAATCAGTGTAAGGAAAAATTTAGTACTAAAACAATTCTTTGAGTTATTTGAGTACTAAAAATGCTCAACTGAACAAAGTGCTACAAAATAAATTGCAAATTACAAAAATGAGATGATTTTGAACTATATACTTTGAGCAATTAATAGTTAACATAGAAAAGCAAAGATAGTGTATATAATTGTAGAACCTGCTCAGTGTGATATTTCACTGTTTTATATTCTACATTCTACCTTTGAGTCATCAATTTCTTTTCTGATTTACTTGATTGACAGTAAATCTTTAGGTTACTCGAGTAGTAAAATCAAAAGCTTCAGCTCTAGAAGAATATGCGTCAATTGATTTTTTTTTTTTTTTTTTTTTTGCAACTTAATTTTTCTTGTATTTTTTTTAAAGAATGTCAATCTATGTTTGCTTGTGCATTCCTGTTTGAAATATTTTTATAATGTGTAGTTAGAGTTAAGTTATCCCATAGGTTGACATTGCTTCATTTAAAAAAAAAAAATGTATATATTGCAAAGTTGGTACACAAAGCACATAACAAAGATGGCATAAACACATACAAACAAAGGAAACGCATATAACCCCCTGTTCCACTACCTACCACATCCAAAGGAATCCGGGACATGTGAGCATGTCTTGGGGCATCTTGTGATCATGTCCACATTCACAGTACCTCTGTTCCCCGTAGTTTCCAAATACACAGTTAGTGATCTCTAGATTGGTTCACGATTTTCCATGCCATCATTCATAAAATAGCAGATCCTTTCTAAATGAAGAGTGGTACTTTTATAATGATCTAAAATTATCATGAAATAGGCTTCAAATGAGTTGTATGTTTTAATGACTTGTATGTTTTAGTAACTTCAGTCCTCAAATATGTACATTTTTCTGCAGACATTTTAATGCATTTATGCAGGGGAGTCTCGAGCCTTTAACCCTTAATAGTCCCTGGGGCGTTTTTTTGCGCAGGCGGGTATCATTTTTAGAATACCTGTTGTTGTGCTAATGCAATTCTTAAATTTTTTTCCGAAGATGTGCATTTTTGGAGGAGTTTGACAGAAATATATATTTTTTTCTCATACTAGATTTAAAACATTGTATATTCATTACAGTAACATAAAGGTCCCTCGGACATTTTTTTGTGCCATTGACTCCCATTCAAACGACATTTTTCTAACAGACCTTAATATCCCCATTTAAAAAAAAAAAAATTACACACCACTGTTTCTGCGGCCATCATAAACTGAAATTGTAGTTTTCACTTTTTTTCACCTGAATAATGGATTTCTTTATAAATGCTGGAGCATTGAATAAAGATGAATTTAAATTATTCACATTTTTGGGCACTGAATTCATAATGCAATATGTATTTATAAAAAATATGGTTTGAGCATTTTTTAGAGAAGTCATACACTGGTGTCCTGGCTTGGTTTCATAATTTTTGTGAATGTTGTTTTTACAGTCTGCATCAAAAAAATCGGTCATTTTAAGAAGAGCAATATCCTAATAGACAATTTTATATGTCATTTTCCTGTTTTTTGGGGGGTTTTTTAGAGTGCAGATTTTCAAATAAAACCTGGTATTAAAGGGCTTTCATCTCAAAAACAGGCTTTTTTTTTTTTGTTTCCAGAGGACTGAGGCTAAGGATGGCATTTGTGAAAAAAAATTTGAGAGTAATAAAATATTATATGACTTTATTTGCACTTTTTTTCTCTTGGACATTTTTTTGTGCCGAGGATCCCAAGTGTAGCATTTATTTCAGGGACTACGAAGGGTTAAGGAGAACTTGGGCTTAGTCCAGGCAAGATTTGCTATATTTTAAGTGTTAGTATTTCTAATTTTGATACTGGTTTGGGTATTAGGCCAACACTGTTCTAATGTACCCGTATCGGTATCCGTTAAAGTTAACCAATACCATGAATTTATACTTAAAGGGATTTTTTTTTTTTTTACTGGACCTTATTTTAGGTCATTTTAGGTTTTCTTACTCATCCTGAGAATTTTGGAGCCAGTCTGAGCCGTTCAACAGTATTTCTATTCACTTCATCAGCGGACATCCGTAGACGGGAGTGCTCGGGTCAGGACAAACACCGCTTGTAAAAAGGTTTAATCTGCCAAAAATGCAGTAATTTTACCATGTTTATGTTCCTATTGGATTTTTTTTTTTTTTTTTTTTTTTTTTGCTGCTGCTGCTGCTGACACTTTCACTGTCTTGAGCTCATCTTTACTTTCTTTTTTCAAAATTATTTAATGAAAAACAAGTGTGCAACAAACGAACAGAAAACATGCCACACCTCATAATTGTAATTAATAGCATAATGTAATACTACCAGTGGACAGTAAAACCAAATCAACAAGTTCAACAACTCATTCAGCCTTTCTATCTAAAGCTGCAGTTCTCAAATGAGGAATACTGTCTGCAGTAGGAATGCAAGTTATAGGGACTATATCATGCTATTTTACAGCTTTCAACTTCTGGGATAGACATATTTATGCTAAAATGTTACAGTATTAATTTGTCCTAAAATTTAACTTGTATCCTGTAGTTAATGATGACCACGAAGTAAAATGGTTCGTTTCTCCCCCTGTACAGAGTCACAGCACTTCGAACTGAGAGAAACCGTGATGAGCTTCATCTCAAACAGTATTCTGACAATTGATTCGGAAAGCACGAAGTACCACATTGATACTTTGTTATATTAAGGGCTCAGACGTTTGGTTTATTAATTTTTTTATTTTTTTAAAGAGACAATAAAGCCCATTTCAGACAGAGCAGAAAAGAACTAGCTGAGTCCATTAAGCAGATCTGTCCAGCCCAATATATAAAAAAGCTGTGGGTGTTGTTTGCACCCATTTACTGAACATTCTGAGATGCCACAGATCGATTAATTAACCACACAAGGCTGTTATAAGATTACTTAAGCAGCTTGATAAATGGCTAACACACATTAGCATGTAGCCACTTATGCTGCGTTCAGACCTCAGGCTTTGTCAGCTTCAGCAACGTCAAGGTTACATGTTAAGTCTATGGTGGAGGCCGTTGGAGAAGCGTCATGGTCTCTGCAGCGCTTTGTGAGCTTTGGCTCCGTCAATTTTTCAAGCTTTTCCTGCGTTTCAAGCTTCAAAGAAGTTCAGCTTGTTGAACTTTTGACAGTCATAACGCTGTTGACGCAGCACGACAAACAATCAGAGCGACTCACTGTAGTGACGTTGCCCGACGTCTACGCTGCCTAGCCACCCACGATCTGCGAGTGTTTAAAGCATCCAGCAGAGAAAGGCCCGCCTACGAGCTTTGCGAGCTTCAGCTTTAAATGTATCATCTGTGTATATGTGTCGAACTCATCGCTTTATGAGCGTTGCTTGACGCTGACAAAGCATAACTTCTCTATCCATCAGGCATCTTTGTTTTTTGATCCATCTGCTGTTCTTAAGGAATGTAGAATAAAATCATGTAATCCATGCAGCAGAACAGGCGTTTTCATAGAAAAAGTAAAAAAAATCCAACAAAAACGTGTTTTAAGCTGCCAAAAACCGAAGCAGGCATGAGCTATGAGAAGGACGAGGGTGTGTTTGGAACTCCTGCAGAGGTAAGACGCTCTGCCTGCAGGGGCGGTGCAGACACCTCTAGCGCTCCCTTGCTTTCAACTAGTTATGTTACTAGTTGAACACGCAGACGTTTTCTAGGAGAGGAAGGGCCAGCTGCTCAGAGAGCAGAATTCAGGAGGATTACTCAGGCATGCGTGAATTAAGCCAAAATCCAAACTGGGTTTTTTTTGTGGTTAATTGTTTTTTTTATTGCTTTAACAGAAATTCCAAAAACTATATTTTGCATGATATAGACCCTTTAAATTGTCAGAGCTACTATATATATATATATATATATATATATATATATATATATATTAGTGCATCCGGAAAGTATTCACAGCGCTTCACTTTTTCCAAATTTTTTAATGTTATAGCCTTATACCAAAATGGATTAAATAAATTTTTTTCCCTTAAGATTCAACACACAACACCCCATAATGACAACGTAAAAAGAAATGTTTAGATTGTTGCAAATTTATTACAAATTAAAAAAACCTGAGTAATCACATGTACATAAGTATTCACAGCCTTAGCTCAGTACTGTTGATGCACCGGTGGCAGCAATTACAGCCTCAAGTCGTTTTGAAAATGATGCCATAAGCTTGGCACACCTATCTTTGGGCAGTTTTGCCCATTCCTCTTTGCAGTACCTCTCGACCTCCATCAGGTTGGATGGAAAGCGTCGGTGCACAGCCATTTTCAGATCTCTCCAGAGATGTTGAATTGGGTTTAGGTCTGGGCTCTGGCTGGGCCACCCAAGGACATTCACCGAGTTGTTCTGTAGCCACTCCTTCGATATTTTGGCTGTTTGCTTAGGGTCATTGTCCTGCTGAAAGGTGAACCGTCGCCCCAGTCTGAGGTCAAGAGCGCTTTAGATCAGGTTTTCATCCAGGATGTCTCTGTACATTGCTGCATTCATCTTTCCATTTATCCTGACTAGTCTTCCAGTTCCTGCCGCTGAAAAACATCCCCACCGCATGATGCTGCCACCACCATGCTTCACTGTAGAGATGGTATTGGCCTAGTGATGAGCGGTGCCTGATTTTCTCCAAATGGAACGCCTGGAATTCACTTCAAAGAGTTCAATTTGTGTCTCATCAGACCAGAGGATTTTGATTCTCATTGTCTGAGAGTCCCTAAGGTGCCTTTTAGCAAACTCCAGGCAGACTGCCATGTGCCTTTTACTAAGGAGTGGCTTCTGTCTGGCCACTCTACCATACAGGCCTGATTGGTGGATAGCTGCAGAGATGGTTGTCCTGGAAGGTTTTCCTCTTTCCACAGAGGAATGCTGGAGCTCTGACAAAGTGACCATCGGGTTATTGATCACCTCAGCTCTAGGAAGAGTCTTGGTGGTTCCAAACTTCTTCCACTTACAGATGATGGAGGCCACTGTGCTCATTGGAACCTTCAAAGCAGCAGACATTTTTCTGTAACCTTCCCCAGCCTTGTGCCTCAAGACAATCCTGTCTCGGAGGTCTGCACTCAATTCCTTTGTCTTCATGCTTGGTTTGTGCTTTGACATGCCCTGTGAACCCAGGGGCCTTATATAGACAGGTGTGTGCCTTTTCAAATCATGTCCTATCAACGTAATTTACAAAGGTGGACTACAATTAATCTTCTGAAACACCTCAAGGATGATCAGTGGAAACAGAATGCACCTCAGCTCAATTCTGAGCTTCACGTCAAAGGCTGTGAATACTTATGTACATGTGATTTCTCCAATTTTGTATTTTTAATAAATTTGCAACAATTTCAAATACACTTTTTTCACAATATCATTATAGGGTGTTGTGGTTAGAATTTTTTTTGGAAAAAAATAATTTCATCCATTTTGGAATGAGGCTGTAACATAAAGAAAAAGTGAAGCGCTGTAAATACTTTCCAGATGCACTGTATATATATATATTCAACATCGCTAGTGTTTCCCACATCGTTTGCCATGATATATATACTTTTTGGACTCTGTAACTAAACTTTTTTTTTTTTTTGCTTTTATGAGTAATTTTTCATCCAATTCCTTAGTCAATGTGTTTACTGAGATAACGAGTTTGCTACCAACAGGAAAGCTAAAGAAAATGAAGCATAATAAGCCAGTGTTTGCCTGTGTGAATCACTCCATTTTACAAAGATAAATTCTTAACCTTGGGCTTTCTCTTGAAAAAGCGAGCAACAGAGTGGAAAAAAAGTTGTTTTTTCTAATATTTCTATGACCCATACATTTTAGTCTTAGAAATGTAGCTAATCATAATATATCTTTTGGTTTGGTGCCGTGCAGTATTCCACGCATGTATTTGTACAGAGCAGCCTTGTTAGGAAGAGTGGAGGGGCCGTGGGTCCATGGTAGTGGCTGACTACGGCAAGCCATAGTATGGTAAGGTGTTAACTACGCCATGGATGTTACTACCTTAATGAGGCATAACTCACGCCTTATTTTTTCTACTGATTCCTTGCTATAACTGGTTGTAACCTGACGCTGAGTCAAGTCAGCGGCAGCACTTATCAGAAGAGAGCACAGTTCTGAGTAATTGAGAGAGTGAGTAAGCTTGTCATGGTGAGTGAAACAAAGGATTTAAAACATCCGGGGTTTGGCTGAAAACATTTGCGGCTGAAGCACCGGCTAAATCAGCTGACGCCACTGGGCTTATGGTTCATATGGTTTAGTGCATCATATATCACATTTAATTTCCATCAATTCATTCTAACCCAATTTACTTCATATCCTTAAAACGAGCTAAATGAATCTATTATTTCAACACTTTTTACAAAAAGCAGAATATCACCATACTGAGATCTTACTGGAGTTGTGTCATGTACTTCAATCATGTATCACTTTGTGTCTTTTTTTTCCCTTTTTTTTTCTGCCAGGAGCTCTAACGCGAGACCCAACAGTAAAGTACTCCATGCACACCCTTGTCGTTTGCTACTAAATAGCCTAAAAAGTTCTGAAAGGGTTTAATTTGAGTAGGATATAACAGTTGTATCCATGCAATAGCTTGTGCAAGTTATCTTGTGAGGTGTGAAATGACATCCCAATTCCTATAGTCAAAGCACCTAAACATGTTTTTCCACTTGGCAGTAGCTGATCCAAATTAAACTCCTTGAATATATCTTTTTACCTCCTCTCTAATGCAGTTCTAGCCTGTGGCTTGCATAAGATGCTTGATTGTTATTATTTATATGGTTTGGTTTAACAATTTTTTGATACAAATCAAGAGACATGTATCACTAAAACGCAATATACCAGTAACAGGCAATGCCCATATTACTGGAGAATTGGCCCTTTTCACTTCTCAGTACAGCTCGACTCAGTTCCACCCTGTTGTAAAGCCTACTTTCACCCGTAAAAAAAAAAAAAAAGCGTTAGCGTTGTGTAACGTTTGACTCGATCCTCGGCTAGAGCAGAGTCGAATCGCCCCTTTCTGTCGGGTCAACACGAAGACTTCTCAAAAACGTCCAAGCCTTAACATTACACGCTCAATAAAAATGTCTAAAGACAGGAAGGTCGAGGCCCCCTTCCCCAGTGGGTTTCTGCAGGTGCCCCTTGAAATCCTTTGCGGCTTAGCTAACTAAATGAAGGCACAAATTGTAGAGTAAAGAGGCTTAAAAAACAAACAGGTCAGAAACATGGGAATATTTTGGCTAACTGCGAATCTACATCAGTGTAGGCAATTGTTTTTTCTTGTTCATTTAAGAAAAATTAATTACTATATTTTGGTTGAAGTACAAAAATGCCAAATGTGCTCTGAGTTGGAAAAAAAAAGAAACCTACTCTTGTTAAAAAAAAAAGAACTAACCTTTTCTAAATCTGTACTTTTTTCAATAATTACCTTATTTTTTGTTACGTTATTTTCTTACCTATTCTAAAATGCATTTCCCTATTTGAATCTCATTACTGTGGGACAGTTGAGGATATTTGTATTTTTAATCCTTTGAGTTAACTTACATGCTTTTAAAAACACTGCAAGTATATTATTCAAAATACTTTACATCAGCAAAGAGTTTGAAATGTTGTGCACAGAATCACAAAATTGCTGTTGGAAACAACAAAGCACTCGCATTGCAGCACTTTTTAAAAATTATTTCTTGAACAAAGGTTTCAGAACTGGATTTTTGTTAACTGCTTCCCAGTTTTCTTTTAGAAAAAAAATTGATCATTGATTACAGCATTGCAAGCATAAGACGAACAGAACTGGGGCCGGTGAGGCCACTGTATTTGTCCTCTCTTAAGTGATACAGGAGAGCAGAAAGCTGCCTTGCAAAGAGAGACGGCAAAGAATGCTATGTTTAATTAAGTCTTCCCTAAGTTGCTGGGACAGCTTGCATGTGCCATGCATGACCCATAGATGTGTGATTGCATCTTTGTCTATAACGTTTAATATACATGAGCAATAAAAACGTGTGCGTTATCTGCTTACATTATTTGTACGTTTTTCTGAGCATACTCTAGTTGGTAAGACCCATAGTGCAACCGAAGCATTTGTGATTAGCATTTGAGCATTAATGGCTTATCACTAATTGAATGGTTCATAATTTTGTTAACCAAAATAATAATAGATAGGTCAGTGGTGAGCTACCTTTTCAAAGAGGCAACTCGCTGGCTGCTATACAGTTGGGCTGAGGAGGCGCTTGTGGGAAATAGCCATTCTTAAACAAAGGTCCCTATAACTAGACATGGTGCACTGATCCATATGATCCATATCTTTTCCTAGAAAATACATCTTGACCCTGAAAGTCCTCTTGTTAAGGCAAAGGTTCATCTCAAATTTCAATAAGGTAAATATTGTTTTGTCTGCTTAACACTTAGGACTAAACTACTCCAGTGCATGTTGAAAGACATCAGCAGACAGCAGAGTGACATTACTTACTAAAAAGAACAAAGCATTGGATAGGCCTTGTTTTGTTTATCTGGAGTATTAAATTGTTTTCTGATATTTTGTAAATCTCATCAAAAGACCTTCTCCATACTGACCTTTAATTCCTCTAACTCCGTTTTGGCTTCTGTAACCAGAGAAATACAGTCGTTCTGACCACTCTACAATGCACAAGAAAAGGCCCCAGATAGCAAAGCTTCACAGTTAACTGTTTTCCATTGTGATCGTTGTGGTCTCTTGTTGCTGAAATAGCCACAACTTCTGTGAGCTGCATCTAAATTAGCAAATTCTCTCTCAGATTCTTTCTCCCAACACCTGGAGACTTAAGGTTCTGTATCGGCTTACTTTTTAAATCGGACATATTTCCCTACTGCTACATTTAAGTGAATTCCAGCTACCTTGTACCCCTTTAGTTATGGCTTTAAATCTACCATCTACACTCAAACTACCCAGTACTAAAAAAACTACTTGATGCAGCACACGTTGCAAAGTCTAACAACAAAATTCTAAAGTCAAATTCACATTCTTTCAAGTAATCATGGCTCAATAAGCATTTGGGTCTCCCAGGAAAAATCCTCAGAAGGGCTTCTTTGAGGACCACATCAACGGCAGGGTTGTGAATTCTTTTCAAGGGCTGTTTTTGATGGTCATCTGGTTGAATATATCTGATATCAATGAACAGAGAATTCCCAAGGATTGGTTGCACTTGATGATTGACTGAGGACATAATTCAGCTATTTAATTCAGGTGTGTTGGAGTAGCAATACAACTAAATCGTTTTAGGACTGGAATTGCTCACAATCTCCTCTAAAGGCTCATGGACTGAAAAGCAGGAGTTTGTAACAAGCTTTTTCTATCAGATAGCCCTAATTGACTTCTTTATATCACAGAAGACTTGAATTTAAATGGATTTGAATATTGTTTTTTGAAAGCATCACCTAAAATGCATTTATGCATTCATTTTTGTATTGCCATGTATAGTTACCGGTATTTCTTTCACCTTATAATTTGTACAATCTTTGCTTTTTAATCTAGGTTCTGTCATGGATCCACCGGGAAAATCAAGCAGTAATTGTTCGCTGCAGTCAGCCCCTTGTTGGAATGTCTGGTAAAAGAAATAAAGATGATGAACGATACCTGGACCTGATCAGAGAGGCAAATGACACCACAAAAAAACTCACCATTTATGATGCTCGGCCCAACGTCAATGCCGTTGCCAACAAGGTCAGAAGAAAAAAAGTTACTGGAAACAAGTATCATGGTTCAATAACGTAAATTAGTATGGTGCTAGTTTGTACACCTTCTTACATTATTAAAAATGATATTCTTATTTTTTACTAGTCTTAACCAGTTACTTATTCTGAAATTTGTCACATTTTTAAAAGGTGTAGGAAAGGTTGCCTATGATGAGCTTTAACCGCTTTTAACCTGATTTAGTGTTGAAAATATTGTTAGAAGACAAAGATGGACGGAATTGTTTGGAGACAATTGGGGAATATTCATGAAGCAATTTGTTCATGTTTCAATGATTATGCTGAAAAAAATACCAGAAAAAAAAAAAACTGGATTAACAACAACCAGAGTTATCCCAATGTCAATAACAGTTAGTGAGCTTTTTGATTGTTGAAACAATGTCAGATAAGATCAGAAAACTGGATGACATGATGGAGAGAGGAAACATAGATATATGTTCAAAGGAGACCAAATAGAACATAATCACGGCCAGGACTATTGGTGGCGGTTTCAAGGTTAATTTATTATTACCTGTGGGTAGATGGATTATGCAGTGTCAAGGGTTAGGGATAGGAGACATCCAATACATATCCCATAACAAACAAAAACTCAACAAGACACACATAATTTATGCACATAAACACACTTAAAGGCATGGTGCAGGATCTTTTTCTTCCAGGTGGATCATCTAGACTATTGGTCCTCTTAACTGTCAATCCTTCTGTGAGGGAGAATACACACACACACTCAAGTGTTTATGTGTAGTGCACTGCTACACCTTAATCGATCCATTCTACCTAGCAGTTCTCAATGTTTCCCCTAAAAAATGGCTGAGATAGGCCTGGGCAGTATACCGGTTCATACCGAAAAACCGGTGTTTATTTTCGTTATGATATGAATTTTTAATATACCCCTATACCGGTAAATAGATCAGAAAACTTCCGGAAGGTGTAACAAGGGGAATTGTTTCAGTCAGGACCGATTTCACTGCTACGTGCTCTTCACCACAGTGTAGAAAATAATGTTTTTAACTAACTACAGCTGCTGGCGGAGCACACAATTCTGATTAAGTAATTCCAAAAAAGAGGAGTCTCGTCAATAGATATCGGCTTTTCAATGTCAAACGAGAACCGAACGGCATACCTTTTAAAAACGCTATTGAGAGTAACCAGTAGGGGGAAGTGTTGAGCGCTATTTGACAGTCTGTAGGTAAACGCGGTCAACGGCGGCAAAACCAGTAGGAAAGAAATCAAAAATAGTGGTAAATATGTTTTACATACCATCTACAATACTTCTTCCGTCTTTTTTTCTGTTATGTGAATATTAACCAGCTAATAATCCCCCACGGTCGGCATGCTTATTTTACTTCTTCTTTGGTAAAATCCGGTTTGAGTCTTTACTCTGCCCCTTGCGGGATTCTTCAGTACTACATTCAAAGCAATTAGAAGATGCGATTTATTGCTTGCGCCAACATGAGGTTTTAAAAAAATTATACATTCAGCCTTAGAACATCAAGAATGCCTACTAGAATCATAATCATTTTAATTTTTTTATATCATTCACCTGACTGGAAAAAAAAACAATATGATCCAGTCCATATGGCAGTAAAATGGGCTATTTAAAGCACATTTTAAAATTCTTCATTCTTTTAAGATAATGTGGTTATGAACGGTCTTGTATGGCAAAAAAAAACGTTAAATACCGTAATACCATTATGTTTTCTTCACCAAAAACGCAAAGAAAAAGAAAGAAAAAAGCACCTCATCAAAATCAAATACCCTCTTCATTTCTATACCTAGAATAGATGCTTTTTTTATATATATATTTTTAATTGCATCATATTTGGACATTCCCTGAGCGTCCTCTCTAAACTTTTCCACAATTTAACCCCACAAACTGAAATACAAAACCTCTTTCTTGTGTGTATTTTAAGAATTCTGAAATTAAATTGCCCCCTTAAGTTATAACTTACTTCCCCATGAATAATTTCTGAATGTTCTCTGGTAAAATATTAGCTTTTGCTTTGAATAGTATCTGTGCCGTCTGAAGTTCCACAATGTCCCTGAATTTCGAAGTTTTGACTGTAAAAATAATGAATTAGTATGTTCCCTATATCCTGCCCTATGAATGATCCGTATTGCTTTCTTTTACAAAATGAATAGTGGGTGTATTGTACTGATGTAATTTTTACCCCAGACTTCTGCACAGTAACTGAGATATGGAAGAACTCCGTTACTGTGGAGAACTCTTGGGGTGGATGGAGTAGAGCCCGATTTTCTACTTATCTGTCAACGGAGAGTGTATGCCTGTGATTGGTAAGCTCAAGAACAGCCAGAGATCATTTCACTAGGACGGTGCTCTATAGTCAATGTAATCAGTAGTCAGTGCAGGCTTGGGCACTACATCCTTTATACTGAAATGAGAGTTTATCTTGATGATCTTTTGGCGATTTTGAATACAAGGTAGTGTAGAGAACCACACAACAGACTGCTGTTTGCGTCTGGGTGCAAACTTGCTGACAGAGAAGTGTAAACTAAAGGCTTAATCCTCCTTGGTGTTTTCTATCCAGCAGGCAGTGCTGTTTACACATCTCACTCAGTTTTGTGACATTGGTTATTAAGTAAAAATATATACTTTTTGGGCTTTACCTAGCAAAACAACTATTGGTGTGGAAAATTGGATGTAACAACTAAGCGGTAATGTACATAATTGACACATGACAAATTTTCTTTAGCCTCCCTTGTTAACTTGATTTTTGCCATGTAAAACAAAACTATTCATTTTAAAGTTAGGGTAGGACAGTAGCACTATGTAAGTCTCTTTTCAGGTTCTGCAGCTTTCTGTCTAAACAGGAAAAACATGAAAATTTCTGTCCTGTGATGGACTGGCTAACCGTCATGGGTACCCAAAAGTCCCTAGCCGCACATCCTAAATCCCATGATGCAATGTAAATTTAAGGTAATATTGTCTTTGGAATTTCAGGCCACTGGAGGGGGCTATGAGGGGGATGAATACCTTAATGCTGAGCTAGTCTTTCTGGACATTCAGAATATTCATGTAATGAGGGAGTCTCTTAAGAAACTCAAAGATATTGTCTACCCAAACGTGGAGGAATCCCACTGGCTGTCAAGTCTAGAGTCTACACACTGGTTAGAACACATTAAGGTAAGCAAAAAAAAAAAAAAAAAATCATATTTTACTTCTAATTGTTGTTCTTAGGAACACTATCTCATTCATTGTGTGAAATGTCTGTGTGTAAATACATATTAAAAAATCATTGTGTGTAGCTGGTGTTGTCAGGAGCCATCCAAGTGGCAGACAAGGTTTCCAGTGGGAATTCAGTAGTTGTTCACTGTAGTGATGGCTGGGACAGGACTGCACAACTTACCTCATTGGCTATGCTAATGCTAGACAGTCATTATCGCACTCTAAGGGGATTCCAGGTTGGTCACTTAACACCTAGATGAAACTCCTGGGTTTTTCCTAAATGTAAATAGACTGGCAAACTGTTTTTGTTTTTTCTTTGTAGGTCCTGATTGAAAAGGAATGGATAAGTTTTGGTCACAAATTTGCATCAGTAAGATTTTATGTGTATTTTCAGAATGATCTATAGTTGCAGTTCTGTTTATTTTAATAAGTCATATTTTAAGATATGTACAAAAAAATGACATTGAATTTTGCAATTAAACTGATGATTTCTTAAAAAAGTTATGCTTACTTTTAATAATTTGTGCTTTTGTGTGTTTAGAGGATAGGTCATGGTGACAAAAACCATGCGGACCAGGACAGATCACCAATATTTGTTCAGTTCATTGACTGTGTATGGCAGATGACCAAACAGGTTTGGGTTTTTGAAACTCTAAGTTCATACGCAGTGTTTTTAATTAACTGTATTTATGTCTGATGCTAACCTGTGTATGTGTCCTCAAACTCTTTTTTTTCTTAAATAATTTTGTGAGCCAAATTAGATTGTATGTATTTTAATTGCGTTTGAAAATTATAACATCGGAAATTGTTTTGTTTTTTTTTTTTGGGGGGGGGGGGGGGGGCATTTTTTTTTTTTTTTTTTTTAGCAGTTTTTATCTCATAATAAAGCAAATATTTTTGTTTAAAAATGGCATAACAGAGAGCGCAAAAACGGTTTTCTAGAGGGTTATGGTTGGACACTAGGCAGATCATAGACCTTTGACATTCTAGCAGCTGTCTTTAGTTAAGAATTCCCCAATACCTGCAAAAAAAATTTTAAATCCAGCAAAGACAAAACGGCTCACACAGACAAAACAGCATAGCTGGAACGCAGATCATGGCTTAAGAGGCACAGGTTATCTCCCACAAACTCAACCAGGCCCGCTGATTTAATAGCCGCAACCCTTCCCGAGACCCGTACACCAACACAATGATTTGTTTTTTTTGTTTTTTTTTCAGCAGAGATTATTTTAACACATACAGTGGTTCCATCGTTTATTACAGTGGTTACATTCTAAAAATGACCTGCAACAGGCAAAGTCAGCGAACTAGTCAGCTTTATTTTTTTTACAACTAATATATATGTTTAAAGGCTGTAAAACCCCTCACCACAAACTTTATACACTTGTATCAAACGTATATTAACATTTTCTCACATTTTTTACTAGTTTAAACTCTTTCAAAGTTCAAACCTTTGTAGATTTTAAAACATAAAACCTGTTGTCTCTTAGTCCTCGCGCTGCTCGGGTAAGTCATTTTTGACTGAAGGCCCCGTTGCAGATGTCTTTTTCCGAATGCGGAACATGGCTATGGGTATAGTTGTTGGGGCTGTTTATTCTTCTGAATGACAAGATTCCTATAAACAGATATGATACATTTTCCATGCGGAACGTATACGTACAGTAGACACAACATGGAGGACAATGACTAGGACAACAATCAGGATTTAGAACACAAAGTGCATTGGTACTTTGTAAAGGTGAACCACTTTATAGTGAGGGACCACTGTAGGCCGCATTAGGCTTTGCCGTTGTCTTTGTTTTTGACCGCATCATCGTCTGTTTTTACGTCAATTTTAAATTGAAAAAAAAAGCATTCAACACTACTTAATTTTCATTCATTATAATTAATGTTCAATCCAAATAAGCTGAACAAAGAATCCACATGGTGCCATTGCGCATCGATCAGATTAATACTTGTGTTAAATATAAAATTAATCAGAAGATGTCTCTTGCTGTGGCATGACTGCAGCGTTTGACAACTTTCTCCTGATTGATGGACAAGAATTCAACACCTGCTTTTGCGTAATGGACATCGAATCCATGCTCAGTCAACACACTGCAGACTGGAATTACAAGTGGAACTTCTCTCTGAACAAAGCCTTACCTTATTGTTTCAGTGGAAGAAAATCCACAGCTTTTGCTTCTTCTGGAACCGTGTATAAGACGCGTTTTGTGTCCACCTCAGCTATGTGCTTCAAAGTCTGTGTAACTTCTAAGTTGCTGTCAGCTCCCATATAGCGGGGTGCATTAGGGACAGTGTCCAGTTCTGACAGGATGCTCAGCTGCTCTGATTGTAATCTTTTGGATTCAGTTACTTAAACTCTTTGCATTGAGTTAAAAATGTCTGTACGAAAACTGGAAAAACCGCCAAAGACCGGAAATAAAGTCTCCCCGGGTTGCAGTGGCAATATTTCCCCTCGTTTAAAGATGAATTCATAAAACGTGAACATGGTCACCTTTATGCACTTCAACTTGGACTGTTGTGATTTGTTGAAGCTCTTATGTAGACAGGTTTTAGATCATTTTCTTTCTTTTTTTTATCGTCACTGCATTAAGTATTTTAGCAGCAACAAATGACCTCTGTGTTGCCCTATAGATGTGTAAAAAGAAGTATTTTTGTTAATGTTTTTTCTAACTTGGTCTCTTGAAAAAGCATTAATTGTATATACATTTTATTTAAACAAGGCAATTTATGGTCATATCATCAGGTGGGTCTGAATTCATTTCTCTAGCTAAAAAAAACTAACTAAAAATATAAGAAGTGTTTAGTTCATCGAAGGAGCTGTATGTGCTTACAGTGATCACTTTAATTTAATTGCAAATTATTTTCCATGAGTGTGTATCTTTAAAATGTTGCCATGAATGGGGTCTGAAATTTAAAACCTTTATAGAATGTGTTTGTGTGATTTTTATAAGTTAATACAGTTGTGGATGACTAAGAATTTTTTTTTCAATTGTTTTTCTCAAGGCTACAATCATACAAAAATATTTCTAAGCACTTCAACCCTGCATACAATATTGTCTAAACGGTGGTCGACTTAGCTTTGACTGTCTTCTGCAGCACTTTTCGAAAGCAGCAAATTGCAAAAAAATGTCTAAAATAATGACAATATATTTAGTTAATTTCTAAAATCAGTTCAATTTATTACAAAAAAAAAAAATTTAACGCAAGCAGATATTTAATACTGTTCTCTGAACGGCCTGGTAAGATGTGGCTTGGTTATGAAATTATTACAAAGGTTAACAAAATTTAGGGAGCAGGAATATAAACAATGTTTTTTGCCATCTTGGTAATGTAATCTGACATGTTCTGTCACCTCAGTTTCCTACAGCTTTTGAGTTCAATGAGCACCTCCTGCTGACAATCTTGGATCATCTCTACAGCTGTCGCTTTGGGACTTTCCTGTACAACTGTGAGAGTGTACGAGACCAACATGTAAGTGACCACCAAATCCAACCTTCTTTTTTAGGGCATGGTTGTTTAAGCTGGCAAATAGCTGAAAGTATTACCCATGTTTTCCCCAAAAAACACCACTTCAATGTTTGTTTTTAAAAAAGGTACAGTTATGATCTGACTTTTTCTTTTTTTTGAAACCATTGTTGGTGGTATACTGTGGCAACAGTTCATTCACGTAATTTTTCTGTGATTGTCTGTATATATGGTATGAGCATAGGCTTCATTTTAACTGGGGATGCCGGGGAGATGTACCCAGCAATATTTATGATTGACAGATTTGTCCCCACAAATGCTGAAATTTTTACTGACCTAACAGCCACTTCTGCCCCCAGTAAAGTTTCCGCATCAGTATCTAACTTGTATTGATTTAATAAAGATACGATTTTCACTACGTTTATATTCTGCAGTGCATATTGTAATGAAACATGAAACAAATGAATACTTAGAGGCTAGATAAATATACGTAAAAGCGCATTCAAGTTTATAATTATGTCCCCACCAATCTTAAAAATAAACTGAGGCCCTTG
Organism: Apricaphanius iberus; assembly: GCA_028564705.1. Taxonomy (NCBI): domain Eukaryota; kingdom Metazoa; phylum Chordata; class Actinopteri; order Cyprinodontiformes; family Aphaniidae; genus Apricaphanius; species Apricaphanius iberus. Next base: position 1,466,421 of record JAPXFQ010002332.1, on the reverse strand, counting down.
GGTATTAGTGTCTGTATGATTCCACTTCATATACTTTTTTATGGTAAAGTGCCTTGAAAAGACGTGATATGAACTGGTGCTGTATAAATAAACTGAATTAACAACAGGCTCCACTCTCTTTCTTATACACATTTTCTCATTTTAATAAGAAGTCTGTCAAGTTGAAAGTATAACACATTGTTTCATTTTTCTCTCTACTTTAATACACTGAGCAATTTGATTTCACACATGATTTCACATAGTTCCAGTTCCTTTAGTTTTAGCTTTGATTGTTAAACCATGTACTTAAAATCCATTAGTTTTTGAGCAAGAAAATGTCAACAAAGTTTCACTGTTAACTCTACTGAAGATCATTCTTTAAAGAATCACTCTATATCTGACTCAGGAGCTGAGGTTGAAGACCGTGTCTCTGTGGTCTATGGTCAACAGCAAGACGGATTTTTATTTGAACCCTTTCTACACCCCAGAGTCTGGACAGGTCATCTACCCTGTGGCAAGCATGCGTCACCTAGAGTTGTGGGTAACCTACTACATCCGTTGGAACCCACGTATAAGACACCAGGTAGGGCATCCAGTGTGCCTGAAGTATGCCTTGATATTTTCATGGTTTTATGTTACAATAGGTCAGTGCAATCACAATTGTCTTGCCCATTGCAATGTTCTAAAACTATAAAACCTAGAAAGCTCTCCCAAGTGTGTAAATAGAAGTCAACTTGACATCATCTTATGTTTGTTAGATATTGTTCTGCTCAGATCAAAACAAGACAGACAAAACACGCCTTTGTGGCACAGCATTACAGCCATGGCTGGGTCATAGTCCCTCATCTCTGGAGAGCACAGTTGCACCATGAAAAGATCTGAAAGTGACCTCCAGTCAGTTTTAACATGCTTCATAGTAGGGCTGGGCAGTATACTGAACACTGACCAATTCCAAAATTTGACTGTTACTGACATCCTTTTGCCCGTTGGTAATTTCGGTGTTTTAAAAATGTGTTTTAGTTTTAAGAAAAGAGAGCTCAGGTTGAGTCGCGTGACTACGAACAGTCATGTGACTTTATCCCATCCAGAAGGGAAGGGCTATATTTAGCTAGTGTTTAGACTCCTCTAGTGACTCTTCTTTCAAAAAGCAGGTAGTGACAAATGTAGTGACTTTTTATGGTGTTATTGGAGACTTTAAGACTCTAATATGGAGTATTTATTAGTGTTACTGCTTTCGCTGAGCTGCAGTGAGCCCAAAGCACTCCCAGCTCATCATGCTGCAGCTCCACCCACTCAGATCATGCTCAGACACTGCATACGCTTGAAACCGACACTGGCTGATCCTACCTTTCTTTGGATGTAAATGCAAAATATTGTCTAAAATAAACGATTGCACACTAAAATCATAGATTTCAGTCACAGCCGCAGTGACTTTCTCCTGCTAGTTTTAACTCGAAGCTAATGGATACATAGATGACAGGAAATTACGTACGCACCTTACGTGTTTACGAAATCCATCGAAACGAGGATTGATATACATGACTAATTTTGAGCAAACATAATCACCATGATCACGCTCCAAATTTTAATTGCCAAATAGAAAATTTTGCAAGTGTTCATTTTGGACTCTGCTCATATCGATATTACTTAGTTAACAGACGCCATGAACCAATTAGTTAAAATCTGGAAACTCTGCAATAATTTCACAGAAATTCACTTTCACTTTTTTACTTGGAATTAGAGCTGGGGATATGAGCTAAAATTAATATCACGGTATATTGAGCATTTCACCTCGATAACCTTAAGTGGACGATGACAACGACCACATCACCACGCCCCCCGTCCTTTTCTGTATTCAATGTCTGGAATTGGCCAAATTTGCATTATATTCTTTAAAATATCTTACTCTTGCTATTGAACGACTTCAAACAGCCCTTTAATTCAGTTTTTGATTCCCACTCCTTTCATTCTTAAGAGTCCAGTTTAACTCAAAAGTGATCACACAGACCAGATGAGGTGAGGAAGTGACGGGGGCTGAGGGATTTTAGTGTGCAGTCGTTTATTTTAGACAGAAATATTTTACATCGCAGCACAGGTGGAAACAGGTGTCGGCGGCTTCAAGCAACAACTCAGTGGAGTTAATATTTGCTCCGCCTGAGTGGGACCTGGGCAGGCGGAGCTGTGGGTCTAGAAATGCTCTGGTTCAGCTGCAGCTCCATTGCTGCTGTAATAAACATATATGCTCCACGTTAGAGTCTGAATATCTAATAACACCATAAAGAGTCACTTTATTTGTCGCTAGTCGAATTTTTCTGAAAAACAGTTGATAGATTAGTCTAAACACTTGGTAAATACAGCTACACAGTTGCTGCGTTAGCAGCGCTGTTTCCCTCTGAATGTCACATGACAGTGCGTAGTCACGTGACTCAATGGGCAGGTGCACCTCTAAAGCACTTTTTTTTTTGTACAGAATTTACCTGCATGGGCAAAATGATGTTGGTAACGGTAATAAATTTCGGTATCGGTAAATTTGCGGTATAGTTTCAATGAGAGCAAATACTTGTGTACGTAGAGCTTATAATTTATGTCATAATTTTGAACATTTTGCATCAAAGCTCTTTTCTGTGACATTTTAGAATTATAAGCAGTCTTTTATAAGAAAAGTATTGTTCTGCCTCATTTTAAATGAATCCATAGTATATTTCAATTTATAGAACACTAACATATAGTTAATCCCTAACCTATAAAATATTATCAAATTCTGGTACAACTACAGCACTTGTCAGAAATTTGATAGACTGGTCTGATTTGCAAGCTTTGACTTTCTGTAACAGTGGTGTGTCTGTTTATGTGTGTGTGTGTTGTGTGCCTTCAGCAGCAGAGTCCAGTGGAGCAACGCTACAAGGAGCTTTTGGCCCTCAGAGAAGAATATTTAAAGAAATTGGAGCAGCTTCAGTTGTCCGACTCATCTTCTTCCTATCAGCTTGCTAACAGTCCCACCCCCAACACCACCTCATCTACAGCTTCTACACCATCACAACAGTATACACACCTTCAGACTCCACTCTAGAAGACATTTTGCACAGACAAAAACCAGAACCTCTTTTCAATTGCACTGTTCATGTTTGTGTTCCTCTCTGACTTTTTTTTCCTAATTGACACACTTACTGGACAGGGCCTCAGTTTGTTTTTGAAAAGCCATCTTTTTTATTTGTACCTAATAGAAAATGGTAAAATTGGTGAATTATGCAATACAGCCATTAAAGTTTTGTGTATATTTTAAATAGACTTTATACACACATTACAGTGCAAAGCTTTAAAAAATGTCAACACTTGCAGTCTAAGGGCTCGAGAGGACATGAAATACACAACCTCTGCAGGTCTTGTTCTGTATAGTTTCTTATTTAATCTATCTTTTTTGAACAAAAATAAATTGATCAGGCTTTTTTACCTACATAGTTACAAATAATAAATATTAACTCATAGAGACTAAGACTCCAATATTTTTCGAGAAAATTACAAGGGAATAGACATTTTAGGTAAACAAAATGGTGTCTCGACTATCATCAGGCCAGTTACCAAAAGAAAACCTCAAAGTTTTGAGGTTAAGAAAGGTCACCACATTTTCACATTTTCTCAGGTCTTGCTAATTTGATCTTTGTACTTATCCAGAGATACCACTTTCATTTCTAAACCTTTTTTTCTAAAGATCCCACCTGTTGTTTTGTAAACAGGTCAACAAAATATTTTACTTACAGCTGTCCTAAACAGTGATGCAATTGAGCAAATTCAGCATTATCACCTTCCTCTAAAGGAAGTGCACCCTACACAAATTTGCATTTTGAAACATTTTTGTTCAGTTTGGAGTGATGGGGCTTTCAGAAGTTTTTGTTCAGTGCCACAATTGTTGGTAGAAATGAATCGGTTTCTCATTCTGTTAGCACTATACAAGTACAGGTCAGTTACTATTTATCATAGTGGTTTTACTAAAGACTACTAAAAGCAGAATTAAAGATTACAATAATGCTAAGGTGCACCAGAAAGCACCAGAAGCCCTTTGGAACTTAAATTGAAAGGGAACTGATAACATGTGCTTCATCGCAAATTTTCCAGAAAAATTTAAGCTTTTGCTCCATCAAATGATTGAAATAATGGATTGATTTGCGATTCGGTTTTTGTGGATCGTTGCAGATATTACAACTTCCAACAGCCCCAGAAGTGATAAATAATATCCAAGTCCTCTGTTTAATGGACTCAATGTTTTATGGGTTCAATTTGAAAGAACCTTACCTAGCTTGTATAAGCAATGATAGCAGAATCATTTCTAGCTTAACATTTAGAAATGCATAACTGTGAGAGTTTTTGTTAGTTTATTTACAGGTTGATACAGACATGTAGTGGTGGCCCAGGGCTCTGGATTATGTTTTATGAATTTTATTTGAACACACTCTAGATAAAGAACTTGGACTTGGCTCTTTTTTATGTCAGTAATGGTTTAAGCAACTCAACTTGTGGGAGCAGGGGGAAAAATGTATTGACACAAATAGGGCTGCAGCTATCGATTCTTTTTGTAATTGATTAATCTAGCACTTTGTCAATTTGATTACTCGATTAATCTAATATTTTTTTAACGTTTTTAAATAACCAAAACAAATCATACATAACGAAAAATGTGGTTGTAAAATGATCAAGCATGTTCCTTATATCTCTCAAAAAAATAGAGAACTCCAACTCCAATATTTGGCTCCAAAACTAAGCCCATTTACAGTATTTATTTATTTACTTACTTAATAAACTAAATGGTCCATCCACTTTTTTGTGAAAAAGCTTTTGTGAAAAGTTGCAATGTTTTTGTGATTTTCTTCTTCGCCAGTCACTTAAATTGTTTGAAAAGCAAGCAGTTTGAGACGGCATTGTCACATAAACCTTAGCAAAACAAAATGACTGAATGTCCTTTTTAACAGTTGAAAAATCTAAAATGTGACCAGCTCAGATTGGGTCCCAACTAGAAGAGCATCTCTGCTTTTACTTTGATGTTAGAGTCCCAGACCCACCCTGGGCCCCTTTAGCCCCTCTTTATTCAGCTCCTGGATACGCCCCTGCTCAGCACTGAACGTTTAGGAATAATCAATTATTAATAATTCTAAACACTCACAGGAGTCTCTGTGTGAGGAGAGAGTGAGGAAAAAATATATTTTTTCTTACTTTGGTTGCAGCGCAGCATGAAGTTTGTTGATTTTGATGCTGTAACTTATATGTTGGAGCATTTTTTGTCGCAGATAGACACGTTACGGCACTTCATCCGTCCACAAGCAGATGCTTAAAAACAGAGAAAACGCAGCTCTCCACTTTGGCCAGAGTTTTTTTTTTTTTTTTTTTTTTTTTAAGATTCGTTTTTTGTGCCGAAAATCTGCGTTTACGTGTGGATGACCGTGGAAAAATATCTCCGTTTTGTGTACGCGTGGACAAGGCTCTCTTGCAATGGAGCATGAATAAGTTTACTACTCAAATATATGAAAGCTTAACATCCTATCTAGTCAAACAGCATCATGTACACTATTAAAATTAGTGAACATTAACGTATACAGATTTAGGTTATGTTACCTTGTTTCTGCGACGCTTGATGAAAAATCACGTGGATGTTTCCTGATGCTGGATCATTGAGCTCGTACTGCTGTGGTACGCCAGGTCTGCTTTGCAATATACTTTGTTCTCTTTGCTTAGAATGTAGCGATCCCAAACTTTACACATTTTCTGCCGTTTATGGGCATTTTTACTCCCATCGCGCCAACTAAATTCAAACTGTATCACGCGCTACTGTTGTGCTTCGCACAGGTGCGAAAAAAACAACGGTCCGTGTGGAACATTCAGATCTCTGCGTGTATAGTGCGCGTCATAGGAATTTAACGAAGCTTCGAGGCAGAGTTTTTGCCTTGAGCAATTTTTGGAATTGAGTTATTTGACGAATCGCTGCAGCCCTAGACCCAAATATAGGACAACCCCATTTTTTCAGAAACTTATCCTCAGAGAAAAACTAAATTCACTTTTTAAAGAAAATATTTTTTTTGAAATTTTGAGAAGTCATTTACTACAAATTGCTTTAATATTTACCTATTAATGCAATCATAATGATCTGTACTACATTAGCATGTCTGGGGATCTGTCAGGAATGTAATAGTGATACTGAACAAAACTGAGCAAAAAAATATTGTAATGCAAACTGTCAGAACTTTGTCATGAGCAAAGTTCGGACAGTTTGCATTATGATGATGTTGGGTTTTTTTTCATGGCAGATAAAAACTCTGCATGATGCTTTTACTCGCAGATGTTCTCTGCCTCACTGTGCTCACTGTGATGCTGCAATGCTGTCTCCTCCCACCGAATGTCAGCCTCCCTACCATCCAATTAATTTTATATGCAGCACCTTTTACAGCCATTAAAGATGCTTTCTGATGTAACTTCATCCCAATCCAGGATGAATCATTTACAAAGCCGAAGTAAAGCTGTTTTTTGGGTTTTTTTCAGATGGTGTGAGTGCTTAATCACCAGACAGAAGCCACTCTTGCGCCATCTGCTGTTTCGGTTGTGTAACCACAACTAACCATAAAACTAACCATAAAAGATGACCCCTGTATTTTTACATTGTTTTAAACTAAGAAATCCTCCTTCTATATACGGGACAATATGTTACCTCTGAAAATACCTAAAAAATAAAGGTCTTCTTAGTAAAGCTAATGAATTGGATACTGTTTGCAAACAGTTCTCCAAAATTTTTAAACATACACAAGATGTGAGGGTATTTACGTTGCAGGTTAAATCACCCCTAAATCACAGAACATATTAGGGAACTATTAAAAAAATGTATATGAAAATAATTTATTTTGGCTTTTAGAGTCGTTTTTGAGAGAGCTAACCTTCGTCAGACTAGAAGTGACCAACTAAAGATAGATCTGTCATCTTGGTCAACTGACAAGTATAGATTTTAAAGCAGACTCTGACACAAGAGAAAACTTAAAAAAATTAAATTACACATGTGATGGACCACAACCACACAGCCCTGAGCCTACTGCATGCTCCAGAAAGCTGAAAGAGACCAGGGGAAGAATAAATGGCCAAAACAAAACCTTGCTAAGCTAAACTATTTAGCCTGGGTGCCTGGTTATTTTACAACCGATAGATCACATTGATTCTAATCTTTCATATCATTCGTTCAGCAAAGTTTTTAATTAGCAGAAGTTAGAGAATATTTAGATTTTCAGTGTGTTAGTGAACTTAGACTGACTACCCCTTCCACATGACGGGTCAAGATTATGAAACTTTTTTATTAAAATGAGGGCCATTGTGAAATTTAAAATGCCCTCAAACAGTTCAAATAGTAGTTTTTGGAAATTTTAGATGCATTTTAGAATATTTAACCTGTGCTATGCTTTTTTTACGTAGCATTAGCAAAGTTTAAAAACGTTTAATACAAAAAGTGTGCAGATTTCTGAGAAAATGTATTACATCATTTCAATAAATAACGAAATTTGAAAATGTGTGCTATAAAGACTTTCCTCAAGCACTTCAGGTTTAGCCGTGGGGTAGTAATCCCTGGTTCATATCGTCCTGAAAAAAAGAAAAAACAGGTTGATCAGAGACTAGCTGTTATTACAGTGAGGTGAGAGGCACACTACTTGATGTAGAAAAATAATTATAAATCAATACAGTTCTGGAAGTTAAGTTTCTGAAAAAGTTATAAGTAATTGCTTGAAATATTATGACCAACAGTAGTTTTAGTAGTATTAGATTAAAAAAAACTTTTAGAATTGAAATGATAAAAATAAAGTGAAACCACATTTGGAATAAACAGTACCTTTCAAAAGTGTAAAAGCTAAATTTCTTTGTTCTACTTTGACTCTTTGCCAGTTATATTTAGCATCATTGGTTACACATTTGCTAGACAACCATTTGGTCAGATGTTCAGGTTCAAGAGATACATGTTAAAGTTTCAATATGGAACATTTGCACCAAAGTGTGTTGAAGCAGTGAAAGCAATCCTGCTATGCTTGGGAGTGCAGGAGCAAACCGCTTCCTTTTCTTTCATTTACTTGGTGTGGAAGTTGATGCTCTCATATCTAGGAACGTCATATACACAAGTATTGGAAATCTGTTTTACCAACAGCTAATTTTAGCCGTTCGCAAGCTTTCTTACCTTTCTTCATGAAAATCTCGCTATTTCCGCGTACGTTTTGATGCCGTGATAGTTTTTTCATTTGTGTCCATCCGCTGTAGGCTTCACCTTAACTAATATTGGTTTTAGATCTTGTAAAGTCGCTCCTCTTCTGAGAAAGATTATGAAATCTATGGGTCTTAGACCCTGGAGCTAAACTAACAGAGTGCTCCATTTTCTACAGTACATCCCTCATTGCTCCGGGCAGTTGTTTACAATAGTATTTGGGAACCTACAATGCTGCGCCGCTGTTGGCTAGAAGACGTAAATATAAACACAGTACGGTGGTTGATTTTAGGTTAAATATGTTTAAAGGAAAGGGTGCACTTTCATTCTACACACCTCTAAACTCCCCGTTGAAGTATTACTTTTTTAAAGAGATCGCTTTTAAGAGAAAATTCAACCTTTAATATTAAACACCTTCAAGTTGTAGGTATTGACCATTATTTGACCAGTTTATGTCAGAGCTTTAGCACATCACTTTTCAATATAGAGTTGATAGTTGTTTTTTAATCTTTGAATCAAGCAGTTTACACTGGTAATATGCATCTTTTCAAAATTAGCCCCACTCATGTGTTTGTAGAAGTCAGAAAGTTCGACCTAAGTTGGTAAGTAATCTTTATTTATATAGCACTTTTCACAGACAAAGGCCACAAAGTGCTTCACAATACAGATTAAAAATCAGAAATAACATACAGTATAAAAGGGTCAAGACAACACAGAACCATAAGAAGCCCAAAAGTAGCTAATTAAAAGCTTGAGCAAATAAATGTGTCTTAAGGTTGCTTTTAAAAATACCAACAGAGTCAATAGAGCGCAAAGAGGGCGGAAGATCATTTCAGAGCCTGGGAGCAACAGCCTGGAAGGATTGGTCACCTCTAGTACGAAAACAAGTGCGTGGAACCTTCAGCAGATTTTGATCCACAGACCTCAGAGCCCGTGCAGGGGCGTACGGCTGGATCAGATCACTGATGTACGAGGGCGCCTGATCATACAGAGCCCTGAAAGCTAGAACCAAAATTTTAAAATGGATCCTGTAGGACACTAGCAGCCAATGAAGTTCTTTTAAAATAGGAGATATGTGGGTCCTCCTGTTAGTGCGGGTCAGAATTCTCGCTGCAGAGTTTTGCACTAATTGCAGTCGAGAGTTCCTTTTTGTTCAGACATGAAAACAAGGTATTACAATAGTCTAAACGTGAAGAAACAAATGCATGAATGATAAGTTCCAAATCATTACGTGTGACCATATTCCTAAGTTTAGAGATTTTCCTGAGTTGAAAGAAGCAGTTCCTCGTCAGCTGCTTACAGTGCTGCACTAATGACATGTCTTTGTCAAAAATAACACCCAAGTTTCTAAGACTTGGCTTCGCAGACTGGCCTAAGTCACCCAGGTACTGTTTAATCCCTGGAATTGCATCATCAGGTGCGATAACCAGTGTTTCCGTTTTGTCTGCATTGAGCTGCAGAGAGTTATTGCTGAGCCATTTTTTTATTTCCACTAGACAATGGAGCAAAGAGTTTAGCTTCTAGATTTCAGACGGCTTAAAGGAACAGTAAAGCTGGATATCGTCAGCAAAAAGGTGAAAAGAAACATCACTAAACTTTTTGATGATAAAACAGCAGCTGATAAAACGAAAAACAGTTTGAAGAAAGAAAAATTGTTTTGAATGTACTTCTGTATCATTACGTACAGAAAACAAAGGTAGAATTTATTTTGAGGATGGAATATAAATATCCCTAATTTACTCACAGGGGAAATTCAGGTTTGACAACATCAAGCTGCTGGGAGAGAAGATCTATGTTAATGCTCCATCAACCAGCTAAGATGCAGAAGTGTATCACCTAAGGAGCTCCAGTTCAGCAGTGCTAGTCCCGAGGTGTCATTGACCAGCAGTGATGTTATTTCAGCCAGTCTTTCTATCTCAAAACGCATCACAATCTTATACCATCAAATTTAAATGCTAAATAATTAAATGTGTAGTTCATATGGTAAGATAAAAATAGATCAAGGTTAACTGTGAATACATTGACTTATGGATAATATGTCAATTTAGGAATACCTGAGGCTGGCAGTGTTTGGACAAGATCTGTGTGGTATAGCATTACCTTAAAAAGGAAAAGATTGTTGAAACAATGTATATCTTTGGGGATAATACATCTTGCAGTCTTATTCCTGTGTCTCATAAAAATGGGAATGCGACAAGACTTCACTCATACTGAACTGTTGGATGCAGTTTTCATTAAATTGGTATCGGAAAGAGTAGAATTTTATCAGGGGTTTCCGGTAGTAAAATCAGAAGGGGAAACCAACAGGGATTAAAATAGGGATATGGATATGGTGAGAAAACAATTCAGTTAATTTGCTAAATATATATGTATATTGTCAGCTACATGTATTTAGCCTATTGTTTACCCCAAGGTCAAGCTGCCACACAATTGTATTTTTCACTTTCTGTGGTGTGAATGGGACTTTGCAAATATTTAAACTACCATAAAATTTTTAGCGTAGCTTTGGATTTCTAAGTGGGCAGACTTGTCCAGAGTCCAGAAGGTTAAATGTGGTTTCGATTCAAAAACATATTCCCCATAAATCACAGCATTAGACCATTAGCAGAATTACATGTTTAACTCTACTCTGGAGCCACATCTGCCCTTTTCCTTTTGAGAACTACCAACTGACTAAAATTCTGTCTTATGCTAATTGCTTTGCAACGGAAGCCATGCAGAGGTAAATGATGATGCTTTTGTAAGTAAGGAAGGAAGGAAGGAAGGAATATTACCACCCCTCTTTAAGCCCTTACATAATGATTCAGAAGAGGTTTCAGAGAATGTCAAAGGAAATCAAAATATAATTCTTTGGTAAAAACTCTACTTGTGTTTGGGGGAGAAAGAATGCTTAGTTGCATCCAAAGAACACCATAACTACTGTGAAACATGGGGGTGGAAGCATCCTGCTTTGGGGCTTTTTTTCTGCCAAGGGATCAGGATGACTGATCCATGTAAAGGAAAGAGTGAATTGGGCTATATATCTTGAACTTTTGAGTGAAAACCTCCTTCCATCAGCAAGGGTATTAAAGATGAAATGTGGTTGGGTTTTTCAGCATACCAATGATCCCCAACACACCACCCGGGTAATGAAGGGGTAGCTTTGTAAGAGAGTGGGAGAATTTGCACAATAGGTTGCTGACTAAATACTTATTTTGCCCCACTATATACTGAGTTGATATTACAGTTTTAATTTTTAAAAATGAGATCTTGACTAAGAGGTGATACTTAAGACATGTCATATTATGTTCTTTAATTAAAAGCCCCAACTGTCTGTCAGTTTACAAGAATGAAGCTTGGTTAAAAAAGAAAAAAAGAATGCTTTACTATGAAGTAATAGTTGTTACTTCAGATTTATTTTAATCCCTTTTGGGACTGCAAAAATGAACAGTTTTACAGTTTTGTAAAACTGGTAAAATAAAAGTGCCTTTTATTAGTGCTTATTCGTTTTAATTCAAATCTGCCCCCTTTCAATTTCTGTCATAGCTTCAGAAACCCTTTTCTCAGTTGTTACATGTGCTTAGCCCAACTAGACAGCTGGTATGAGCTCCTATTTTGATTTCATGAGCCAGCTTTTCAATCTGCTAATAAACTGGTTTACATTACATTTTAATGTATACCTTTCTGTCTTGCACATTTTGGGCTGGGTGTCTGACTTACCATTACCATGCAGAGATATTGGGAGCCTAAGACTTCTCCCCTTCCTGTCAGTCTGTGGATCCCCTGGTCAAATGCTTGCTCAGAATGAGGGATTGCTGAGGAATAGCTGTGGTTGGAGTCTGCATGATCGGGGCACAACCTCACGTCGATGACTCATTGCAATCTGCCGGGATTCCTTACATAGAAAACTTTTACCTGATTTGAATGTTTGTATAATTGTATTGAAATGACTTATGTTGTAAAGTGCCTTGCGATGACATTTGTTGTGAATGCTGTACCTCCATTTAAATGATTTGAATAACTAATATGTGTTTTGACCGTGTTTGTCAAGTTTTTGGGGATTTATTTGATTGTAAAAATTAGCAATTAAAATGCATACAAATCAGAAGTCGCATATTTGACGTCACAGAGCTAACGCTAGCTAGCACTTGAAACACAGAGACCTTCTAGAGCTTCTCCCACATCCTGGCTCTCACTTAGCCGACTGTTTCTAACCCAGCGTAGTTGTCACCTTCAGATTTATGGTGGTTTTCTGTGTTTAATGTTCCTTTGTCCTGGAGGCTACAACCCTCACTCTCGTCCTTCTGCAGTTGTAGCCCGCTAAATATTTTTACACAAAACCTAAAGTAACTTTTGCCACCGGTCGAAAATCTGCATTTGCTCTGCATCAAATTTGGTCTTTAAAATTTACTGACATGTTCGATCCACATGTTCAATCAAAAAAATCCCAAATCATTTGACAAACGAAATTTAAATAATTAGTTATCATTTAAGCCAAAGTACAACATATTTGTGATTCAGGGTTTAAGATAAAGAGGACCAAAAAATAACTTTTATCGCTCCATTGACTTCCATTCATTATTTTTTCAGCCAGGAGACCCACAGGCCGACCAGAAGGGGAGGAAACTTAGGTTCCCCATTGACTCTCATTCTTTCTTTTTTTCTTTTTTTTGTTGAAAAAAGACAATCAAAATGGACCAAAAATAGAAGGGCGTGAGTTAGGCTCCCCAGTGTTTTGTCTGCCTACGTTCTACATCTTTCAAATGTCCAGTTTTATCAGAACTAATCACGACTACCACCTAATGCTGACATTATGGGAAGGCCAAGTAACCCAACAGTCCATTAGATCTTAGTGTGATAGAGCTTTTGAAATGGAGCTCTTTTCTGAATGCGTAGTTTAGAGAATGCATATTCTTTCAGAATTGGTGGAAAAAACTCAATGAGTCTGGTGAACCTGATGGAAAAATCATATTGGGCAAAATTGTATCTTTTAAAGGACAAATATTTTTATTTTGCAATATATTGCTGTTAGCTCAATGAAAACCTGTTGTACTATCTAAATCTGAATAGAAAATTTAACTTTACTCCCACTGTTCTACATTTCGATTGAGGGAATCAAAGTGCTTAGCCCTAAGATATTACTGTTATTACTCTGCATGATGAGCATTGAAATGACTCTGTAGTGATTCTGACAATACCTGTTTTTATGTAGCTCAGTGTGACAGCTTTGGTGTCATGGGTATAATTTCAAGTTGTGGAGTAATATAAAATGAAGGAATTGTAGGGCATCTTCAAAATAGTTGCATTTGCTTAAATTTTAATTTTTTTCTATGCAATGTTTTTTTCCAGTTTTTTTAAAGTATGTCTTCGATATAAATATTACAATAACATTTTGTGAAATCTCACATTTTGTCTATATTGAATGGAGTTAGGCCATATTTCGGACAAATGCACCATTTTTTTTTTATTGAAATTAGTTTGAGGTTTTTCAGCAGCACATAAATGACAGGTTACACTGGGGGGTTTTTTCGAGGACGTTTGAGGTTATAGAACTGTTAATAATGGATACGAACATGCTATTGTGGATATCTGAAATGTTTATTTTAACCAGAAAAGAAAGTGTGTATTTATGGTTTTAACATTCTCCTATGCTATTAAATGTTTAAACATCCTACCAGTGTAGAATGAGTAGCAACCTGTATATGTTGTAACCCACATCTCGCCCCATGACTGCTGGAAATAGGTGACTGTTGTCACACATAGCCATTGGGTAGCGCTAATCCACATTCTAGCTCCACAGGAGAAGAAGAAAAACCCACACCACAGCAAAGGGTAGATTTTTACTCCTTTTATATGGATCGGAATACACAGTGTGTCTCAGATGTATTTTTTGGTGCTCTGCTGTTTACATATCACATTCTCCACTTACAAATAGCATGATAGTTTAAGCACTTTATAACATCTAAACTTTTTAAAGTAGGGATTAAAGGCTGATATGGCCGCACACACGACACAGTATGAGTAAGAAAACATTAAATCCGCTTGTAGAGTGCATAATGTTATTAGTTTATCTAAAAACTTAAATTATAGTCTTTATAAAGACTTTTGTTGGGGGTAGAGGGTCTGGAATTTTTGTTATTATGAAGTTCATTATGTTGATGCAGTATTTTATTTATCAATTGAGTACAAAAAACTCCTCCCTGGTGGTTTGTTTGTGTGTAACTCTCTTTTAAAACTAAAAAAGATGGGACGGTTGTTAAAGGAAATGATAAAGTTATGAATGATGCATTATTATGAACACAATTCCTTGAGCTACTGATGAGAATCCCAGCTCGGTAGGAAAAAATTTTGTCTTTAAAAGAGAAGGGATGCATATTTTGGCAACTTTAAATTTGACTGCATGCCGTTTTCGGAGAAGACAAAGTTGGAAAATAAAGTGAAAATAAACCGAATTTTTTGTGGTGAAAGATAAATGCAGCTACAAAAATGCAGGAAAGAATACAACAAAGTTGGAGACATTCAAAGGCATTACATAAAGAAATTGAGGTAAGACAAGACTAAGGTAACAATAATATAAGAACCTTGTTTGAAATAGATTTGGCTAAAAGAAAATGTTGGTTTTGTCTATAGTACAAGGTACTTATACTGACTGGACTTAAATAGAATTGCGACTAAAAAAAAGAGACTAAAATACAATTCTCATTAACTAAAACTAGATTAAATGTCATCAGTTTTCGTCACCTAAAACTAAACAAAAATAGTCATGTATAATTGGGACTTAAATAAGATTAAAATGCTCAGACTTTTAGTTGACTAAACTAAAAAGAGTATGAACATGACTAAAACGACAGCTTTACACAAAGACTAGACTAAAACTAAAATTAAAACGGACTACCAAAAACACTACGTTGAACCACGAACATTGGGCTGCATTAACTGTGTGACTACATGAGCTGCCATCCTTGTAGCTTTGTATCTTTGAGCTAACCCATAGGCTGCAGCAAGGGTACGGGGTTGCTCCTCCAGTAATCTTTGGATCAGATTGGGATCTGCTAAGGCGTCGGTGAAAACCTCCACGCTTATGCGTTCTTGCTCTCTGTGTGCAGTCAGTATAAGCAATAAAAAACTTTCGTAAATGTGTCTCAACACGTGGAGGGCTTCGCTGGCTTTCCTCACTCTCTGCCTCAATTCTTTGCACATAGCAGCAGCATGACCCATAGGCACCCTCGACCTCCTCCACTATTCGTTAATAGCTCCAATTGGCCGACCTGGGGTTTTTATGGACCAGTGAGGCAGAATTTCAACTGTACAGCTTTAGTCTTTTCAGTCCAATGATCAGTCTCAGCATAACATTCAAACAGGTGAAGGAAGTTTTTCCAAAAACCACCACTGAACTGGCCTGGCTGCAATATTGGGATTTTCTCTTCAAAGCCATCTGTGCTGCTCACCCTGCATACTGAGTCACAAGAGCGGGGGCGCTGGTTTTAACTGAGCTTTTCCTGATAAGGTGGAGCACAGACCCTACGGTAATACTCGGCTCTGCTCGGCACACCACGATGCAAGTTTTCTACTGTCTGGGAAAAATCCAGCCATCTTGGCGGAACAATCTGCCGTGAAAAATCAGGTGCCGTTAACTGAAAAGCCTGCACTGGGGTATCCATGCAGTATGTTTTAGTGGGCATTGCAACGGCGGGCCAAACAATCAGCCTCATTATCCGAACAATGTGCCGACACACAAGGTTCTTAATCAACATCTTCAGCGCCGTTGTTTATTGAATAGAATTGGGGCAAAGACTCACCTGAGGTTGACACTTGCTGCTGTACCGGTGTTGTAAAGGTGTTGTAGTGCTTTGATGGTGGTAGAGTAAGCGACCATGATGTGCGTCCGAGCGTTCCAGCTACCGCCGTTGTCCACTCCATGTTAGCTGCCTGCCGATTGCCGTGCCGTCGTTCACAGCTATTTCGACATCCAAACCCACATTATCATGCAACTTCTCCGCCACATCCATCAGAAAGGGGTTAAAGCTCATCCTCGGCTTTCCTCCTTCAGCATGTGGGGAAATTCCAGTGACCATCTCGGTGACCATCGTGGGAATTTCCAAAAAGCTCTTCTGACTCTTCTCGGTCATTCTTTATCCTTTCTCCGCTTTTATCAAGCTAAGTAATCACGCGACGAGCCCCCAGTGTTACCTTCTTAGCTTCAGAACCGGCGGCGTCTCCCTAAACGGCAGTTGTCCGGGCAAGTAGGTATTTAGCTCGTTACTGGGAAACTATTGTCGTGGTCTCAAAACCACCCCCGCGTTCAGGAGTTCGTTGGAGCTTCAAATCTTCAGTTGAGAAAAACCTGGCTGAGACTTAATTTAGTTTCACCTCTGCAGAGCGTGGAGAAGACCTGTCCCCAGCAGGCTGGGTCCCAGGCGTTCTGAAGCTCTTCTGCAGACAGGCTCGTTTTATTCATTCAACATGGTGGCTCACAGCACATACACACCAATACATTTGCTGATTTATTTCCCACACCCACATTCAGTTACATCCTGCGAGATAACGGGGTACCTGGTGGTGCCTGATGATGCCTGGTCCTGCAGCTTCTGCTCTGAAAAACAACTCCATATATGGTACAGCCTGGTACTGCACATCTCTGAAAAACAACTCCCTCTTACATCTGCAGGCCTCGGTTACTTTCAGCAAGCATAAAACATTTTAATCACATTAAAAATCCTCATTACTATTTATTTGTGTCGGGTCCGGCTCATGCTGGCGAAGTAAGGAAGAGGAGGCGGGCGAACGTTCAAGAGCTTTATTCCTTTTCTCCAAAGCCACAGAACAGTTAGCCTCCTAACTTAGGTTTTTTTCCCTGTTTGGGCTCTGCCACACACACTCAAGGACAGTCTTCTTCTACCTCCCTACTCCACATACTCAACTCTCTACCTCTCCCCCCCTCCTCCAACCAGGGCTAAACCTGTAACACTCAGCTTGCAGGAGTAAGAACAACTCTTGGTAGGAAAACTATTTGAACAATGATTAGACCTGCAGGCTGAATGGCCTGGTTGTACCCACCGAATAGCAGATGAAATCTTATACACAGTAACGAATCCCGGGGAACAACACCCAACCATTACACAGTGCCTCTGCCCAGACAGACCTTATTGAACTATTAAAGAGGCTATATCATGCAAAATCAAGTTTTTGGAGTTTTCAATCATCTGGTAATGCAAATTTCTCATAAAAACAACTCCAGAGTGGTTTTTGGTTTATTCATGCCTGTCTGAGTATTCCTCCTGAATCCTGCTCTCAGAGCAGCGGCACTGCCCACTCCTGTAAAAACGACAGTGTTCACATTGTGATGTATTTTACATCACTCTGTGAAAGCTAGGAAGAGCTAGAGGTGTCTGCAGACATAGCAGCCTACCTCATGTAGAGTTGCAAACACACACTCCCCCTTCTCAAAGCTCATAGCTGCACCAGTTTTAGCAGCTGAAACTATTTATTTTTTTACTTTCTAAAATGACTCTGTGATAAAACACGTGTTTGGATGTGATGATTACAGGACTTTATTCTACATTCCTAAAGAACAGCAGACACCTGATTGAGAGAGAAGTAGAAACATGCTAATGTCTGTTATCCATTTATCAAGCTGCTTATGTGATCTTAAAAAAACATTGTGTGGTTAATTAATTGATCTTTAGCATCTCAGAATGTTCAGTAAATATCATCCACTGTCCCTGATTTAAAGACACACTCCGTAACTCTGTAGATATTTCCCCTTTGTCAACCCCTCAAGGCTTGCGGTGTAATATCAATCCTGAAAAACAAATCTCTATGGAGCACATCTGAAGAAGTGTACTGACTGTTTTAAAACCTCGTCAGCCAAAATGACAACACATTAAAGTAACAGCATGTCAGTTGGTAAACCATCAAACTGTTTTCCATGCCCTAATAACCTGGGAGCAAGCATCTATTACTTACTAATCCAGTAGCAACACAGCTAGTTCAGCATCCATATATCCTGCTGTATCTCTAACGTCTCACTTACAGCGGCTGACCACACAAAACTCAAAAGTTCTAACACAAGGTTTTAATAGCTAATCCTACTTTGACCTAAACTGAGTTACTGTTTGACTGAAAAGATATTTCACAGCAGTGAAGGGAAGGAAGTTTTCATACACCTGTCTTCTCCCAGCCTTCTGCTCTATTAGCGAGCAGGCAGCAGGAACCGCGGGAGGTGTGCTGTTATTAAGGACGACGTAACAGGGGAACAGCCTGGTCATGAGCTGCAGCGTCCAGCTCCGCAGCTCAGCATGTTGCAACTTTCTTCACCTCCAATTCACAACGGGCGCAGAACCGGTGCGCCACGGTATGAATCATCATAAGGAGCATTCTTTAGCAGTGAAGCTCCAGCAGCTTTCAGTTCTTCCATCCCAGTTTCTTTTCCCTGCTTATTATGATGTCTTCTTTGGGTTTTTTTGGTGGTTCTGCCATGGCTCAAGTCTCAAAACTGCGTCTTTGTTTATATTAGTATGTAACTTGTAGTATACTGCCATAAAGCAAAACTCAGTACATCCGGGGTAGCAGTCGGCGGGTGAAAAGTTCTATAGTGCTATAACCAGGTGGAGGATCCTCCCATCTAGTGACATTTCCAAAAACGAACCTCAAAAATGGTGGTGTGTCACATAAATGTTTCGAAAACGTGTTTTTGTGGTTTAAAAGTTACGGAGTGGGTCTTTAAGATGATTTCCTAAATTCTTGAATCACTAATTCAGCCGCAGAAAAATCCCCCCGCCCGGTGCTCTCAATTACGCAACTTTTGTAAGTCTGCTGGAATTACTTAAACATATTTTTGACTAAATTTCAAAGTAGCCATCCAAGAAATTCCTCAGGAAAAAAAGTAATACGTAATACAGGCAAGACAACTTTATTTATATGGCACTCTTTCAACACGAGGGAATTCAAGGTGCTTCACATGATTACAGAAATATGAAAATTGAATGTAGGAATCGATTAAGACATTTAGCAACTACAATAAAGGTAAAAACAGATAAAAGCAATAACAGTAATTAAAAATAATAAACTCAAAAGTAATCAATTAAACATTCTACAGTGACAGTATAATTAAAAGCAACATTTAGCATTTGACAAAAGCAGTCAAAAATCTAATGATTTACTCATAAGCTAGTCTAAACAGATGCGCTTTTATTTTCATTTTTAAACAGTTTGTAGACTGTGCAGCTTTGCAGTCATTTAGGGAGGTTAGAACTGGAGTGATGTATTCTGCTTTCCTGGTTCTAGTGAGAATACACGAGCAGCATTCTGGATCAGCCGCCTGATTTTTTTTGTTGTTTTTTTTTTTGTTTTGTTTTTTTTAGGTAGACCTGTGAAGATACTGTTACAGAAATCAAGGCGGCTTGAGATAAATGCATGGGTGAGTTTTTCTACATCTCCTTGTGATCAGTCCTTTAGTCCTAGAAATGTTTCTTAGGTGATAAAAAGCTGACCTTGTTTATGTGACCCTTGGGGTTCATGTCTGATTACTACACCTAGATTTCTGGCCTGGTCAGTAGTTTCTAGTTGGACCAACTGAAGCTGTGTACAGATATTTAATGAATCTTTCTTGGGTCCAAAAATAAGTACTAATGGTTTTTTGTTTAATTGGAGGAAATTTTGGCATCCAGCTGTTAATTTGTTCAATGCATTTATTAAGGATTTGGATGGGTTCAACATCAGCTGGTGACATTGAGATATACAATTGAGTTTCGTCAGCATAGTTGTGGTAGTGATATTATTTATTGTTACAATCTGGTTTGATGGGAGCATGTAAATGCTAAATAGGAGGGGCCCTAGGATGGAGCCCTGGGGGACCCCTCATGTGATTTCTGTTTCTTGTGATGAGAATTGTTTAATCGACACAAAGAAGTTCCTGTTCTTGAGGTAGGATTTGAACCAGTTGAGTACCATACCAGAGAGTTCAACCCAGCTCTCTAGACGTTCCAGTAATATGTCATGATCAATGGTGTCAAATGCAACACTAATGTCCAGTACTACCAGTACTGTGGTTTTATCACAATCAGTATTTATACGGATGTCATTGAAGACATTGACTAGGGCAGTCTCGGTGCTGAGGTGCTTTCGAAAACCAGACTGATAGATATCAAAGCGGTTGTTTATAGTTAGGAAGCTGTTTAACTGTTAGAACACAGCTTTTTCAATAGTTGTACAGATAAATGGGAGATTAGAGATTGGTCTGCAGTTTTGGATCAATGTGCTGTCTAGGTTCTTCTTTTTTAGTATTGGTTTCATATCTTGTAATTTACTTTCTGATGTTCATGATCTTTTCAGTAAAGAAGCTGGCAAATTCATTGCAGACCCTGGTGGATTTTTTTTTCCGGAGCTACTGTCACAGGAGGAGTCGTTAATCTCTCCATCGTAACAAATAATGTCCTTGCATTATTGTTGTTTCTGTGAATAATCTCAGAAAAGAATGATTCCCTTGCACCCTTTAAGGTTACTTGATACTTTTCAGGAGTCAAATTTTCTGCCATTTTCTCTTGGTCCGTCGGCACTCCCTTTTTCCATTACATACCAGTGGACCACAGAGACTTCTTTTTACTTAAATAAAAAGGCTGTTCGAATACCATAATGAGCAACTGATCAGAACATCAGATCAGCTCTAATCGGTACTAATCTTTTAAAAATTATTTCATCAAACAACAATACAAAGTTATGTCTTTATTCTGGTATTTTAAAGAATACAATTTTTTTTTTTACATATGACTTAAATATATTTAGAAAATAACAAATTTGATGCAAATATAAAAAAAATTCACATCAAAATGTTTATCATAGAACTTATTAAACTATTACAAAAAAATTTTTTTTCAGGACAATGTACAGTGCTTGCAGTATTTACCATATATTCAGTTTATCTCCAGAGCTCAGCAGCTAGACAAAAACCCCAGAAAAATAAAGCTTGTGTACAAACGAGGTCTTGTTAAACCCTGTTGTGTATTGGTTACGTGTTTACGTACTGACGTAAAGACGAGAAGAGAGAAAACGGAATTCAGGGGTAACAAATAATGTGAGAAAATGTTTGGGAAAAACTGAAAGCACAAAAGATTAAATGTCTTTCCTCTGTCCCAAAGCACAGAGGAGTTTGTATGCATACTCTTCAATCCAGTCACAGTCTGTAGAAGGTGCATTCAGATGTGAAATTAAAATAAGTGACAGAACAGAGCAGGCAGAGTTCATTGTGATAAGTAGCAATGGTGAACCACTCCTTGGAGAAAAAAAACTGCTATAAAGGTGGGGTTGCTTAAAATAGGGGAACATGTAGCTGTAGTTACAGATATTAGGTACACTCTTCAAACAGCAGTATCCCAAAGTGTTTCAGGGGGTAAGAAAACTAAACCAAACAGATCAGCTTGTATATTGACCCAATGTAAAACATGTGGCACAACCAGGATACCATTGCCATCTGTGGGAATCAGTTCAAAAGAAAATCCAGGAACTGATTAATATGGACATCATAGAGCGAGTGGAGGGTCCTACTCCATGTGTTTGGACATGAGAAAAACTGAGATTATAGTAAGAGAGCGATACCCAATTCCTACAGTGGATGAAATTCTCCAGGGTATGAATGGTTCGGCAGTCTTCAGCAAGCTAGATCTGAAGTGGGGATATCACCAGCTGGAGCTGACCCCCCTGAGTCCAGAGATATCACCACATTTGCAGTTCACAACGGAGTCTACAGATACAAAAGGCTAATATTTGGTGTCTCATCAGCCAGTGAACAGTACCAGCATGAGATAGCAAATGCACTGACAGGCATCGAGAGAGTAGAGATAATCTCAGATGACATAATAATACATGGACAGGATCAGGAAACGCATGACAAATGGCTGCATGCTGTCATAAAAAGACTTTCTGAATGTGAACTGACTCTAAATTCTGAGAAACATCAGTTTAACATGGACAGACTTGTTTTCATGGGAACATTTACTGACACAGAAAGGCACCGGACCAACGGAGGAAAGTGTAAGAGCCGTAGCAGAAGCCAGAGAGCCAAAGAATGCTGCAGAAGTTAGAAGCTTTCTGGGTTTGGTAGGTTTTAGCAGCAGATTCATACCACAGTTTGCAACACTCTCTGAACCACTGAGGCGCTTAACCCAAAAAAAACCAGCATTTTACTTTAGACCTGAACAAAAACGTGCGTTTCAGATGTTAAAAACTGAGTCAGAGCCGGTACCTTAGCCTACTTTGACAAATAAGCCCTAACCAAAGTCAAAGCAGATGCGAGCCCAGTAGGTCTGGGTGCAGTACTGGTACAAAGACAGAAGGGGTAGAAGGTACCTGTGTGTCGGTAAGTCGTAGCCTGACTTTCTCAAACGGAAAGGGAAGCCTCAGCGTCAGTATGGCACTAATTCTTGAGAGTTGGAACAAAACCGTTTTTAAAGTCTGATTTTTAAAAATGTACACTACAGTTATTTAAATGATCTATTTGTGTAGAGTAAATCTTAAACTATATAACCATTTAAAGGTGCAGGTTCTAAATGAAAAAATATTTTTTACAAATTAACTTTTTCCTATTTGATCTCAATTTGTGTCAACTCCGTCAGACACAATAATAATGTATTTTTAGTTTTTACAGTCCAACAAGAATCTAAAGTTATAAACTATACTGTAATAGGTTTAAGTTAAACGTATATTTAATAAAACTGAAGATGTACATTTTAATTATTTTACACTTTAAAGAAAACTTGGATCTATAAAAATCCCCATTTTATGAGGAAGTAGATCAGAAATGTCTTTATTACAAAATACCAGAAAAATAAGTACAAATAAACATTTTATTTTTAAAAATAACAAAACATACATCTGACTGTATTGGCAAAAATGTTTGTGAACTACTATTTAACAAACAAAAATGGTTTTACTAAAATGGAGTTAACAATATTAAAAATTACTAGCTTAATATATTGCCTATATTACAAATATATGTCTAAAACTGTCAAAATTAGAATGATGAAAAACATGGGTCCTCCTTTTATTGTGTGATCGGATTCTAGACTCTTAATTAAATGAGAGAGATTCCTTTAAGTTTTTTGGAGGTTTTAATGCGATTAGAATTGATCATACAAGAGGACAGTATCATTACACAGTAACGCCGGAATACTGCCCTGTCTCAGTCTTACAACAACAAGCTTATATTATTTCCAGCAACCTTGGTCTATCAATTTTATTTAATAATACACAATTCTCAAGGCAAAAACTCTAGACTTCGTGGCGCCTTTCTCTTAGATTAGGGAGCTGTGAACTTTGGTAAACATTTTTATCAAGCCTGGTAAGAGTCATCTCCATGGTAATGGCAGATGGGGACTATTGTTATCAAAACACTCTGACCATGAGTCGGGTAAAGGCATCACTCAATAAGACTAAACATTCAACTAATTCTACAACATTAAGTAAATGTGCATCACAGTTGATTACAAAGTGCAGATGAATCATAAAACTAAATAAATCCATAACAATCCTCCCCTTTTATCTTATCTCAAAGATAATTCAAAATACAAAAGAGAATCATCAATAACAATTAGTAACTAACCTAAGAGACAGGCAGTATTCAAAAGTAAAGACAATAAAACGGTGGTTCAAATGTTCTCAATCATTATATGTCACACTGAATCATCTCTAACAGAATCATTTAATCTAGCATCCATCTTAATGACATTATCTGAACGTAAATAACATCTCAAACAAAAAATCCTGCTGGTGGGCTAAGATAAGAAAACTTCCATCCTAGGGTCGTGTCATTTGTTGTTTTTCTCTTCACGACTAGATGCCGCTGTTATTCAGTTCCTCATTAGTCAGGATGCATGAACGTAAGTGCAAAACAGAGGGAAAAAAGTGCACAATGTTAGGCATTATCAATCAGGCACACACTAAATAGATCTAATCTCTCAGCACAAACTGGAGTGTGTAATCTTCCCTTAAATGAGTCATTCATCCATAGATGGGGCCAAAACTAATTTCTAGTAAAATCATTGATTATGTATGATTATGTATTTATTATGTATAAAATCTATAAAAATCTATAATCCCCACTTTTTCATTCTTTATCCTCAAACAATGTATAATGTATCAATGACCTAATAAAAAAATCACTGCAAATGAACTTGATTTGAATAAATGAAATGGAATAATGAATAAATAAAAAAAAATCACTGAAATAAAAAAAAGAAAACGTAAAATTATTTCAAAAAAAGAATAATAATGAAATATAAAAAACATCAAATCAAACCCCTCTTTTTTTGTCACTATCATCCCTGGAATCAGACTGCTAAACTCCCATGGAAAAACACAAGACAGTCACAGAAAAAAAAACAAAAAAAAAACATCAGACAACCTAAGTCACAAAGTGATGAAAGTCGTCATACGCCTGTAAACTAATCACTCATATAATTCGAGGTCATCAAGCAAGTCCATACCAATTTCATCTCCATACAGCTCTTCTTTTCGATCTCGTCGAATCGAGTCTGCATCAGACCCGTAGGTGTCCTCCGCATCAGTCCAGCTCAGGTGACCTATCGTCCCTGCTGCACAGTCGAACAACGCCCCCTAACAAGAAATAAATCAGAAACAATATAAATGTCTTAGTCTTTTTTGCTCCGGAGCCCAAGAGCTTGAAGAATTTGTCATCTTCTCCATTTCTTCACGTGTGATGATTAGATGAATGATAAAGCTATAAAAGTCAAGTGTTTGTTTCAGGTTATATTTCTCTCAGTTCATCTGCTTCAGGAGTCGTAGGCTTGTGCAATATCGGTCCTGTCACTCTCTTGCAATGACTGGCGTGCACCCAAGTTGCTCTCTCAGCGACTTTCACAGCAGTGTAGGTCACAAGCAAGACTTGAAAAGGCCCTTGCCACCTTCTTGTTCCCCAGAATCATCTCCTCAGCTCTTTAATCAGAACCCAGACTCCTGGTCTTATTGGATGAAGTGGTCCAGCAGCTGCTTTTTGGCAAGGTGCACCTGTGCAAGAGTCTTAGAGATTTTGACAGTAAGAAATCATAGCATCCTCACAGAGGTCTGTAGAGAGATGCGGTTTTGCAAATGGGTTCAACCCCACTGCAGAGGGTCTTCCAAAAATAACTTCAAAAGGATTCAAGTTATTTTTGGCTCTTTTTCTCATCCTCATGTAAAACAAAGCCAAAGGCAAAGCTTTGACCCTGTTTCCTCACAACACTTGGCAAGCTTAGCCTTCAACATGCCATTTTCACGTTCTACCGCCCTGCCCGATTGCGGCTGATACGCACAATGTGTAGTTAACACACCCAAGAACTCACCAATCTCTTCAAGAGCCTTGCCCACAAAATGTCTGCCATTGTCACTGGAAATCCTGTCTGGGATTCCCCATCTTGGAAAAATGTCTCCCAGCAAAGCTTTCACCACCGCAGCAGTGTCAGCATGTTTTGATGTGAACGCTTCTGTCCATTTGGAAAACATGTCAATAATCACCAAACAATACTTTTTACCTTCAGCTGGTTCAAGTTCGATTAAGTCCATCATCAGATGTTCAAAGGGTCTCCGTGGAGCCGGATGACCAGCAGGTTGAGTGGACACAGCTCAACCTGCATTGTGTGTAGCACAAATCATGCAAGCATGACAATAGTTCTCAGAAAAAGATGTGAAACCTTTTGTGAACCAATATGTAGCAACAAGATCAAACATTCGAGTTTTGGAAAAATGGTCCAAACCATGATTCAGTTTTCAAAAACTGGGAAAAAATGTTTAGGCAGACACGGATTCTTTTCAAGAGAAACCCACACACCATCATCTTTGATACAACCTGCCTTTGTCCACGCTTTTATCTCAGAAGAAGTAGCAAAACTCTGCATTGCTGTTAGATCAGATACATCAAGGGGCTCATCTGACTGCTCAATAGCAGCGCAGGTAGATGTCATTGGCTGAGACGCGGCAGCTTTGGCAGCCGCATCTGCTCTGGCGTTCCCAAGAGAAACAGTATCCCTGGACGCCGTGTGTGCAGCACGTTTCACTACAGCAATCTTGGATGGCAGCAATATCGCCTCCAATAGGTCAGCAACCTGTGATGAGTTCAAAATTGGCTTACCATCAGACTTCAGGAACCGTCTGTGTCTGCACAGAGTTCCAAAATGGTGGGCCAGCTCACAGGCCTTCGTCAATAAAACCAGTTCTGTGGTCTGTGCCGAGAAATGAGACGGAAGGCTTCCTGCAGACAAAGTACAATGATCAGAGCAGACAGAATAGTCCACTTAATTTTTTTCCCATGAGTCTCTGTAGGATGATCCATCCACATACAGAATCATGTCTGGATTCTGCAAAGGCGTGTCAGTTAAATCTGGACGGGGTGTACACAGTACCTTTAGTTCTGTTTGGCAATCATGAGGTTTCCCCTCGTCCTCAGCGGGCAGAAAGCTTGCAGGATTAAGAACATTGCACCTCTTAACAGTTATGTTATGCAAATCCAGCAAAACAGAAGTGTACCTGAGCCACCTGGCGGCTGACAAGTGTGAGGCCCTTTGCTCCAACAAAATTATGGCTACATTATGGTGTACAAACACAGTTAGTGGACAATACATCACAATGTCTCTGGAAACCAAAACTGCTATTTCTGCTACTGCTATAGCTCTTAAACATTTAGGAAGACCAGACGCTACTGGATCCAGCTTTGGTGAGTAATAAGTCAAAGGTCGTTTCAAACCACAATGCTCTTGAAGGAGAACAGACGTCATGCAACCGTTCTTTTCATCAACCATCATAAAAAATGTTTTTTCTGTATCTGGTAAAGCCAAAGCTGGAGGGCTTTGTAAGGCTTATTTCAGCACCTCAAATGATTGCAATGCCTCAGGAGTCCACTGGATGGCGTCAGAGGCCAATCATATCTCTGCCATGAATCAACTCAGAAAGTGGTTTTTCCAAAATCGCATAGTCGATTATGAAATTCCGACAATACGACATTAAACCTAAGAAAAACATAATCTGTTTCTTAGTGACTGGTCTCGGAATTTGCTGAATTGCAGCAATTCTCTTTGAAGACTGGGACCTTGAATTTTTTGAAATTGCATGGCCGAGGAAAATTACCTCTGGTTTTGCAAACTGCAGCTTTGAAAAGCTGGCTTTGTGTCCAAAAGCATGCAAATGGTTCAGCAACTTAACAGTGTCTTCCTCACACTGTTGTTTTGACGGAGAACAAACCATCAGGTCGTCCACGTAAGTGATTAAGGTGGAGCCAGGAGACAGCTCCAACCCATCCAAGCTCTCTTTTAAAGCCATGTTAAAAATGGTAGGGGATTCTACATAGCCTTGTGGAAGTCTACTCAAAGAATACAGTCTCCCTTCAAACTCAAATGCCAACAAAAACTGACTCTCTTTCTCTACTGGTACACTGAAAAATGCATTACTCAGATCAACAACTGAAAAATGAGTGGCTGAAGGGGGAATCTGAGACAAAATGGTGCATGTATTTGGAAAAACAGATGCTCTGGGCATAACAGCAACATTTACTCGCTTCAAATCCTGCACAAAACGCCACTCCTCCCCTTTGGCTCTGATTTTTTTGACTGGAAAAATTGGACTGCGCACAGGAGAATCGTTGCGTTCAACAATGATGCCAGCTTTTAGCAGAGAATCAAACACTGGTTTGATCCCAAGCAAGGTACTGCCGCTGTACCGGTCGAAAAGACGATTTTGGTGTTATTTTAACAGGGGTACAACCCTTAATTAATCCCACATCATATGAATTCTTTGCCCACAAATCAGTCGGAACATCTTTGAGCGAAAGAGTCATTTCTGATTCGTCGGTCGCAGTTTTGTCATGTAGAAAAACATGAGAAAGCACCTCCACAGGGTCCTCAGGTAAATGAATCACCCTGGTGACGTGCACAGTGGAAATCAGCGAACGTTTGTAAAGTTTAGCAGATCTAGGATAGAAGATGGAATGATCACTCTCATTTCACTCCCAATCAGTAGCTAATTGAGTGCGATGAACGAGGTTTGACACCATTTCACACTCCTCGCCCTCAGGTTTAGAGAGAGAAATGTATGGATCACATTTTTGAAAACGGTAGAGCGGTTTTTGTTCAGGTGTGAGACAGATGGTCACGGCTGATGTATGCGTATTAGGGCTGCACAATTAATCGAATTATGATCGTGATCAGGATTTTGGTGGCCACAATTAAATCATCCCGATAATGAACGATATTTACATTCAAAATGCGAGCTTCACTGCGCGCCTCTTCATCATACACTGCCTCAACCAATAGTCTGCCAACCACCAGGGGGCAAACGCATGGCTAAAGCTTCATTGAGCTGACCAAATAAAAACCGCGCACACGCCACTCAGCTAGCAGGTGAAAAGGAGTATTTGAGCAATGTAGTAGGTCCAAATCTCAATTATGGATCTGACTAGTAAGCAGAAAGTTCCCTAAAGTGTACTACCGCCACAGTAAGCAGCCGGTGGATGCTACGCTATCCCACAATGCAGGGGACGCCCTGAAATCATAGAAGAAGAAGGACCTAGCTAAAAATGGCTACAGACGAACTTTGAAAAGCCGAAGTTTCAGAAGATAAATGTACATGTAACGATGTTACTGATTACTGTAATTGTTTTTTGACTGATTAAACATTTAAGTTGTTAAGTCATACCAGACAAACGGCTGGAGGATGGCGGGACCACAGATGAATGTAACGTAAACATCTGGGTCAACAGAAGTCATATGGGTCAAAGGACACGCAAAATGGTGGAGCAGTATGTCTGATTTCATGCCTGTTACGCGATTGTTTGCTTTGCAGTATTACATTAACAGGTGAGTAATAGTTGCTACGTAGCATATAGTAAATACTAAGTATTTGGATGCAGGGAATGCCAAAGGCCTTTTCTGTATAAGCTGTAATTGCTTCCCATAAATTGTTTGTTTTTGTTAGTTTTTTTGCATTATTAATCCTCCATTGAGGACCTTTTCCGGGCAGGGTCAGGAAGCGGGCCAGAAAAATCACCACTGACCCCTCACACCCTGGCCACAATCTGTTTAGGCTCCTCCCCTCAGGCCGGCGTTACAGAGCGCTGTACGCCAAAACCACCCGACACAAGAACAGTTTCTTCCCCCAGGCTGTCGCTCTGATGAACTCTGAATAGTCACAGAGTGTGTGTAAGTTCTGTACTGGAGAGAAAAGTTGCCGGAGTCAAATTCCTTGTATGTGTCATACTTGGCCATTAAAGCTGATTCTGATTCTGATTCTAATCTAAAGTTTTATTTTTCACAATTTGTTTTTACATTTTTAAAAGTTTATAATTGGTGCAATAAAAATATGTATTTTACAGGACTGGATGAATGAACGTGATTAATAATCGTGATTACAATATTGATCAAAATTATCTTGATAATTTTTTTGGACATAATCGTGCAGCCCTAATGCGTATCCCACAAAATAGAAGTTACATTCAAAGTATCTCTGTCAGAGGTGAACCATGCCTGCTCATATTCAATGTCTTGTCCTCCAAAAAAGTGACATGCAATGCAACTCCTCTTCTGGCATAAAAACAGAAGCTGGACTTACCAGGTTCTGAGCCATCTGGAGGAAAGTTTTGGTTGTGGTACCTGTTAATAGCTTCCCCTGGTATTCCAGTGTTAGATCAGGAGGTGTGTGTTTCACTGCCGTCAGGATTGGTGTTTCCTGTGCAGGAACAACTTCAATACCTTGAGATGGTGAGAAAAGAGAAATGTTAAGTTTGCACATCAGGTCTCTGCCTAAATTCATAGGACATTGCTCAGAGACTAAGTATCCATGTTTAAAAGCTGGCCCATCTCCTAACTGACAACGGAGAGGTAGGTGAAACGTTCTTTCACAATCTGTCCAGATGCTTAAATTGAGAAGACATGGTTTCCACTGAGTCTCGGTGGTGGGTCTAAGGATGTGTGCTTCAAAACCTTGTGCATTGCTCCTGAATCGACCATGAATTTGATAGGTGTACCTGAGTGAGAGACAGCATAGGTAAGGCTTTGTACGCATCAGAAGCCAGATGTGCGTACATACCTGTTAGTGTCGTTTGTTGTTGTTCTAATTGAGCAATGGCTTCTGTAATCAAAGTGTGAGGGTTAGAACTTTGATCTGGATGGACGAAGCAAGTTCTTCATTGCTGGCAATCACATTTGAAACTGCATTATTGTCATTACTGACATCAGGATTTGCATCACAAAAAACAACTTCTCCATCATCAACACGTTGTTCATTAAAAGAAACATTTTCATCAACAAAATCATCACAAAAATCAGAATTATTGTCACTTTCACTTAGTGTTTGATCCCTAAAATCAGACTGATTATCTCAGAATGTGTATCATGATAAAACTCAGATTGATTATCACTCTCAAAATGTGAATCATCACTAAAATCAGATTGATTATCACTTTTAAAGTAAACATGTGAGTCTGTGTGTGTCAGACCTCCAACTCCATCTGCTGGTGAAAAGGAGACATCTCCTTCCTGCATAGGACTAGAGATCTGCCTCTCTGGTCAATCAGCCTGCTGACTTCCTCTGTGTGGGCCAAGACTCCGCCTCCTGGTACATTGGTCACTCCAGTGGCCACGCCCCCCGCAATTAAAACAATGATTGTCTTCACCTGAGTCTCTATTACTGTTGTCGTTGCTGTTATGACGTCGGTCTGGGGAAAAATGGCGTCGCGTCTGTTCTGTTGTTGTTGTCGTCCTCCTCTTCGGTAGGCTGATGTCGGCTCGGTCCAATCCTGTAATCCTTAGCAACTGCAGAATACATTGTTAACGCTGCTTTATGCATATCAGTTTCTCGCTTGGTCTGCAGCTCGCTCTGTTTTCTTTTCAACTGACTCTCACAGTGAATCACATATTTACGAAGGTCAGTATAGCTCATGCCAGTGTCCAAACCAATATACTTGTCCATGACCTCGAGACGTAATGCTGGTAGCAAGCCAGCAAGAATTCTGTCACAAAGCATCACCTCATAAACTGAGCCTTCGAAGTTACTCTGTTCCGGTTTCTCTAATCCACTGTATAGCTCAAAAGCCTCACCCAGTCTGTGAATAAAATCGTCTGCGTCTTCTCCGGTTTTCTGTCTGATAGAGTGCAGCTCAGTCAAGTTTGGCCTTGTAGGAAATTCTTTTTCAATGTCTTTGCAGAATGCAGATATAGCAGAAAAATAGCCCCGGCTTACCTCTCACTCGGAACCATCCGTGTTAGCCACAAGCGTCGCACGCAGGCCCGCTCCAGGCAGAATGTCCTTCAGCTTCGCAAAATCGGCACCTTAAGTTTGCGTTTCAAAATCCGACGCATCTCGGCACCGGTGGGCCAAAACGTCAGACAGAATTCTTGGAATTATCTCGCAAACTCTTTCCCATTACCAGTAATTGGGGGTAGGTCCGCCATGACTGAGCCCCAATCTGTGTCACTCCACGCCCGGAAAACGAGTGTTGTACCATCCGCCCCTACAATTTAACCATTGGATAAGGTTGAACAACTTCACTGAGATCATTTTCAGTGTCTTTTACCTTGCAAGTATCACAAGCGACCGCTTGCCGAGTCTTGACCGCTGGTGCAGAAAATGGCTGCCGGAGCGGCTTCGCTCTGCGTTGCGAGTGGTCGGCTTTGTAGGTTCCTCCGGTAACTCCTCTAGAGGTGGGGGAAAAGGTAGTTCTGCAGACTCATTTCTGCTTTCTGTTGCGTCCGAATCATCCAACAGCTCCTTCAAGCAGTCAACGTGGCGTTTAGCTTCCTTCATTGTAGCCTTTGTCCTTTGACCTCCTGCTTCCGCCGCAGTCTCTGCACGTACCATTGGCTGTCTCGGCTGCTCATCACTGGGGCCCGCCTTTGCTCGTTTGGGATAGGCTGCTGCTTCCATCCGTCCTGACGTGGAAGTTGCTCGTTTTTTGTTGATCAGGGGGGCAGAATCTAAGTCAAGATCAATCTCTCCACTCATCTTCAAAGCTGACAATGCCTGTTTAGCTGAATTGTACGGTGGTGGATGCATATCTTGTGTAAAACCACTCTCTGATTTAGAATCAGGAAATGGTTCACGGAATGGAGGTGTGACTGCTGTGTGTACGGGTGGAGCTGTCGGCTTAGTGTCTGTATGTGCAGTAAACTTAACAGAACGATTCTTATACTTTTCGCGTTTGGCTTCTGGCGAGTTATTATTGAAACACCCAGTGACGTCTCCAGAAGCATCCAGTCCCCCAGCCAACTTCTTAAAGTCGGCCTTCCGCTCACACCTAACTTCGTCCTTCCACACCTTTAGAACGCGTTTCTAACTCTCAATAAGTTTATATGAAGAGTCTCGTAACAAAGCCGTGGATTGTAATCTCACCCCCTCTAAAATTAATTTCTGCTAGATTTTTTCTATTTCTGCCAATTCAAGACTACCTCCGATCGGGAAATCCCATTTAGAAATCCAAAAGTGAACAAATTCCAAAACATTCTTTACCATACTTATCTCGCATTGAACGGCAAACGGCAGAATTAAGAGCCGAATGACTAGATTTTGCTGATCCCATTATGCAAAGAATGAAATCCAGCAAAAACTTATCTCAATTAAATTTTTAAGAGTGAAATGAACTCGAAACGCAGCACAGCATTGTGTTAATTAAAACCATAACATTGTACAAATTAATACACTTTGCAAGATTAATCAAGATGTAATTAAAAAAGAGGAAATCTGTCTCACCAGGGTGTGTGTCCTTCCAGACAGTGTACGGAACCCAAGTAGTGTCAACTCTCGCTTCTCCTAATGGGATTGTACAGCCAGTCGTTGCTCTCTCCGCAGTCTCCGCTCCGCTGTTGGAAGCCCGAATAAAACGTTTGGCGGCCAGAAATGTGATCGGATTCTAGACTCTTAATTAAATGAGAGTGATTCCTTTAAGTTTTTTGGAGCTTTTAATGCGATTAGAATTGATCATACAAGAGGACAGTATCATTACACAGTAACGCCAGAATACCGCCCTGTCTCAGTCTTACAAAAACAAGCTTATGTTATTTCCAGCAACCTTGGTCTATCAATTTTATTTAATAATACACAATTCTCAAGGCAAAAACTCTAGACTTTGTGGCGCCTTTCTCTTAGATTAGGGAGCTGTGAACTTTGGCAGACATTTTAATAAAGCCTGGTAAAAGAGTCATCTCCATGGTAATGGCAGATGGGGACTGTTGTTATCAAAACACTCTGACCATGACTTGGATAAAGGCGTCACTCAATTAGACTAAAGATTCAACTAATTCTACAACATTAAGTAAATGTGCATCACAGTTGATTACAAAGTGCAGACGAATCATAAAACTAAATAAATCCATAACACTTGCTTTCTTCTCTCCATCTCTTAACCTTTCTCTCCTCTTTCACATCCACCTCTCCTAAGTGTTTGAGTGTATATGGCGGTGTCAAAGACAATGTGTGGGTGCTTGGGTTGAACCTTTGCTGTAGGACCATGGGGATGCAGA
This sequence comes from Apricaphanius iberus, assembly GCA_028564705.1. NCBI lineage: Eukaryota > Metazoa > Chordata > Actinopteri > Cyprinodontiformes > Aphaniidae > Apricaphanius > Apricaphanius iberus. The sequence goes on along the minus strand of JAPXFQ010002332.1, from coordinate 1,432,758 downwards.
AACTCCACTTTCACGTCTTGATTCTCAAGATCGACAGCAATGGTCTTTGTTAGCCACCAGTGGTCATCATATACTACAGCCAGCTAGTCTCCATAGTTATGGCTACTAAGAGTTGTTACCCTCATAGTACCTTCAGGGCCTTTCAGAAGCTCCTCATCCAACTCCTCTGTCCCGTCTTTGACTTCTTTTTCCATCTCTTCCATAAGTATTCCCAAAGGCCTTTTTTTCCTTGACCTTCTTTTATCACTAATCCACTGGGTAGTCATTGGAAACAAATGTAGCGGGGCTGAAGGACAGGCAAAGCAACATCTGGCAAAAGCAGGATAGTTGTCTGTGCTGGATCCTGTTCTCTTGAGCGATGACATGGTGCATTTGTCTTGTTGATGGAACTTGTTTGAGAGGCTGGATTAAAAGTGCACCATATCTTTACATATCTTCTTCTGCAATGTAGTGCAGCTGAATGCCCCTCAGTCTATTTGAAACCTTCTCAAGAAATGTCTTTCCATCTGTCAAGTCATTTCCTCTTAGTACCAGGTTGTCAGCAGTTCTTATCACTGTCCTGCCTATGCCATCTGGGGCGCCCCTACCATGGGAAGTGAGGAAGAAGTTCAATGTTGCTCTTTCAAACCGCAGTGTAGGTGGGATACCAAACAGGAGAAGAAAAAAAAAATTGTTCTTATTCTGCTTACTTGGACCATCTGACCAAAAGTGTACAGCGGTAACTTTAGGATATTTCATCTTGATAGTTTTTAGAATTGGTCCATATGTGTCCAGATTGCTGAGGCATCCTGTGTTTTTCACTCTGAAATTGTGCAAAACCCAGCCTTTCCCCCCTTAATCTAATAAATTCCAGTATACTGGGTTATCTGGGGAAGATTTTGTCCAAAATGGCAGGCCTGAACTTCAGACTGATATTTGCCTCTCATGGATTCTGAAAAGTCAACGTGAACAATTGCTGTACATTCATCACGTCTCTATTGTGTTTCTATATGCTTTTGGTTGGTTTTGCACTAAACACACATGTTTTGTGGTCTCACTTATGAGTTTTTCTTTATAGAGTTTGATAAGCTTTGAAAGATTGCTGCTGTGTTGAACTAGCTTAATGTTGATATGTATTCCACTGGATGTGTTTTCTTCAACTTTCTCCCACTGCTTCCACTGATTTGTCATGCTCTTTGGTTGGAATGATTCTTTTATTTATACATTATAAACAGGTACGAGGAAGGCAGGCCTCACTTGCCGGTGAGCAATAAACTAATTGTAAACTGTCATCTAGTTTGTTTGACTTTACAACACCTGATGATCTAAGGACCTCAAGTATTAGTCTTGCATTCTCATACATTTTTTCTTCTCCTTTTCTCCTCAACTGATAATTTCAGCCTTGCCATCTTTTCCTACAATGCAAATATTTGGTATTTATGATCAGGACAAAAGTTGATTTAAAAAAATCATGCAAAATAGAAGGTTAAGAAAATTAACAAATGTATACTTTTTACGCTGCTTTTTGACTGGGACTCTTGTCACTGAACAGGAGCAAAGTAAAAAAAAATATAATGTAACAAATAAAAAATGAATTAATACTATATTTGTCTTTAGAATATAAATTTAAAATATGCAAATTAATGATAAAATAAACACTCAAGCCACATTTCATAAATGAGATAAGAACCATTTCATAGTTATCAAAAATAAATACAAGAAAAGGGCCCTTTTGTCCTTATTTGGACACAAGTGTTGAATATATCCTTTTAAAATAATGTTATACTTGACAAAGTTCATAAATAATATTGGTAACACTTTATTATAATGTTTCGTTATTAAAAGCGCTACTAAAAATTTGGAATTTATGACCGGTAGTATGACAAGAAACCAAAGAAACGGCTCGACTCACAGACAGTGCTTGGAGGGTTGTCTTTGAGTGGCTGGACAGGGGCTATTTCAGTTGGATCTATCGTGTACCCCTGCTCTGACACCATCCGTCCCAGGAACCGGACCTGCCACATAAACATATCGCACTTTTGAGGAGTGAGCTTAACATCATGTGTTCGGTACCTCTGCAGCACATCATGGATATTTTGTTGGTGAGTTTCGAAAGATGGAGAGTAGACTAAATTGTCGTCCAAATAGGGCTGACAGACAACATCCCAGAGTCCCTTTAAACAGTCCTCCATACTCCGTTGAAATTCTACTGGAGCTGAGCTGAGGCAAACGGTATGTGGTTCCACTGGTACAGGCCCCATGGAGTAATGAAGGCCGTCAGAGGGTGACTCTCCAATCCAAAAAGCCCTGATGATAGGCTTTGTCCTGATCAAGCACTGAGAACCAGGAGCTGCCGTGAAGAGAGTCCAACATGTCCTGAATCCTTGGGATGGGGTGCCTGTCAGGTACTGATTTCCTGTTGAGTTCCCTATAGTCACAGAATAGCCTCAATTCACCTGACTTTTTCCTGACACAGGCAATTGGAGAGGAGTAGGCCGATCTTGACTCTGAAATCCACCCTCTGTTTAACAGATCATCGAGAGAATATTTAACTTCTTGGTGCAGGGGCTTCGGGACTGAAACATATGTTTTTTTCATTGGGGTATTGTCGTGAAGTGTGATGTGCATGCGTAAAGATGGGATACATCCTACATATTTGTCATCCTATGCAAAAATGTTACACTCCACATGTAGTAGCTGCTTCACTTCTTGCTACTGATCTGGACTTAGATGAACAAGTTTAACTGTGGGATCCCTCTGTAACTGGCTGTAACTGGGTACATTGCTTTTATTTTGTGCTAGGTGGCAGGGTAAAGTCTTGCTTGTTTGTATTTACAATATAAATAGGTATATATACTGACCTCCCCTGTGTGACAGTTACCAGTCTTTCTTGTATCACCAGGCCCTCGGGTAGCTGTGACAGTTCATCAGGAATAAAACAGGACACTTTGGCCCACATATTGGACTCCTACATTTGCATGGATGTAGGCGGTTCGTTTTTGGGCTGCTGGCAGGCGAATCTCCTTCTTCCTTCTTGTTAGTCTGCAGGCTCTTGACAATGGACCTGGCTGCTTTGACTGACACGGAGAACGTTTGTGTCATGGTTTGAACCACAAGCCACGACGGAGGGACGAAACCAAGTCTACTGGAAATCTGTGATGTGGATGCTGGAGTCGAGGCGGCCGACGATGTGGATGTTGGAGTCGAGGCAGCTGACAACGTGAGTGCCAGAGACGAGGCGGCCAGCGATGAGGAACCTTCAGACAAGGAGGCCGGCGACCAGGAACCTTCAGACGAGGAGGCCGGCAACCAGGAAACACCAGACGAGAGCCCTTGAGACGGGGAGGTCGGCGGCGTGGAACCTCGAGTCTGGGAGGCTGGCGGCGTGGTTGAACCTTGTGGAGAGTCTGGCGGTGTGTGGTATGGCTGATCTTGACCTTGTGGTACGGAGTCTGGCAGAGCGTGACCTTGTGGCGTGGAATGCAACGAAGCTAAAACCTGATCTTAGGCGGAGGCAGTGGAAGCGTGTTCGCCTGAACACCCTCGCTGGAGGCAGGAACCAGAGATGTGTTCCTCTGAACACCCTCGGCAGAAGCAGGAACCAGATGGTTGTTCTCCAGAACACCCTTCGAGGAATCAGGAACCCGAGGCGCATCCGTCTGGATACCCTCGGTGGAGGCAGGAGCCCGAGGCGCACCCGTCTGGGCACCCTCGGTGGAGGCTTGGAACTGAGGCACGTACTCCTGAACGCCCTCAGCAGAGTCTTGAACTGTGGCCTTATTGTCTTATTGTACTGTGAGGGAGATATTTCTTCCTCCATTTATCATTTATTAAATTGACCTGAGGTCCTTTGTCCTAGAGAGCTTCCACTGGTACATTCTCAAGTTGGCACTGGACCACACATCTTCTTCCGATGAGACTGATGAGCTTTGTTTGGTGCTGTGAGGGCATGTAACAGTTTTATCGTGGAGATATCATTGTGTCTTGGTGCTCACCTGATGGTTGAAGTAAGCAATCTGGGTTGGCCTGTAGGAATGCAAAGTCAATGTGGGACCTGGAGAGTGACTGAGCTACTGTTGGTCCTCCTCCTGCAACCCCCTCCCGTTTCCCTGCAAATTTCTCTGTCTGCAGCTGTGAGCGAGATGACCTCCTTGACTGCACTGGAAGCAGTGCCAATAGGTGTCACCAGTCCCAGCTTCTCGGCATGCCTGGCATCCTTTAACTCTAGTGGATGTGTGTTTTGATGCCACTGCCCCGTACTCAATACCCAGTCTCTTAATTTCCTGTACATCTGCTCTGAGACCTTCAATCAGCTTCACAGTCTCTACATCAGGTCCTCTGTTTTGTACTGTCTTCTTGTTACTTTTGTCACTTTGCTTACCCCGTCTCTCATCTTCTGTGTCGTTGTCTTGTGGTGGGTAGTTATGAATGGGCCGCCTTCCTGCTTGTAGTTCATTTAATCTGGGTGGTTTGACTGGTACACGTATTTTAAGTTTGGTTTGTCATTTTATTTTGAGGCTTGTAAAGTTATTTATTTTTCAATTAAAACGTCATCTTTTCCACTAACAGACCTGCCATTACACTGAGCTACTTCTGCCTTTATACTGAACAGAATTTTAATTTTAGTTGTAACACAGTGGCTTGTCTTACAGTCTTTCTGTTGCAAGTTTAAAAAATAAAAACATCTTAAACTTGACAATAACTTCACAAATTACAAATCTCCAGTATTGTACTGGTACTTATTTACTAGGCACTGTACGTATATACTAATCAGTGTGAATTGGACAATTTACCAATCTGTTTAATATAAAATAACGACAATTGGCCTAACATCCGTTTAACAGGACATTACCGGTCATTAGCATTAGGCCACCGACCGTAAACAATGAACGCCATGTCAAAAACAGCCTCTAATGGGACACTAACAGTCCTAAGCAATAGACTGCCAGTCTTTTAACAATGACCACCGCATCAAAAACAGCCTTTAAATACAACCTAAATTAATAAAATACATTTCTGAATTTACAAGTACTACTACTTATGTTACCTGTTTAATGCGTACGTAACCCACCTGCAAACAAAGAACACCACAGTAGTGAGCTTGGGCTTGCTTTCACAGATTAACCATTAACAGATCTGCCGTTAAACTGAGCTACTTCTGCGTAAGCTTGGGAAGTCAGTTTCACGCATCACTACTGCCATCTTCTGGCGTAAATTGGCATAGCAACATAAATTAGGCCTGAACAGGTGATTGGTACAACCAAAATAAAAGAACATCAGTAATCAAATGAAAATAGTTGGAAAATTGGTGGAGGGTGCCTTTTTTTATAGCCGGATAGTCCAGGGGGCCACAGTCTTACTATAACTTAAAGTGATAGTCTGGATCTCTAAATGAATTGCAAATTTTAAGACTTGTATTAAATTGACCTCCTGGCCTTAAATGTTGATATAAAATAAGTAATTTTATTAATTATAACATTACGGGTAAGTCCCGCCTTCCCGTATCTTAGCTCTGGCTCAAAAGCCACGATGCCGTCCACTTGAACCAATCAAGTGATGCCAAGGGCTGTCAATCATCACGAATGCTGTGTGCTCGTAACTGCACGCATGCTCAGTTATCTGTTTACACGGAGCCTCCGAATCAAGCCTCCGCCATTAGTCCCGACTTTTTCAAACCAAAAAAGCATCCTCACCTCTGATAACTCCCTCGTTGACACTCTGGTGGTTTTCTCTCTCTCCTCCGCACGTCTTGGCCCATTGACCTGGCGTGTGCACGGAAAATTAGGCGCGGCTTCACGACCAATCAGAAAGGGAGGGGGAGGGAGCTTGGGTCGTTTTTTTTTTTTTTTCAAATCATGTCCCCCTCTCTCTTTTTTCTTACAAAGTCCAGACTATCACTTTAAAGGCAGGGTATACGACTGTGGGAGCGCTCCTCAACAGGGCATTGTTGCAGAATAAAACCTCTCACCCCTTGCTTCATGCTCTCCCCCTAAGCCATCCCTCAATAACATTGTTACACGCAGCCAGCATGGTCTCGTTGGGTCTCCGCCACAGTCAACAACTTGCAGGACACAAGCCAATTCAACCAAAGTCACAAAATATAACGTGAGCTTACCTGTCCTTAGGTAAGGACAGGTAAGCTCCTCAACTCTTAGCTTCCTTGAGTTGATGCCACCATGCAAATACAGCAGTTTCGATGCAGATTCAGCTTTTGGCATGCTCTTTGCGTTTTCGATTCTTTTTGGGAAGCTAATCTGCAATAACTTCGAACTAAATGCTTCACCGAACAAACATGTCTGCTACTGTAGCTGGCGCAATTCATTTATCTGTTGGTAAGGTAGCGCAAGGCCACTTCCTGTTTACAGACTAGAACGAGCGTTGCATGGACATGAAGGGGATGCGCAGACTGGGAGTTGCCGGAATATGGAAGCTTTGATTACAAGCCTCTTATCCTGGACAGACCGTGGAAGTTGATTGGATGAGGTTTTCCCAGGGTCTCTCGCTGTAGAAAGAAGGAAAAATACTTGGTCAAGTTTAAGAACTCTTAACTTATAGGTTGCCACTGGTATATGAAGAGCATTTTTTGCACTTTTTAAAAAAGTGTTTTAAAAGGAAATTGTATACCCTGCCTTTAAACCTTAGGTTGTTAGAATCCAAGATTCCCCTGAGTTTGTTGATTGGGAAGGAGCAAGACAATAAATAAATAATAAATAAATAAATAAATGAATAAAAGTTTTACCTTTTATTTAGAAACCAAAGATTACATGAGTAATTACCTGCGATATCTGGAGAGGAGACTCTAGCTGATCACCTCTAACGACACCTCACAAGAGTCTGACATGCTGTCGCATATTCGAACGGAAGCATTCAGTGCCCTGTCTCAAGGTCTCAGCCTCCTTACAGGTGCAATTGTTGCATAGGCAGATTGTCATGAGTCACTCTAAGCTTGCAAAGTTAATTCACACTGAGCACAGAATATTTGTGTCCTAGATATACGATTTTCTTCATACTTCTAACTGTAGAATAATATTTTTGATTATTATGATGCTTAAAGTTGCAGTCCGGAGTATTTCAGGGAGATAGATTTGTTTAAAAATCCAACATAACAAAGCCCCTCCGAAAACATTCCACGAGCTTCCTGCTCCCCACAACTGGGCAATTGCATAACCTGTGATTTTATGCACGTACATCATTGTAGCATCATTGTGTACTTTATCAATAAAATGTTATATTGATTTGCTTTACTGAATGTATGACTGTCTTACCTATTCAGTAGGAATGTGGCACGGGTCAGTTTGAAGACTTTTAAAATTTGAAGGTAGCCTATCTCCATTGTTGAAACGCATGTCTGATTTAAATTGAGGGGGGGACACATAGACATAACACCTGTCTATAACGCGGTTTTAAGTTTAGTAGCCGTACATTGCTTTGTTTCTCTTTCTATAGTTGATGTAGCCCCGGGTAGCCGGAAAATGGATAATTAGTTAGCCAAAGTTTTCTACGACTTTTCTTTGACCACTCTCTGGCATTGTGCATGTGTGCGCGGCCTAATCGCCACAGGTTTGTGCAATGCGCATGCACAATGATTGACAGCAGAGATGGCACAAACTTGAATTCTATATAAAAAATAATTTGCCGGTCAGTTTGAATTGCATATGGGAGGAAGGAGGGACTTAAGAAAAATAAAATGTTGTGGAGCACTAGCCTTTTATCATAGGGCTGAATTCAATAATCATTTTAGGGATATATAAAACGTTGATACTTAAATCATATACATGATAAATATAAATCCTTCGAATGGCAGCTTCAATGATTATAATAGCATTTATCTGATTATTATAACACTTAATTATCCGATTAATAGGACTGTTGCCTTGCAGAAAAAAAGCTTCTGGGTTCAAATCTCGGTCTAGGATTTTTCTGCATCTAGTTTGCATGTTCTCCCTGTGCACACTCGTGGGTTTCCTCCAGTTACTCAGGCTTCCTCCAGCCGTCCAAAAACATGAATGTTAGGTTAATTGGTCCAACTAAATTGTCCTTAGATGTGAGTGTGTGTGTGTGTTTTTTTGTACCGTCTGTCTTTATGTCGCCCTGCGATGCATTGGCGACCTGTCCAGGGTGTACCCCGCCCGAAGCCTGTTGACGTCCACTCTGGCCCCTTCTAGCCTCTTTTCATTAACCTCCTAGATACGCCCACTGAACATTTAGGAATAGTTGCTTATTATTCATCTGTCTTTTTTTTACATGTCCTGTCTAGCAGTTTGCTACTCAGAATTGGTGTCTGAGTACCAAGTACAAGCCCAATCGGCCGACAAGGGATCCCCGCCACAAGGCAGGAGGGACCAGCAGCCGGCCGACGGACGACAGAATCCACCGCCAACCCGGGCCAATCCCCACAGCCAACAACCCAGGCCCCACTACACGCCAGGGAGCCACAGTAAAAGCCGCAGCGAATGTACGCCCTCCCCAGCCCCAGAAATCGAGAGCCACCAATGACCAGCAGGCAGGGGCATCCGTCACTGACAGGGAGTGATGTAGGGGAAAAAGCTCCCACTGGATGTGGGGCCTGAGATGCGCCAGGCCAGAGGGCAGCCAAAGACCAAGCCTGACAAGTAGACATAAACATACAGACACAATCATACATATTCTCCTTCTTACGTACACACATTCTCACCAACACAGGACACCTGAAAAAGGACGCTGTACACTCATTCATATGCCCCATACATACTCTATACTCCACGAGACAGACGCCTCCAACAGAGCAACTTGCCCCTCCACCCGGGAGACGAACCCCCTGTCCATCAGGATGGGGACAAGCAGACCGTCAAAGCCCCCACCATGGCAAGAGTAGCCCACCAGCCCAGGTCCCCAACCAGACGGCCTGATATACCCCCCTGGACTCGAACCCCGTCAGCGCTACAAGGGCCCCCGTGCTGAGGTAAGAACGCAGCGCACCATATACTTGTATAGCCCGGCCACACCGTGCCATGCCCATGAGCAGACCGAGGCCCCAGCACCCACATCAACCACCCTTGCTATTGTCGTCCGATGGCCAGGAAGCAACCAAACCCAACTCTTCACAAATTTGGTGCCAAAATTTCTTAACAGGTGGGCAGAACCCAAAGAGCATTAATATAATTGTCTGGTATATTGCTTGTACATTGTAAACAGGTATTACACGTCATAAAACCCATCTTGAGCATCCTGTATAATGTACTCTATGAAGGATATATTGTATTAATCGTAGATTAGGATTTTTAAGAAATTGAAAGTCTGTTCCGTCAAATACGTGTTCCAGGTTTTCAATTCCTTTACAACTCCAGTTTGGAAAATTGATCATACATTCCAGATGGGTGTATCTCTGCATGGGACTAGTAAGGACTCTGTCATTTTAAGAAATTCCCACCAAGCTGTTAGATAGCAGCAGATATTGATACTTTTAAAACATTCATTTTGTTTTATATTTGAGCTAATAAATGGTAGATGTGAAAGTTTTATCTTATTGCATAGTGTCTGTTCAATATCTATCCAGAACTCATCCAGAGAACTGTGTTTTAACCATATTGATATGTATTGGAGCCTGTTGGCTAAGAAATAGTGCAGAAAGTTTGGTAGGTCTAGACCTCCTTTATCTTTGAACTTCTGCAATGTTTTCAAGCTAATACGTGGGGGCTTATCTTTCCAAAGAATTTTTGAAACAGAGGAGTCCAGAGATCTAAACCAATCAGGTTATGGTTTGCTTGGGATCACTAAGAATAAATAATTGATTCTAGGCAAAACCATCATTCTTATTGTAGCTACTCTTCCAATAAGTGATATGAGAAGGGAATCCATCTAGCCAGATCATCTTCTACTTTTTTCAAAAGTGGGACATAGTTTAGCTTTGATAAGTCTGCCAGCCTTGGTGAGATATGGATACCTAAATATGTAATATTTCCTGAACAGAGTTGCACAGCAACGGGACTCTGGAAAGAATAATTGATTGGAAGGACTGTAGATTTTAACCAATTTGTGGAATAGTCTGAAACTCTTGAATAGATTTTATCAACTCCTGAGAGAGTGGGGGGTTTGTGAATGCTGCAGAAAAAGTAGTACATCATCTGCATACAGACTAATTTTATGTTCTATTTTATTGCATTGTATACCTTTTAATATTATTAGTTTGCCTGATTTCTGCTGCTAATTGTTTGATTAAAAATGGCAAACAGGGAGGGAGAAAGTGGATATCCCTGCCTGGTACCTCTGAAGGAAAAACTTTGGTGATGTTTGATTATTAGTCCAAATACATGCCGTTGGGGAGCTGTAATAATATTTTTAACCAGTTTATAAAATAATTTACGAACCCAAATTTATATAAGGTTGCAAATAAATTTTTTTTAACTTTTATGTATAAATAAATAGTTTTAATATTATAAATCTATCCTCTGGATCTGTAACTGTGTCTATTACTTTAAAATAAGTATTTTTATTTATTAATATTGCTTCTCCTCATTGTCTAGAGTTAAAGCATGAGGAAAGTACATTAGGCTACTCCGATGTTACAAATTTGACAGAATTCAAATTTGTGTTGCAGCTGGTAGTGCAGCTCACAGCGCAGCTCACCTCACAGCTAGAAGGTCCTGGGTTCGATTCCTGCCGGGAATGTGGGTTCTGAGGGTGTGTCTGTTCCACCATATCATCAGCACCCACACCCTGGGTGGTGTTGGCGAAAAGGGCTATTCTGTGTGGAGTTTTTATGTTCTTGAGTAGCTAATGTGAGCTACTCCCACAAAAACATGCACTAGTTCTGGGCTGTACACTGCCCCCTCCTGGCTGACTGGGGCGCCTGAGGGATTGGGGAGGATCTGGCTGGAATAACATGATCCTTCCATGCATCTTTTAAAAATGGTGGGCTCAGGGTAATTTGTGCCAAAAGGCTTTGGTTAAGTTGTGCCACTGGCTTATGATTATGTACTATAAATTACTTTATTGTATTTTTTTTTTATTGTTACTGTTAATTGTATTCTTGCATTTGCTCACTCAAACTACACATAGTTTGTCTCAATGTCACAACATTCTTAATTTTAGACAAAAATATATTAGATTTTTTTTTTACCTGCAAACTTAATTACAAAGTCACACAAGCACACAGATTTTTGTCACCATCATCATCCAGCATCAATTTTGGATTGGTGAAGAATGAAGGTGATGAGATCAGTGCGAAGTTTCTAAAGTGAAGTTTTAAGAGGTCTGTTAATGGAAAGGCCATTCTTACATTTAGAGAAAATTATGAAGTCATCTAGGGATGATCTGATACCAATACTAGTATTGGGTAACAATAGCGGGGCTAACAGCATTCTAATGTTCTTGTTAAAGTTAATCAATACCATGAACCAGTACCTAAATTGTGGAGGACTTTGTCCTTTGATACTCTAGATACTGTTACTGTAGTTCCCTCACTTTGAAGGCAATTTAAGTAAAAATTGGCACTACTTAGCCCACTTTCTTGAAAAGGGGATATATGTATATATATATAATTTATATATATATAATGCATATAGATGATATACACCTTTCTCTTATTGTTTGCATACCTGGTGAACAACTATGACATCATTTCTCACTTTTTTCTCCTCAATATGCAGGTGCAATCAAACACAACAGGTAAGTATCCACATTTAGATAACCATATATGTAGATCTATGGGGTTATAACGATACCAGCTTGAGATGAAAATGAAAAGAAATATTGGCTCTGAAAATAAAATTTGGCATTGAAAAATATAATTGTAACTAAAATTTTGAATCTGAAATAAATGTGGTGAAAATGTATGTATTAAAAGTGAAATAAAATTTGAAAGTGTAAAAAATGGAAATAAAACTCAAAATATATATGTATTAAAACAATTAACTCACAATCAAATTTTACAAAGTTTACCATTTCATATTTTTTTACAACACCATGGAGAAATGAATACCTTAAAAATTAAAGAGGATCTGCAGGATGACAGAAAGGAAATGGAGAAAAAACTAATTAATTTATTATCAATTAATTATTAACAATTATCAGATATACATGGAACATTTCGAATCATACAACAATGCTGTAAGAAATTCCAGAAATGCATACTTCTCCAGAAATATCTCAGAACATAAAAATAATCCAAAAATTCTGTTTTAGACAATATTCTAAATCATACCTCTAATGTATTTCAGAAAAGCCCCTCAAACACTGTGTGAGGAGTTTGCAAACCACTTCAGAGGGAAGGTAAAAACCATCAGATGTAATATTTTATCTTCTCAAACTAACATGGTTTTAGAGACATCTGAGTGTGTGTCTTTACCAGAGGAAACACTGGACAGTTTTGTCCTGGTGGAAGCTGGGGCCCTTGATAAAGTTTTCTCCTCAGTAAAGCCCACCACAACTGCTTTGGACCCGATTCCCACCCACTTTTTTTAAGCAATTTTATGGTTCACTTAGAGACGAGATTTTAACCATGATGTGTTGCTCCCTTCAGACGAAGGGTTTTCCTGCCACCTTTAAAGGGGTGGTAGTGAGGCCCCTGCTGAAGAAGAGCAATTTAGATTTTAATTATTAAGCAATTCCAACCGGTATCTAACTTACCATTTTTTAGCAAAGTTTTAGAAAAACGTGTTTTAATTCAACTTCATGATTCTGGAGAAATTTCAGTCTAGATTTAGGGTGAACCACAGCACAGAGATGGCTCTTTTAAAGATTTTAAATGATTTTAGATTAAACTATGATGACGTCATATTTTACAGACAGGACTTTTATGGTAAGTTAAGATACCTGCTTCTCTAAGGTACACAAGATCACATGTGGTGTGCCCCAGTGTTCAATTTGAGGCCCAGTGCTTTTTAACCTGTATATGCTCCCTCTTGGCAGTGTCATCAGAAGACATGGAGTTAATTTTCACAGTTATGCTGATGATAGACGTCTCCATGTCTCCTGATGACACATGGCCAATGGATGTACTTTTTAACTGCATTTTAGACATCAAGTCCTGGATGGCAGAAAACTTTCTTCAGCTCAACCAGGACAAAACTGAAGTTTTGGTTATCAGTCCTGGGGCCGTATTCACAAAGACTCTTATCTTATCGCTAGGTGTTATTCCTAACTCGCGCTAAAAGGTCTTACGTAGGAGTTGTCATCTAAAACCTATTCACAAACGCAAAGAGCTACTTTTACGTAGAACAGATCCCTAAACGTAAGCTAAAATTGACGTCCCGTTGCTATGGAAAACGTCATTTCCTATGCACGAGTAAATAGACGGACAGCAGTGTGATTGGTTGTTGAATGACACGTGTGAAACCAGGAAATGGAAAACTTAAATGTCGATAAAAGCGTAATTATGAACAGCGCAAATAGCAGAAATAATGCATGATGACATCTTTATGTCGGCCACGAGACTCACACTTCATACAACTTACACACAATAGCCTACTTACAGAGAGGGTGAAGTTTAAAAAACGAAAAAACGTGAAATGCATCATATGCGACAGACGGGCTTCCTATCCAGGGTGTACCCTGCTTAACACCTGCTAATAACTGGGATAAGCTCCAGCCCCACTCCCTGCGACCCTGAATTGGATGAAAGCGGTATAGATAATGGATGGATGGATGCATCATATTAAGGGAGTGATTGCAAGTAGGCTGGGATTACGAATAAGAAGAAAAGGGAGGCATGGGTGGAAATTAGCAGAAACATAAATGCATCTTATCCAGTGGTGTCTCGAATGGCAGAAGACTGTGAGAAGAGCTGGTATTCTCTACAGTCCCAGTGTCAGCTCAAGATCCCCGCTTATAAAAAGGATGCTGCTGTAACAGGTAGGCAATGTCGGTCATATAGGCATCCCTACATATGTTGCAATATAAAGGACATGATGTAGCCGGGTATCTCACAAAACGGAGATATTTTTCTACAGTTTGGCCTGTCATCCACACGTCACCGGAGATTTTTGGCACCGAAAACAAATATAAAAAAAAAATTCCCGCCATAGTGGAGATTTGCGTTTTCTCTGTTTTCAGTATCTGTGTGTGGACGGTTGAAAACTGAGTTTTAGGAGCCGTCACTATCCGCAACCAAAAATGCTCCAACATCACTTGTGCGACCTGTGTTTACTCTTAAAAAAAAAGCATTTATGCCCTCAGAGCTGTGTTGGTATAATCCATTGTTAAAAGCACGTTTTGTTTGTTTGCTTTTATAAACTCTATCACTGCTGCGTACTGAAGATAGAGGAAAGAAAGTTATTCTTAGTGGATAGGATTTGTGAGAACTAGTGCCCCGTACTGTTTGTCACGTCTATGAATGTGCTGAAAAACGCATTTATCCGGTTACGTGTGGATGGAGATTTTTTTTTTTTCAATGAGCAGAGGAAAATATTCGTTTAAAAAAAACCCCGGCTACATGTTAACATGGCCTTAGTCGCTATTGTTTGGTCAATTCAGAATCATCCAGAGTGTCCAACACATTGTATTTGGCTGCAGCCATTTTGGGAGTCTTTGTGAATAGGTTTTCGGGAGTTAAGAGTCCTCTTGACTTCTTTTTAGGACTCCCAGACTTAGGAGCTACTTTTAGGCCTAAAAGTGGTTGTGAATTACTTTATCTTAAGAAACTAGGAGTCCTCAATTTAGGAGTGACACGCCCACATTTTTTAGGAGTTACTCCTAAATTCGCCAGTAAGGGACCTACTTTTAGCCCTAAGATTCTCTGTGAATACGGCCCCTGAGGCTTAGAGAGAGAAACATTTACCAAGACTACGATCACTGTGTTTTAATCCTTCTCTGCAAGCGAAGAACTTGGGCGTGATTTTTGACTCTGAGCTGACTTTTATCCCTCACAAGACATTACTAAAGTAGGTTTTTATCACCTAAAGAACATTGCCAGAGTCCGCCCCATTCTCTCTTGGGCCAATACGGAAATGATAATGCACGCTTTTATCATCAGTAGAACTGATTACTGTAATGCCCTGCTTTCTGGTCTTCCCAAAAAGACTACCTCAAGTTTAAAGCTTTTACAAAATTCATCAGCACGTGTTCTGACGAAGACTAGGAGGTGGGAGCATATCACACCGGTCTTAGAATCACTGCATTGGCTCCACGGATGTTTTAGGACCGATTTTAACCCTTTAATGCGCAACATATCCACACCCCTTCTAATGCACAACATTGGTCAAAAATGAGCTGTGTTCATTTTCCAGGTTATTTTATGCTGGCTGAGTTTTTCTTCTGTCTTTTGAAATCAATTTATTTCATCATTGAGTATTCCAAGTTTACTTTAAAGGTCTTGTTTTTGATTTTCACAGATCATTATTTTATCCTTTAATTCTTTGTGAATAAAAATTGTTTTTATATTGCTACATCAACGTTACACATGTTCATACAGTCATCCAATTATGATATACAACTAAAGTTCCTGATACCTAATGATAATATGTTTAAAGTAATAATTTTAGCAGTGAGTGGGGCCAAACATTTATGTATTTAATACTTGCAAGATGTTTATTTTCATTTTGTCACACGTAACATAACATGGCTATTGAGTTTAAATGTATCAGTATAGTGGCCTTGTCAATTTGATTTTGCAGCAGATCCACAAACAACGCCTGATCGCCGTATCCCAGAATCCTTCCCCTGCAATGAGAGTCAAACCAATAAAGGCCATAAATGATTCTTCATCAATGTTTCTCCACTCTTTCCCTTTTGCTGTGGCTGTGCTTCACCCCTTAAAGTAGGTGCATTTTCAAACCTCCCCGATGATGTTGCTTATGAACATATCCTAGGCATCTTTTGGCGATACAGCTGGTGATCCAGAGGGAGGGCCTGGGCAGCTCTAGAGAATCCGACTGTGTGTGCTCCCATGAGGGGGTCAGTTCTCATCCTACTATGATTATTTTTTACTCAGACTACTTGACTGAGTTTCCTCTTTAGATGATTCAACAGATGAGTCTTCTGAGTCTTGGGAGGACTCATCTTTGTGCAAGATAGCTGGATTTCCAGACACCCCCACAGCACCAGCTTGATCCTGTGGCAAATATTCTGGGTCATCATCATCAGAAATGTCAAACTATGAATCTGTAAAAACCGCCTGCTCATCTTCCCCTGGCTTTTGCTGCAGCAGTTTTGCAACCTTCTCAGCAGTAAATCTGCAGCTATTCTCTGAATAAAGAAAATCAAAAGCACAATATTTCCATATGCTCATCAATAGACATACACATACATACACTTTTATTTTGCTGACTTGGCTAAGTAACTACTACTAATTATTTTGCAAACTACATTGCTAAGTAGCCTAGAAAACATATTTATTAGATAAATCTGACTGAAGAATGGGTATAGTTGTGAACTGTCTTTCCAATCCAAATGTTAACAAAGGCTTGTGGGTCGTTTCTGACCCATGTGTGTAAAGTTGAGGTAGAAATCCAAAAGCTGTGCTTGTCCATACAGTAAGCTAGGAAGAAATGAAAAAGAATATTTGTGGTAAACGAAAAACATGATATTTACCACATACTTTGGAGAGTAACTGATCAAATTAATTTATTTAAAGATATGTCATAGAAACACAGAGCTATACAAAAAATAACATGGAAAATGGATATAGGTCATTTTGGACCCATGTTGTGTATTAGTGGTACTGATACAAAAACGTTTTTTATTCAAAAAGTAAGAAAGGAAAAAATAAAATAATCATGTTTGATGGTCTAAAACAAGTAAACTGAGGAATACCTTGACTACTGAATGATGAGAATACTTTATTGCAATAATATTAAAAATAAAAACTCAGCCGGGTCACTTTTGACCCATGTTGTGCAAGGTTTTTTTTAAACGTGTTTTAGTGTCTTAATGGTCTCGGGCCTTCTTATCTTTCAGAAATGCTTTTACCATATGAACTGGCAGCCGTCTCGTTGTCATCCCCAAAGTTAGGACACACACTCGTGGTGAGGCGTCTTTTCATTATTATGGCCCTCATCTCTGGAACAGGCCTCAGGGGATGTTCATGTTTTTAAGAGTAGGCTCAGGACTCACCTTTTTAGCCGAGCTTTTAAGTGAATATTTTTATTAATATCTGTTTAATCGCTCTGCATGTTTTATTTAATTTAATTTTTAGTTTATCTTTTAGCTGACTTGGGGGTGGTTCTGGATCACAAACTGGAGTGCAGCACCAACAAAGATGCAGCATACAGGAAGGGACAGAGTCGTCTTTTTTCCTAAGGTCCTTCGATGTTTGCAGTGACATGCTGCAGATGTTTTACCACACAGTCATCAGAAGTGTGCTTCTGTATGCTGTTGTCTGCTGGAGAAGTAGCACTACAGACAAAGACTGTAGCCTTCTGGACAAACTGGTCAAAAAGGCAAATTCTGTACTGGGACGGGAGCTGGACCCTGTAAGAACTGTGGTGGAGAGGCAGATAAGGGGGAAGCTGCAGGGCATTCTGCATAATACTAAATACCCCCTCCATGATGTCCTGACCAGCCAGAGAAGCAGCTGCAGTGAACGATTAATCTCAGATGTAGGACTGAGAGGTTCATGAGATCATTTGTTCCTGCAGCCCTAAGACTCAACACAGACTTCCAACATGTTTACTAAATAATTTTATTATCATTTATCTTTGTTTAAATGCTCTTTTTTCCCCAATCTATCGGTGCTTACACACCGAACGGGATAGAAGTGACCAGTTAGTCCAGTTTACATGTAAAGTCAATGGCGGAACCTGATGAAGCGCGACTGGGGATCCTGCAACACGTCAGAAGCAGATTTGCGAAAAAGCTTTTCTGCCTGATTTGCGCGACCAAGTAGTGTGTCTGGTGTGTTTCAGGCGCGGCCGAAAATAAGTGCTGCATTTTATGTCTGCCGCAGAAGTTGGAGAAATCTCAACTACAGCTCAAAGTCACGCAGCGACAACCAATCAGCTGACGGGTGTCAGTGATGCTGTGACTGAGTGAATGGAGTCACAGCACCAGCAGGACATGTAAACTGATCAACACAGTGGCTAATCACCCCAAGCTACATGATACCAACTATTTTCTATACAGAGACAGAAATAAAAAAAAAACATAAAGAGGTTAAACTATTTAGACATGAATGCTCTTAAGAGGTTTGTGGGTGCCTCTTAAAAGAGCCGTTATGGCCGCAAAACAGCTTCCTCACCCGGACACCCAGGCCTGGTAATTTCTCAACCAAAGCATGTCCCGCGCCGCTCACATATAAACTTTTACTAACCACAGACAGATGGACAGCCACTCAGCTTGGTAGTTGGTGTGGTGCAAACTGGCCAAGAAGCCGGGGTGTTTATTGATCCTTCTGCCGCGGCTCGAGTGGGTCTACCCCTGCAGGAGTGGTCCCCACATTTAATGTGGTCAGCTCATAGACCAGAGTCCACTGGGAGCTCCCGGAGGGTCCGGAGAAGGAGGGAGGGAGGAAGAGGAGGGCAGTGGAACGTTTCTGGTCAAGATCCTTCCACATTTCCGCTTCACGTGCGTAAAGTTGTTATGTTTTAAAGCGCAACCAGTTCGCTTTGGACACGCTTCAAGGTGTGAATGTGCAAGTGACCAGCTAGGGGCATGTCACGCTTTTTGGTTGCGTCTATCACGTTTGGTTGTAAACACCATAAGATGCATTTGTAAATATACGAGCACTTGACAAATAGAATTTCCTCTTTTTTGGGGATAAAGAAAGTGTGTGTCTGTCTGTCTGTCTATCAATTGTTTATCTGCTTTGCATTTTTATTTGGTCATATCTTATTGTTTTACACTTGATAGTTTAAAATGCTATCAGTCTTAATATTTTTATCAGTATTTTACTACTTAATCTCATTATCTACTGTTTATTTTAATATTTTAACTTCTTATTTAAATAATCATTCCAGAGTTTCCTCTGAGGGAGCCCACTACTTCGGTAGCAGTGGTCGGCTTTGGCTGCCTGGGTGCTCTCCAGGTAGAGCTTGGGTGGAGGTGGGGGTACCAGCCCTCCCTCCTCTGGGTGCCCTTGGTCAGTGTCTTGGTGACGAGGTTTTTAGTTAGGCTTTGGGAAAGGGGAGGGGGGTTGTGGGGTCATTTTAATCTGTAAAGCACTTTGAGAAGCTATGTAGTTTGAAAAGCTCTTAATAAATACAGTTATAAATACAAAAACAATGCTCAAAATATTTAATAAACCCATAAATGAACTGTTTAACAATGAGAGTTTGTCCCTCCTCCTTGTCAGTTCCTTTCCTATTTCATCACAGTTACTTTATAAATTGCATGCCACATACCTAACCAAATTTAGCTAACTTAGCTCCTGAACAGCATTTAAATTTGCAATTGGACTAAAAGAAAATATAATACAGAAAAAACTCAATGTCAAAAAAAACTAACAGAACAACATCCCGACACATATCAAGCTTATTTAAAAACCTCAAATTTTAAAATTTAAAAACCTCAAAAATATAAACAGTCATTCAAAGTTCCTGGAAAAGGTTCTGCCCTCTCCCCTCCATCTCAAACAGAATACTGGCTTTCACCGTGACCAGCTGATGATTGGCTGCTCAGCCTTAAGTCTGTCTTGGAGTGTTAAATTCATCTGTAAGCTTGTGTTGAGGAGGTGGGAACTTATGCAGCCAGAGAAACGGAATGACTGCTGTAAGGAATTTATGCAAAAGGAAACTGTCAGGTGTTGAACCCTCTCACCAAGATAAGTGTGGGTGTTAAAACGCAAACATCGTCCACAGGTCCGACGCTCCTGATGGCAACCCACCATAATCATTTGCAAAATATGCATACAAGAAGATGTAAGTGTGCATTGTGTTGTCAAAAAATAAACATTTGTAAAATGCTCAGCACCCTACAGTACTGTTATTAATCATGGTAGAATGGCCACAGAGCCACAATCCCTAGCTTAAAGTGAGACAGGATCTCCAAGAAACACGTCTAAAAACATGTTTTAAATTTTTATAAAATATAATAATTGTATACAAATATACAATTATACAATTAGTGAGAGCATGTATAATCTAGAAGTATGAGGTCTAAAAGTGGCACTGAGGGAGACAAAAACCAGAGTTAACGTGAGCTATACAAGATCAATCTGATAAATGTATTATATGCATTCCAAAATATTGTCATTATGTATTGTATTAATTTTATATATAAGACTGGGACCTATGAAGGGACAAGAGTTGGTCTTATAAAGAAGATAAAAGTCAGAGCTAGATGTTCTTAAACAAGTGCACTTCATGAGCAGACAAATAACACCAGTGTTTGGACAGATGTGAAGCCTAAAGCTGAAGTGCTACAACATGTTTCATAACGTTTCATAACAGAAACAGAGAAAACCATATAAAAAGTAAAATATTATTAAGGCTGCAAGTAGCCTCAAACAGCCCTTGCAGCTCAGCAATGCTCTGGCCTGTGCCTCAATGCCATCTCAACACTTCCACCATGCATACGATACAAATCTGCATGAGAAAATTTTCAAAAGCCAAAAGTGGTAACCTTTGATTGAAATGCCCAACCTCAGGCAATGAAATGGAACCTGGCTTCAACAATTTGTTTATGCGTCTTTAATATACATTTCGGCAAGGTAAAGCAACTTGATTTGTATAGCAGACTTTCAAAAACAAGGCAATTCAAGGTGGTTTTAAATGATTTGATGACAAGTAAAAGCATAAAATACAACATTGGCAATACAAATATCTCACATTAAAACATATATTCCAGCTATTTTTAATCGCTTACTTAAAGGCAGCTTGAAACAATTGAGTTTTTAGCTTTGATTTAAAAGAGCTCAGTGTCAGAAAGTACTTTGAAGTCTATTTTGATTTATCATGTTGTGGCACATTTGACTTACTATAGTCCAAATTGTTGGTGCAGAATTTTACAAGACTGGGTCTGTCTGTTTTATGCTGAAAAAAAGAAACAGATTAACACCGAGATAGGCTGCAAGAAGGCGGAAGTACAAAGAGGAAGAGATGATAGAGACAGGAAACGAGTAAACCGCAAAGCTAAAACTAACAGACAAGGGAGTGAGAAGGAGTAAAACGGAACCGAGTCGAACTGAACTTCATCAGGACCTCGTTGTCAGAAAGAAGACTAAGCCAAATCTCATCAAGCTGTGAAGAAGCTGTTCGGCAAATGGAGAAAAAAGCCTCCCACCAGTCTACTTCTGAAGCTGTGGACAGGTGAGTCGGCTATATAGACGCTTCCAAATTAAATTCACATTAGTTTAGGGGCTCGACATTTTACCTTCCGGTATTTACTGTTACTATTTTCGTACCAGTCTGGTTGGGTTAAAAAGCGACAGAAGTATAATATAAACAACCTCAAAAACAAGGGTAGATTACCTGTGGAACAGCTGGACAAAAACATCTTAGGTTCGAACACGTATTTCTACGTGTAACGCAGATGCTCTCTCTCTGGGCTGATGTAGGCAACAGGTGTTATGTCAGTATGTTTCCCCCCCCCGTTGGCAGTGGCAGAGACAGGAAATTTCCATTGGGGTGGCCCAAACAGATATTTTATCTTTTTTTTTTCTTTAATTCACTTTTATTTCATTATTTGATGGGGTTTTTTTACAGCCTGCTGACCCTCCGTTGTCTTTCACTTTACACTTTGTGTATGCTGCCTTAAAAAGATAATTTTCCTACTCCGGGATAAGGTAAAAGTAGAAAGTACAGTTTTATGCCACCTAAACAACACACCTTGACATTTGGAATGAATGTGTTAATCGAAGATAAAATAAATTTGGGTTTTTAGTTAGTTAAAGCAAAGTAATAAAGATGTTATGCACCAGTGGCGACTGGTATTACGTTTTTGGGGCGGCACACTGGCAAAAATAAATCACTTGCTGTCATGTGGACTCAAAGGCAGGTAGGAATGGAAGGAGGCAGGTAGGTGAAAGGTTAACGGATTTAATGATGAATAAACTATTTACAACAATAAACTAGGCTACTTGTAACAATAAACTATTTACATTAACAAACTATTTACAACAAACTACTTGTAACAATAAACTATGTACATCAACAAACTACAACAATAAACTACTTGTAACATTAAACTGTTTCCAACAACAAACTATTTCCAACAATAAACTATTTCCAACAATAAACTACTTGTAACAATAAACTATTTCCATAAATAAACTACAACAATAAACTACTTGTACCAATAAACTTTCCAGCAAAAAACTATAACAATAAATTACTTGTAGCAATAAAGTATTTACATCACCAAACTATAACAATAAACTACTTGTAACAATAAACTATTTACATCAACAAACTATTTCCAACAATAAACTATTTCCAACAATAAACTACGTTTAGCAAACTATTTACATCACCAAACTACAACAATAAACTATTTGTAACAATAAACTATTTACATCAGCAAACTCCAACCATAAATTACTTGTGCCAATAAACTATTTCCAACAATAAACTATAACCATAAACTACTTGTAACAAACTATTTAGATCAAGAAACTACAGCAATAAACTACTTGTAACATTAAAGGGACTCTAAGGAAGTTTAACAGCAAATAAATGTATAGAGCTGCAAAATTTCTTCATCATACATAATCCAGCAATGTCCTGGTCAGTAAAAAGAGCCCTGGGCTTTTCGCCGTGGTTGCTTCTATATGCCTGTAAAATAACTTTATTAATTTTTTTTGTAACTGTTTGGGTCGAAAAAGTAGCGCTCCCTCTGCGCCTCCTAATGTGTGACGACGTCATGCACGTTCACGTTCTATCGCTGCAGGAATGCAGCTAAAACTGTAGCAGGGATAGCGTTGGAAGCATGGATTCTGCCCTATGATTCTGCCGAGAACAAGAAGAGAGCTGCTTCAAGCACCACCAACACTCCAGCCCAAGATAACCAAGAGTTTATTTCAGTGCTACAAAGAGGGAGAAACACGAGTTGGATCGATATAGGCAAAGAGCCAGAGTAAACATCGGTGCGGGCGGCGTTTGAGAGGAGAACGCTGAATCTCTCGGCATGAGAAAAGACCTGCAGCTGGCGTCATGTTTGCTTGAAAGGTAAGAAATCTTTACTAAATACGTGGGGGGAAAAAAGAGTAGACGCGTTCAAAGCGGGGGTTTGTGTACTTCGTCTGCAGTAGGAACATGTTTTAGGCTACCTGTCTGTGGTGCTCACAGCTGAGCATTGTATAGCTAATTTGTTGGGATTATGAGAAAAAAAAGTTATAACTTTACCGGAGTATCTAAACATTGTAGAACTATGTCGCTAATCTGAAAACGTGTATATATTATTGACTGTCATTTGTAAACGTGTGCACATTACGAATGGAGCGGTAAAAGTGTCTCTGTTGTTTTAGTTTTGTGAAGGTCAGTTCATCAAGAATCCACAGCAGCGTTTGGAGGGACCTATACCACAGTTCAGACACTGCAAGGGAGTCTGATAGGTGATTAAAAAGTAAACAAAATGGAAATCGTGTTCCTGGTTATTGTTCTCCTCATCACAAAAAATAAATAGGTTCCTGTTTGATGAACAGTTACCCTGTTTTTGTAATTTATGTAGGCTATAGGCTTTTTTTTCTGTGTAGCATCAACTCAATGTATCAACAGGATGAAGCTTTAGATGATCTAATAGTTTTGAAAACAAGTGTATAAGTAACAAATTATTCTCTCTGAAATTATATGTGTATATGTCAGTATGTATTGTCATATTTTGCTCCTATATTATTATATTCTGCTGTTTTTAGGACCAGAATTGAGTTTGATGGAAAAGGCATAGACATACATGATTTAAGATTATTTATCGCCAATCTCATATGTTTTATAATTAGGATTTTTTTGTTGTTGTAATTTTTCTAAAATAATTTACTGGATACTTCTACCACAAAAAAAAGAGAATGAACACCAAGACAGTTTGTAGTTTTTGCTCTGGCTGAAATTAGAACAATGTCGCCCCAATACTAGCATCTGTATCGTTGCATGATCCCTTCCACAAAATTATATATCACTATGGTGGATTTTATTTGCTCTACAGACATTGCAGTTTTTATTTTGTTTGTCTCTTTGCAGGACCACTTCTAAGCTTGAGTCTTCCCAGAAAAAAACATCTTGATGTACGTGGGGAAACGCTTTGCATTCTCATATGGCGTCTATAAAGCCGGGACATTCCTTGCTGCATTGGACTACAAACACCATAACCACCTTCCAGTGCATGTGAACAGCTCTCAGCTCTGCCGGGGGACTCCCAAAAAGAAGCATTCAGCCAGATGACCCCATGGCCCTGGTTCCTGTCTCCAGGATCATCCCTCCTCCTACAGCTGAATTGGTGCTGACACCGCAATGCAGAGGAGAGATAATGATGATAACCAAATGTCTTCTCCATTTCGGTGGAAGAAAATGACATAATTCTATTTTCTTTATTTTATCCTTTTCCAGGACTTGATAAGTGATCCCCTAGCAAAAGCTAATAACATTCTAAGCTGAACACAGCAAATTTATGTATGTAATTATGACAAATACAAATATGCAAGAATATTTTGCTACAATAACAATAAAACTAAATAGTATTTCTGAGTTGGACATGAGTTTCATGTTGGTTTCTGTGGAACGGGTCTTCTTTAAAACCAACGTAAACCACAAATGGGTCGGGGGTTTTGTCCCTGATCCTCCATACACAGCCTGAAGAAAATCACAATCTGATTGTCTGCGCCAAAACGTCCATGTTGCTAAATACTCTGTAGGCAGAGTAACGATACTCACGGTTACCAGATCCAGATTCTTGGCTGTCACACAGAGCCACCACGTCACTCCACGTCGGCCGAGCCAAACGCAAGATTCCTTCATCCAAGAAGAACAACTTAAAAGGAGCACATCTGCTCAGACACCCTTCTGGATCCTGTCTACAGTACTTATTTTCCAGGTCTAAGGGCATCAGTCGGGAAATGCAGCAGGTGCACCGAGCTCGCTGACCCTGGTGTCCCTCTACCTGCTCCTCTCCCTGCTCTCCTCAAAAACTTGTGAATAATCAGTTGGACTGGATTCCTCAAAAGAAACATAAGAAGGTTTACAGGTTAATGTGATGAAATGCATGTTTTATACAAACTTAACTGAAACAAGGCATAAAGTGTTTTGGTCAGGGTATTGTGTTTACAACGAAAAAAACAATGTTGCTAATACTTTACCTTGATGCAAAATATAAACAAATGTGTGTAGAGTACACAAAAGTTGTACTCAAGTAATAATAGCAGTACCTTTACTTGAGTAAAAGTAGCTGTCAAAAATGCTACTCAGTGAAAAAGGTTTGATATAAAAGTTGCTTGCGTACTGTGTAACATCTGCTTTTAAAATATCAGACACCTAAGCACCCACCTAAGCAGTATTTCATATAGAGTAAAATAAAACAAAATAAAATGATTACCAAAAAAAATAGTTTTGAGCAGAGGAAACCCTTCTCGAAGTAATTTGTTGAAATATAAAACTAATACAGTAGGTATTGAAATATCTTACAAGGTAAAATTTACTTCCAGTGACCATTTACAGTGTTTACTGTATATTCACTTGACCTCAAATTGAAACCAAAAGGTCATCATTCAGATTACATAAAAAATTATATGTAGAAACAGGAGCGTTCCTGTAACAGAGTGTAGCTCCGTGTCTGGTTTATTTTGGGTTAAAATATGTTTGCTTTTCATTCTGTGAAGCATTAAAAGCACTCAAATTTTACTCAAGTGGGATTAGCAATGCTTCATTATATTACTCAAGTAATATATAAATAAAAAAAATAATAAAAAATACATTAACATTTGTTTTTTATTTATAATTTTTTCTTCAAAAAATTAACTCGGGTGGTATATTAATCAACATGATTTATTAATTTGT
The DNA here is from genome assembly GCA_028564705.1 of Apricaphanius iberus. Lineage (NCBI taxonomy): Eukaryota > Metazoa > Chordata > Actinopteri > Cyprinodontiformes > Aphaniidae > Apricaphanius > Apricaphanius iberus. The sequence goes on along the minus strand of JAPXFQ010002332.1, from coordinate 1,406,947 downwards.
CTTTGTTATTTGGCTTCGTACTTGATTCACTTTGCTACAAATTTTCCCACGTATCATATCCTAGAAATACACTAAAATTGATTTGGTTTAAATACCTTCGATCACATTTATTCCCTCAGTTGAAGTTATGCGTGCAAAGCTGTAAATTGTCGAGTATAGAGCTGACTAAGTTGTTTATGATCACCTGTGTGAGCTTACCGTTAAGACTGCAGTTACGTGTTTGGCCTGATGGGGCAATCGCGAGCACAAAATTTCAATCTTCCATAGAGTCCCTTTAAACTATTTCCAACAATAAACTATTTCCAACTATAAACTACTTGTAGCAATAAACTATTTTCTACAACAGACCCTTTCCAACAATAAACTACTTGTAACAATAAACTATTTCCAGCAATAAACTACAACAATAAACTAGTTGTAACAATAAACTATTTCCAGCAATAGACTACAACAATAAACTAATTGGTACTGGTATCGGTATCGGTTAAACTTATAAAAAATACACCAGGGACAGATTGATCTTCTGCCGAAAGTATGGTGAATGGACTGCTGAGGACTTGTCCGGAGAAGAAAAAGGTCAGCGGTACCATCAGTCCTGTGTCATGCCAACAGTAAAGCATCCTGAGACCATTCATGTGTGGGGTTGCTTCTCATCCAAGGGAGTGGGCTCACTTACAATTTTGCCCAAAAACACAGCCACGAATAAAGGATGGTACCAAAACACCCTCCAACAGCAACCTCTTCCGACAATCCAACAACAGTTTGGTGAAGAAAAAAGCATTTTTCAGCACGATGGAGCAACGTGCAATAAGGTAAAGGTGATAACTAAGTGTTTCGGGGACCAAAACGTTGAAATTTGGGTCCATGGCCTGGAAACTCCCCAGATCTTAGTCCCATTGAGAAATTGTGGTCAATCCTCAAGAGGCGTGTGGACAAAAAAACCCCCACTAATTCTGACAAACTCCAAGAAGTGATTATGAAAGAAATGGGTTACTATCAGTCAGGATTTGGCCCAGAGTTAATTGAGAGCATGCCCAGTCGAATTGCAGAGGTCCTGAAAAAGAAGGGCCAACACTTAAAATACTGTACATATACAATACATATTGTGTGATTAGCATCCCACTTAGACTTTGTAGCACCAGTGAACAGGCAACTGTCTATTAACTCAAAACAGATTAATTTCCTTATCACAAGGAAGCAATTATTGCATTTTTCCTAGCAATAAACCCTCACCAGTTCCCGTACAACTCACAAAAACGGCTGGTAACATTATTAACTACTGAGCATTCCCCATGAACAGAGCACATTTCGACAGAGTACGTTAGCTGAATTCAGCTAGTAGCTATTAGATAAGCTACAGTTAAATCATTGCAAGGGCAGATGAAGAACAAGAAGCAGCTCGAAGCTGCTACTGCTAGTCTCAAATCACTGGTGTGGACATTTTTGCATTGTTGATGAGTTATATTGACATTTATTATTTAAACAAGAAAACCACTGTTTCGCACATTTGCTTGCTCCTCTCAGCTGTCGTGTCTCCGCACACAATCAGCCCTTTTAAGTAATTAGCTACAGACACCTGTAAACCGTCGGGTGCTGAGGATGTGTTTGTTCCTCCATATCATCAGCGGGGTTGGCAAAAGGACCTTTCTGTGTGGATTTTGCATGTTCTCCTCATGCTTCCTTGAGTAGCTAATGTGAGCTACTCCCACAAAAACATGCAAAGGTTCTGGGCTATATACTGCCTCCTGGCTGACTGGGGCGCCTGAAGGGTTGGGGAGGATCTGGCTGGAATAACGTGATCCTTCCACGCGCTATGTCAAGCTGGGGAAACCCTGCCCCCTTCAGATGAAAATAAGGGCCTGCCCGCACCTCAGGCAAGAAGGAGGCTTGAGCTTCAGTGCAGGGTCCTCCCACAGTTAGCAGAGGGAGAGCAATGCCCAGAACTGGAACTAGGTAGGAGCACCGGGTGATAATTAATGGGGGAAAAACGTGGGATAAAAATATATTTTAAAAAAATAGATTCAAAATTGTTAAGCAAAGAATCAAAAAAATGTTTTACCCCTAATGGGAATCTTATTGGTTATATCTGTTATATCTGAAATTTAAAGACAATTATTTTTTCTTCCTTAAACTGCTCGATTGGTACCCTTTGTGGATGTGTGCCCATAATGTCTATTGGATAATCCAGCCTTCTCTGCAGTGTATCACAAACTGTGAAATAGACTTTAATGAGACGTACTGTTTAGTGGATAAACACAAGAGTTTTATACTTTACATTTAATAATAAAATACACATATAAATCAGAAAGTGGCATAGTTCTTGTTTGTTTGCATAGTTTTTTTTAATTTATTTTCATCTTCAAATACAAAATGTAAATCCTAATTTGATTTATTTGTTACCTTGTACAGGACATTATGGTGGAAGCCATGTCTTTTTGTACATTATTGCATGAACTGATCATCATCTGGGCTTGAAAAGCCGATTCATAAACTTGCTTGGCAAACTTAGGACTTTAGTCTACAGTTGCCCCTGAAATTGTTTTTAGAGTTCTGCCTGTGACATTGATCTTAGTTTTATTTGAAAAATGTTATGTTTCAGGTAAATCTAAACAGAAAATGGGGAAAAGTGAGAGTGTGCTTCAGCAAATTTTCCTGTCATGTTTTTAGTTCTGCAGGTTCTCACGTGGATTGGTGTAAGCAGCTAATCGCGGCCACCTTATCCAGTCAGATTTCAAGAACAGCCACACCAGATGTTTTAAACAGGGATACCAAGGTAATTATCACACACCTGGGTTGTTAGATCAAAAAAAATTCAGTCTTGATAAATACTTAAAAAGCAAGTCACCCCCTAACATAGTCGTATGGGCAAGTGCGTACAGGCATCAAATAGCTCAAATGGGTGTAATGTAATGGTTTAAAATTAAAACCCTGCTGCTTGCACACTTTGTCTACATCGGTGCGTCATGTCAGCGAGCGGGCCAGGGTTTCTCTATTGCTAGTTGTTTACAACGTCCTCCACTGGGAAGCTAGTAGTGCGTGTTTAGTACCATAGTTGCCCTAACCAGTTTTGGCTAGTGTTAGATAACGTAACAAGAAAGTTAAAAGAACATATTTAACTGCTTACCTGGCACTCCGATAACTTCCACCAAATAAGGTCCAGTCTCTTCCTGAGACTAATGCCTCCCATCCACCTGTAAATGTAGATTTTCGGCACCAACCACAAATCTTTTAAAAAGTTGAGATATGCTTTTTCTCAGTTTTCACTATCTGTGTTGACAAATGAAGAGTTTTAAGAGCCGTAACGTCACTATCCACGACAAAAAATGCTCAGACATCACTTGTGTGACCTGTGTTTACTCTCAAAAACAGCATAATGCCCTCAGAGCTGTGTTGGCATCATCAATTGTCAAAGTGCGTTTTGCTAGCTTGCTTTTACAAGCTCTGCTGAAGTTAGAGAATAGAAATTTACTCTAAGCGGATTGGATTTGGGAGAACTACTCCCCCCTATAATTTTGCCACGTCTATGAATGTTCTGAAAATCGCATTTATCCGGTTATTCGTGGATTGAGATTTTTTTTTTTAGGAGCAGAGGAAAATCTTTGTTTAAAAAACCTCCCCGGCTATGTGTGTACATGGCCTCAGACACTGCAAGCCTTCCTGCTCGATCTAGCCAATTTCCGTTCTCTGATCACCGTGGAGACCCGGTCTTTGAGTAGCTCAGTCTTACCCGATGTGTTTGAGTCTCCCAGCCAGCATCTCATCCTCTGTCTTTCCCGCCCTTACCGCCGGCATCCTATCGCTGATTGGCTAAGTCACCGCATTTGCTGCCCCAACGTTTGGTTTTTTTTTGCCAACTTCATGCAGCAGCTGCGTGGACGCCTTGATGGACCGTCGGAGCAGCTGCTGCGTTGACTCGCTGGTGGCCGCTGTGCCGACGCGCATGTCTTGCTGCGTAGGTACCATAGATTTGGATGTAATCTAGCTGACCTGCTGCCTGGATGCTCTGCCCGGCGTGAACGTGCCATTAATCCCCCACATTTCCTGTTTGAACATTGCGCCATTATGTGTTGCCTGCCTGACAGAGAGATGTGGAGAGGGAGAAGGCTGGGTGTAAACACTTGCTTGCTATTCCAATTCCATCTCCCTACAGAGGCGTGGCCAAACCTTGGCTGCTTTTATACCTTACAGCGCCAGTGCAGCTTACATCTCACATACCACTAATGTCTCATATCAGTGCTTTGCCAATTATGATGGCAGATTCAAATCCAAATGTACAGCAGTTTTTTAACCTGAAGGGGGCACCACACTGATGGTTTTAGTCAGAAAATATTTAAATTATATTTTAATAGGATACACTAAAATGCCAAAACTATAGACTACACATCTACACAGCATTATTAGACACTCAATACAATTTATCAGTAAAAAAAAAGTTGATTTGCACTTTAATATGTAATACATTTTTCGATATCATAGTGTTGTGGCTACAAAGGGATGCAGTTGGGTATGAATACTTAAGGATTGCTCATGACAATCATTAAGATTAATGATTTATGGAAAGTTATTATATATGGGGCACCATCATATTGAGGAACTATATTAATAGCCAAATATTTCAATCTCAGTTATTGTTATGATCACGTGCCTGGCTAAGGCTGAGGTAATTAAACAAAGATAAAGGAGTGAATTCTAGATGTTCATTGAACAGCAAATTACTACCCATGTATGTGGAATAAGCGACAACAATGACTTTCCAAAATACAAGAGTTTATTTACAAAATAAGAAAAATAATTAAAGCTGCTAGCAGCCTCGAGCGGCCCTCGCAGCATAGCACCGCTCCAGCCTGTGCCGCGACCGCAGGACTCAAACAAAACCGCATGATTGCCATTTCAACACCTACACCAAAGCTGATGATAAAATAAGCATGACGAAGTGTTTAAAGGCCAGAATGGCAGCTTTCAAACAAAATGGCTGACGTCATGAAGGAAAAGCACCCTGTTTTGAGGATTCAACAGACACAACATATGTTCTGAATTTGTCAAATCCTAGTTGAAATCATTGGTTGATAAGGAATGTTTTAATAATTCTTGGGGGCGCTGTGCAGGTATTAGGGCAAAACCACCAAATATTTCCATACACATGTGTTTAAGATCAGATTAAAATCCATGTTGTTGAATTTGGAACAGATCAGATGATGTGTGTGGAAAATATTGCCAAACGTATTTCAATAGTGTGATATGAGGATTCGCCATGCTGCTACAGCCACACCTCTTTTTAAAACTTTCAGCTCTGGACAAAACATTAAAAGTAGCCTCTCTTCATTCTCTGTCCACAGCCAAAGATGTTGATTGGGAAAAAAGGAGCAAAATACCAACCTTTCTTATTGAAATGTTGCACTTTCTGTTTTGAGAGGGCGGGGGTTTAGATGACATGAGTAAATGACTTCATTATAGTGTTAAGGGGTGGTATGTGATGACAGCCCTCAAGTGTGGTAGAGCTGTGATGTTTGATGTGAAAGATAATATAGCTTCTAATTATGTGGCAAAAAGGTAAAACTATAGACTTGGCCATACCCACATGCTATGATGGAGCAAAATCTTTCTAAAAATGTTTGATCCCCCATGCTTGAGACAATGCTTAGACATTAGCAGGGTGTATTAATACCAGATATTAGTATACACAACTGTCCGGGGATGGACTAATATCCATCATGTTGAATGTGTTCTAGATTTTTTAGGAAATTAGAGCCAAACATATGGCCATGGCTTGACTCGGCACTTCGCCACCCCGCCAGTGCAACACCCTTAATCTACCACCCTCAGTACCAGACACAAAATTACCCCGACTTGTTTCCAGTTGCTGTGCAGTACTTTAGGCTGATTTGGTCAAGGGTGTAAGTTATTCAGTTAATATTTGACCGAATTGTTGCTGCATTGTACTTGCAATTTTTTTTTCTCTTGAAAAATGAAAACCATGCTTTTTCTAAATTAATGTGATTTTTGTTTTTCCGAATCATGTAACACATGCAGTAGCACTCACCATAACCAAATGAAAAATTTACAGCCAAACTATGTGATTGGTATCGGTAATCTGCAATGATAGGCATCTTGGCTGATCGGTATCGAAGATCGGCAGCCTAAAACCTGATTGGAGCATCAGTATTTACTATTTAGTAATTGGGTTTAATATTTACAGTGGAGAGAATAAATATTTGATACACTGCTGATTTTTTTAGTTTTCCCCACTTACAAAGCTTATAGAGCTCTGTACTTTGTATCAAAGGTATTTCAACTGTGTATTTCAACTGTGAGGGACATAATCTAAAACAAAAATGTAGAATATCACAGTGGATGATTTTTAAATAATTAACTTCCATTTTATTACATGACATAAGTATTGGATAGCCTATCAACCAGTAAAAATGTAGGCTCCTACAGACCTGATAGTTCTTCTTTAAAAAGACCTCCTGTTCTCCGCTCATTACCTGTATTAACCATTAACTGTACCTGTTTAAACTCGTTACCTGTATAAAAGACACCTGTCCACATACTCAAACAAACTCCAAACTCTTCACAATGGCCAAGAGCAGAGAGCCGTGGAAGGACATCAGGGATAAAATTGTAGAACTGCACAAGGCTGGGATTGGCTACACGACAATAGGCAAGCAGCTTGGTGAGAAGGCAACAACTGTTGCTGCAATAATTAGAAAATGGAAGAAGTTCAAGACTGCTTTCAATCTCCCTCGGTCTGGAGCGCCATGCAAGATCTCTCCTTGTTGGGCATCGATGATCATGAGGACAGTGAAGGATGAGCCCAGAACTACATGGCAGGACCTGGTCAATGACCTGAATAGAGCTGGGACAACATTCTAAAAGAAAACCATCAGTAATACACTCCACCGTCATGGATTAAAATCCTGCAGTGCACATAAGGTCACCTTGCTCAGGCCAGCTTATGTCAAGGCTCATCTGAAGTTTGCCAATGACCATCTGGATGATCCAGAGATGAATGGGAAAAGGTTGTGTGGTCTCATGAGACAATAGTGGAGTTTTTTGGTCTAAACTCCACTTGCTGTGTTTGGAGAAAGAGGAAGGATGAGTACAACCCCAAGAACACCATCCCTACATACATACATAATTCTTTGGGGGTGCTTTTCTGCAAAGGGAATGGGACTGTATTGAGGGGAGGATGGAAGGGGCCATGTATCATGAGATCTTGCCCAACAATCTCCTTCCCTCAGTAAGAGCATTGAAGATGGGTCGTGGCTGGGTCTTCCAGCATGACAATGACCCGAAACACACAGCCAGGGCAACTAAGGAGTGGCTCTTTAGGAAGCATTTCAAGGTCCTGGAGTGGCCTAAGCAGTCTCCAGGTCTGAATCCAATAGAAAATCTTTGGAGAGAGCTGAAAGTCCACGTTGCCCAGTGACAGCCCCGAAACTTGAACGGTCTGGAGAAGGGGGCCAAAATCCCTGCTGCAGTGTGTGCAAACCTGATGAAGAACTACAGAAAACGCCTGATACCTGTAATTGCAAACAAAGGTTTCTGTACCAAATATTGAGTTCTGTTTGTCTGATCTATCAAGTACTTATGTCATGCAATAAAATGGAAATTCATTATTTAAAAATCATCCCCTGTGATTTTCTGCGTTTTTGTTTTAGATTCTATGCCTCACAGTTGAAGAGTACCTTTGATTCAAATCACAGAACTCTACATGATTTGTAAGTGGGAAAACCTCTAAAATCAGTAGTGTATCAAATACTTGTTCTCCCGAATGTATTTGCACACTTTTCTCCCTTAACTTGTATAACTGAGCCTTTGATATTCTATAAGCCTTAAAGAACCAAATGGGGAGCCTAAGTCTCCTCAATAGACTGTAAAAAAGAATAGACAGCGCCTCCTCACTCCTCCCCGTTTACCAGAATGACACACTTTCATGGGGGAATTCATGGCAGATTCACAGACTCCTCCTCCCCAGCTCTGACGAAGCATGTTCCTAAAAAGGGAATAGGGGCGGGATCTTCACTGTAGACTGTCCTCGCGGGGCGTGTATGGGCGTGTAGTTCGGTCGTAATCACGCCCATTCTGCTCCTGCGTCTTTACGCTGTGTCCACACCAAAAGCGTCAAAACGCGCCACATCCCCCCAGCTGGATGCTAGAACATTCGCACCTTGAAGCGTGTACAACGCGAACTTGACGCGCTTCAAATATTGTATTTTCACGAGCGAACTGGCCTTCAGCAGAGCTGGGGCTACAGTGCAGCTGGCGGAGGAGGACCGAGCTGGCGGAGTACTGTGTGTTCGGCCCGGGCTTCAGCGGAGCTAGCCTGGGGCTACAGTGCAGCTGGCAGTGGATTATGGACCGGGCTGACGGAGGACAGAGTGGATTACGTGTTCGGCTTGGCCTCCATGTCCTGCTGAGGCTGTGACTCCATGACAGTCACAGAATCACTGAAACTCTGTCCCCTGATTGGTTGACGCGCCGCGAATTGAAGCTGGAGTTCAGACTTTTTCAACTTGAGCAGAATTTTTCACGCGCCGCAAACGCCTCACTCGAACAAATCCTCCGCGCGAATAGGGCAGAAAAGCGTTTTCGCGACGCAGATCTGCTTCTGATTTCAAGCGGGACCCCCTGCCATGCGTCAACGCGCTCCTCCGTTGACATAACATGTATACCTGACTCGCCGCTCGCTTAATTCGCTTTTGGTGTGTACGTACTGTTAGCTCTGATGCTAAACTTGGCTCGGCCCCCTCATTAATTATGCAAGATTTAAAAAAATTATCTTACGAAAACCAGCCTGGTGCCCATTATTTTTACAAGCCCAGCGTTATCTCAGGAAGAATATGTAGCCATAGAAAGTTTAAAACACTGGGGCAACAGGCATTAAAGTTGTTTTTAACGTGTCTAAAGTCCAATGCTTTTCAGTGGGAGCCTAGCAGCCAAATGGAGATACTACAGCAATGGAGGAGCAATGGCGGCCTCCATGGTCACAAAGCAGAGCACCCAGTGGCCATTGGTCTCCTCCCCTTCCTGTTGGCCCATGGGTCCCCTGGCTGAAAAGAAAAAAAAAATGAATGAAAGTCAATGGGAGCATTAAGAATTATTTTCTGCTCCACTTTGTCTCTCGCCCTGAATCACACATAAGATGTACCTCGATTTGAATAATAAGTAATGATGTGTTTTTCAATTGTGTTTGTCAAGTAATCTGTGTATTTATATAATTGTAAAATTCGCGATTAAACTGCTTTTCGAATCAGAAGTTACATATATGATGCCATGGAGCTAATGCTAGCTAGCACTAGCTAGCATTTAAAACACTCAGCTGGTTTGTTTAAGTTGTTTGTGAATTATTAGTCCTTCCACCAACAGAACGAAAACAAGTCTATATACCTCTCTTCTAACCCGGGCTTTCCACTGGACGTGTCAGCAGCATGTTACAGGAGCAGCACATTTACTCGCGTATTCTGCTGCTTGGCCCTTTCCACGGGGGGCGTCAGCAGCACGTAGCAGCAGGGAAGCAGCTGTTACTGAGAGAGCCCAAAATCATGCGAGATCAGCAAAATCACACGTGGTTTCGTCAGTAAACGCAACAACAAGCAGGGAAAAGACTACAACATGGCTCCAAAAGGTCTCTGTTTTATGTTCTGTCCGTTTTACATTCGCCAATAAGTTTATGTTATGTCAGGGAATATTCAAAATCCCTCGAAGTGCAAAAGAATAATGTTAGTGGCGATCCGAGGTAGGGTAGACCCTCCCGCGACCTACTGATTTCTCACGGGGCCGCACAGGTAGTAAAGTAAAGCTACCGGAAAGAAGCACTTTTGTTTTGTTTTGAAAATTCCCGGTCCTATTTCCTGTCTTCCCCTATCCAAAATGTCGAAATTTACACGTGTCACAGGCGTAGAAAATAGGACTGCCGCATATATTTAGAAAAGTGCTGCGACATGACGCTCCTGTGACGGGGCAAACTCGTGCTGCTTTCTGCTACGGCGGAAAGGATTATATTGACTACAGCGGTGGCTAACACCTGCGTATGACGTGCTGCTGCTGTAACATGCTGCTGACACGTCAGATTAATAATGTGTTTTGGCCCTCTGGCTGTCAATATTATGCGTTGGCTTTGGGCTGGGAGCCAGGAGTTCAAATCAAGGCTGGGCATTATGAGTTATCTTCCAAAGTCCCCCCCCCCCATATTACTAACATTATTAACCTACTTTGCTTCAACCACTTTGAAAAGATCTTTTTCATCCATATGGAATCTTTTCACCTTGTCTCTTCTCCGTTTTCTGTTTTGTGACTAGGAGAGCTTTATTTTCTGCCTCTCTATCTTTAGCTAGCTTAGCTGTAGCTGTCATTAGAGTGAAACGAATAGGGGTGGTGATGATGCCGGTGTGTTTGTTGGAAGGAAGAGATATTGAAAGAGCGGGCAGAGGGGATGCTAATCAGTGCCAATGCTTCGTTTTGTAATCATGTCATTTAGACATGCACAAAAAGCTGTTAAACAAAGAAGGTGGAAACTAAAAAAATATATATATCCCATTATTGCTTTTAGCATATAGTGCACACCCACTTTTTGCGCCACTGCTTCAACATACATGATCACAGCTGTACCAAACTTTGTGGTTCTCATCACATACCACGACTCAACATATTCATATACTCATTTGATTGTCATTCTCACCCCCTGACAACAGGAAATTGAATTTCTTACTCAGAAAGGTCTATATTTGCAACCTTTACCCCAAAAAACATCCAGCTGTGGACAGTGACTGAAAGTAAGATGGTATAATTTGATGTCCAGTACTTGGAGCTTTAGAGGGGGGGGGGGGGGGGGGGGGGGGGGGGAGCAGTGGCCACACTGGGAATTCTCATATCAGGTCAGGCTTTGGCTCTAATTTCCACATAAATCATCTGATTAGCACTAAATTCAAAAACATGGATATAAGTTCAACCTTTAAGGGATATGTATGCAATTATTGTTTTGTGTGGCCTAATTCATGTAAATCACCCATTACAAGTACTAATTTAATCAGCTGTAGGCTAGGATTGTGAAATGTAGAACATAGGTAGTTTCTGAGGACCCATAAACAGATTTTTATAGCCAGGGGCCACATCGAAGATTGGCCATTTTGTTCCAAAGCTGCCATTTTTGCATTTTGAACACTTTGTCATGTTGATTTGATTCAGGTTTGGTGGAAAGTTGAGAATGGGTTGAGGTGGTGATGTGTCAGTCCTGCAGTTGCGGCACAGGCCGGATTAGCGTTAAGCTGCAAGACCTGTTAGAGGCTGTTTGCAGCTTTAATTTTATGACCTCCAAATAGGTTATATTTTTCCCAGTTATCATTTACCTATTAGTCTGTTTGTCTGTTAGCAACATAACTCTGTTGTTTCTCTGGTATTTCTGCACTTTCCCTCCCTCTGCACTAGTAATGTGTATTTAGTACAGTAGCCTAGTTGTCCTAACCGGGATTGGCTAGCGTTTACTAACATAACAAGAAAGTTAAAAGAAAATATTTAACTGCTTACCTGACACTCAATAATATAAAATATCCTCCGATCGCTACGTTATCACCTCCTGTTTTGCCCCAAAATTAATTAGATCCAATCGTGCCAAAACCATTGTGTGATGTGCGTCCAAATACCTTCTCTTTTAATTTTTTGTAACGCTGCTATTTATTTATTTTATTTTACTTTTTAAATAATTAATTTTTAAGGCTTTACAGATAACTCCACTGATAAATATTTAAATTTGTTTCATGTTTCTTCTTAAACATTTCTTTGTCTCATTTTTTTACCCTTTTCGAGAGTCTGTATATGTTCTGTATTGCAGTTAATACACAAGACGATTTGTAACAACTGCATGCTTTAAATAAAGATTTGCACAAAAAATAAGTAGCTCCAGTCAAATCTCGTCGCTGATTGGTTGTTTCCCCGTTTTTACTGGCCAAAAGTTCAATTTTCAAACTTCACGCAGCTTTGTTTGGAGGCCTTGACGAGCCAGTATTTGCATGTGGATGGATGAAAACAGTACATCACTATCTGTGACAAAAAATGCTCCAACATTTAAAACCTTAGTGCTGTGCTGCGACCAAAGTAAGAAAAAAGGAACTTGAAAAACTCACTAATGCATATTTCTTTAGTTTGATCAATTACTGTGACAGTGTCCTTTCAGGTCTGCCTAAAAGGTCAATCAGACAGCTGCAGCTGATTCAGAACGCTGTTGCTGGTGTCCCCACAAGAACCAAGAAAGTTGAACACATCTCTCCAGTTGTAAAGTCCTTGCACTGACTTTCTGTAGCTCATAGGAAAGATTTACTAGTGTATAAATCACTGAATGGCTTTGCACCAAAGTATGTTGAAGACTCGTTATTGCCCAGATGACTCTGATCTTCCAACTGTAGTCTACTAATCGTCCCTAGAAGTAGAAAAAACTTCCAGACCACTGATAAGCTGCTGAAACCTTGAGTTCATTTAAATCAAAGCTAAAAACTCATCTGTTTAGAGCTGCGTTTGAGTACACGATTAATAATAGCTGAAATGTCATATGTTTAAATGTGTCATATGTTTTTTTCTGTAATACTTTATTATATGCTTTTACTGTTGTTCTCCCATAATTACCCAAAACTCCTTAAATTGTTGTTGATACAACAACAAGGCCTTTATTCTGCCAAATCGTGGCTGTTTCTTGTGCTGGTGCATCTGTACCTTGGAAGATTATAACGAATACACTTCAAAAATAGAACTCAAACCTATTTTGAGTTACCCAGTGATGCTGGTGATACGCGTGTATAGTTGGTGTGGCTTGTCCCATTGATGTAAACTAAAGCGTTTATGCGCTGCACGCTACGGAAGTATTCATATATGCACGCTTTACGCTCGGTGTAAATTCAGGGTAATTATTGCAGATCAAAATGATAAAGTTTGGGTCACCACCTGATATTCAGAAAAAAATATTGATAGCCAACTATGGTTACCTGCCTGGGTAATGCTGAGGTAATCAAACAAAAGGTAAAAAAATAAGTTATTGACAATCATTGAACAGGAAATTTCTACATATGTATGTGGAATAATAGACAAACGACTTTCAAAAGTACAAGTGTTTATTTATAAAAGAAGAAAAGAATAAAGTCGAACATTTTAATCAACCAAGCTAGTAACACACACTACTAATCAAAAACAAAAGAAAACAGTAAATAGATATATATGCAACAATAATAGCAAAAAAATATCAACAATGAATTCTGATGTCACAGAACATCATGCATCTGGATGCTTGAAGACCAAAGCTTACATGAAAAGTTTGGAAGTGAAGCTAAATTAGTTTAAACCAGTTGTGTGGTTTATGCCCAAACCAATACACAATGTATGGACAAATTAAAAACATTCTTTGGATTATGTAATGTTTCATTTAATCATTTGCTGGATTAGAAATTAATAACCTTTGGAGAACTGGTTCCATTTTGATTAGTCACTGCAGTGATTAATCTAATTTCAGTATTTTGATGTACTAAGAAGGCAGTTTCGAACACTTATAAAAGATTATTTTATAAAATTAGTTTTATCCACTCAACATTTTTTTCTGAAACTGATCTCTAATTTAAATACCATTAATAAAAATCTTTATTGTTTGTGAAGTGGAGGCCCACATGAGTTAGCTTGAGCATGTAGACGGCAGCTAACTCATGTGACGGCACTAATGCTGCATTCAGACCAAGGACTTTGTCAGCGTCGGCAACGTCAAGATTACATGTTAAGTCTATGGCGGAGGCTGTTGGAGGAGCGTCACGGTCTCTGCGGCACTTTGTGAGCTTTGGGTCCGTCAACTTTTCAAGCTTTTCATGCTTCAAAGCTCATAAACCCAGCAGCGCAGAAGTTCAGCTAGTTCAACTTTTGACGGTGCTGACGGCCCTGAAGCGGCGGGTTAACCAATCACAGCTTATAATTGTAGCAATGTCACTACACGTATTTTGAATGTAGCGGGAGCAAGAAAAACCTACATTTTAAGTCTAGAAAACACAGATTTAAAAAATCATAAATAACATTTACCAAAGACAGATGGACAGGCGCTCTTCTGGAGGAATAGAGCGCCTGTAGTTGGTGTCCTGGTAGGAGATTTGAGCTCCGATGCGGCCCAGGAGGTCGTAAAATTGGGCGCGGGACAGACTGAAGTACCGCTGACAGCAAACCTCATCCATATGTAGCTCCTGGAGCAAATGGTTAAACTCCCCAAACTCAGATCCCTAGAATAGGGTGTATCCACAAACGGCGCTGATGTTGCAGAAGTCGACGCTATCTAGCTTTATTTAGCAAATAAAGCCAAGGCACTCTCTCAATACTATCCACCATAGTTCATAGCGTACAGCTACAGAAGAAGCCCCGCCCACGCGTTGTTTTTTGCTCAGAATTGGCTGACTTTGCACACTTTTCAAGCTTCAACATAGAAGCGTCAAACTAGATGTATTGTGAGCTTTGCCTGAGGCTGTTAAAGCCTGCGGTCTGAATGCAGCATTAGAGCCACTCTGCTTCATTTATCAAACAACCAACAATAACTTACTCATTTCATAACCAAAGAGTAGCAGCAGTAGAGAAGTCCACAGATGGGAACCCACACACATGATCCTCGCTTCAGATTTTGGTGTGAATTGACGCCTTTAAATAGACGCATGACGCTTTGGTGTAAATTAGGGTTAAATCTTATCAATAAGTGCTATGAATAATTATTAATACATGTTCATAGTCCATCCATCCATCCATTTTCTGAACCGCTTAGTCTTTAAGGGGTCGCAGGGGGGCTGGTGCCTATCTCCAGCTGTCAATGGGCGAGAGGCGGGGTACACCCTGGACAGGTCGCCAGTCCATCACAGATGTTCATAGTGAAAACTTGTATATTTATAAATCATAAGCTTTTGTGTTCATGTATTTTTTTATGGTCTGTTTCACATGCAGGTGTCCAAAAGGCTGAGCTCCTGGGTAAGCACTTTTCTCTGATTTTCAGAGTGAATAATATGTAATTTTGTCACCTTCGTTTTTTTTTTATATTTCCCAGCAGTAAGCCAAGCTATTCATATGGGCTGAAGAGTATATAGAGTCTAAATATAAGTCCATAAATTAGGGCTGGATGATATAGTAAAAGAGCATATCGATATAAAGAAAAATCATATTGATCGATATCGATAATTATCAATATAAATCACATAATGTAAAAAATATATTTTAAGTGCCTCCCCAGTCATTTTGTTATTCTTAAATGAACTAATTTTAACTAAGAATTAAAGTAATTAATTTTTCAAACACTTCTTTTATCATAAGTAAGTTTTTAAGACACAGAAACAAACCAAGAGACCTGAGTAACATCAGTAAATACAAAGAAAAGTAATATTATTAACCATTATATAGTATATATATATATATATTAATCATGTTAGTAATTTAAATTAAAGGCTTATTTTTATGCCTTTTTAATCTTTTAAACATTTTATGACACTTTATAATAGGTGTTCTGGGAACCAGGGAGGATGCTCAGCGAGCAGGACAACGGGCCAACCACATTCCGTCATAAGGTGTCTATGTAAAGTCCATCACTCATGCACCACTTGAATTTCATCCATTCCTCTTCTGAATCGTCGTACTCTGCTGGGTCCAGTGGGTTGGTTCGTTCTGCCATGTAGGGGTGGTTGAAGGAGGACCTAAATGTTAGACTGTTAGAGACGGCTCACATTTAATAATGTCTGACCACATTATTGAAACCCTTGGTTTAGTTTGTCAAAAAAGCTTATTCAAGTTCACTTCAGGTCTTCAGCTGTAGACTAAGACCACGTCCACACTAAGCCGGCTAATGTCTTAAACGTATAATTATTTAGTCTACACCCCCCTATCGTCCACACTAACCCGGCGTCGTTTAAGGTCTGTGGTCGGATAACTATTAGCCGGGTAAGAGAGCCATGTAAATCGTAATTCAACGGCTAAACGTGCTAGTGTGGACAGCTTCCTCGGATAATGAAAGGAAGTGGCGTCAATGAATGCTGCGTCAGTAACAATAAGACACTACAGACAAAGACAACAGCGAAGAGTAATAAATCGATCTCGTCGTCTGTCCACACCAAAAACTCTCTCTTCTTCTGAGCAGATATTGTTCTCTTTGGTTAACGGGACAAGCCGATATGTACTGTGCTGTAGAGCTTCTTGTATATATTATGTAGGCGCGGCGTCAGGTAGATTATCATCGTATTCCGTGCAGTGCGACTTTTCGCGCATCCCCAGGATTTGCACAGGTCGGTATGGGATTGCGCAATCCTGGGAACTTAAACGGACCTTAAACGGGGCGTAAATGCTCGTGTTGAGTGGATAACATTAGGCGTCTAACTCCCCGTATAACCTTATCGGCTTAGTGTGGACGTAGCCTAAAGCTAAAGCTAACAAGCTACTAACCAGTGTTGATGGAGCCCAGAACACTGCAGCTCAGTCATTGAGCTGAAGCCGGCTGTCTATCCAGCCCCTGTTGTGTTTTTTAAAGCGTTTTTTCGCTTCTGAGGACCGGGAGCAGAACCGAGGGGAGATTTTAACAGGTACAGATGTTAGCATCTATGTTAGTGTGACGCGACCTTGGTAGGTTTCCTCAGTCTAAATGTAAGAGATTCGTAACGAGCTGGGAGAGGTGAGTCCTTCTCAAAACAGCTGATCGTAGTTTTATATTTCGTTGATTATTGCTACATTTAGTGTTTTAGTGCATCGAGGATCGGTTCAAAACGGACTTTATCGACCCCTTTTTTTTCTATCACGTCTATCAATCAATATATATATTGCTATCGAATTATCGTCCAGCCCTACTATAAATTTAAACAAAGATGTTTTTAATGTTTTTTTTCTGTATGTACAGTATTTTACATGTTTAATACTCACGTTTCTCTTTTATATTCTCAAATTTGTCTGCCGTTCAAGTCCTTAAAATTTTGAAACACAATGCAAAATAATAGTGTTTTTACTATCATTTTGGAATTGGATTATTAATTTTTGAGTGGATTATCTAAATTCTGGTACCATCTTTGACTGAGACTGCAAATATTTCTTTGGTCAACAATCTTTTTTCTTCATCTTGTAAATGCACATCCACTCAAGGAGCAATGGCTTACAGAAAGTTTGATTTCAGAGTTGGCCTCAGAGTTTTGATTGGGCTGGAAAGCTTTTTACCAGAAGTGGCACTCAATAAATACTCTAAAAACACAAGTTAAAAAACAGAGTGCGCTGTTTTGTTGTTCTCCACACCTCCTGGTGTTCAAAATCTCAAAAAGACCATACTAGATAAACTGTCCTTGCAATATAAAGCATCTAGAGCCCAAAAGCTACATTGACATCTAATTACAACTGTTATGAACACATTGAATGTTAGTGTTTTCAACTGAGTATATTTTCGGATACATACAACACAAAGTGCTTCCACACCTGCTATGAAAAGCCGTGCTGTCATGGTTGAACAATTACGGTGTGTTCACACCGAGCACGTTTGAAGCATTGTGGGCATCAGGTTTACATGTAAAGTCAATTGAGGAGTGCGCCAATGCGCGTCAGGTGTCCCACATCACGTCGGAAGCAGATTTGCGTTGCGAATACGCTTTTTTGACAATTACGCCACGTCTCTTTTCTGACGCACTTCAGAAAATATTAGTGTCATTTTATGCGGTGCATTTTGTGCATTCTTTTGTGACCAGTGTTTGTGCAACTGCCACTGAAGTTGAAAAATCTGGACTTTGGCGTCAATTTTCGCTGAAACAGCAGGAGACAAGAGGGAATATAAGCCTTCATACATCTTGAATACTGATCATCAACCTGCCTAGGCATTTAACCAGTGGTGTGAAACTACATTTCTAGGCAGGATATTTAACATGTTTATATTCAACAACTAAATAAAAACAGTTTAACGTCTTTGAAATGTAAATTTGTATTAATAAAGTATTTCGATGTACATTTGTAATTTTTGCCTGTTTCAAGGTGCTTTAAAGGTTAACATGGAACATTTTCATAAAAAGCTACTTTAACCATGGGGCTTTTAGACGGGGTCAAAATGAAAGTATATTACATTAAAAGCTTAAATTTGAATTAAAAGAAAAGTGCAGCTGCTGCTATATTGGAGGGTGGGGGATAGGGTGGGAGAGAACAGCAGCAGAATACCAGCCCTGCGGTTTGACATCGCCTGGAACATCCATGCATTTTATCAAATTAAAATAAGCCTCACAGTTAGCCTGCCACAGAGCAGGCTTGTCTGGGGAAGGAGCCGGGCTTTAGGTTAGCCTCGTTTGTGGAACCGAATCTGGGGGTATTGAGCCAAGATTGTCAAAGTAAGCATGGCTTTTGAAATCAGCTCACTTTGTGGAAGAAGGCAAGATTTGAAATATTAAGGGTGAATAAGCTGATACTCTTCTGAAGAATAGATTAGTGTGTAGTATGTTCTGTAATGCACACGGCACATTATAAGATCGGCAAAGAGAGACAAGGTAAGGTGAGGTCAGCTGTATTGTCAATTTCTTCACATGTTAGACATACAAAGGAATCAAAATTACATTTCTCATTGTCCCATGCACAGACAGACACGACAAGACAGCTTTTTTGTGCCGAGTCATTAATAGTTATACTATAATATTATTGATTGCAACTCTAATAATAATCATCATCACAATAATAGCAGATTTGTGTGATTTTTTTTTTTTGTGCAGAGGTGGTCATTTTCGGTTTCATATTCCAAAGTGTTTTTCTTTGGGGGGTGGAGGGGAGTTCAGTAATCTCACAGCCTGGTGGATGTAGATGTTGGTGATACGATTATGCCGGAGCGGAGGCTTCTGTTCCTCCATCCAGAGGGCAGGAGGATGAAGAGATTGTGTGCGGGTGGCTTGCATCGTTCGCAATTGTGATTGATTTGTGGGTGAGACAAGTGGTCAGACATTATTAAATGTGAGCCGTCTCTAACAGTCTAACATTTAGGTCCTCCTTCAACCACCCCTACATGGCAGAACGAACCAACCCACTGGACCCAGCAGAGTACGACGATTCAGAAGAGGAATGGATGAAATTCAAGTGGTGCATGAGTGATGGACTTTACATAGACACCTTATGACGGAATGTGGTTGGCCCGTTGTCCTGCTCGCTGAGCATCCTCCCTGGTTCCCAGAAGCCTGCCCCGTGCGACACACCCAGGTCATCCATCCTTCTCTCCCGGCTCCGTGGAGAAACAAGCCTTCAGTCAGTGCTAGCCTTGAGCAGACACTTTGGGGTGGTTAATGGCCTGCATTAGTATAGCGCTTTTTCAGTCAGAGGATCACATAGCGCTTTATACTCTATTCAGGCATTCACCCATGCACACACACATTCACACACTGGTGATGGCAAGCCACGTTGTAGCCACAGCTGCCCTGGGGCACGGACAGGGGTGAGGCTGCCGGACACAGGCGCCACCTGGCCCTCTGACCACAACCAGTAGGCAAAGGACACAACGACTGAGACTGTCAGAACCTGGGCTCGAACCGCACACACAACTCCTGAGCCACGGTCGCCCCAGAGGGATCCGTCTCAGCTGCCTAGCCAGCGCAACCAAGCCCCAGTACAGGCGCCAAGGAGTTTTCAAGCCATGGTCCCAGCGCCAAGGAGTTCTCAAGCTCCTGTAGCAGCGCCCCGGCATTCTCAAGCTCCTGTAGCAGCGCCCCGGCGTTCTCAAGATCCTGCAGTAGCTGCCGTCTCCTATGTTGATAGCAGTGGAGGGAAATGGGGTGGACCTTCCTCTTCTCCCTCAGCCAGCTCCTGCAGAAGAAAGGAGTGCTGGCCCATCCAAGCAGGATTTATTAATTATTGCAGCAGTTCTACTGGCAGCTACAGCAGCTGTTCTTCAGCCTTCTGCAGGAAGGGATCGTAATTCAGCAGAGACTGCACCTAATTCCACGTTTCCAGAGACTGATCCAGTGGTTCCAGAGAGTGTTCCATGGTTTCCAGAGTTCTCATCTCCAGAGAGATTCAGTCTGAGCTCCTGAGTCTTCAGCCACCACTCCCAAGTCAGCGATTTCTATCTGCGATCCTGAGCCCAAGTCTCCTGTTTCCATGTCGTCCAAATGGTCCTCTAAAGTGCAGCTTGTACATGAGCTATTTCCAACCCACTGTTGTCCTCCTGAGCTTCCTGCCTGATTCCCAGGGCCCAACGGTTTTCCTCCTCAGCTTCCTGTCGGGTTCCCAGGGCCCCATGGTCGTCCTCCTGAGATTTCTGCCCGGTTCCTATGACCCGATGGTGTCCCCCCGCCCGAGTTCATCTTCTAGAGGTTATTTTTAGTTTTTTGGGACCCTGTGTTTTTTGGACTCTGCACAAGTTTTTTCTGGTTTGGACTATTAATAAATACGAGCCGTTGCAGCTATAACTGTCGTGCTGCGTCTGGGTCCTCCTTCAACCACCTGTACATGACACTTTGACTGTTTACAGTACATCCCTTTTTTGTAGTTAGTTATATTTCCAAAACATTAGCACTCACTGGTCATAATCTACTAAAATATTTTCATCCAACATCTAAACTGTAAAAGGTGCAGGTCTAAGGCCCCCGCTGACTACCATGTGCTCTCTGCAGAACCGTCCAACTCTAGGATTTGGTGCACTTGTCAAATTTTCAAATAGCCAAGTGCCTCTTCTGCCAGGAGAAACTGTTCAGATCACAGGTACTTTTATGTATTTTAATGTGTCTAGCATCATATTTGGTTTATTGGTATGGCTGATTCACACAGAGGGCAGAACGGATGGGGTCCATACATTTCCATACAGACTGCCAATAAAATGCTTAGTTTAATGTTAGACATGGGAGTCAGCGTTTATTTACCAACATTATGAATTAATAGACTTAATGCTTTAAGCTTGGTTTATGCTTGATGAATCCGCGAGCTCCACGCGGGCAAATTACATAATTTCAGCAACCTCGCCTCTCCCACGCAGAAAAACATGGTAGACTGGCAAGAGCTCCTATTGGCGGAGGTTCGTAAATACAGACATCTTTATGATTCGGCCCATAGAGATCACTGTGATCATCTGTGTTTTAATGGACGAGTGGGCCATCTCCTTTTCGTCTTTTTTCCTAACAGTAGTAAGACTTTTGCTGCTTTCTTTAACCTCATGGGTGTCGCCATCTTGTAAACAGTGATTTCTACTTCTACTGTGGTGTAGTGTTCTATGCATGCCATGTAATGTGTGCTATATGCACAGTATTTAACAGTACTGTTTATTATCACACAAATGATTAATTCATAAATTAACATAGGTATTGATTTGATTTACCTTTATTTTTCACTGTAAAATCAGTCCAGGTATTCATTACGATGTCACTGTAGAGAGTCAGTTTACAATGACAGCCTATTGGATTCAACACACAGGAGGCAACATCACCTCAATTGTCACTCCTGTCCCGATCCCAAAAAATACTCCCGTCACGTCCCGATCACATGACAGCCCCCCCCAAAAAATCTTGTCCCGAAAAAATCCAGAGAGAAAGACTTCCGTCCTCGCTCCTCCCGCCCCCCTTTAAACCATAGCCTAGCACAATACCAAAGATCATCTATTTAGCTTTATCCGCCATCTTTAACCATATCCTGCATTCTCGTTGTTTGGCCACCTTACCACGTAATGAATGGACTCGATTCGTCTGACTACCAAACTATTAAGATACAAGCATTTTCAGTCGGATATCATATGCTAACCAGTTTGTCCAGGTGGTGTAGCAACAACTTAGCAGTTTTGGTGCGTGCAGTGTAGTAGACCTGATGTAATTGCATTTTGCAGCGGAGTTAATAACCACACACATTTGCACCGCATCGCAGCATCATTTTTTAAAACTAATTCCCTAATATCTGACAAGATAAATGTAAAAAAAATTTTTTTTAAATATAATTTCCGGTTTCCCGTCCGATCCCGTGGATTATTTCCTGTCCCGTCCAAATCACGTTACCAACAGTGAAATCGACTCCCTTCCCACGGGAATCCTGCAGGAATCTTGTGACCCATGGGAATCCTGAAAAATTGTCACCCTCTAATCTCCAGCTGTCAACAGACCTCTCGCCCGTTGACAGCTGGAGATTAGAGGGTGACCCTGGACAGGTCGCCAGTCTATCACAGTATTTGTTTTCCTTGTTTATAATATGGAATGAACCCATTTTTGTTTCTTTTTTAGCAAAGTCAGAAGTAAGATTTCACTTAACTTTAGCAAAATCTTATGACACGGCTCTCCATAGACAGGCTCTGGCAGTTGCGATGAGTGTCGCTGATCGCCGTTTTTTTGTCACCTCCCGTGTGTCAAGACCGTAATAAATAAGCCACTGACACTTGTCATTGCAGCAATGGTGTTGGCCATTAAATCAGTCGATGGATTTGTCTATAACTTAGATAAAATATGCATGCGGTATCTGAATATAATATTTTTTATGCAGAAAATGTTTACAGCTCTGCATCCGGATTGGCACCTATACAGTTGAGAAACCTCCGATTGGACTTAATCGTTTTTTGTCGATGCAGAGTTGCACAGAATTCAGACTACATTTGTTCCGCTCTCAATGTGAATCAGGCGTCAGAATTCTCATGTCCAATTTTGTAATTTGTCACTTACTTAACTAGTTTAAGTCACCACTCTTTTCTCTGTCTTCTCTCTCTTGTTCTTGTATTTTTGTATGTTTGTGGATGCCATCGTGTTTAGTTAAAGACGTTACATATGTCTGTCCATTCAGTGGTCTGATTACAGGTACTCTCACTGTAACAGACTACAAACTATACTTTACCAGTTTGATAAAGGTAAATCTTTCTTATTATTTCCTATAATGTGCATTATTGTGCGTTTCAGGATTCTTCTCAGTGTCTCTTAAAGTCTGATAATGTCAGTCTGTTATTACTCAGGACTCTTCCTTTATTCTTGATGTGAATTTGGGAGCTATAAGCAGATTGGAGAGCATTAGTGTTCCTAACCAAGGAGATAACACCAAGGGAATTGAACTGGTCTGTAAGGTAAAATATTCTGCTCTCATCTAACACCCCCATCTCCAAATCAAGTAAACACATTTCAGATATTTTTCCATTACCCTAAATTGACTGTTTGTTTTTTTCCTCTCTCATTGGTCAGGACATAAGGAGTGCCAGGTTTACCTATAAAGCAGAAGAGAGTCAACCCGGGATTGTAGAGGTCTTGACCAAACATGCTTTCCCTCTCTCCAACAGTCTGGTTAGTCTTCCATTAATGAAGTGTTGTTTTGATATCAAACGTGTGACCAACTGAATATAAGAAAATCATCATAATGTTGACATATGTGTTGCCATAGTAATGAGGATTTAATTGTAATTTTGTCAATACTGTCTAAAGATCGAATGGAATTATTGAAATTCATGGAAATTTAAGAAAATAAGGGAGTCTGTAAAAGCACCCTAACTTTGCAGATATTTGCCCTCCGTCGCCCTGTCATGGCTTGCAGCGTAATGTCACTGTCATAAACTCAAACCTCCATCAAGCGCATCTGAACTAGTGACGGTTTCACAAGCCGTCACTAGAAACAAAATTTTTTAAATTAAACCGCTTGTCAGTTGGTAAACCATCAAGCAGTGGAGGAAAGCAGACACTGCTTTAGTGACTGAGCGCACACTCTGCATAAGGGGATACAAATTCTTACAGGGATAACTATCTTGGCACAACACAGCACTGTTTCAAATCATCATGACCAAATAGTGTGAAAATCTACAGAGCTACTTGTGCTCTTGTAATTAGTTAGCACTAATTTAAGTCTGAAAACATCACCTTAAATGAATAAATTACATTTTAATGCTGCGGTAACTCACAATGCAATGTGCCCAAAATGCATAAACAAATATAAATATTGCGGTTTTATACTCTTTGCATCGCGACATGGCTAGCTATTAGCAAGACCCAGCCGACAACCAAAGTAAATGTGGAAATTTCTATGGAGCACTTCTGAACAAGTATACATGCTCACCAGTCAAAACAACAAAACTGCAAACTTCAGCGTGTCAGTTGACAAACCATCAAGCAGTTTCCCCAGCACTGTATCACATCATCGTAACCAATTAACCCCGGAAAAAGCATTTATTACTTAACAATCCAGCAGCAACACAGCTACAAGACATGAAAAATAAGGAAGGACAGAAGGGCCAAAACCAATAACAGTAATAACAGAAGTTAACACCAAGAAATAATCTAGAATAAGGAAAACTAAATAGTGAAATAAAGAAAACAAAACTCAAAATACGAACACCTTAACATCATGACACCTTGATTTATGTTTAACGAGATGCGAAGTGGAGCTATGACTATCAACAAAAGCAAGTCACACATTGTTGTTGGCTGCCATGTGCCATGGTTATGATCTGAGATACCTGTGATCATATTGAACATCTTTTGAGTTCTCTCACACTTATTGGAAAAGATTATATATTTCCATGTTTCAGAGGAAATAGTCAGTCTATTAGGACCTTAGATTAATTGAGTAAATTTAAAATTATTTAGTGATTTTAAGAGTTCCCGATTGTCAAGCCAGATATTTAAATCCTCAAGCAAAAAAACTTCATGTTTTGAATTACATTCTTTTAGTAGAGCCTGAAGCTCTGCATAAAGCATTAGAGGCTGATGGAGGTCTATACATCCCAATTAGCGTTATCAACATTTGAGGAGGGAGAAATATTTTAAGACCGATACATTCAAGGTTATGTACACAGACCCATTCTATCTGTTTGCATTTTGAAGGTTGGATGTGGAACATGAGCATGATAGCGACATCTAATTTATGTTGGTTGTTGTTAAAACAATAAACAACCTCACAGATGACAATGGGTTGTCTGGTTCACTGCCAATTTACTGGAAAGACTCCATCATGATTGCAGTTTGCTGGAAGAATTTCCCCTGAGGCAAATTCCTCCACACCCATGAACATACTACATTGATCAACAAGTCCCAATCTCTCCAATAAAGAATTAAACTCTACACTGCAAAAACAGTTGTGTCAAAAATGATGTTTGTCCTGAGTGTGATCAAGAACTATACATGTTGAGTTAATTTTAACACATTGTATGTCTGAGACATTTTAAATAATTGCTGCCTTTAAACTTCAATTGATTGGAGGATTCACAATACTGTTAACACACTCACCTGTGCTGTTTTTTTTGACACATCCCTTTTTGAAGTGCATGAACATTAAAAGTAAAATACATGGGCCTTTAATTTCATTAAAATGTAACTTGATTTTGAATAAAACAAGAAATATGAATACCTCTGAAACAATGAAACACCATAATCCTTTTCTGTCACCTCACCCTACTAAGCCACTTGACACCCAATCTGTTTCGGGCACCAAACAGGACCCTCTCAATGATAGAAAACATAGCAAGAACTTTAAGGCAGAATAGAATATAAAATCATCACAGCTTATTAAAGCCCGAACCCGATTACAGTCCAACATTATTCAAAAGTAACACACCAGAGTTTCCACTAGAAAAAAATGGCACTGGAATTCTGGTCAAATAGGCCTATTATCTGAAGCCTAAAATTAATGCATGTAGGCAGCAGAGATGGAGGTTTGGCTTGCTGAGGTAGAAGCCCAGGTGAAAGAAGTGAAGGTTCAACTAACTGAGGTGGAGGCACTATCATCAACAGTGGCAGTCTAAGCGGCCACATACTCTAATTTTCCTCCTGCTCCCCAGCCACACCTCCTCCTGCTCACCTCATCAGAGATTTGTGGCTTCAGCTGAGGTATTATTTCAGGTTTTCCAATGTTACTCAGCTGCTCCTGACTGTAAACTTGTTGCTGTGGTTACACATAACAAGTTTTCAAAGAATTTATAGCAAAAATACTTCCAGATTCACAGCATCAAAAGCTAGAAAGTGTTGGGTATTTATCAATTAAAAATTGATAAAGTTAAGTTATGGTCTATCTGGTTATTCTAAGTATATTAAATCATCCATCAATCCATTTTCTGAACCGCTTAGGCCTCCAGGGGTGCCTATCTCCAGCTGTTAACGGACGAGAGCCGGGGTACACCCTGGGCAGGTCGCCAGTTCATCACAGGATATTAAATCAATAATTCATAAATTATTAATTTAATTATCTCTTCAAATTATTAACGAGGCACCATCCAGTTTTTCATAAAAACCTGGCAAAAACATATATATCTAATTAATAGGAAGTTATCAACCAATGGTTTATAACTAATTACTATTGATATTACCAAAAGACCTTATCTGAAGGGAATGAATTCTTTGCAACAATTCACACACACACTCAGAATGAAAGAAAGCAGAAATTTGAGTCAATTTAACAAATTTATTGTAACCACACCAAAACAAAGAAAAAAACTAACACACAGAATGCTAAGGCTAACGGCTATGCTAAAGGCTAACGCTACATAACAAGCTGGCGACCAGTGGTGACATCACTTAGGCACGTCATGGGGCGCTTCCTGCTGACGTTCGCACGCGGCCCCTTGCGAGCACACGTAGAGGCGGTTACGGACGTGAATGAACGCGCAGCTTGCCGAAAGGGGGGTTATTGTTTTATTGCAGGTGAGGCGCTGTGCGCCGCTCTGGTTCAGGAACATGGGAAAAATAAGAGCTTTGAAGCCTATCCTCGGCACCGCGCATTTCTGAGAAGCACTCAGTGTGTGTGCAAGAGAACGGCTGTGCTGTTTAACACTCACTATGGGACATGAAATAGAACAAAGGGATTTCCTACAATCGGATAACTTTGCTTGTTACTAAAAGACGAGAAGTACCACAGATATGAAACGTATACAACAATAAAAGCTCACAGTTTATCCGTAAATAAAAACAAACACTGCACAGAAGCTTCAAGAGCGCTCAGACCATTAGAAACGACAACATGCATGCATCAGAATACACAGGATTCCTGACTAATTCCACCCAGGTTGAGAAATAAAATCGAACAGTCTTACCTCATAGAAGTCCCAGAGACAGGAGAAAGGCACCGCGTCCTTGATTGCGACGGAAAAACCCAAAACAAAAACTGGAATGTCCAACTCATCCGCCGTGCGGAAGAGAGGAAAAAAGAAGAATTAACGAAAAGGTAAAAACTTTGAAGGCCAGGTTGTGAAAGGAAAGGGGTCAGAACATGTGTTGAGAATGGAATATCTTCTTTGTAGTTTCAGGGCAAAACCACCGCTCATGGGAGTGAGAGGTGAAGAGGCCGTTCCAGGGCGTTGTTTGCCCCCCCCTTTTCCTTTTATCGTCCCCAATCACGCTGCAGAGACCTGTGGCGGTCTTGACGGATAGGCGCTTCTGCCAATCTGCGTGACAGATTCTCCAGCGCTCAGCTGGTTTAAACGTGAGACAGGCAGACAGTTCTCCCATTGTTTAGACTGGAGTGACCGAGACGGACGGGGCGTGTAGTTATGGAATGCTGGGTCATGTTTGTAGAGCTCTTTTGATATCATATTCATGGTTCAGGCCCAACAAAAGTATACAGGTACAAAAAAAACAATCTTTTCTCAAGAAACAGAGGAAGCAGTGTATGCAAAAACAGTATGTAGCCAACAGACCCACACTAGCATTTAGCCATCCAGAGCAGTGCAATTCTAGAAATGGAAACAGAATTTCTTTGCAAACCAAAAACAAAGTAGTAATAGTAGAAGAAGCAGATAAGACAAACGTAAGTGGTAGATCAGTGAATCTTTGGACTGATGAAGAGACGGTGCATTGTGATTGTGCATATCCTGCTTACTGTTCATGTACCACTCGTGGCTAACTGGAAGAAGCCTAACAAAAAGGGCACATGTCGTCACCTAGCATTGCAGAGTCAAACGTCCTTATTTAATAATTTAATTTTCTCTCTGACATATAAACTGCGAAATGACTCTCACTCTAATTAAGCTAGTAGTTTGATTACTGACAAATTACTTCCGGCTCTCATCGAAGACGCACGCTTTTTTCTCTCCCTCCTCCTCCTGTGTTTTATCTCACAGCTCTCTGTGTCCTGTGCCTCTATCTGGAGCGTTTTTGTTGCATGTTTCTCCGAACCAAAACTGAATAAGCTGAAAATATGGAAGAGGTCAGCTGATCCCTGAATGCTATTGATAAAATCTACTCAACTGTATGAAGCACCGGTAAGGGGAAACCGGGGTGTCCTGCTGGCTATTCTGGTTTACGGTGATCATGTTTCTGCTGATTGGAATGGGTAGTTACTGGATATACTGCAAAATGGAGCAACAAAGATGTGAAACACAGTCCAGACTGGAGACCGTTCTGGAAGTGATTGGAAAGCTGAAGGAACAGTCCGAAGCATTGGTTCGTGCTAACATGACTCAGACAGGACACTGCAAGAGGCCATCTGGCTGGCGCTCTGGGACTCATGCTCAAATAGTCAATCGGACTTGGAGAAACTGTTGGTGCGGATTGGTGCAACTGGAAATTAATGGATCCGGAACTTTAATCTGAACTTTAATTTGCTTGAATTAGGTTCATAAAAGAAACCGCTGACCGACTGAAGAGCAGAGAGGAAATTTGCTCTCCCTGCTATCCAAATAATTATTATTTTGTCTCCCATGTAGACCTTCAACTGGTCCATAATCAAATGCCCGTAAGAGGAATGTAAACAGAATATCCTCCCCCCCGTCCACCTGCATCTACTGACGCACACACTGTCATGGAATTTAGACACACACACTAACATACACACTCACCGTCTCGCTTTAACCTAATGCTCTCTCCCGCACCAGGAAGCTGGATGACGGGAGAGACGTTACCCTGTGTCCTGGAGCGTACCCTCCCAGCCCTCCTGATGTGTCATTGTTAATGTCCAAATATGTGTGCTTACATGTTCAGGTGTAACCCATGGTTATTTTAACCATTTTTTCCTTTTTATAAGTTGCCCTGGGTAGTTTTTCCCCAGTTATTTTTACTCCTAGTTTCATGTCTGTTTTGTAAATCTCATGAGACTTTGGAACTCTCGCAAGATTTGGGGAAGTCCCATTAGATTTCAGAGAGTATAAAAAGGGGGAAAACCCAAATGTTTGTAAACAAGCCTTTGTGAACAAAGAAGCTCACGGTTGCTGCAGCTGAGGGATGTGCTTTGGAGAGGAACACGATTTATATGTGAAAGTAATCTGGGAACTGGCCAGGTCATTTGGCTGCGAACATCGATTTGATGACCAGAAGCTGTTTCTTTTTCCACTTGATGGTGAGCTACCAGTAGGCCGAGCCCAGGCCTAGAGAACCTAACCATGTCCTGCTGGTGTGGTAGGAGCTACTGCAAGCTGTTGCTACAAGCCAACTGCTTTGGAGACCTAACATGGAACCAGTTTGATCTTTTTGGACTACTTCATATCTAATGAACTCAGTAACGGCCAGTGTTGCTGGCTCAACTGGAATGAACTTCTTGGACAGATATGAGTACAGGTTTAAGACTCTCTGTATTTCCAATTAACTTAATGAACTTTGAAGTGCGCTACTGTAAATATTGTAAATAACTGAAAGAAACATAATACAACACTTTTGGTTGCACAGAAATCTGGTTCTTTTGGTTTATTAAGCACAACCCAACCTACATCCTCCCTGAGCGAATTTAGTCTTCTGATCGTTGTAGCTATCTGCATTTCAATAAGGTTATTTACACAACAATTTTTATATTGATAAAAGGCAAATGCTACATTTGGCGAGCTAGCCAGGAGGATTATTGGTTGTGCTTAATTAAGAGACAAGATGGATGTGGTTATGAAACTTGGTATCAAGATTCCAAATACTGTCTTGGTTGAAGGCATTTCAGCAGGTGCCAGTGATCAAGTCTTTAGTTTTCTTAAATGGCATGGCAAAATTGAAAAAGTTGAACAAATAACTGATCCAGACTCAGACTTTAATGAATCTTTAGTAGTAGAATTTTGCTCTGGTGCCGCTTTAGAGTCATTGAGACCGGACTTACCTTACAGTCTGGAATTGGAAAATTCTTCAGTTTGTATTTCTGAATTATCAACGGTTTATGCTGCACATTTTACACAGAAAAAAATAACATCATATCTTTCTGAGCTGAAAGAGTTTGCAAAGTTAACAGGGTTGAGTTATGGAGAAGTACTAAAAGCTACGATGACTCAGATTGGCCTTTCCATTTCAACATTGAATCCTGAGTTTCAGATAAAGGGACAACCTACAGATTCTGAGAGGAGTAAGTTACCAGCAGAATCAGCAGAGATGTCATCAGACGCAAAAGTGGAGCAGCCATCCAGTCCAGCATCAGCAAAGCCCCCTCGACCGTCCATCAGGGTGGATATTCACCCCTCTGAGTTACAACGGTATGTTCTGGAGCATATTGTGAAAAATGATGATAGCACAACACACCACTCACGACTAAGAGTATTTTCAGGGCGTGTACCTAGACCAAGTCAGGAGGTAGACTTTGAAACATGGAGGTCTGGTGTTGATTTGTTGTTGAAAGATCCATCTGTTTCTGATCTTCAGCGGTCAAGGAGAATAATGGACAGTCTTTTGCCTCCAACTGTTGATGTTGTTAAACATTTGAGTCCTGACACACTTCCAAATGTATATTTGGAAGTGCTTGATTCTGCATATGTTACAGTTCAAGATGGAGATGAGCTGTTTGCAAAGTTTATGGACACCTTTCAAAATGTTGTAGAGAAACCATCTGCATACATGCAAAGACTCCAAGTTACCTTAAATTCTGCAGTTAAAAGGGGAGGTGCAGTAGTAGCTGATCTAACCCGACATCTACTCAATCGGTTCTGTCGTGGTTGTTGGGATGACGACCTTATTTCAGAGCTTCAATTGAAATCAAAGAAAATTCAGCCGCCAACATTTGCTGAGTTACTGCTCCTTCTGCGCACCTACGAGGACCAGGAAGCAGCAAAGGCCCTTCGTATGAAGCAGCATCTGGGATCCACAAAGCAAAGGGCTACTGACCATGCACAGTTTACTCATACAGCCTGTGATGAGAGGGAAACTGTGGCTGCATTGACCAGTGTTACACAGCAATTGGCTCAACAACTGGCCGATGTACAACGAAAACTGGCAAGACTCACTGCTTCAGGTGAAAGTTCTTTGTTCCACAAACCAAAGGCCCTCAAGCAACCTGTGAAACCTGATAAGTTGTGCCAGCCAACTTTTCAGAAATCTTCATCTCAGCCAAAGCCAGGTTACTGTTTTAGGTGTGGCGAAGATATCCATATCAGACCACAATGTCAAAATGAACCCAATTCAGCTCTTGTGGCCAAGAAGAGGAACCAACACTCTCAAAAACAGAAATTCAGTCATCAAAATCCGTCAAACTGAAATTGGGACCTGTTAAGGGACAAACGGGACCAAAACACTGATCCGTCCCAACAAAACTAATAAAACTGTTCAATGTAAAGTTCAAAAAACACAAGCCAACTCATTTCATTTGCCATAGGGACTCATTGGATCTAAATGTTCAGCAAAAGTGAAAATCTCTGGTATTGAATGTGATTGTTTGCTTGATACAGGTTCTCAAGTTACCAACATTCCTGTTTCATTTTACAATAAATTTCTTTTTAAACAACCAGTGAAGCCTATTAGTGACTTATTGGAAGATGAGGGTGCTGCAGGACAATCTGTGCCTTACCTTGGTTATGTTGAAACCTCTATAGTTTTTCCTAAAGACTTTGTAGGAGCTGAGTTTGAAGTCTCTACATTAGCTTTAGTTGTCCCTGATGTCCATTCAGAAAGTTCATCAGTTCTTATAGGCATGAACACTTTAGATATTTTGTATTCAAATTATCTCTGTAGTGAATCTAAGTCATTTCAGCCCGATTTCCATGGCTATCAAACATTTTTGAAACTTTTGAAGCTAAAACATCAGCAAAGTGAAGCAGGAAGTACAGGAGTTGTGCGTCTGATGAACCAAAGTCCTGTTTCTATTCCTGCTGGACAAACTATTGTGTTAGAGGGCTCTGCAAAATTAACTGCCACCTCAAGTCCTTGGGTTGTATTGGAACATCCATCTTCATCTTTACCTGGCGGATTGTGTGTGCAGAGGTCTCTGATAGCTCTTCCCAAACGGTCGCCTTACAAAATTCCTGTCATGATCAAAAATGAGTCTGAGCAAGAGGTACTGATTCCACCTTTTTCCATCATTGCTAATATTGATGAAAAAATAACCATTTTGTCCCAGAAAGCTATCCCTGCAGTTGATGGAGGATCAGACGCCCTAGAATTCAATTT
The DNA here is from genome assembly GCA_028564705.1 of Apricaphanius iberus. Taxonomy (NCBI): domain Eukaryota; kingdom Metazoa; phylum Chordata; class Actinopteri; order Cyprinodontiformes; family Aphaniidae; genus Apricaphanius; species Apricaphanius iberus. Next base: position 1,374,749 of record JAPXFQ010002332.1, on the reverse strand, counting down.
TGGAGACTCACCAATTCCTTTGAAGTGGAAGAACCGCCTCATTAAGAAACTGAAGACCATGCCTGAAGTATTTTCTCAGCATGATCTGGATTATGGTTGTACAAGCAAAGTTCAACATTACATAAAACTCAAAGATGAAACTCCATTTAAACATCGTTCCCGACACATTCATCCTAAAGATTTGGATGCAGTTCGACAACATCTTCAAGAGTTGTATGAAGCCGGAATCATCAGAGAATCTGAATCACCCTTTTCGTCTCCAATTGTGGTGGTTCGAAAACGAAATGGAAATGTAAGACTCTGTGTTGATAACAGAACGTTGAATCTCCAAACTGTCAAAGAGGCTTATGCTTTGCCAAATATGGAAGAGTCATTTTCTGCTTTAACTAAGTGGTTCAGTGTTTTGGATTTGAAGTCCGGATATTACCAAATCGAGATGAATGAAAAGGATAAAGCAAAAACTGCTTTTGTGACTCCATTGGGATTTTGGGAGTGGAATCGAATGCCACAAGCTGTGACAAACGCACCAAGCACTTTTCAACGCCTGATGGAAAAATGTATGGGAGATCTTCATCTAAAGAAGTTCTTGTCTTCATTGATGACCTCATCATTTTTTCTGACACTTTAGAGGAACACGAAAGACGATTCTTACGTGTTCTTGAAAGATTGAAAGAATTTGGACTAAAATTGTCTGCTGAAAAGTGTAAATTCTTTCAAACGAGTGTACGTTATTGGGGTCATATTGTATCTGAAGAAGGTGTTGAAACTGACCCAGAGAAGATCTCTGCCTTAAAATCCTGGCCCATTCCCAAAAATGTATAAGAACTTAAATCTTTTCTAGGATTTGCTGGTGTTGGCTCCTAGTTACCATGCGACCGGCCACTCGCTTCCGGAGAGTGTAGGGCCGCCAACATTTAAACCCCGGCGGGAAGTTTTCCAAAATAAAGTCAGAGCTGAGAGACAGAGAGAGAAAATAATGCACAGACACAGAATTTCTGTTTCACACTCATACACATCTGCAGATGGGGAACAAACTGAGTTGAACTGAACTGAACCGTCGTATACAGGGGTGTACCATTTTTATTAAAGAAGAACAAAGAACGTAGTCACATGTCTATTCTCCTCCCCCTAGATTTTTATTACACCAAACGTTTATTCTCAAGGTTTCCTGAGTTATCGCTGTAACCGTCCGGTCTGTTTATGACTGTCTACTCCCTACTCTGTTTCTTATCTCCGCATCCTAACATGCAATAAACTTTAGCCTAGAGTTTTACGACTTAAAAGCTTACCCCCACAAAAACAATACTTGACAAAACATCTCTTTACTATCATGCAAGCTAATTAAAACAGACTTTTACTTTCTGAATACTAACTAAAGATTATATAAACATATTCAATACGAGACTGTTATATAAAGTAGCCCCAAAAAATATGAATCACGACAACTCCCTCTTTCAATCTATTTTTTTATATAGATTGACCATTCCTCTGTACTTCTCCTTCAGGCTCCAAGTGAGGGATTAACAGATATTGACCTTGCATATTATTACCAACAGCTTTGTCAATGCATTTTATGAATAATGAACGTATACAAGGAATACAACAGCATCCACATAACACCATAGTCGACACAAATACTGCTAATGAAACCATTATTGACATTGCCAGAGTTTTCCATTTTCCAAACATATTTAACAAATTGTCCCACATTGAGGTATCTACACCTGATTGTTCTTTTAGCCTATTTGACAGTATTCTCAGTCCTTCTACTGCCCTAGTTAATTTTCCATCTGCATTAGTATTATTAGGGATAAACATACAGCATTGATCACAAAATATTGAACAGACACCACCCTTTTCAGCTAAGAGCATGTCAACTGCTATTCTATTTTGAAAAGCCATTAAGGAGGTGGCTTTAAGTTGCTCATGTACAGCCTCAAACCCATCTCTAGTTTTATTAGCTAATTTCTGTACATTATAGTGTATATAATTTATTCTGTCCACATTCTTGTTCAACGTACACCACCAGCAAATACTTGATTCCCAACCTGCTGAGACCTGATTAACCAATTTATATTCGTCTGGAACACCTCTAGGAACTCCAATGGCATCAATATAAGTTGGTTCCTCTTCATGGCCTATTTCCCTCTTTCTAACATGATTATTCAAAGTGAGAAAAGTCTGATCTCCTGTGGGATCATACGTAAATATTGCTACCGGCATAATTAATGTAACGGGTGCACACAATCCTGTCCAATTACTAGGTAAAATGGAGCGGAGGAACTTTCCTCCACACCACCACCAAATATCAGCACGAGCCTGAAAAGATTTCATAGAAGTTTGGATTGAATTGCAATATGTAATGTTGACTGAACCCACTACTTTATTTCCAGGCTTATCATTTTTGAAACAAGTAAAATTATTTGGAGCAACATTACTATCAAAGAAGGGTGGGGTAGCTCTGTTATCAGCTATAGGGAATAATTTCTCCCAGTTACTACAATCCTTTACTGGATTTACACTAGACAGCAGGGAAACCAGACAAGTTGTGTTGAGCTCAACAGGTGCAGGGACCACCTTGAGAATAGGTCTGGCTCCCATGCACACAACACAATCCCGCCTCGCTTCTTGTCCTGCTTGTTCTACCATAAGCAACCAATTATTAGTGGAGCCACCCACACCTGTCATCATTTCAAAGTAATCGTCCACAGATGGTTCTTCTTTAATTACACTACCTCTTGCTGCTGAGGCCTGATTTTGACTTACCGAGGTGGAAGCATTCCGAGAATCTTGACAGATTATAATAGGAAATTGAACATCTTTTCCCCCCTTATAAACCCAAATTATAAAGAGAGTACAACCTTGCCCATTCTCGAGATATTTTAAGGGGAGGAGATCACTTTTAGTTAAATTAACAGTAAGAAGTAATTTATCTGCAACCTTATCCAATTTAACCAAAGGACGCATATGTTTTGCATAAGCTGTAGTAGTGTACCTTCTCCAGTCTATCCACGGGGATCAGCAATTAAAGTGGACCAACTAGTATCTTTTTGATCATTTGTTATGTACCACAAGGGGTAGGTTTTATATTTACTTGCTTGTTCTCCCTTATAAACTAATGTATTTAAGGGAATAGTAATCACTGCAGATCGTCCTCTTGGTATGCAAAATTGAGAAAATCCACGATGTGCGGCGGAAGTGCCACACAGTGAATAGGGAGTTGATTTAGCCATTAAGTTTCTTCTCGGTCTAATTGAGTGAACTTCAAACTGTGTTTGATTTGTAGAACTATTATAGGGCCATTCACCACAACAGTAAAAGATAATATTGACCAATAACATCATGCAAATACCTGTGGTGCACAGCACCTTCTTATTTTCCCAAAGATGCATACTTTCTGTTAGTGGTGTGATCCTATGTTTATTTTAACCAAGGAAGGGTGTCTGTTTTTCTTTATCTTTACCTTTAAGCAATTATTTTTATTTTATAAATTTATTTTTTATCGTTTTAACCCAATTCAATATTCTTTTAGTACAAGGCAAAACTCTAGCAATTGTCACAACCTCAAAAACATCTGCAGAAAACCATATCATGAAAAAACATAATTGAAACAAAGATTTAGTAATCAAGTCCACCTAATTATGATTTAAACACCCCTTAAAATGTTTTAGCGTATTAATAAAAACTTTTATAAAACCGTAAAAACTGAGTATTATGACAAAATCCTACAAATTTACTACTTAAAAAGTCTTTGACACCCTCTTAGGCAGTGTCTAACAATCTGCACCTGTAGAATAAAAATTGGTTAAACAACCTGTAAAAAAACAGAAAAATGATTAATAAATGTTCAGTCTTTATTATTATATTTTTTAGTCTTTACTCTTGTTTATTCCTCCGTCACCAAGCGGCTGCAAGTGGTGAGACGATTCAGTAGTGTGGGCTCTTTATTTCTTCCAATTTTTTTTTCAGATCGCCCTCAATGAAATGCCAGCTACTTCATTAACTGAACATTTCCCCCAATAAAACACAAATACACAGACAGGCCCCACCTCCTGGCTTCCTTCACCGATTGTGAAGTGGTCAAAACCTGCTGTGTAATGTGTTAGATGTTTTGCGATCTTTCTCTTCTGTATACTCCCTCTTCGAGAAAAGCAAGCCCAAATTGCTTATCTCGCCCAATTTTGGCACATAAAGATCACACTGAATGATCACAGCAACCGAACCAATCTTCTGGGTGGGCCAAGCCCTGCCTCCTGGCTTCGGCAGTTGATACTGCCTAGTCAGAACCGACACCACCCACTGCAGAGAGATTCCCCCAGGTCAGCAGAGAGCTGCTGCAGGTGAGGGACAGGAGGGGGGGTCAGGGGCCGGAGCACACTGGGACCAGTGAAACCAAGTAGAACCTTTCCCACGCAGCTGGACAGCGTGAGTCGTACGAGCAGTAACCTGGAACGGGCCAGACCAGCGGGGCTCCTGCCACTTTCTCTTATACACCTTCAGCCAAACTCGTCCAGCCTCGGAAGCAGACGCCGCAGGTCCCTGCACGTCACGGGGAGCCGGAAGGAAGGAGGAGACCAGGCCCTTCAGCAGCTGATGATCACCCCGAGGATCTGGATCAGGATGGGGCGAAACCTGTGGTTCTCTGCCAGCCCAAGGACCAGGGAAGATCCTGCCTGTAAACATCTCATAAGGAGTAAGACCTTTCGTCCTACAGACAGATGATCTGATGGCCATCAGAGCAATAGGGAGAGCATCTAGCCAATTAAGCCCCGTCTGAGCTGAAATCTTTGCCAGCTTCAACTTTAAAGTAGAATTAGAACGCTCGACAACACCTTGCGATTGCGGATGATAAACAGTGCCGACCTTGTGGGTTATTCCCATCTGTTCCTCAACCTGCCGGAGATGTTTATTTTTAAAATGTGTGCCATTGTCAGACCTGACCTTAGTCGGAAAGCCATGGCACGGAATCCAGTGGTTAATCAAAGATTTCACCACCGTTTGAGAAGTCTCCAGTCTAGCAGGAAAAGCAGAAAGCCACGAGGTCAATGAATCAATAATCACTAACAGGTATCGGAAACCCCTAACAGGTGTCCCCATATCTGTATAATCGATCACGATCTCCTCGCCAGGCCTGCACAAGTCCTGGAAGGCTCCCATTTCTGGCTTGATAGTAGGCCTAGGATTAAATTGACCACACACCACACATTCACTCAAAAAACGCTTAATCATATGTGGCAGGAAAGGATGCCACCAAAAACAAAGATTACGTTTCATCTGAGTGTATGACACATGTGCCACACCATGAGCCTCCTGAAAAAGGGTGGGTTTTAACGCGGCAGGTAAAACCAAACGGCCATCAGGCCCACGCCAAAAACCATCAGCAAAAACAGCACCTCTATCCTTCCACACAGTCATCTCCTGTGGCGCAGCAACTGCAATTCCTCAGCAAAACTGTCTGACATTTCCTGTGCTGACGTGACAATCAGCTGCGTGTGGACACGTGACAGGTAACCTGCTGCCTCTTTTGCAGCCAAATCTGCCGCAGCATTTCCACGCGCATCAACAGTGTCAGCCTTGCTGTGACCCTTACATTTAAGAACAGCAAGGTTAGCTGGTAACATGACAACATCCAAAAGTTCCATAATGTCTGCATGATGCTGTATAGGCTTACCCGTAGTGGTAACAAAACCTGCTCTTTTCCACTGTGGTACTTCATAATGAATGACAGAAAACCCATAATTCGAATCAGTGTAAATCGTCACATCTTTATCTCTGCCCCACTTGCATGCTTCAATAAGAGCCCTTATTTCAGCACGCTGTGCGCTCTGCTTGCCATCAAACTTCCCTGAAACAACAGTCTGAAAGGAATCCCCATTTTGCTCTACTATTGCAAAACCTGATCTCAACTGCCCCTGCGAATCCCTAAAACAGCAACCATCTGTATAAAGCACAACACCTGAAGGCAAAGGGTCAGATCGAAAATCAGGACGTATTTTTTGAGCAACCGAATTCAGTCTGACACAGTCATGCTGCTCCCCAGAGATGGTCATTTGGTCAGCCATGTTTATTCCTTCATGCGTAAAAACAATGTTCGGTGCTTCCAAAACTCTGCTAATTCGCTGTTGACGCAAAGTTGAAAGAGTAAACATCTCAGAATTAACCAATGCCATGACCCCATGAGATGTCAAAATATGAAGTGGATAACCCCTGACAATGTGTGATGTTTTTTCCACTAGATGAGCAATACCGGCTGCGTGTCTCGTGCAAGGCGGCTGTCTAATTTCAATAGCTTGCAGCTTTATGCTAAGATACATAAGAATCTGTCTCTGACCACACTTTTTCTGAAACAAAATGCCATTAACAATCCCATCTGTCTCTGATGTGTTGAGAAAAAATGGACATGTATAGTCAGGAGTGGCCAAATCAGCTGCTTGTGCTAGAGCCTGTTTCAACTTAATAAATGCCTCCTCAGCTGGTATATCCCATACTAATTTAGCATACAGATTCTTCATACCATGAGCATTTACAAGCGCTCTGAGTGGTGTGGTTAGGTTCGTGTAATGAGGCACATAATGTCTGGAAAAATTTGTCAGTCCCAGAAATGACAGCATTGATTTAACAGTGAGAGGTTTTGAATGAGCCAAAATAGCATTTTTGTGGGTGTCAGTCAGTCCAGCGCCTTGAGCTGTCACCTTCCGCCCCAGGAACTGGACCTCCTGTCTGACCAACTGAAGCTTATCACGGGAGACTTTATAACCCTCTCTCCCCAGATGTTGTAACACAGCTAGAGTAGCTTCTATGCATGTTTCAACAGTAGGGGCCGCCAAAATCAAATCGTCCACATACTGGGTCAGAACACAGCCTGGAGGGAGCTGTACAGTGCTTAATGACTGCTTCAATACCTGATTAAACAAACCTGGACTCAAAGCGAAACCCTGCGGAAGCCTACTATAACGTAGCTTCCTGCCTCTGAATGTAAATGAAAAAACATCCCTGACAGAAGGATGGAGGGGTAAACAAAAAAACGCATTAGCCAAATCTATGCAGGTAAACCATTTCAAATCAGGTGTAAGAGATGCCAAAGCTGTATACGGATTGGGCGTAGCAATGGGAGGGGTTTTGAGGGCCTCATTGACAGCACGCAAATCATGTGCCATTCTGTATTTACCAGTACCTTGTTTTTCTACAGGAAGAATAGGGGTGTTATATGGAGAATTCGATGGTTCTAAAACTCCTACTTCAAGTAAACCTGCAATAGTGTCTGCAATACCTTCTTCAGCCTAAGGTTTATGTGGATACTGCGGACGCCAAATTGGATCAGAATGTTTCATCTCAAATGTGATGGGTGTTGTATGCACTAGACCAACATCAGTGGGACCATCTGACCACAAAGAGTCAGGCACGACCTTTAATGCCTCCACTGCATCAGGATGATCTGTTGTTTCTCTGCCATGATTCCTAGAAAGCTGCAAATGTTCCAAAAAAGTAGTGTCTGAGAGCTGCGTGTCTATTTTGTACATCTGAGAAGAAGGAGAAAAAGAGACCGAAGGTACCTGGGTAGGAACCCAATCCTTTAATGTAACTCCCCTTTTAACCATTCCCCCCAAATCTTTAGCTTGATGTTTTGGATGCAACATTAGCGATATGTGAGGAAGCGCTTCAGCTTCCATCATATACCATTTATGCTGCTCTGAAGTCAGATCAGCAAACAGTGCAACACCCTCCTTCCCCACAAAGCATGGACCCGAAGCCACAGACCAAGTTTGTCCTTCAAGTTCTGTTTCAAATTTTTCCTGATACAAAGTAGGATCGCCCCTCTCATATAGGAAGGTAACATGTAATGGGTCAGGCGGTGGAACAAAAGGCTGGAGTTCAAGCAGCCACGGCTTCCAGCATCTCAGAAATTCAGCCGCAGAAGATTCACGTACAGACATCGTAGTCAATCTGGCCCAGAAAATATCAGCCACTTGTGAAGTGTCATCTTTCAGCAAAAATTGACCACTCATGGTGTCACAGCAATGTGTATGTCCATTCGGAAAAGTCACCATAAGTCCATCAGGGGTACACAGGATAGTAGCACCCAGTTTGATAAGCAGGTCTCTGCCTAACAAGTTGACAGGAGTGGTTTGAGCAATGACAAAAGGATGTGATAGTCTTTGACCTCCCACCGCAACAGGCAATGGTTGAGTGACAGGGAGAATCATCGGAGCCCCAGAGATGCCCATCACAGACACTGTGTTCCCAGAAAAATTGACATCTGGTAAAACTCTGTCCAGCGTGCTGAAAGTAGCACCAGTATCCACCAAGAATGGCAATGAATGTCCATATATGTCCATTGTGAGCATTGGATCCCCCTTAGTCCTGCTCACCAAGGTACTCTGTGGGCATTGTCAAAACTGAGGCCCCCCCTGTCCTCCTTGATAGGAGGGAGGAACCATATGCTGATTCGGAGCAAAATGTGAAGGTGGCTGACCGGGAGGAATAGCGCCCCCTCGTGGATGTGGACATTCCCTGATCCATTGCTCATTTGAGCCACACCTCCGACAACCGTCAGCACCTGGCTGCCCTCTTCCCAGGCCTCTATTACCACCAAACCTGGCCCTACCACGTGACCGTCCCCGAGAGTGCCATGTCCGATAAGGAGCAGTAAATGGCTGATTCGGTGCGGCTGCAGCATACATTACAGGAAAGGAAGGCAACACTGTAGCTGATCCAACAGTCGGCGCTGCTTTAGCCACCATCTGCTTCACTTTTTTTGACTGATGAAAGTCACTCAATTTATTCTGAGCCTCTTTTAAGTGGAGCTTCAGCAAAGCAGTCTCCATTTTCTTATTCTCCGCAGCGTCCCTTAACGCAGAATCTTGAGCTTCTTGTAAATAATGTGTTATGTGTCTCTCCCATGTAGGCTGATCATAAATATGTGAATCAGGATTACGTTTCATTAGTGTAGCAACAAACTCTGGCATGCCCGCTAAAACTGCTTCTCTAAACCAGTTTCTGTTATTCCCGGCATCTCTGGGATATTCGCCAGTAACGTCAACCCATTTATCTTTACATTTAGCCAGATATTCTGCGGGAGTTACATCAGTTGACCGAGGAAATTTCAAAATCTTAGAGGCGGGCGGGGTAGGATACTTTCTCCTGACCCACTCAGCAAGTTCAGGCGCGTGAAGCGCAAAAGGGACTTCATCTAGTATTTGCACTAGGTTGCACTGGAGGATCATCTCATTATAGTCAACATTCTGCCCATAATTGCTTTCCAGTCCCCCACCGCTAGTGTTTGGCCTGAAGTCAGCTGATTCAATTTGTTTATCCAACAGTTTCCACCACCAGTCAAAGCGGGGAGTTGCAGAGTGATAGCAGAAATGTCAGCCATCTCCCATGGTTTGTAAATTACTGAACCATCCGATGCTCCCACTAAAGGAAACATTAAATTAGTGCCCCCATGAGTTCTGGTATTCTGATAAACCCCCTCGCCCTGGTCAACTCTCAACGTCTGTACGTCGTTAACCTGTCCAACTGTTGCACATTCATCACGTTCAGTGGGGCTGGCACTCCCCCGAAGGTCAGCAGCCTGCCCTCGCACCACAGACGTTAATCTTCCCTGATCCTTCAGGATCTCATCCATCTGTTGTTGAACTGTATTTAACCTGTGTTCGTGCTGCTCTATTTCCTCCATTAATCTACCATTGTAAGCCAAGAACAATTTATCAGTCTCCTGTTCTGTTCTGTTTTTAACTAAGTTTAACAACTGTCTGTCCTCCTCCGCAGTGTGTGCTACAGTTCCTTTACCGGTGACCTCAAAGTGCAATTTATAATCTTGTCCCTCATCGGTCACCTTTAGATCACCCTGTGATTTATTAGTCAATGGGTCATGGGCCACAGATCTCTTTGATGGGCCACTCCAGTGTAAGACTGCATTGTTTGAAGGGAGGGGGGAAGCGGGGGAAGCAGGAGAGGTACCCAGAGGGGGTGGTGCAGACCTCTGTGATGCAGCCTGCGTGCTTTGAAGTACGCTCTGGCCATCGTCAGTTTCCAACCCCCAAGAAATGTTTGTTTGACCAGATGTAGACAAGACGGGATACATATTTTGATAAGGCGGAGGAGTCTGGTCTGCCGAATAAACACTATCTGCAGTAACACACAAATGATCAATGCCTTGACCCGTTAAACCCCATGTCTTCCACATTTTTTCAGTTTTTAAGTATCTCTTCTTAGCACCAGTGATGCTCCTAGCTGTTTTAGCTTTTTCTGCAAAACGCTTTCCTTCCTCAAAACACATCTGTGAGAGACACCTCTTATGTTCACCACTAGCAGCATGCCGAGACCACATGACCTTCATGTCGGCTTGAAACTGCTTTTTATCTGTTTCACCGGGCTTATCAACTAATACAGAATATAGTTTTGAAATGTATACTAACAATTGGGCATCTAACGTGCGCCACTCCTGTCCCAGTGGAGCAGGAAGCAATTTATATTCGGCTTCCATTGAAAGTTTAAAACAAAATCCAAAATGGATTAAAATTGAAGTAGGCAATTTGTAATAACTCTGTAAATTATTTATTTTAATTGAAAAACTATCAATTAGTAGGCCAAATTTATCCCAATATTAATGCAGTTAATAGTAAAGACAGGCAGTATTTTATTTAACTTATTTATTTTTTATTCTTTATAGTGAAGTGGTTTATGTATTATTTTAGTCATATAACATTAACCTTAATAATGATTTATGCAAAGCCGAAACGAAGGAAAGCTAAAAAGGTTTATAAGGAACTTTTTATTTTCTCATTAATTTATTTATATACTGAGATATCAGCTGTTTTGTCTAAAACACAAAGAATTTTAATGAAGTCCGGCCGGCGGCAAAACCCGCGACGGACACTTCCACGAATCACACAAAGAAATAGAATTCTCCCAATATAAAAGCAGTCTCATTTATCATTAAAACAAACCGAAAAAAATATCTGTAAAACTCGCTTTGTAACACAATCGTAGATCGTTTTCACAAAAAAGAAGTCGACCGAATTAGCGGACCAAGTCAAACACAATAGAACTTCCGGGTCACCATGCGGAATGGAAAAAAACAACCGGGACAAAGACGGCTAATCCTTCACTACAATGTTAAACCGAACAAACTGTACTCATAAGTAAACCAACCAAAGACAAAAACAAAATGCCTCCAGCAGAACCACACTTCGTCTCCAAAAACTCGAATAACTGTTTAACCGTTAATAAAGTTAATAAACAAATACCGGTCGGAAGCTAGGCTACCAGAGTGTAGCTGTAAGCATGAGCACCCCAGCTCAACCTGAACAAAACGGTGCCGCTTCGTTACAATAAAAAGTTATTTTATATATATATTCTAAAGAGTTTACTACCAGTTATCCATAACAATAGTCCTATATATGTGTTAAACAATGCTTTAGACGTGTTTACGTAAGTGTACAAGGTTGAACGCCTTTATTCCAGGCGAGACTCACACACACTGTATGTTAGCTGTAAGCCAGATATGGTGGTACTGTAACCAACCGAAAATGATACTTCCCATTATTCCTCTACAATGCCAAGCTTCTACGTAATCTGCACAAACAGAAAACGAGGGCATCGACTAGGCGTTTAAAATTCGCAGAGGAATTATGGTTTTAGATTCAGTCAGTTAGTTCCCCTAAATGAGGAGTTTATATGAGGCCGGTGTGCAAAAAGCTACCTAGTAGCTTTCTTCCCTAGCCTCCACTCCGTCCAAGCACACCCACAATCACACCGAAACAAGTACAGTAATTTTACAATATTTATCAAACACTAACCACAAACCGGACCGACCAAAAACTGGACCATAATCACAATTCCACTTTCGCAGTGCTCAGCTGCACGTTTGGAATAAACGCAGCCCCCTCCCAGGTCAGACGTCCAGCAGTCAGAGGGCGCCACAGGCCCTGTGCTGCTATGTCGCTCGTAGCCTGGGAGCCTCCAGAAAAGCGTCCTATTCTGGGTAGAGTGGCCAACTCGTCGAGTATCGATCCGCACCGTGGTCGGCCCTTAACCAAAAAAACAACACATCAACATTAAACGGAGAACGGTTAGATCAATCAATACCTATTAATTTGGTGTTAGCGCTGTTCCAGATTGATACAAAACCACCCGGGTGCTGATTTAGCAAGGATCAATCCAGTCGCTCTCCGATTCTCTGTTGAACTCCAAGGAAAAAACACAAAATTACTGCAATGCCACAAGCACACGCATCAACCAGTTATGCCACACTTTACTACTCACACTCAATCTCTCCCAGCTCCGAAACAACTTAAGACCGAATTACGGAGCACGCATCCTCCACCATGTGTTGGCTCCTAGTTACCATGCGATCGGCACTCGCTTCCGGAGAGTGTAGGGGCGCCAACATTTAAACCCCGGCGGGAAGTTTTCCAAAATAAAGTCAGAGCTGAGAGACAGAGAGAGAAAATAATGCACAGACACAGAATTTCTGTTTCACACTCGTACACACCTGCAGATGGGGAACAGTCAGAACTGAGTTGAACTGAACTGAACCGTCGTATACAGGGCTGTACCATTTTTATTAAAGAAGAACAAAGAACGTATTCTCATGTCTATTCTCCTCCCCCTAGATTTTTATTACACCAAACGTTTATTCTCAAGGTTTCCTGAGTTATCGCTGTAACCGTCCGGTCTGTTTATGACTGTCTACTCCCTACTCTGTTTCTTATCTCCGCATCCTACTTTTACCACATGCAATAAACTTTAGCCTAGAGTTTTACGACTTAAAAGCTTACCCCCATAAACAATACTTGACAAAACATCTCTTTACTATCATGCAAGCTAATTAAAACAGACTTTTACTTTCTGAATACTAACTAAAGATTATATAAACATATTCAATACGAGACTGTTATATAAAGTAGCCCCAAAAAATATGAATCACGACACTGGTTACTACCGGCGATTCATAAAGAATTTTGCTATTCTTGTAAAACCCCTGAACCTCTTAACACGTGGTTATGCACCCACAGTTCCTTCCATAAAGCCTAAAGGGCTTAATGAAAAGTATTTGGAACCAAAAAAGCCCTTTGGTGACAGATGGACGACTGAGTGTCAACTTGGTTTTGAAACAGTTATTGACAAGTTAACATCTGCTCCTGTTTTAGGTTTTGTTAACCCTACATTGCCTTATATCTTACATACAGATGCCAGTACTGTAGGATTGGGTGCTGTTCTGTACCAAGAACAGGAAGGAAACCTTCGTGTTATTGCTTATGCCAGCCGTGGACTGTCCCAGAGTGAATCCAGGTACCCAGCCCAAAAGCTTGAGTTCTTGGCCTTGAAATGGAGTGTGACAGAGAAATTTCATGACTATCTATATGGTGCCAAATTTACTGTAGTCACAGATAGCAATCCATTGACAAATGTTTTGACCACAGCAAAGCTTGATGCAGCAAGTCATCGAAGGTTAGCTGCCTTGTCCATGTATTCATTCAACATGCAATATCGTGCAGGAAAGCACAATTTCGATGCCGATGCCCTGTCCAGACGATCTCATACAGAATCAGTTGAAACCCCATCTTGGAAAGAGTGGAAAAGAGTTCATGCTTCCTCAGGCCCTTCACATGGCTCTGACACAATTGAAGAAGTTTCCCCTGAAGTAGTGGAAGTCATCTGTCAGAGTTGTCTACTGCGGACAATCTGTGGATCAGATTATTCTCTTATGTTGGCTGAGTCGTTGTCTGTTAGTGCTCATGTCGTATCTGATACCTACACTGAAGATTTGCCTGGGTTGTCTGTAATTCCATCTCTCTCCCATGATGACATTAAACAAGAGCAGCAAGCAGATCCTGTTATTTGTGAAGTTGTTCATCAGCTTGACACGGGTGAAAAGATTCCTATGACTCGTAGGGAGTTACCTGAACTGTCTTTGTTATTACAAGAGTGGAATAAGCTAAAAGTAGAAGACGGAATGCTGTACAGAGTCAGGAAAGAGAATGATCAATCTACATATCAGCTAGTTCTTCCTCCAGAACTGCGGCCAGTAGTTTTAAAAGCTCTTCACCATGATATGGGCCATATGGGTGTTGAACGCACCCTTGATCTGGTACGCCAAAGATTCTTTTGGCCAAAGATGTCTGCAGACATAGATAACATCATTAAGCATTGTGAGAGATGTGTAAGACGAAAGACACTGATGGAAAAAGCAACTCCTCTGGTGAATATTAAGACCAGCAGACCACTGGAGTTGTTGTGCATGGATTTATTGTCCTTGGAACCTGTGCAAACACAAAAGACATTCTTGTTCTCACTGATCATTTCACAAAATTTGCAGTGGCCATACCAACACCTAATCAGAAAGCCATAACTGTTGCAAAGTGTTTATGGAACGATTTCATTGTTCACTATGGTATTCCTGAAAAAATACATTCTGATCAAGGGCCAGATTTTGAGTCGAAGTTAGTAAAATAACTTTGTGAAATAATTGGAATCAAGAAAACTAGAACTACTCATCATCCTCGAGGAAATCCCGTTGAAACGTGTCGAGGAAAGTTATAAACTCATTGTGTACAGAGAACTCATTCAAGTCTGCCAAGAAGAATAAAGCCCATTTTGACAAACGAGTAACCCCCTGCAGTTTGAATGTAGGAGACCGGATATTTGTTCGATATGTTCGCCTACGAGGTAAACTCAAATTAGAAGATCGTTGGGAGAAAGAAGTCTATGTGGTAGTTGATCGAGCAGGATCTCTCCCTGTTTATACTGTCAAGCCTGAGACAAAGAATAGTCCATGTCGTACTCTTCATAGAGATTTATTGTTGCCTTGTGGGTTTTTGACTGAAAACCTTGATATACATGTTCCTGAAGAGATCTATCGGTCTAACAAGAAAATCAAAACATTCCCCGCTGTCTGTTCTGTGGATACAGATGATGACCACTTGTCTGATACTGGCTATTCTGTTCAAATACCAGCTGAGTTTCGGTTTGAAGATGTGGTTCGAGCTGTTTCATTGCCAGAGTTTCCCCACAGAGAGCCAGCAACTACAACTGCTGTGTCAAATGATGTGGATTCTGTGGTTTCACCTAAACTCATCACATCTCCTGAGACTCATTCTGTTGAAACCACACTGTTTGATGAAGGGACAAGATCCAGTTCCTCTGGAGAAGGAAGAGTTGAGGGACCATCAGAAGAGTGTTTATCATGTGATCCTGTGGAATTGTCTGAAGAAAACATGTCTCATACTGAGCAGTTGTAAAGTGAGCCATCTGAGTCATCTCCAGGCTTTGATTCAAATGGTAGTGACACCAACGTTAGACGTTCAATGCGAGTACGTCAACCTCCATCTCGGCTTCAGTATTCAAAGTTGGGTAATCCTTTAAGTTCCGTTGTTCGAGCCTTATTTCATGGGTTGTCTACTGCTTATACTGAGGCGTTAGAAATTTCTTCACGAAATTCTGTTTAAAATTTAGAATACTTGAATTTCCTTGCAACGAGACGTGCAGAGTTAAAGGCGGGAGGGTGTAACCCATGGTTATTTTAACAATTTTTTCCTTTTTATAAGTTGCCCTGGGTAGTTTTTCCCTAGTTATTTTTACTCTTAGTTTCATGTCTGTTTTGTAAATCTCATGAGACTTTGGAACTCTCGCAAGATTTGGGAAAGTCCCATGAGATTTCAGAGAGTATAAAAAGGGGGAAAACCCAAATGTTTGTAAACAAGCCTTTGTGAACAAAGAAGCTCACGGTTGCTGCAGCTGAGGGATGTGCTTTGGAGAGGATCATGATTTATATGTGATTGTAATCTGGGAACTGGCCAGGTCCTTTGTCTGCGAACATCGATTTGATGACCAGAAGCTGTTTCTTTTTCAACTTGATGGCGAGCTACCAGTAGGCCGAGCCCAGGCCTAGAGAACCTAACCATGTCTTGCTGGTGTGGTAGGAGCTACTGCAAGCTGTTGCCACAAGCCAACTGCTTTGGAGACCTAAAATGGAACCAGTTTGATCTTTTTGGACTACTTCATATCTAATGAACTCAGTAACGGCCAATGTTGCTGGCTCAACTGGAATGAACTTCTTGGACAGATATGAGTACAGGTTTAAGACTCTCTGTATTTCCAATTAACTTAATGAAACTTTGAAGTGCGCTACTGTAAATATTGTAAATAACTGAAAGAAACATAATACAACACTTTTGGTTGCACAGAAATCTGGTTCTTTTGGTTTATTAAGCACAACCCAACCTACATCCTCCCTGAGCGAATTTAGTCTTCTGATCGTTGTAGCTATCTCCATTTCAATAAGGTTATTTACACAACAATTTTTATATTGATAAAAGGCAAATGCTACATTAGGTGTGGTTTTTTTTCCTATTACCTGTTTTTTGACTCTTGACTAAGGATCAAAACACATGTGAGCACTCCACCCCCCCCCACACACACACACCTTGTGTATCTGTTTCTTATCTGCTATGTGGTTGCGCCACAAAAGCTGGCTTCAGAAACCACAGTATGTCTGGATCTGTGATGTGTAACAAATGTTTGTATGTCTACTCTTGATGGGGCTGTACTGAAATGCATTACCCCTTGTGTGATCAATAAAATATTAAAATATTTCTGATTCTGATGTGAACGCAGTGAGCGAGACATAGTTGCTGGTTGTCATGCTTTTTAATTATTTGAGCAGAAAGAGATCTGAAGAGGAGCGGGAAAGAAAGACAGGTGCTTGCAGTGCTTGTCAACAACAGATGGTGTTATCCTGGAAGTTACTATGAAATGTCATCGCTACATCCCGAAAATGTAACTCTTAGAAGTAAGTTTAGCATAAATTCCCCTCTCACACACCCGTGGGCGGTTTCCATCCATTCCAAGCTCGGGTACTCTACCAGAGGCCTGGGAGCTTGAGGGTCCTGCACATTATATTTGCTGTTCCAAGTACTGGGCTTTTCTGGATTGAGATATGTGAGGATAGATGGATATACGCTAATAATGACTGGATATAAATTTCTTCCTGAAGGACTCCAAGTGGCCCCAAACTTTTCTGGATGAGTAAATAAATGTTGACCTGGCATCAGCCAGATATATGTTTAACCCTGCCCCGTGTCAAGCCTACACATTTTGATCTGAAACCTTTGCAGCAGAAACCGTCGGAAAGAGGGAGGGCCATCTGGTAGAATACTTTGAGCTGATTTGAAGGTAGCGCCCGCCTGGCACTGGCTTCTACGTGAGCATCAACAGGCGCAGCCATATTTGTTTTACTTTTCACAAAGTGCTTCCCTTTACTCACTTTTCAACAAAGAAATAGTATCCAGTTCCTGTAAAACCAATTCAATAGCCGAGTGTGCGAGTGTCAGGCGGTGCGGCCATGTTTGTCTTAACTGGGCAGTTGATACTACAATGCTGACAAACGATTGGTCCGGTGAAATATTGGTCGGAGGTCGGAGTGTTTTGATTGGAGAGGTCCAAGATATATTCTCCTGAGTTTGGAAAACTCCAAATCTCGTGAAAATCCATTGTGCAGAGCAAAGTTAAAGAAATGTAATACATGCTATAAATATTGTCCAGGTTGGAAAAAAATGAAATTTTCCCTTTAAGGGCTTTATACACAAGGAGGATCTTAAATTATATTCTGGTTTTAACAAGTAGCCACTGAAAGAAAGCTAAAACAGGAGAAATATGATAATGTTATTTAGAAATCTTGCTCCAGCAAATTTATTCCATGCTGTCGGCTTATTCTACAATTTGTAAACATATATAGGTAAAAGCACTGAACCGTGTGTTACTCCATAAGTAACCCTTAACTGTGAAGAACATTTAAAATGTACAAATATGATTTAAACAAAATGTTGTGCTGTTCCTTTGCCCATTGCAACATCTTTAAGCCTTTCTAAGAGAATAATTTGTTTAACTGTGCCAAAAGCAGCACTGAGATCTATCAAAACCAAAACAGACCTAGTCAGTTTAGTAGGAATCACAATCATGGGGTAAGACTGCTGACCTGACGGTCGTGCAGAAAACCATCATTGACACCCTTCAGATGGAAGGAAAGCCTCAAATTGTAATGCAAAAGAAAATGGATGTCCCAAAAGGATGTATCAAAGCACATCAAGAGAAAATTATGTGAAAGGGAAAAGTGTGGAAAAAAAGGTAGGCAAGCAGCCATGTTGACCGCAGTCTGGAGAGAATTGCCATTAAAAGGCCATCTAAAAGTGTGAGGGACTGAAAAAGGAGTGAACTGAGACTGAAGTTAGTGCATCAAGAGCCCCCACAAAGACAGATCCTGAGCATGGGCTTTAAATGTCATATCCGTCTTGTCAAGCTGCTCTGGAAAAGCAAACATCGGGCGTGCATTACTTAAGCTAAGGAAAAATAAAAGAAAACCTCCAAACTTTGCATCTCATTTGAAAATAAATATCCCAGAGCCTGGTGAGGCACACATGGAGAGGCACACAATAAAAGACGCTTGAAGTGCAGTGTGAAATTTCTAAAGTCTTTATTGGTTTCCGAGCGCTGCCATCTACCATGATATTTTGGGCCATTTCATGCATCCTTCCGCAGATGAGCTTAATGGAGATCCTGACTTCATTTTCCAGCAGGACTTGGCACCTGCCCACAGTGCAAAAAGTACTAAAAACTGGTTCAGAGTCCATGGAATTACCATAATTTTCAGACTATTGAGATAACATTTTGTACAGATACATGCCAAACCTCATTATACTCAGGACGTTTTCATGTTGCAACATGAAATATTTACATAGAAAGAAAGTTTTTTTTGTTTTTGTTTTAACACTTGCTTTGTTTTTCCTGCTCTGCTTAAAAATTAAAACTTACTTTAGCCTACCAGAAAAGTAATTGGTGGCAATCTTCATCTTCCTCTTGCGCAGTAAAGCCAATGAAGTAGCCTTTTTCAGCCTATATCATATATTAGTTTCACCTTGTTGAATTACTGAAATAAATTAACTTTAGCTAAATAATCTATTTTTCATGTTTCACCTGTACATTTTATGTTGAAGTGACAACACTTGTTTTACACAAGCTTTGTTTGAATATTGGTCAGCGGTGAGCGTGTTGTGTCACTTGGAGATTGTGAATATATAGTAAAAACCATACATCATTAATGTCACTACTTTACTCTGTTCTAACATGCCGTATGTTGTAATTTATACTTTTGGGATTGAAATTTGCACAAAGTGCATGCATTTTGTCTGGTTTACATCAACAGCATTATTTTGTAAATAATAACTTAATTACCTTAATATTGATAAAACTATTGATGAGGTTCAATGCATTAATTAATTAATTAAATCTAAACTGGGGCACTATTCCTTACAATTCAGGAGAATGTTAATATGATCCAGACTAACTCAGTGTCTTTCAAAAGGAGTGAGTTCAGACACCAACAGTAATTTCACACACCCCTAATAAAATGAAGGACATTCTCTTTAATATATAACTAGGTTTATTAACACAATTGATTGACCTTACAGCCAACTCACTGTGTCAACAGCCCATCTATTCTAAACCATGCAGCCTACAAACTAATATTAGAAAGGGAATATTATAGGCAACCAAACACCAACTAACACTGACAGAATTAGAAAAAAAAACTGTTTCAGAGCATCAATACAGTGCGTGTGTGTGTGCGTGTGTGATTGTGGGGGGGAATCTGATGCTTATCATTCCGTAGGCTGAATTATATTCACTCTTAGCAAGACATTCAATGCTTCAAGCCACAGTGCCGACAAAATGAAAGAAAATTATTTTAGGCCATGAGAATATCATTAATAACTTTCACCAGTGCTGTTTCATTGCTATGAATAGCTCTACAACCTTCCTGAAATTCTTCAAACAGGTTGTTACTGTTAAGATGCTCACATATTTGATCATCAACTATTTTTCTAAGAATTGGAACAGATTCTTTACTTGTTCCAGCATTGTCTGATAAAGTTCTACTGTAATGAAATTTTCTTTCAGATTTGGGAAGGTCAGTTAAAGTAAATTTAAAAGTTATCAAAAAATGGTCAGACAGATCTGGGTTATGTAGGAGGACTGTTACTTCCTCACACTACTCACAATCCTTATGTCAGTAAAAGATCCAAATTTTGCTAACCAGAGTGTGTGGTTCCATTAATCTTCTGTGTAAAGCCAATTAAAGGTTGAATATAGAACATGAAAACCAAAGCGACATCTAGTGTGTTGAGGTTGTAGTTGCGATAACAAAACGCCGTCTAGATGCCAGTTTGTAACCAGCCAGCATCATGTCCAGCGAAAAATCTTACAGGGTAAGGACTATTTGGAACTATAAGTTTAAAATACCAAACGAAAAATAATTATAACAAAATATGGTTCAAAGGCAACAATCCGTTTTTGTACCTGTCCTCTCTGCATCTTATTTCGGTAGCTGAGTAGTATCCTCCCCTGCTCTTGGTCATGTCCTCTATAAACGTCATAATTTATACTTTAGAATTTACAAAAAATCCAACAGATTTCATAGCGTGCGTATTTGACAGCTAACTTTAGCCGTTAGCAAGCTTTCTTACCTTTCTCTTTGAGAAACGTCGCCATTTCCGCGTATGTTTTGATGCTGTGAAAGTTTTTCATTTGTGTCCATCTGTTGTAGGCTTCACCTAAACTAACTCTGGTTTTAGATATTGTAAGGTCGCTCCTCTTCTGACAAGGATAATGAAGTTTATGGGGCTTAGACACAGCAGCTTAACGTACCCAATGCTCCATTTTCTACAGTAAATGCTCCAGGCAGTTGTTTACAAAAGTATTTTGCAACCAGCAATGTTCCACTGTTGGCTGGAACACGTAAATATAAACAGAAAATGATCAGAAAAATGTATATTTTTTAATGATTTTAGATAAAATATAACGTTTAAAGGAAAGGGTGCACTTTTATTCTGCACATCTCTAAACTTCCCGTTGAAGTAGTACTTTTTTAAAGAGATAGCTTTGAAGAAAAATGTTCCATATTCAACCTTTAAGTCTAAGATAACATTAAAGGCTGAAGTTAAGCTATCACTTTCAGTGTCCACATTAATATTGAAATCCCCTGCTATAATGACCCTATCAGTATGGAGGACTACGGGGGTCATTGGAAAAGCAATACAGCATTTTGACGATAACTGCTTAATTGTGAATTAAAAATATAGATTGCTAAATATAATTTCAAATTCAACAATTAATCCATACAAAAAAAAGACAAATTTGAAAAACATTTTGTAATTACACATTTTAATTTTAAATACTAAAGAGGAATTGCAAATTGTATTTATTATTTCATTATTAAATACTGTGATTTGAAAATGTTTTTCAAATCCTATTTCAAAATGGAGAATTAAATAACACAATTAATAAATGACATTGTAAATATCTTT
The DNA here is from genome assembly GCA_028564705.1 of Apricaphanius iberus. Lineage (NCBI taxonomy): Eukaryota > Metazoa > Chordata > Actinopteri > Cyprinodontiformes > Aphaniidae > Apricaphanius > Apricaphanius iberus. Next base: position 1,353,384 of record JAPXFQ010002332.1, on the reverse strand, counting down.
CCTTTTCATACATTTAAAAACGTTATTCCCTTTTCTAAATCCGTTTTCTCTTTCCATCTCTCATTTTCAAATCCTTTTTGCAATCGCATTACCTAAATGGTTTACCCTCCCCTTTTAGCATTCGTGTGACCCTCCTGGTCCCTGAGAACACTGAAAACCAAGTTCAACCAATCACAGCTGCTCCTCGAATGTAACCAGCTCTCTCATTGGTTATACAGCCACATTTGAGTGGAGCTTGCCGAGCTGAAATTATATTTAGCGATCTATATTTTTAAATCACAATTAAGCAGTTATCGTCAAAATGCTGTATTGCTTTTTCAATGACACCCGTAGTCCTCCATATATCAGTACTTAATACTAATAGGGTAAAAATTCTAAGATCTGATCCAGAAATTGAGAGTAGGGGCCTGATGGATGTTACAAAACTACAAACAAGAGGTTTTAAATGTTTTGAAACTTGGATGATGAAAAAAAAGTATTTTAAGAATTTATTTATATGAAGCCCATCAAATAGCAAGGGTTTAAAAATTGATCAAACCAAAGAATATATAGATAATAAATAATATATATAATAAATAATAAATATATATAGATAATAAATACAAACAAATATAGATTAGTAGATAGAGACCAATCATTTATTTATATATTTTCAATTAATCTATTGTACATTTCATTAGAATGTTTTAGAGTATGAAACACTGAAATATGTATTTATTGTGCTTTTTTGATTAACTAAGCCTTTTAATTGTCAAGACCAGAGTTTCATCTCATCTTTTTTTAAGTAACAAGATAAAGCTACATGAAAGCTACATAAATCTAAGATAAAGTATTAGATGTTCAAAAGAACTTTAGCTAGTAATTGATTAATTAATTTGTAAATCTGAATGAAAGATGGCTGCAACTCCTGTTCCTCGGCTGCTACTTCTAGGAATATGAAAATTTAAATTGGAAGGAGTTGACTCATTTATACTAACAAAATCCTCCTGCTGTAGCAAGGTTTCTGATACACAAAACAAATCCATTTATCACATAGTCATCTACTACTAAGTCTTTGAGAAAAGGGTTCTAATTTTCAATAAACCACATTTAAATACGTTATTTTTATGTTTAATCACATGTTATATTCTTTCTCAGCCTTCCTTTGCCTTTAGGTATAAGGAGCAGTTTCCTACGGACGGCTGGAAGGTCTATGAGCCGACAGCAGAATACAATCGACAGGTAATAACATCAACCTCTTAACTTTAAAAGGAAGTGGTGGGGGGCAGTGTGAAATAACTATTTTGCAGTAGCACATCTATGTTGGTGTGAATCACTTTTTTTGGTTTTGTTTAGTCTGGTACTGTAACAGTGAGGCTGACAACAAATTTTCCCCACAGGAATATGACCAGATTAAGACAGGAAAGCTTGAGTAAATTCTCAATTATTTTATGCCATGCCCCCTCAGAGAACAGAATTTTTTTTAATGCCACCCCCAACCCCCCCACTGGACTGATGTCTGAAAATATTTACTTTTTAATGATACAAACCACTGGCACACTTAATACAAAGTATAGCGATTACAAAAAAAGATTATTTAAGTAAGTTGCAACTAATGCAAATGGTTGCAGCTTATTTTATTGTTTTAGGTCTTACGATTTCCAAGTTCATTTTACTAACTCAGTTAGTAACAATAATTCAGACTGCTCGGTCTTTGTGATGCTCAAAACAGAAACTCAACTGACTGAGATGTGTATTTTTAGATTAAACTGTATTATTTAAAGCTTCTTGAATAACTGATCTTTGGTTGCTTGTCAGCTTCATCAGCTTATTACTTTTCAAAAAGGGAGGCTACATAAAATCTTCTATGTCACCTGTGCTGTTTTTCTTTTCAACTCTAGAGCCCTATGAAATCCAATTAATCATTTTAGAAAAAGCTTTATTTCAAAAGTTCTACTTTTTCGTTAGTTATTTTTCTTTTTTTGCTGTCAGGTTCAGTCTACCTGCATGGAGAGGAGGGCTGTTAACCCTGCTAAAAACAGGCAGCTACAGGAGTAGCAGCTGGCAGATCACTACAAAACAGTGTGTGAAAGGCAGATTCCATCTCCCTTTCACACACTGTGGATTTCTTCTCCGTCTGTAATTTCTGTCCTGCAGAAGAGTCCGGATATATAATATGCTGGTGTACAATGTGACAAATATTTATCAGTACATCATGCTTGTTTTCATTATCTTAACATCGTATTATTTCCTGTTAGCTGTTCTTTGTAAGACGGGTAATACAGTCATTATTTTAAAATTTCCATTACAGTTACTGATTTAGCAAACATGAAATGGAAATTAAGATGAGTAACGTATACTTGATCTGAGTGACAAGTTCCTTTGACATGTTTCTCGATCCCAGTTAATGTATTTTAAATGAATACATTTAAAACACTGGTAACAATGAAAAAAACCCGGGGGCCTCATTTATAAGAAAATGTGTAGAATCTTTATTAAAGGTCTTCTTAATCTCTGCAAATACATTTTTGCCTACCAATTATCTGGATTTATTACCCTATGTCTGCATGCACAGCTCCACACCCTTCCTACAAATGTTTTCAGGTGATTTTGCATCCTTTCCAAAATCCCCTGGCATTTCATGGGTAATCGTATCAATCTACAAAAAAAATAATCTAGAATGAATCAAAATGGACTTAGATAATGTAATTTCACTGAAACTGAAATCAAAATGTGGGTGAGATCAGAGTCAGAGTCCCAGAAAAATGTTTTGAGGATCTTTGATGATCAGAGTGTTGGCTTCACTAATGAATAGAAGGCCTTAGAAGGCATAGAGTTGTTCGAGCAGTGAATGCTGTGATGTGATTACCATTATAGTTACTGATCTAGCAAACATGAAATGGAAATTAAGATGAATAACGTATACTAGAACTGAATGACATGAACAAGTTCATTTGACATGTTTCTCGATCCCAGTTAATATGTATTTTAAATGAATCAATTTAACACACTGGTCTAAAAGTGAAAAAACCTGGGGGCCTCATTTATAAGAAAATGTGTAGAATCTTTATCAAAAGTCTTCTTAATCTCAGCAAATATATTTTTGCCTACAAATTATCTGGATTTCTTACCCTGTGTCTGCATGCACAGATCCACACGCTTCCTACAAATGTTTTCAGTTGATTTTGGATCACCTTATAACTCATAATATTCAAGGTTATCAAAGAATTGTTGTCGATGCTGACGGCTGGGGACAGGAAGGATTTCCTGCAGCGATTTACACTACATTCAGTCAGTCCTGCACACATTCACATGCTGATTATAGTAAGCTATATTGTTACCACAGCTGCCCTGGGGCAGACACAGACGCAAGGCTGCCATACAGTCGGCATCAATTGGCCCTCAGACCACCACCAGATCTGTTGATCAATTCTGCTTGTTTTTAACTAATAAGATTTAATTTGGTTTTCAAGACAAATGGCCTGATTTATGAACAGTTTGTGCTTGTTAAAACCCGTGCAAATTGCACAGCATCGCTTAAGGGGCTGATCTATCAACACGGCGCAGACTCATTGCGTCTGTCAAACCAGCAGCAACACACAAGCAATTCATTTAGCACTTTTGCCCTTGATGAATGTGCATTCTGAGTATTTCTGTAAGAAGACGCAAAATATTGGGAGGAGAATGGGCAAAAAAGTAGGCATTACAGACACAGTGTGATTTATTAAGCATAAAAATGTTTGTGCCGTCTATTTTTAGCACTGTTTAAAAGCATGTCTTAATTTTACGCTACCACATTCAACGTAAGTTTTTTTGCCAAACATCTTTGCCATTATCAGGAATCTTGATAAATCAGGCCCCTAGTCTTTAAATCCTATCTTTATATGTAACTTTTAAAGATAAAGATTTTCATATTTTACTCTCGTATCCACTTATTTTCCTTGTGTTTGAACATGTTCCACCAGGGTCTTCCAAATGAGAGCTGGAGCATCAGCAGGATAAATATTCACTATGAGTTGTGTGATACCTACCCCTCCATCCTGGTACTCCCCAACAACATGACAGAGGAAGAAATAAAACAGGTGGCGTCGTTCAGAGCCAAGCATCGGATACCGGTCAGTTATCTTTTTAGAAGCTTGTCCATTTTTACTGGAAATAATAGTGACCCATGTAACTTGGAGGGAAAAAAAGGGTTACCTAATATTTAAAGGATTTCTGTATTTTTTGTCGTTTTTGATATAGCTTGCATTTTTTGAAGTAAAGGATTAAAAAACGTATAACAAAGATTAACCAGTTATTAAAACAACGTATTAAACACTGTCATGTAGTAGTTGAAGGACCCCGGGTGCAGAGAGGTGTTTAGAGTTGACAAAACAAATTGTTTAATAATGGAAGTCCAAACAGGCAGCATGGAAACAGGAGAGCACCGATTGAAAACACAACGAAGACAACATGAACTGTTGAAAAGGATCAGGTGAAAGATATGAGGATATATTTGTATACTTGTATATATATTATGTACTTGTATATTTACACAAGGGAAGTACTCAGGGAGACCATCAGGAAAACTGTTGGGGACATTTAAAGGTGTAGGGACAGACAAAGACAGGGACAGATATCTCATCATGAATTTACCCTCTCCCTAAACGTGCGTCAACTGATGACCAACAAAAAAAGCCAGACCAGAGCAGGGTGACGGGGCCCAGGACAAATACAGAAGCCCTCAATCAAAAACTCTGGCGGTCAGAAAAAACCCATGAGCTGAGCTTAGGGGGCCTGCCCTTGGGCCGACAGAAACTGGCAAAAAGTTCAGGTGGCTGGCCATGAGGCATGTGGAAACCATAGAGGTGGAGCACATCTGGAAGCCACTTAGACGCAGTGGCAGACTGGGACTAAAAAACATCCCTGGACTTTGACTCAGCCCAGCCCACAACAGATGGACATGAAAACCCAACAGCAACAGGCACGGGTCTCAAAATACTTAAATGTTAACCCTTAAATCTTAACCCCCCAAATTATAGAATTATGACTGATATTGACTAAAAGATGTGTTAAAAGAAGTGTAGAATACTCACTGAGAAATAAACAACACTCTGTTCAAATATCTCTCTGCTGAACAATATGCAGAAGAGGTAACTACATAAAACACACAAAAACAAATGGTATGAGTTAGTAAATGGTACTAATCTAACTCTTAATATAGTTGATTTTAGTTGAAAGCTTCTTAAATTAAAATAAATAATCTGCCAATGAAAAAAGACCAATTGCTCTTGATGAGAATTCTACAAATAAGACATATACTCTAAATCAGTGTTTCCCAACCCTGGTCCTCAAGGCTTCTTCTTCTTCTTCTAGTTTTACGGCGGTTGGGATCCAGCGTTAGGTGTATTATCGCCCCCTTCTGCTCTGGAGTGTGGACCAGACAATAGGTTTATCCCCATACTCACACCCCTATTAAATTCCTATATATTTCTTTACTTCTTCAAATCCTATAAAAAAGTGTCTCTCAAAAACCTCACCACTATCCTGACCCGTGCTCTCTCACTTGCTTTAAATATTTCTTTTAAATTGAATTCTTGAACTCCTAACTCCCTAACATTATTCCTCATCTCCTCCCTCTGTGCTTCATATGCCCTACATTTCAAGATTACATGATACACTGATTCCTCTTCTTCCTGACACCTTTCACACAGTCTTGTGAGATTCTTTCCAATGAGTTTAAGTGATTTATTCAGTGAACAGTGCCCTAGTCTTAATCATGATCACGACTTTCTCTCCTGTGTCCCTTTTCTAACCTAGTGACTCTGATATTATTTTGAATATTAATGTTTTCCTTTCTGCTCTCTATCCCACCACTCTTGCCACATTAGGTTTACTTTCCCCCAGATTACACTCTTAACTTCTGCCTTACTTATGTTTAATTCCATCTAGGGCTGCACGATTATGTCAAAAAAAAATCACGATTATTTTGATCAATATTGTAATCACGATTATTAATCACGATCATGCATCCAGTCCTGTAAAATATATATTTTTATTGCACCAATTACAAACGTAATTTTTTTTTTTGTTGTTGTTGTGAAAAATAAAACTTTAGATTAGAATAGATGATTAATAAAGCAAAAAAAAACTGACAAACACAAACAATTTATGGGAAGCAATTACAGCTTATACAGAAAAGGCCTTTGACATTCCCTGCATCCAAATACTTAGTATTTACTATATGCTACGTAGCAACTATTACTCACCTGTTAATGTAATACTGCATAGCAAACAATCGCGTAACAGGCATGAAATCAGACATACTGCTCCACCATTTTGCGTTTCCTTTGACCCATATGACTTCTGTTGACCCAGATGTTTACGTTACGTTCATCTGTGGTCCCGCCATCCTCTAGCCGTTATTTTGTCTGGTATGACTTAACAACTTAAATGTTTAATCAGTCAAAAAACAATTACAGTAATCAGTAACATCGTTACATGTACATTTATCTTCTGAAACTGCGGCGTGTCAATGGTTGACTTTTCGTCTGTAGCCATTTTTAGCTAGGTCCTTCTTCTTCTATGATTTCGGGGCGTCCCCTGCATTGTGGGATAGCGTAGCATCCACCGGCTGCTTACTGTGGCGGTAGTACACTTTCGGGAACTTTCTGCTTACTAGTCAGATCCATAATGGAGATTTGGACCTACTACATTGCTCAAATGCTCCCATTTTCCAAGCACTCCATCAGAACTTCTTTTGTAGGGTGAGAATCATTGTGTCCCTGCAAATTTACCTAGTAACTCCCCATCATCTGTTTCCTTCTCAGCTCCAGCGGCATTTCTCCCATCTCTACCTGTAAAGCAGGCACTGGCAATGTCCTAAAAGCCCTGCTACAGACTCTCAGTGCCTGTGCCTGAATTACATCTATTCTCTTTAGTTGAGATCTAGCTGCTGACCCATATGCAATACTGCCATAATCAAATACTGACCTGATCAATGCTATATATAGGTCCTCAAGGCACTCTCTCCAGAATGTCCAGCACTCTCTCCAGCATGTCCAGACGGTCAATCCGCCACTGCTCAGACATGTTGGGTATTTGAAATACATGCAGCTATTTGGCTATTAGTTGTTAAAGGCAATCAATAAGCTTATTAATTTAAGGAAAATGTTTATAAATGGGACCGAAGTCAGCAATTATATTAATAGCCAAAATATATTAGTCTCTTAGTTTAGCACCTGCCTAGCTGAGGCTGAGGTCAGTAACATGAAGAAATTAATTATATTATTCTATACGCCTGTTGAACATAAAACCTTGCTAATATATGTATGTAGAATAATTAACAAACACTGACTTTCCAAAATCCAAAAGTGTATTTAAAAAAGAAGAAAAAGACAAACATGTAATCACCCAATCTAGAACCCCCCCCACTTCTGATCGAAATAAATGAATAACCAAACATAAAAGAATATAATGAATGAATAAATATGCAATAAAAATTGAAACAATAAATTCTGATGTCACAGTTCTGGAGGAGTCTGGAACTGAATCTGCGCTAAGAGCACATGGCTTATTTTGCAAAACTGGAATGAAAGCTAAATTAGCTTACTAATTGTAATTAGTTCAACTAATTAGCACTACTGATTTATGTCTAAACCACTAAACAATGTAAGGAGAAATTAGAAACATTATTTGGATTAAGAAATGTTTTGTTTAAAAATTATCTTGATAAGAGGTAATTGACCTTTGTAAAATTGCTTCTATTATGGATTAAGCACAGCAGTAAACAATCTAATTTCAGTATCTTCATGCATTAAGGCTTGATAATTATCACAAAATGTTGAAAAGGTATTTTAAGTGCATTCCTGTTTTTTTTGTTATTCTTGAATTAACTAATTTTAACTACGAATATAACTCATTTTTTAAACACTTTTTTATCATAACTAAGTTTATAAGACGGGAACAAATCAAGACTTCTGAGTAACGTCAGTAAATACAAAGAAAAGTACTTTTATTAACCATTATATATATTTAAATTATGTTAGTAATCTAAATTAAAGGATTCTTTTTATGCTTTCTAATCTTTTAAACATTTTATGACCCTTTATTATATTAATGGTTGGTTTAGTTTTTCCAAAAAGCTGTTTCTAATTCACGCTACTCACCTATAGCTGAATGTAGACTGAGCCCAGAACACTGGAGCCCAGTCCAATCAGTGAGAGCTGAAGCCAGCAGGTCTATCCACTGTGTTTTTTAAAGCATTTTTTTATTTCTGAGGACGGGGTGGAGAACCGGTTATTTTTAAAAGCCACATGCAACTCTGGGTAGCTTTCCTGTGTCTCTCGTAACACTGATTCGCAGCAAGCCAGGGGAGGTGAATGCTGTTTAAGACAGCTGATAGTAGTGATTTATTTGGTTCATTATTGCTACATTTAGTGTTGTAGTGCATTGAGGATCAGTTTAAAACAGGATGGAACATTTACCTGAGCTACTGAAACATCTTTTCTGGAACAAATTCCTCCTTGATGTGACATATGACGAAGGTCAAGTTAGTTTTATGGCAATGGTAGGCTTTGGGACCATGAAAATGTATGTTGCTGCTCAAGGCATTTGCTCTTTTTGTGGTTTGAACGACTGGCAACCAAATAAGACCTCGTAATCCCACTAGACAACGAATCGATGACGAAATTCATTGCCAATGCTTTTTATTATCGAATTTTATCGATTTTATCAATTCGTTGTTGCAGCCCTATATTGAATGAATATTACATATATGGACTGAATTCTGGATATAATGAATGAGCCGTGAATATATGGAATGAAATCTAAATATATTGAATGAACCTTGTATTTTTGGAATTAAAGTCTGAAAATATTAAATGAACCTTGAATATATTGTATGAAATTGAATATATTCAATGAACCTTGAATTTATGTAATGAAAGTCTGAATATATTCAATGAACCTTGACTATATTGAATGAACCTTGAATATATGGAATTAAACTGAATATATGGAATGATCCTTGAAAATATGGAATGAAACTGAAAACATTGAATGAAAGTCTGACCTCAAGGATTATAGTTAATGTAGTGGATTACCATGACTGTCTGAATCCTGAAGTTGGCCTCAGTTTTGGATTCTGGAAATGGCTAAAATGTGACTCCAAGTGATTTCTCTATGTTTAAAGTGTCTGTGTACTTTAGTTTTTAGACTAGAGCAGATAAAAGATGTTAGGATCAGTGAGAAATTAGGTGGAATCAACCTTTGGCGGTTTTCCGAATTGGAGTCTAGAATCAGAAGCCAACTTGAGCTTCATGCTAGATGAACCCTGTAATCCTTGAAAACAACAGCTAAAAGAGGAAGCTCTGGATGTTACCCTGGAGACCGACAGCTGGAATGGGTGAGTTTAGATATTTCTATGTTGATAAATGTAGATAAAGTAGTCTATCCTGTTGTATGCGACTGTAAACACATTAAAACATGTAAACTGTAGTCAGCAGATTGCGGCTGGCTGGTGCTTTTAGCCTAAACAGTTAGGTGTGCTAAAATCTCTTTGTGTGCTTTATATTCATATAACATCAGTGTAATTGGGTTTATTCCAGATTACTGATTTAGTTTTTTGGGGGGGGGTTTCCGAATGCTGTTGATTCAGACACTAACACAAAAACCGAGGGAAGAAGCTACATTTCAGTGAGACTGAAGCCATGAATGCAAGATCCTCTGGATTTCAGTATTTCAATCCAAAAAACCAAATATCAAATGTGTATAACTTGTCACAAAAATGGCTCATGTGGCTCAAAACACGATGCTCTTTCTTTATCATTTTTTACATCCACTGTAATATTTTGAACACTAACATGCTTAAAATTAAATAAATAAATTAAACCTTGTGAAATGAATAGCAACATGAATAAATTTATAGCCTAATGTGACATTGTAAAAAAAGCTTCATTCATACAGCTTTTTTAGCTCATTAGTATGATATATTTTCCATTTTCCTTTAAAAATTTATCCATATAACACATTAATGAACTGTACATTTTTCCTAAAAATAATTTTTATTTTTATTTTATCAGTTTTTATTCCAAAACATCTGTTTCACAGTCAGTCTGTATTTCAGAATCCCGGTGGTTTCATTATTTTTTTTAAATAGTTTTCAGCCAAATTAATTTATCTGCTAGTCAGTGTCAGTGGATTCGACCTGAACTCTCAGTCGCCGGTTCTTAAATACGGATCATCCTGGATAGTTCTCACTGACTAGCCTCTAAAAAGACAATCAGTGCTGGCAGAAATACCGCCATCAGTGAGCCTTCTGGCCATTCATAAGATCTCTGTCTGTTGCGACAATTTGCCCAATCAGGTGCTTTCACAATAGATTATGTGGGGGTACAAGGGTGGCTGTTAATGTGCAGGGTTGCATATAAAGCGTGAGACCGTAGAGTCGGTGGTGAACAGAGAGAATGGATGGAAATAACTTTTTTTTTTGTATTCAAATTTAAGCCCAGTGTCTCAATCCTTTTTGGGAGCCACTCCAAAAGGTGGCCGTCCTTCACAGTCCCCATGAAGGACTAACTTGCAATTCAGCTCAAAAGGCCAGCAGCTCCCAGACCTCCTCATTACTCCAGTTTACCATCTCAGCTGATTCAGTTTACAAATGTGTGTATGTGTATATATATATGTAAACTCCCGATGTTTACTTTCATTTTAGATACTGTTGCCCACTAGGGCTCAGCCCACATACAACACATAATCTCGACGTCATTCTCTATTTCTATCAAGCTTGCCAACACGAATGCTGCAGTATTCAAACAAAGCCATAAGCATTCGTGAGACACATCTTATCAGGAATATTACCCAATATGCTGACGATTAATGTTTAAGTTCCAGCCAATGAGCATTCAGGTTCAACATTCAGACTCACTGGCAGATAACTCATTTGGCTGAAAATTGTCCTTTTTGAAATAATTAAGCCACTGGGAAAACACCTATTTGAATTTAAGGCTAGCTTTGTGAAACAGATGTTTTGGAATAGAAATAGATAGAAATTAAATAAAAATGGCATAAAACATAAAATATATTTTAGGGAAAATGTACAATTCAGTAATGTTTTATAAAAAATATATTAAAATTTAAAAGAAAAAGACAAATATTTCAATACTAATGACTTAACATTGTATGATTACTACAGGTGTTTATCTTTATGTTTTCTTGGATTTCTTAACAACGGGATTGTTTCTTTACAAAATGCATCATTGATTATTTTTCTTTCAGTTTATTGGTAGAATTGAGGAGATCTTGGAGATAATCTAGGAACTAAAGGAGCTGATGCTGCTCATTTAGCTCTCCAGCTGTAACAGAACATTGCATCATTACTGATTCTGGTATAAGTTTCCAACTTCATTCTAAGAATTCAAATATAATTTTTTATAACCTCACTGCTTTCTCTTTGAAATTTGAGTATTGAGTATTTTCAGAGTATTTTAAAGATGTTGTAAATTGCCTACAGATTAATTTTGTTGTGGATTACCATTATATACATAAACTTCATTTCCTGTAACCTGATTTTTTTATTAACTGAATTTATAACTAATCATATTTGTTCAGGAACTTAATAAAAGGGCATTTTTATTAGGACACTTGTTTCACTGGCGGTTCACCTTTTCTGTCTTTTGTTCCTCAGTATGACATGATTGTGTGGGCCACCCTTCCCCTTCATGTGTATCCACTTCATTTGCGTCTGGATTGGCACCTAACCAGAGAGCATCAAGGTGGACGAAGAGCCACAAGGAAACCCTTTTACCTGAAAGATGTTCTCATAACAAGAATAAAACATTCATCTAAGTTTCACAACTTTCATTATTGATTTTTCTTCCTGTCTAATAATCTGTGCTTAAACTATCTCAGCAGGTAATTCTGATCCATCCATCCATATTCTCAGACCCGGCGCCAGAGGGCATTACCTGGGGGGGCAGTGGGTTTTTCTGGGGGGGCTCAGTAAACTGTCTTTTAATTAACCCTTTTGCATGTTTATAAATATATCTGGTGGACATTACATACACATACTTCCGCGTCAAATCTACCGTTTTGTGTCACTAACTTGTTCTACATACCTTACTGGAAAGCTAAGAGTATTCATTGTTTGATTCAAATTATGTATATCAATTAAAGATGCAAACAAAAATTAAGACACAGTAGGCTAACCATTTTTACTGAGTCTCTAAGAAAATTATGTCCAACTCACTGTGAAAAAGAATGCAAATTATAGCTGTACTGGTGTTGCTATATTCTAGACTAATGAAGGAGCATTTCCACGGTTCCTTCCTCCCTGCAGTTGTCAGACTGTACAAACAAAACTGCTCCCGACGAACAAATGTTTACATCCGCGCAGTAAATTGCACTAAGCAACCAAACACCACCACTACTATAACTTGCAGATTATATTTACCAGTCTATATATACTATCAGTTTGGATGGTAATGTCGGTGGACAGCCATTTTCAGGTCTCTCCAAAGATGCTCATTTGGGTTTGGGTCAGGGTTATGGCTGGACCAGTCAAGAACGCTCACAGAGTTGTTCCAAAGTCACTCCTTTTTTATTTTAGGTGTGTGGTGAAAGTTTAACCTTTACTTGGCCGCATTCATCTTTCCTTCTATTAAAACCAGGTCTCCTGTTCCTCCAGCTGAAAAACACCCCCATAACATGATGCTCCAACCACCATTTTTCACTGTAGGGGTTGTTTTGGGCAGGTGATGAGCAGGGCCTGGTTTTCTCCAAACATACCACTTAGAATTATGGCCAAAAAGTTCAATCTCAAGCAGATTACTATGTTTTATCCACAATAACTACACATAAAAATAAAAAAAAGCAATTTTAAACTTAAAATATGAACAGTTCACCTACTCTAGGCTAAATTAGTCAAACTCCCTCTATGCGCATGGATCTGAATTGCACATAGGCAATTGCCTTGAATTTTGGACTTTGACTGATGACTGATGTTCTGAAAGCTGAATCTGTGCTCTACTGCCACACTGGAGACTGACTTACAAGCACTATTTCAGTTTCAACTGCTTCAACGGGAGAAAGTCTGGTAGCAAGCAGCACTTCTGTACAGGGGATTGGAAATACTCCAGGGTTTTTGGAGCAGGACTGTGTCTGCTCCAAAGGCTCTGTAACTCTTCAGCACACTCCTAGCTCATTGATAACGAGATGCCATGAAATTATGCACAAATACTCTAATAAGAATCTTTTTTTTTATTATGTAGTTATCAGTATTCCAAATGTCTAAACAAGTGGTCAGGGGTATGAATATTAATTTGTCAAAATGAGAGAAGCCTTTCAGATTTATCCGTCACGTTATAAGAAAACTCCAAACAAAAACAAAAAATTGGTCAAATAAGGGAATCCCTGCTTTTTATGTATTGGACGATACATCATATTACTTTCTTTGACAAACTCCTATTTGTTTAAAAGGTTTGAACAACAAGAAAATTGTTAATGAGAAGTTAGAAATTGAACAACTGAATCTGTTGTTAAAATGGGAAACTTAATTCCATAAATCATCAATTTCACCTTAGTAAAACTATTTAATAAACACAGATTCACAGTTATGGTAATCGACTACGTTACCCACAATCCTTCAGGCCTAAAGTTTCATTCCATATATTTAAGGTTCATTCCATATATCCAGTCTTTCATTCAATATTATTCAGACTTTAATTCCATATATTCAAACATATCAATATAAATATATAATATTTTCCTGAACAGCATACCATTTGTCTGTGTGTATTTATGTGTATATGTGTGTAAATTAATCATTTAATCGATGCATCGCCATGCGGACACAAACGATGCTGCATCTTGGCGGAATCCCGCCATAATCGATTATAACGTAATATAATAACCTGCAACCCACCCACATAGGGCTGACAACCGCAGCTTTGCCTTTGTTATGATCCACTGCAGTGATGGCAGTAAGGTAATATTTGTGCCACTAACGTGAGAACGCAATAATCAATATGACAGATGTGGGTGCAAACACATTAACAAACTAAGTCTTCCCTGCGCTAGCCTGCGACTGTGTGCTCACTCAACTGTCTCTCCCCTCGCACTCTGTCTCTTCCCCTCAATGCTGTGTCTGCTGGCGCGCGCTGCTCAGGTCTCTCAAACTAGATTCAGATTACTTTATTGATCCCACTAAGGGCACATTTCCCAAATGGCCGCAAAAAATTAATTGAACACATTGGCATGGGCCCGGACTGCATCCCGGTGGCAATGGGGCCGTCCGTTTCTCAGTGTACAAAGGGAAAATCAGTTTACAGTACAACCTGTCTAAGAACTTATAACAGACAAACAAACAATACAAACAGATCCAGGTCACTGAAGGGCATGCAGCCACCGTGCTGCGCTCTCATGTATGCAGACTGAAAGGGTATACGCAACGGAAGGGGGGGGGGACTCATCTGTATCTTAATTCCTTATTGAAGAAATCAAAAGACAGGTGATATAAAAAACACACATTTCAAAACTTTTAAGCACATATTCTGACATTGACAAAAACATATCAGGGAGTGGGGTGAGGTGGGGAATCTGGAACTGCAGTCCACGAGTTGATGCGCTACAACCGATGCGCACTATCAGCTGCTTCCTGAAGTGGGCGGATGTGTTTGAAGGACAGTGAGGATGCAGATGGTGTGTGTATCTGTTTGATGTGTGTAAGTGTGCATCAGTAAGTGTGGGACGAGGGTAAGTAGTAGTTGTAGAAGCATCTGTTTACATTCCTGATCCAGGAATTTTTACTGTGAGCCAGTTGAAGGTCACCATGAGTCCAAATAAAAGTTGTTATGTAAATTCCGATCAGCAGGATCAGCAGGAACCTGATCACCATAAGACAGAAAATCCAGATGTCCTTGCAAGTGGCATCCCCTTTGCCGCACCTTAGCATTGAGTGGATTTGATCAGTTGCATTCAGAGACCAGCTGACAACTTCCATGATTAGTTCGGTTGGGTTTCGGACAAGAATACAGAAAAATGCTCCAGACAGACACAGACAGAGAGCTCAGGGTAAGACACAGTTGGGATTGGAGTGGAAAAGCGTCTATCCTCGTTGAGTGCCGGAAGAAGAAGTAGTTTTGTTTCAGGAAGAAACGGTGGGCTGGCAACGTGTCCAGGGTGGACCCTCTCACCAGTTACAATGGACATAGGCATCCACACTCCCGTCACCCTGCAGAGGATGGATGGGTATAAATAATGGATGGATGGAAACGTAATGAAATTAACACTTGCATTTTGTAGTCTTCAGACAATTTAGGTAAGCATACAAATATGATTCATATTTTATGCATTTTTAAGCAATTATGTGATGTGTAAAAACTGCTTCTGTCTCATTTAAGGGACACCTATAATGACCTATATCCATCAATATCCTATAAATTTACTGTAGATCTTTTGACAAAGATCAAGATAAAAGACTATTTCACATAAAACCAGAAAATATAAAATAGTTGAAAGATTATAAAAATAAAATCCTCATAACGACTGTCTATCTGTGCTTTAAAATGTTAGGGTTCTCCTGTTTTGCTTTTCTTGGAGGTCCTATGTTGTGGTCAGAAAAATGTTTGATAAATAACAAAAACAAATGTCTGAAATCTATTTATTATTGTGATATTGAGAACTGTCAAACTCAGACATAAGTCAGAGGAAAACTTGGCTTAGTAACAATAAAAGATAAAAAAACAATGTGTAATTCAAGCCTGTGAGAGGGTCTGCCTTGAAGGCTCTCTTAAAGCCAGAAATCCTATTTGTGAGAATAAGGCAATAATGGAGCAACCAAGTTCTTCTGCCTTACCTGGGGGCATCTATATTGATTGCTGCCTTATCACGTTGCCCATTTTCTGCACGGGTGAGAAACGAGCCAGAGCATAATATAACTCTTCCGAACTGTGTTCTTGCTGATCTGCATCAAAGTTATTAACCCTCAGAGCTCTTCTGGGACAGACTCTGTTACTGCTATGTGTTGCAGTAAATCTGCCCAACCTTCTGGTCTGCAAAAAGAGTTAGTATTTGATTTTGGCAATTCAGCAGTGCCTTAGGAATAGAAGGAAAGAGTAGTACACAGTCTCCGTACTTACTATGATGTGTTCTCATGCCATGACCTTGAGTTTGGTCAAGCTACAAAGGTCAAGCACAAAATCAAGCTTAAGGATGAGGTGCCCTTTAAACAGCGGTCGAGACCTAATTATCCTAATGATTTTGTAGACCGTGACTTCAGATGCTTTTGGAAGCTGGGGTGATAAGGGAACCAGAATCCCCTTATTCTTCACCCATTGTTGTCAAAATGATTATCGCAAACTCAACTAACTGACAATAAAGGATGCTTATGTGCTCCCAAACCTTGAAGATACTTTCAGCCCTGTGCAGGTCCAAGTGGTTTTCAGTAATGGACCTTGAGTCCAGTTACTACCAAATTGAGATGGTGGAGGAGGACAAGGCCAAAACTGCTTTTGTCTACCCTCTGGGTTTTTATAATTTTAATACAATAAGGAATAGCCAATGCACCCAGCACTTTTCAGAGGTTAATGGAGAGGTGCATGGAGGACATTAACCTCAGGGAGGTATTGGTATTTCTTGACGACTTAATTGGGTTTTCAGATTCCTTGGAGGAGCATGAGGAAAGACTGCAACATGTTCTCCAGCAGTTGAGGAAAAATTGTTTAAAGCTTTTCCCGTCAAAATGCAGATTCTTCTAGACATGAGCGCGGTATTTAGGACATATTGTCTCAAGGGATGGTGTTAAAACTAGGGCCCGCCGATATGGGGCCCATGGATAATATCGGCTATTGGTAAAAAAAATTGCCAATAATTTTTTTTTATTTTTTGCAATTTATGCAATTGAGATACTTATCCAGCAGGTGGCGCCAGATTGATCATATCACGTTTTAGACAGGAGTGGAGCTTAATATAAGCTTAATGTTTGCCCGGTGGCTTTGTATTGAAAAGTCAGCGTGTAACAGGGTTTTGGTAACCTGCATATTTCCTTGCTAAAACTTAGATTTGTACAAATAAATGGCATACATGTAACTCCTTAAGTTCATATCTTGACTGGTGTGTTAGATTATATAATATATTAAATGTTTCTTTGCCATAAAAAAAGGCTTAGCAATGACAGCAGTAAATTCCTCAATAGAGACCATTTTAAGTCTACTTTCATAAACCGTAACTTAACAGTTTGCAACGCTTGAGAAGAAAAAAGCCAGGAAGAGCGCTACAATGTTTGTAACAAGGAGCGCAGTTCTTAAAGGAGAAGTTGGTAGCTGCGTGCTGTTTACTTTTACTTCAACAGGGTTTTTCATACATAGGAAGCTCAGCAGCGACCACCACTGTCTAATTTATTACTCCCACCGGCTCATGATGAGGATATAAATAAATAAATACTTTCAGCTCTGCTGTCTGTCGGGTCCATGCGCTCAATAGTCGGGATTTAACTGCAGTTAGATAAACGCAGCAACAGTGCTGGTTATGCGCTGTTTCGATTGCACAATTTTTTTCCTAAAAATTGCCTGGCGACAAATCTGGCGACATTTCTGACCACCCTTTGTTGCTTTCTGTGAAAATTTGTCACCGATATTCCCTACAGATTAGAGAGCTGTCTTGTTCTTCATGTTTGCAAAAGTTTATCTGCATTATAAACTGCATGCACACCTGGTGCATTCAAGAAACGTTGTGTGTTCTGTGTTCTTTTTGAAAAGCATTGCTAAATAAATTGTATTTACATTATTTGGAATCCAGTGAGTTACTGAGACTGTTATTTGGTGTGTAGAATAGAAAAGAACAATCCTTTGTTCTCCCACAAGTAGAAATTCAGTTGTAACAGCAGAAAAAGCAAGAACAGAACACAATTAAAGAGGCCAGAAAAAAAAAACATTATTAAACATAGTTACAAAAACAGAGAACTGTGCCATTATTAAGAAAAAAATACAGATAAAGCGACATAACCAGGTTGTAATGTGCAACAGAGCAGGATACTTAAAGATGTTTAAATAATTAAAAATCTTAAAAAATATGTGCAGAATAGATCAGGGAGAAATATATGAGCATCAAAATGGGTAGAGAAGGCAGGGTTTAAGCTTTTTCTTTTATTTTTTTATTGGAGTTTATTGGCCATTATATCGGCTATTGGTCTTCCGTATCGGACCCCAAAAATCCATATCAGTTGGGCCCTAGTTAAAACCGATCCTGAGAAAATTGCTGCCATAAAAACCTGGTCAGTACCGCAGACCCTGAAGCAACTCAGATCGTTCTGAGGATTTTCTGGCTACTTCCAGCGTTTCATTGAACATTATTCAAAGATTGTGAATCCTTTGAGGATAGGTCAAAAAAAGGATAATGGTGCTGGCAAGTATTTCAACCTTAAGGCACCTTTTGCAGAGAGGTGGACACCTGAATGCCAAGCAGATTTTGACTGTATCAAAGATAAACTGATTTGTTCTCCAGTCCTGGGGTTTGCCAACCCAAAGATCACTTATGTTCTTCATACAGACGCCAGCTCAACTGGACTAGGGGCTGCCCTGTACCAGGAGCAGCAAGGCAAGATGCAGGTAATTGCAAATGGGGGGGCTGTCACCCAGTGAGAGCAAATATCCAGCTCACAAGTTGGAGCTTTTGGCTCTCAAATGGTCGGTTGTTGACAAGTTTTACAGCTATTCGGATGGGAACTTGTTTACAGTGGTGACTGATAATAATCCCTTAATTTATGTACTTACCTCGGCTAAACTGGATGCGGCAAGCCATCGGTGGTTGGCAGCCTTATTCACTTTTGACTTTAGCATCAAGTACATAGCCAGAAAAGCCAACCAGGATGCTGACGGTTGTCATGACGACCTCATCAGTTCGTTTCAGACCACGCCTCTATTGAAGAGACAGAGCGGATCCAAAAGTTTATCTCACGGTTTCAGACATCATTCTCATCTGATCAGTGCTTGGATTCACATACAGTTGGAGCAGTGTATCACAAGCAGCTTTGTGATGAACCAGACAGCCAGTCACCCTCCATCACATTGGTTGAGTCTCTGGTAGTTCATGCTAATCCTGTACCTGATGAGTATGAGGAAGAGACATTTGGTCAAGCGACAGTGCCTCTGTTCTCAAAATCTGACCTCAGAGAACATCGGGAATCTGACCCTGTCATAAGTCATGTTATTCAGTTGTTGAAATCAGGAGTTAATGACACACCCAGGGTCAAGGATAACTCTCCTGATATAAAGTTGATGCTTAAACAGTCTAAGCGTTTTGAGATGAGAGACGGTCTTTTAACTAGAGCACGGCAATGTCATCGTCAGAATGTTTATCAGTTGGTTCTTCCAGCAGTCTTAAGACCAACTGTTTTCAAGCTACTCCAAGATGATATGGGTCACATGGGATGGAAGCGTACTCATGACCTAATAAGATCCAGATTTTATTGGCCAAGATGGATGACATTGAGACTCAGATCAAGGCCTTTGGGCGTTGTGTGAAAAGAAAATCTCACCCTGAAAAAGCAGCCTGTTTGGTCAGTAT
The DNA here is from genome assembly GCA_028564705.1 of Apricaphanius iberus. Lineage (NCBI taxonomy): Eukaryota > Metazoa > Chordata > Actinopteri > Cyprinodontiformes > Aphaniidae > Apricaphanius > Apricaphanius iberus. The sequence goes on along the minus strand of JAPXFQ010002332.1, from coordinate 1,333,866 downwards.
CAGAACATCACAACCAATGGACTCGGTGTGTATGGATTTTTTGTCCCCGGAGCCTGACAGTACGAATACCAAGGACATTTTAGTCATCACCGATCATTTTAATAAATACACTGTTGCTATACCTACACATGACCAGAAAGCCACAACAGTTGCTAAATGCCTCTGGGACAACCTCCAGGTTCACTATGGATTCCTAGAATGTCTTCATATCATGACCAGGGCAGATGTTTTGAATCTCATGTCATTAAGGAGCTCTGCACCATGGCAGGCATAAGGAAGGTGAGAACTAGCCCTAGCTATCCTAGGGGAAACGCAGTCGAGCAATTTAAACGCACCCTTCTCAGTATGCTGGGAACATTAAAACAGGAACAGAAGGTTCACTGGTGTGACTTTAAGCCGCTTGCTTATGAATACAACTGTACCAATATGAGGTCACTGGGTTCAGTCCTTATGAACTGAAGTTTGGGCAACAACCTCGGTTACCGGTTGACTTAGCCTTTGGGTTTCCAGCGAGAGATAATGAGTTAGTGCCTCATTCCCAGTATGTCAAATATCTCAAAGCCTATTTGGACGAGAGCTATCGTCTTGCCTCTGAGAATTCTGCGAAGATGGGTGAGCGAGACAAAAAGCAGTTTGATAAGCGGGTTAGAGATGCTGCTCTCCAAGTTGGTGATAGGGTCCTGGTTAGCCTGTGAATATTCTCATTCATCCAGGTCATGGTTATCTCAAGGAAATTTCAATTGAATGCAACTGGACTTGGTAATTTGTCTTGGAAGACATTTCACCTCTTATCCAAGAGGCTTCATCAGTTCATGCTCGCCGCTGACCAGGCTGGGATTGGTCCAGTCTTGGTTAGGAATCTTCGGCAGCGAAATAAATTTAACTTTCAGACAAATGGGAGTCCACTGTGTACCGTGTTTTGAAACAAATGGGGAACCTACCTCTATACACTGTTAGTCCACAGAGTGGCAATGGCAGCCCACACACTCTCCATCGCAATCTGTTGCTCCTATGTGGTCAGTTGCCTGAAATTGAAGTTGAAAGTACAACAAAACAGTCAAATAATCCCCCAAAACCAAGAACTACGCAGCACCCTACTCAGTTTCACGAGTCTTCTGACTCTGAGGATGAGTGTATTGGTGTTCAAGACTAGTTCATACAGAAACTTTCATTGGGGTGTATCTGAGGTCCCCGCTGTGAAGTAATGGCTGATTCAGATTCTGAAAAGGAGTATGTACCCTCTGATCAGTTGTTCATTTTTCCAGGGAGAAAGAAAGCGAAACTCAAACAGGTCACAGCCGGTCTCGTTCGACATGACGCTCCACAGCAGCAACAGGTGCAATACTGTTCGTCACACTCTCCCGCTGGGAGAAAGGTATGTGATCGGGTAGCAGGGGTGTTCATAACAACGGCAATCGTGACAGAAGAAGCAGGAATGTAAAAATCCAAGAAATAGCATGAGACGCTGTGGAAAACACAAGAGAAAACAGACTGCAAATAAGCTGGTAAACAGCAGTAAAGTTCACTTTCCCGCTACAAATGATGATGATGGAGAGGTTTGAATAGGGTTTGATGAAGAGTATATCAGACAATTTGATGAGCCTGTTGGTTTTTTTGGGGATGGATCTGTAAAATTCTGAGCCCAATAATTTCCTTTCTGTTGTTATATGTAGTGAATAGATTTATGGAGCCTCATAACAGGAAATTAATAATTCAGGAAATTAACAGATATGTCCACCAGTTCTTGGAAAAAATGCCAATAAATACAAAAAAACATATGTAGAAAATACATAGTCCTATATAGACAAATAAAACTATTCAAAATAAAGTTTTAAACTATGTAAAAACGATAAACGTCTGTAAATGTATTCCAAACCAATATTGCCAATGCCTGATGATGTCATCATATGCACATTAGATGTGCGAATTTGCTCCCATCACAAACTGTGGATACTGAAGATTTTTCTCGTTTACAGTATACATTTATCTATAACCATATTAAAGCTGCAACATTTTGAACTAGTGATACCAATATTGAATATTTTATAGAAAAAAACTGTTGTGATCCCCGGCGGGACCAATAGAGGGCAAGCTTAACACTCTGCTTGTTTGAGTGTGTGGTGAAGAAGCATGTGTAGTAGAGAGAAGCAGGAGGGGAGAGTCAAGTTATGCAAGCAGCGAGAGACCAAGTACAGACAAAATTAAACAGTGAAATTGGAGAGGAGAGAGAATAAGCTTTGTAAAAAGAAATGCTGTTGGTGTGATTGTCGCTGAGAGAAACCATGCGGAATGAACCACGCTGAGTGACGCTAACGGAGTTGGATTGGTTTTGTTTGCTGGGGAATGTCCAACTGTTTTTTTGAAACCCTCCAAATAACTGAAAGAAGATAATGGATTTGATGGCGAGCCAAGCCCATGTACGAGTTTCAGCTAAGGAAACGCATATATTGTGGCAGACCACAAGGGAGCTCCACTTACACCCAGACAACGGCATTTATGTATTAAAATTGTTTGTTTTTTTAATTCAAAAATGTTCAAGTTGGTTATGGCGCGAATGTTGCAACTGCTCTGATTTACCGTTGTTCTGTTGCTCAGTTGGAGTTGATTTAACGAGTTGAATTGATCTAGCTGTGTGTCATCCTTCCATTCCTCCCCATTGGTGACCCCGAAGGGGAAGCCAGCTCCTCTCAGGTGATGCCTGCTGCTGTGGTACATCAACCCGCATCCCCAGCTTCTTTTTCCATGGCTGTGAAGATACCAGACTTTTTGGCTGCATCCACCTTGTGGTTTTTCCACATAGGGACACAGTTTGCTCTTCGTGATATTTCCTCGGAACGACACAAAATACCACTATATGGTTGCCGCGCTGGACCCGCTATCCACCTACTGCCCGATATCCCTCCTCCGGGACCCCCTGCCCCGGGCTCAAGGGGCTGCTGCTCCGGCGCTACACCCTCTCCACCGCAGAATGGTCCAAGAAACTCCTCTCCATCTCTGGCCTGGGTGATGACTCAGTGCTGGAGCTAATGGAGAGCATGTTATCCCTGCTGGGTGGGGTTGCCGGCGGTTTTCTTCTTCATCCACCTGTTCCTCTGACAGCTCCCGGCTCCGTTGTGGGCCATCCTCACAAACTCCCCACTGCTGCAGCAGACAGACTACCGCTCACTGGCTGAAGAAGCCGACCGCATCCTCCTCGCTACCAGGAGCTTCACGGTCCAAGCGGTTGCTTCCACATCCACGGCGACACCTGCTGAGCCACCGGCAGTGTCATCGGATCCTGGTGAGCTGGGGTTGTTGCCCGGAGGCGCCGGGGGAATAACTGTCTGCTTCTACCACCAGCAGTTCGGCGCCAAAGCCTGGCATTGCCTCCCACCCTGCAGTTTCCATCCACCCGGAAACGATACGCCAACGCTCGGTAGCAGCCGCAGCCATTGGCCACAGTGAAAGGCTGCTTTTCATAGAGGACTCCGGGTCAGGGAGATGTTTTCTGGTGGACTCTGTTTCGCAGAAGAGCCTGGTTCCCCTGGCTGGCTCAGACAGACTGGCTGAAGGCTGCGGAAAGCCGCTGACTGCTGCTAACGGCTCCCCCATCAGGACGTTTGGTGAAAGATCGGTGACTGTCTGCTTTCAAGGTACAGACTGCCAGTGGAATTTTGTCATAGCCGCCAGTTCGGTTCCCATCATAGGCGCTGATTTTCTCTGTGCGCACGGACTGCTAGTAGACGTTGCTAACAGGCAGCTGATTGATGCTGAGTCATTTTCCTCTCTCCCTTGTCTGACGCGGGAAGCTGGGCTGTACATGCTAATGTTTAAGCTTGAGGGGATGTTTTTCAGCGCTTGTTGTCAGAGCTTCCTTCGCTGACGGTTCCCAACTTTTCCACCGCTGAGCTGATAATTGCTCTGGAGGAGTTTTTCAACATGGAGCGTTTACGCATCGTTCTGCGCTCTAGCAGTCCTTGGACTTCGCCATTACATATGCTGCCCAAGTCTGACGGTCAGTGGCAGCCGTGCAGGGATTTTTTCCACCTCAATAACGTCACGGTAAAGGATTGTTATCCGATCCCCCACATCCAGGACTTCTCTGGGACCGGCATCTTTTCCAAAGTGGACCTGATTCGGGGTTATCACCAGGTTCCAGTGCTTGCACAGGACGTCCCCCAGACAGCTGTAATCACTCTATTCGGTCTGTTCGAGTTTTTGCTGATGCCTTTTGGCCTTGCTGATGCTTTTTGGCAGCTGAAACTTTCCAGAGGTTGATGGATTCAGTCTTGTGCCGTTTGTTTTTCGTTTTCTTTTATTTGGACGACATCCTGGTGACCACCAGCTCTGATGAGCAGCACTTGTCGCTCCTCCGTCACGTTTTTCAACGCCAGGCGGTGCACAGCCTGATCGTCAACCCAGCAAAATGACAGTTCGAGTTGCCGGTCATTGACTGTTTGGGCCATCGCATTTCTGCCAGCGGTGCCTTCCCGTTACCCACGAAGGTCAGGCAGTGAATTTTTACAACTGTTTTATCCCCAGAGCAGCATGGCTTCTGCAGCTGCTTTACCGCGCGCTTAAAAATAAAAAGGCCATCTGTGGACTGGACCCCCGACTGTCTCCAAGCTTTTGATAATGCTAAATCTATGATGGCCAATGCCGCCCTTCTGGCTCACCCCTGTCCATCAGCCCAGGTGGCTCTGACTACATACGCCTCTGACATAGGGGTGGGGGCGGTTTTAGAGCAGCATGTCGGTGGGGTTTGGCAGGCGCTTGCCTTCTTCACCCGCACGCTGCACAACAATTAGCGTAAAAACTGCATTTTTGACAGGGAGTTACTGGCTCTCTTCCTGGCTAATTGCCATTTCTGTTTTTTCCCTGTAGGGCTGCACCTTCACAGCTTATGTTGACCACAAGCCTTTGGTATTTGCCATGTCAAAGGTTTCTGGCCCCTGATCTGCATGGCAACAGCGCCACCTTGCTGCTATCTCCAAATTTACAACAGACATTCAGCATGTGGCTGGCAAATCCAACTTGGTTGCTGACTGCCTGTCCCGTGCCCTGGTCTCAGCAGTTTGTGTGGGCATTGATTTCTCTGCCCTGGGTGCAGATCAGTACGGTGACGCAGACATCCTCAGGCTACATTTTGAGCCGACAGGCCTTAGGCTGGAGGAGAGGCAGGTGCAGGAAGGTGGTCCTTCCTTCCTCGATGATGTCTCAACTGGTTGTCCCCGCCCTCTGGTTTCTGCTTTGTGGTGCCGCCACGTTTTTGATGCCTCGCATTCCCTCTCCCATCCAGTTGTTCAGGCCTCAGTCAAGCTCGTCAGTTCTAAGTTTGTCTGGCCCGGATTGCGTAATGCTGTGAGGGAGTGGGCCGCAGGATGTTTCCCCTGCCAGCGTGCTAAGGTTATCCAGTGCACTAAAGCACCGTTTCCTATTCCGGGTCGCCGGTTCGATCATGTGTATGTAGAAGGGTGGACCCTCTGCCTCCATCGCAGGGTTTCACCCAACTGCTGACCATGATCGACCGTACCACCAGGTGGCCAGAAGCGGTTCCGCTGGTGTTTTTTGTTGACCTGTGTGGCATGTTTTGGCCCCCCTTCAGACATCACCTCTGACAGAGGCCCACACTTTGTGTCAGAGCATGTATGTACCAGCATGGCTGAGGGCCTCTTTGCTGTTTTGACCGCTGGCATCTAGGTCGACTGTCTCCCATGGGTTATGCTGGGGTTGCATTCCGCAGCTAAAGAGGATCTTGGTGCTTCGCTTACTGAACTGGTTTTAGGCCAGCCGGTACGGGTTCCAGGCGTGTTTTTTTCCGGAGGCCTCTTCCCCCCAGTTCCCCCATCATTGTTTGCCCCAGTCATTTGTCCCAAATTGCTTAGAGTCTTCTACGTTTTTTTTGTCAGACACAATGCACACATGACACAGTTACGCCCACTGTATGATGGACCATTCAGGGTCCTTGAACTGGGCCCCAAGCACTTTCATTTAGATTTGGGGGGGCGTAAAGAGACTGTCTGCATCAATAGACTGAAACCCTCCCATTTTTGAAAGATGATGAGATGAAAACAGCCCAGGCTTTTCGCAGAGGACGTCCTCCCTCCACGATGTTGACAGACTGGTGTCCTCCTTCAAGAGACTCTCGTCAGTCGTCAGAGCCCAAATCATCCTCAGCTCCCCCCTCGTCGTCCTCCACCTCGACTGCAGGCGTTCCGGAATGGTTCTGCAGGTTCCAGGTTCAGACCAGGATCCTGGACTAGATATGGACCCTACTGGTTGTTCGGGGGGGGGGGGGGGGGCGCGTGTGGCGGACCACCAGGAGCTACACTCGCACCCAGACAACGGGATGTTTATTATATAAATGTTTATTTTTATTCAAAAATGTTCAAGTTGGTTGTGGCGCGAATGTTGCAACTGCTCTAACTTATCATTGTTCTGTTGCTCAGCTGGAGTTGATTAAACGAGTTGATAAGATATAGCTGTGTGTGTCCTTCCATACCCCCACAATACACTCGTATCTACCTGGGTAGTGTACATTAGTGACAATAAAAATTAGAAACACTGCAACGAGGGAGGGAAGAAAAAATGAACTTACATCAATAAGAACTGAGCAACGAAACATGGGTTGTGACGCTATTACTCCCCGGATTATTTTACTTGCCATTTTGTTTCATTTTAATTTTTTAAATTTTTTTCTAAAAGAGCTCTACTTTGTATCGGTAATTGTTCTGTAAATTTTTTTCAGTGCAATAGTGCTATTTGAGGAATATGTTCTGCATTACTGAAATAAATCTGTCAGTTTACTACAAACCAGATTTATTATTACCTCTTGTCTTATTAATTAATATTACTAATTCATATATATATGTGTGCATACTCAGGGCTGCTGTAAAAACATAAAATCAGCTAATCAAACCATTATCAGTGCTATGTGTTTTGGTTTAAGTTGCACTTGAGACTTTTCTATGTCTCTTTCTGCAGGTCTTGTCCTGGATCCACCCTGAGTCTCAAGCAACAATAGTGCGCTGCAGCCAGCCGTTAGTAGGACCACTGGATCGTCGATGTAAAGAGGACGAACGGTTTCTGCAAATCATAATGGATGCAAATGCACAGTCCCACAAGCTCACCATCTTTGATGCTCGACAGAGCAGTGTAGCCCTTTCAAACAAGGTAAAATACTCAAATACACAGAAATGAGAAAAAAAATTGCCATAGCTTTTGCACAATAGAATAAACATTTACATGCTCTCTTTCTACACATATTCGGTATATTTCAAACAATTTTATTTTTACTGTATGATATTTAATTAATGGGAACCTTTTGTGTATCATGTCAGTTAGATTTTTACCAAAAATATGTCTGTTAGCTAATTTCCAGTCAAATTATTATTTTGTTTCTTTTTTAGTCATACGTTTAAACAAACAGAAATTGCTATGCCTCTCAATATTTTGATATATTAACATAGTCTAAGTTATTTAAAGGTAAACATTTTTTAAAACATCTCAAACCATTCAATTCACTTTTATTTATATAGCACCAATTCACAACAGACATCATCTCCAGCCACTTTACAAGAAACGTAATTTCAATAGTTATACAACCATTCCAATCAGTTAAACATTTTATGTGTAAGGAATCCCAGAAGATTGCGTTGAGTCATTGGCGTGAGGTTGTGCCCGGATCATGCAGACTCCAACCACAGCAATTCCTCACCAATCCCTCATTATGAGCAAGCATGTAGCGACAGTGGAAAGGAAAAACTCCCATTTAACAGGAAGAAACCTCTTACCGAACTTGACTCAGCACAAGCTGTCATCTGACACGACCGTCTTGGGGTATGAAAAGACATACAATGAAAAAAAGAGCTGATGTAAGAGTACTTTATATATTAAAGAAAATAAAAAAATGACAGCAGAACATGGAGGATGCTCGGTCACTGGGAGCATCATCTGAGCCCATACTCCCCATCCAGCAAGGCATTGTAACTGAGCAGGATACTAAACCAGGTGGAGCTTCTCTTGAGAAAAAAACACTGAACGAAAAAAAGGTTAACACTCAAAATAACAGCAGAAAAAAATACATCTGGAGAGTAGTAAAAGAGAAACGTAGAAGGGTGACGACAAGGTGTCAGTCTGTCCTCCAACAGTCTAATGGTGCATTCAGACCACAAGCTTTGTCAGTGTCAACCAACGCTCATAAAGCGAGTAGTTTGACGCATATACACTGTAGAATTAATTTTTTATAAAAAAGATAATTCAGTGCATGTTCAAGCAGAGACAAGGAGCCAATTCCCAGTTCTTAGTTTTATTTTAAACAGATTAACAGATATGCAGTTTTACAGAGAAACATACCCATTTTCTCTGGGCCAGATAAAGACATCTGACAACGAATGGTTTTCATGTCATAACTTTTATAGACATCCAAACTTCCCATGTTCTGGGCGTCTCTTCTCCATCGGAATCTGCTCCAATCAGAACGTTTTTTAAAAAGTGTCTTCCTCCTTGGTCAAAAGTTCATTCTGAGTTTTATGGTTTTATGGTCCTGGGTCCTCCCTACTTCCAGCTTCTATCTCAACACCCTAATCTACAGACATCCTGGTTTTACAGCCTGCAATAAAACTCTTTGTCTCAGAGGTCCTCAAAGGTCACACAGACTCCCAACATACACAAGGCTCTGATGTTCCTCAAAAGGTGCCCAATTAAAATACTGGTAAACAATGTGCTCCACACCCATGAACAATATAAAACAGACCTCTACCTCTGAATGCCTACCAAAGATATTTTAAAACATATGTACTACGAAACTGTATATAAAAATAGCCCCAAAAAAGTAAAGTACAACATCACCGAAGATACATTTTTAAGCTGAAGCTTGCAAAGCTCGTAGGCAGGCATTTCTTGGCTGGATGTTTTAAACATCCGTGGACCGTGGTTGGCTATGCAGCGAGATCCTCTGATTGGTGTCCATGCTGCTTGAAGAGTGTTAAAGGCCCAGTGTGTAACAAATTCGGCTTTTTATTAATAAAAATCAAGTACTGCTTTCATAAATACGTATTTTACCGAGGTCTATTCACAATCGCGTTATCATGAAAGCGTTGTGTAGTCTTAGAATACGTTGTTTATAGATACCGAGGGTGCACTGACCCCATATGAGGCTGCCATGTTGCATCACCATCTTTGAATACGTTAGCTGAAAGCGCTTAAACTTTTTTGCTTTACACGTTTTAGCCAGTGACATCGCGGGGAGGGGGAGAGGTGAAGAGAAGCAACGAGCATAGAGGACTGTGGATCATAGTTTTCAATTTCAGTGGAGGACCATCCATACTGTTTGCCCTGTGAGAGGGAGGAAAAACCATTCCACAGAAAAGAAAAAAAAATAACTGGGAGAAAACAAGATGCATTTACCAGATGGAGACTATTCATGAGGAACACGACCTTCAAGACTGACGTGGAGGTTGCAGGCTTTCTGATGGACAGATAAGTTAATTACATGAAACAATTAAGTTTATGTTAGCGTTGTGTTTGACACAGGACAAGTTAGTCCAGCAAATACTTTATCTTCGGTTAAACTCGGACAATTTACTCCGTGGCTTCTGTAGTAGTAATGACGTGTTATAGTGACGAGAGGCCAGAGAACACTGCTCAGTTGCTTGCATTCACTGAGCGCACCACTAGTTGGAGGTAATTCTTACACACGGGGACTTTAAGACCGTCAAAAGTTCAACAAGCTGAAGTTCTGCGTTGCTACCGTTATGAGCTTTGAATTTTGAAACACAGGAAAAGCTTTAAAAGTTTACGGAGCCAACACTCACAAAGCGCCGCAGAATGTGACGCTCCTCCAACGGCCTCAACCATAAACTTAAGATGTAATCTTGATGCTGCTGACGCTGACAAAGCCTGCGGTCTGAACGCACCATAAACCTATAGCAGCATAACTACGAAGATAACTCAAAAAACCTAAGACTTTCTAACTAAAGAAAGGAAGGATTTGAGCCTAGTCTTAAAAATAGAGTGTCTGCCTTACTGTCTAAAACAGGGATCTGGTTCCACAGGAAAGGAGCCTGATAACCAAAATATCTGCCTCCCATTCTACATATAAAAATCCTAGGAACTACCAGTAAACCTGCAGTCTGAGAGGGAAGTGTTCTGTTAGGAACATATCAAACAATCAGGTCGGTAATGTATGATGGAGCTTGATTATTAAGGGCTTAATGCTTCAGAAGGATGATGTTAAACTCTATTCTGGATTTAACAGGGAGCCAATGGAGAGAAGCTAAAACAGATGATAATATGTAATTGCAGTAGTCCAGCCTTGAAGTAACAAATGAATGGACTAGTTTTATCTGCATCAGTCCTGGACAGGATGTTTCTAACTTTAGCAATAATCCGGAGGTGGAGGAAATAATCAAAAATTACACCAAGGTTCTTTACACTATTAACAGACGCCAATTTAATGCCATCCAGATGAAGTGATTGACTTAGCAGTTTCCGTTTTAAATCAGAATCAGAATCAGCTTTAATGGCCAAGTATGACACATACAAGGAATTTGACTCCGGCAACTTTTCTCTCCAGTACAGAACTTAAATAAATGAAATTAAAAAACGGAAAAAAATAAATACAAATAAAAATAAAGGATAATATATACACCAAACCAGGGTTATTGTACAGTAAGTATATACAGTAAGTATATACGGCAGTGCAGAGTTTTAGTTTATTGTTCATGTGAGTGGACACACACTCTGTGACTATTCAGAGTTCATCAGAGCGACAGCCTGGGAGAAGAAACTGTTCTTGTGTCGGGTGGTTTTGGCGTACAGCGCTCTGTAACGCCGGCCTGAGGGGAGGAGCCTAAACAGATTGTGGCCAGGGTGTGAGGGGTCAGTGGTGATTTTTCTGGCCCGCTTCATGACCCTGGCCCGGAATAGGTCCTCAATGGAGGGAGGATCAGTACATATGATCCTCTCTGAGGACCTGACTGTTCTCTGCAGTCTGTCCCTGTCTTGCCTGGTGGCGGATCCGAACCAGACAGAGATGGATGAGGTCAGGACAGACTGGACTATTGCTGTGTAGAATATGGTCAGCAGTTCCTGAGGCAGGTTGAACTTTCTGAGCTGACGCAGAAAGTACAGCCTTTGCTGGGCCTTCTTCCTTATAGAGTCAATGTGGGTGGTCCACTTCAGGTCCCGTGTGATGGTGGATCCTAGGAACCTGAAAGACTCTACTGTGGGGACTGGCCTGTTGGTGATTATGAGAGGAGATGTTGCAGGGGGTCTCTTCCTGAAGTCGACTGTCATCTCCACAGTTTTGAGCGGGTTTAGCTCCAGGTGGTTCTGACTGCACCAGAGGACCAGCTGTTCCACCTCCCTTCTGTATGCAGACTTGTCGCCGTCACGGATGAGTCCGATGACGGTGGTGTCATCTGCAAACTTCAGGAGTTTCACAGAAGGGTCTCTTGACGTGCAATCAGTGGTGTAAAGGGAGAAAAGCAGTGGGGAGAGAACACATCCCTGGGGGGCGCCGATGCTGAGGGACTGGGTGCTGGATGTGAAGTTACCCAGTTTCACCTGCTGCCTCCTGTCAGTCAGGAAACTGGTAATCCACTGACGGGTAGAGGGAGGCATGGTGAGCTGGGACAGTTTTTGGTGGAGGAGCTCTGGGACGATGGTGTTAAATGCAGAGCTGAAGTCCACAAACAGGACCCGAGCGTAGGTACCTGCAGAGTCTAGGTGGTGCAGGATGTAGTAGAGAGCCATGTTGACTGCATCGTCCACTGAGGTGTTTGCTATATAGGCGAACTGCAGGGGGTCTAGCAGGGGATCCGTGATTTCCTTCAGGTGGGACGGCACCAGTCGCTCAAAGGATTTCATGACCACAGATGTCAGGGCAACTGGTCTGTAGTCATTTAATCCTTTGACAGGGGACTTCTTGGGAACCGGGATGATGGTGGAGCGTTTGAGGCAGGAGGGGACCTCACACAGCTCCAGGGAGTTATTGAAGATCTGAGTGAAGATGGGAGCCAGCTGGTCAGCACAGACTTTCAGACAGGACGGAGACACTCCATCAGGACCTGATGCCTTCTTAATCATCTGTCTCTGAAATAGTTGGCGCACATCCTGTTCACAGATCGTCAGCGCAGGCAGGGTGTCAGGTATGGGGATGGTTTGGGGTGATGCTAGGCCTTTTGTGATGGAGATGGTGGGGGAGGTGGAAGGTGTGAAAGTTGTTTCAAACCTGGAGAAAAAGTCATTGAGGTCCTCAGCCAGGCGGGGGCTCCCCACAGGGTGGGGGGATGGCCTCCTGTAGTTGGTAATGGTCTGCAGGCCCTTCCAAACTGCAGAAGAGTCGTTGGCAGAAAAACACTCCTTCAGTTTTTCACTGTAGATCCTTTTTGCTGCCTTGATCTCCTTTGTCAGCTTGTTCCTGGTCTGCTTGTACAGGTCCCGATCCCCACTCCTGTAGGCCTCCTCCTTGTCCTGGCGTAGCCGTCTCAGTTCTGCAGTGAACCATGGTTTATTGTTGTTGAACGTGCAGAAGGTTTTGGTCTGCACACACATGTCCTCACAAAAGCTGATGTAAGATGTCACAGTGTCAGTCAGTTCGTCCAGGTCTGAGGCTGCTGCTTCAAAGACGCTCCAATCAGTGCAGTCAAAGCAGGCCTGTAACTGCATCTTTGACTCATCTGTCCATCTCTTCACAGTTCTTACTACAGGCTTAGCAGATTTCAGCTTCTGCTTGTAAGATGGGATGAGGTGGACTAGGCAGTGGTCAGAAAGTCCCAAATCAGCACGGGGGACAGAGCGATATGCATTCTTTATTGTGGTGTAGCAGTGGTCCAGAGTGTTCATGTCCCTGGTGGGACACGTCACGTGTTGTCTATATTTAGGCACTTCAAGTTTGAGATTTGCTCTATTAAAATCCCCGAGAATGATTAGCAGAGAGTCCGGGTGAGTTTTCTCCACGTCTGTGATCTGGTCGGCGAGGTGATGTAACGCCTCCGTTACACACGCCTGCGGTGGAATGTATACAGCGACCAGCACAAACGAGGCGAACTCCCGCGGTGAATAAAATGGTTTACATTTTATGAAAAAAGACTCTAGGTGAGGGCTGCATGTCTTCTTTAACACTTTGACATCTGTACACCAACCTTCGTTTATGTAGAAACACGTTCCTCCTCCCTTTGACTTCCCAGACAGTTCCGCGCAGCGGTCCGCTCGGAACAGCTGGAAGCGCGGCAGCTGTAGTGCGCTGTCCGGGATGTGTTCACTGGACCAGGTTTCAGTGAAGCAAAAGGCGGCAGAACGACGAAAGTCTGAGTTCTTGGATAGGAGAAGGAGCAATTCATCCATTTTGTTAGGCGGAGAGCGAACGTTCCCCAGGTGTATGGATGGGAGAGCGGTGCGTAATCCCTTCTGTCGCAATTTAACGAGCACACCAGCTCGTTTCCCTCGTCAGCGTCTCCGTCTAAAGCCACAGAGCGCTGCTGCTCCTCCAGTCAGAATCTCCATAAAGTAGTCTGGTTGATTAAAAACCGGTGAAAAAAGTAGCCCTATTTGTAGGATTTCCTCTCTGCTCATTTTAATAGCAGAGAGTGCAGAAAACTACGCAAAAAAGTAAAATTGTATCAAGTACTAGGGAGCGAAGTACCGAGGCGCCATCTTAGATCAATGAATTAAAGCTTCTGGTCCTAAGACAACAACTTCTGTCTTGTCTGAATTTAAAAGGAGAAAATTCAGTAACCCAGGTTTTAATGTTTTTGTGATATGTCTGTAATCTACCAAGCTGATGAGATTAATCAGGATTTATGGATAAATATAGTTGTGTATCATCAGATTAACTGCGGAAATTCATACTATGCTGTCTAATTATTTTACCAATTGGAAGCATATATACATTAAAGAGAATCGGTCCAAGCACAGAACCCTGTCGGACTGCACAAGTAACCCTTGAGTGTGAAGAATATTTATCATTAACATGAACCCGAACTGGATTCTGTCGGTAAGATATGATTTAAACAAGCCTAGTTATGTGCTGTGACCTTCATCCCTGCAACATGTTTAAGTCTTTCTAGGAGAATATTATGATTGACTGTGTCAACAGCAGCATGAGATCAAACAGTCACCATTCCACTATCTGAGGCTACTAGAATATCATCAGTAACTTTCACCAGTGCTGTTCAGTGCTATGATAATGATTGCTTTGATAGTGCTTTGAACCAGTTCATAAATTTCTGAAGGGATAGTGACGGAATTGCTGCCATCCACTGTGTTGTTCTGAGACACACAGGAAAGCAAGAATGGAACACATTCTTTAAAACTCGTTACAGCATTGTCTTTTAGAGTTCTACTATAATGCAATTTGAATGCAATTTCAGGTTTGGGAAAGTGAGGTAAATTGAATTCATGTTATTGAAAAAATGGTCAGCAAGGACTCGGTTATGTAGGAGGGCCGTTAATTTCTCACACACAATGCCGTATTTCAGTACAACGTGTAAAGTGTGCTGACCTTAGTGTGTGGGTGCCTTCACTTTCCGAGAGAAAATATTAAAGGTTCTAGTTAGGCTATCACTTGCAGTGTCCACATGAAAATTGAAATTCCCTGCTATAATTACCTGATCAGTGTTTAATACTAAATCAGATAAAAAAAATCTGAGATCTGGTTCAAGAATTGAAAGTAAAGGCCTGGAGGACGATACAAAATCTCTAACAATAGCGGTTTTAATGTTTTGCAGCTTGGACGAGGAAAACTAAGGATCAGATGTCTAAAAGAGCTGTGGCAATTAATAGGCAGTGTTGGGCATCGTACATTAAAAAAGTAATTAGTTATAGTTACAAATTACTGTTTCCAGAAAAGTAATCGAGTTAATAACTCAGTTACTACACTGTAAAAGTAATTAGTTACTCAGAAAAGTAGCTGTGGCTTTATTTTTGTTTTTTAACGCAGTTACGTTTTATAATATCTGTAATGTCAAATATGTTTATTACTGAATGACCAATGTAAAAAACACCATCTACAGTATTTTAGAACATTTAGTATTTGAACTTGACCCAATGCAGAAAAATAAAAAAAATTACCAAAAGTAAATATTTATGGAGAGAAAGCAGTCTCACATCATTTGTGCGTGCGTAATACTTGATTTGTAATTTGTAACATTGTAACTTGAATGCTGATCGAATGCTGGGTAATATGAGTCTTCTCTCCACCATTTCCCTCCAAACGTATTTGCTTCTATAGCTGTGAGACCATAAATATTGGTCTTACATATTCACACACTTTTCATTAAAGTGTAAAACTAAGGCACAGAAATTTATGTAAAAAGAAACAAAGGAAAATGTGTATTACGTTTTTCAGATCTATGCATCTGTAATATTGTACATTAAATAGAGCACTATGTAATTGGCTGTAGTAAGACTTTTAAGACTCATTTGGTGTCACCTGGTCACATAAACTGGAAGCTATTGAAATAAAATCCAATTTTACAGCAACATATTCTTAAAACATATTACATATGTTCATTTAAAAAAAATAAATCATGTTACTTTGTTAGTAGATCTCACAGGTATTTTCTGGGATGCATGGGGATTCAACAACACCCAAATCTTAATCAAAACCACCGCCTGCAGGAGTGATCATTTGGGGCAATGTATCCACCCTATCAGAGCAGTTCTGGAACGAAAAGCTGCAGAGTGTGCAGCGTTACGCAGCGCATGCATTGGATATTAGGGGGTAAAACATTGGAGAGGGTCTCCACTTTAAGGAAACTAATGTCCATCGAATATCCAACTTAAAACTAAGTCCAGCGGTCTTTATAGCAGACAGTGAGACAGTGAGAGCACAAAGGTTATCCACCCACCCCATAATCACCACCAACATCTCATGCTGCTGTAGTTTGTCTGTCAGAAAGCCTGACATTGCTGCACTTCATTCAACCAATGGTGGGAAAACGAATTAATTAGATTACTCTGTTACCTTAAAAATAACGCAGTTAGTATGCCATTATACTTGAACGCCATGACATGCCATTGTTAATTCGTAAATCTGAACGAAGGATGGTTGCAACTCCTCATCATCATCACCCAGGACTTCTAGGAATGTGAAAATTTTGATAATTGCAAGGAGTTGACTCATATATAATTACAAAATCCTCCTGCGAAAGTCAGGTTTCTGATAGGCAGAATAAATACATTTTATTATCATATATCAAGTCATTTACTAATAAAGTCTTTGAGGAAAGCAATCGTATGTTCAGTAAACCACATCTATTTCTTGTTTAGTCAAAGTCGTATTTTTTATAAAGAGATTTTCATAATTTGTTTTTGTTAGGTTAATTTGATTTTGGCCATGGGCAAGACACTGTCTAAATGGGGTATTGAGTGGGTAACAGTAGGCTACAGAAGCTGCAAAGAGGTGGGTTGAATTACAACTATGTTTCCTGGTCTGAACCCTGATTCGTCAGGTTTTTTGAAGGACTAATACATTTTTCCAGATTTCTAGAAAGAAGAGCTGCTCCATTCAAAGTGGGATGCATGCCGTTTCTCCAAATCAGACTAGGTTTTCCCCAAAAAGTTTTCCAGTTATCAATGTAGCCCACGTTGTTTGCTGCTGTCTCCTATAGGCAGCCCTGCTTAGCACAATCCACCAGGGGTGGGAGGCCCCAACACGTCAAAGTCGGGGCCCATGGCCACAGCACCATCCCAGGGGGAGACCTGAATCCATCCCAACGTTCAGACTACTATCAAAACACAGGACACTAGACACCCAGGTTGAGTTTGGCCCACCCTCCCCGCGCACATCCTCCCCCCCCATCCAAGAACACCCGATTAGGAAGAGTACCTGTGCTGGATGGTATACACCTGCCCGACAACAAGAGAGGTCCCCAGCACTGTCACACTAAGGGTCCCCGTGCTGAGGTAGGAACCCAGCGCACCACCGGCTCAGATACCCCGGCCACACCGTGCAATGCCCGTGAGCAGACCGAAGCCCCAGGCGGCCGACCCACCAGGCTGACATCCACCACCCTTGCTATTGCCGACTGATGGTTGAGATGCAACCAAACCCAGCGCCCCCACCCACCAGCCCACACCCCACCACCTGAACAGCCCACCGTGGAGGCCAATTGACACTGGCCAATGGGCCCGGCCCCAGCACCCCGCAGAGTACTTGGACCAAGACCCGGGAGCCCCGTCCAGTGCCAATACTGCTGACCGGCCCCAGAGACGCCGCCCACCCGTTGACACCCTGATGCGTAGGAGCCATCGGGGAGCCGACGACAAGAACAAGCCCAGGGAGATGGAAAAGGCAGCAGCGCCCACTGGCCACCGGCCGACCACAGCCCCCCCCCCAGCTGGCAATGGCAGCAGAGGCCTTCCACAGCTGTGGCACCCCATTGCCCGAGCCCCAGGCCCAGCCCCACCTCAGAGCAGCACATCACCAGGCCAGTAACCCGTGTCCGCCAGCGCAACCCCCCTAAGGCGCCACATGCAGCATGGAGTCACCACCCAAATCCCCCAAAGTCCCACCCCAGGTGAAGGTCATGTCACCTAGTGCCCCAACCGCAAGTGGACCCACCCCAAGGACGCCTTGTAGATGCTCCAGACCCTAAAGTTCCACATCAGCGAGCGCGTCCCACAAAACAAAATCGAGGGCCCCACCCCCATTTGTTGATGAAGCTGATCAAGGGAGAACAGAAACATTGATAAGATGTGGAGGCAGAAGTGTTTTCTAGACCAATGTAATCCAGAAGGAGATCTCTATACTGATTAATATTAAGACTATTTTTATTTTGCCAGTTCAAGAGTATATTTTTGTTAGCGATGCATAAGGTAATGTGAACTTATTGCATAGACTTTGTATCTATGGTAACTTCAACTAAATTTCCCAGCAACCAAACTGGGGGAGATGGTTTGATATTACATTTCAGACACTTTGATCGGTCTAATGTACTCTATGAAGGATTTTATATTGTATTAATCATAGATTAGGATTTTTAAGAAATGTAAATTAGGTTCTTAAAGAAATCTGAGACAGGAGGTTTTGGTCTTTGATCTTATATTTTGAAAAAAGAAGGGCTATTGATTCGTCTAACGTATTAAATGTTTAATATATTTTAGATAGCAGTTTGGGGGAGTTAAGTTTAATAAAGTCTAAAACTTTTACTGGAATTTGTAATTCAACTGTATTGAGCCTAAATTTATCTTTTATAATCAATTTAATTTGTTGATATTCTAAGAATTTATTCTTGTTAATCCCGTGTTGTGTAACCAGTTTATTGAATGGGATAAAGTCTGTTCCATCAAATATGTGTTCCAGGTATTCAATTAGTTTACAACTCCAGTTTGGAATATTGATCATACATTTTGTTTGTGAGATTGACCTATTCCAGATGGGTGTATGTCTGCACGGGACTAGTAAGGACTCTGTCTTTTTAAGAAATTCCCACCAAGCTGTCAGAGAAGAGCTGATACTTATACTTTTAAAACATTCATTTTGTTTATATATTTGAGCTAATGGTAGATCTGAAAGTTTTATCTTATTGCATAGTGTCTGTTCAACATCTATCCAGGATTCATCTGGACAACTGTGTTTTAACCATCTTGATATGTATTGGAGCCCGTTGGCTAAGAAATAATGAAGAAAGTTTGGTAGGTCTAGACCTCCTTTATCTTTGGAGTTGTGCGGTATTTTCAAGGTAATACGTGGGGGTTTATCTTTCCGAAAAAATTTAGAAACAGAGGAGTCCAGATATCTAAACCAATCAGGTGATGGTTTGCTTGGGATCATTGGGAATAGATAATTGATTCTAGACAAAACCATAATTTTTATTATAGCTAAGATAAACATCTTACACTTTTTTTTTTTGAATGAATAACAATCTTAATATATTTACACTTATCCTTAGCGAGCAGTTTCAGGTGGGATTCCATGTTCACTGTTCTGGCCCCTGGAAAACATTTGACTATGGGCGATGGTGTCTCTAATGCCAGATTTCTGACTAAGGAACTCCCAGTTACCAGGATCTGTTTCTCAGTGGGCGGGTCACTTAGCAAGGAAAATCTCTTAGAAATGTGGGCAGGTAGTTGATGTTCGGCTGGGTCTTAGGGGCTTACTTTAAAGTCACACAATGCAGGTGATTGTCCACTGCTTCTACATGTTCTTCCAGGAGGAGTGAATGCTGCAAGTCAGTGACTCAATGCTTGATCTGCTGAGTTTCCTTACATAGAAAATTTTAATTGGAATAATGAACTCAATTCCATACAATTCCATAAATGATGACAGTCATTATTCTCAAACTTAGTAAGTACAAAAATATCATAATTTAAATAAAACAGGAAAAATGTATTCTGATTTAATGTCAGACGGAAAAAATTGGTGTGTGCGCCATACACTGCAAGTAAATATTACATTTTCCCTTTTTCTGTCTCTACTTTGATCTAATCCATCTGTTCACCTTAACCACATGTAGGCAAAAGATGGAGGATATGAAAATGAAATGTTCTATCCCAACACTGAACTTATTTTTTTGGAAATTCCAAATATCCATGTGATCCGGGAGTCTCTCAGGAAGATTAGGGATGTGATATATCCTACTATTGATGGAGCCCACTGGCATTCTGCCATTGATCAGACTCACTGGCTGGACTTCATAAGGGTAACTTTCTTTTATAAAGATACACAAATATGAATGTGCTATAATCTAAAAAAGGAAATAACTTTGCCTTGTGAAATATGTTCATCTATAAATATATTTTCAACTAAATGGTTGTCTTTGTTGTATGTAGTTGTTATTATTAGGAGCAGCAAAGATAGCTGATAAATTGGAATCAGGAAAATCATCTGTAGTGGTTCACTGCAGTGATGGCTGGGACAGAACCATCCAGTTAACATCCCTGTCCATGCTGATGCTGGATAGCTACTACCGGACACTCCAAGGATTTCAGGTGACAGTCACTGTAATCATTATTGCCTACACCAGTTTATTTTTTACTTGTCTGTAAGCAACTTCACCCAAAAAGTTATGGACGGATTTCAATGACATTTTCAGGAAATCTTCACAACACAACCACACATCCATTTTTCTTGTTAACAGACATTTTATTAGAAAACTACTGAAAGTTTTGAATTAATTTATACACCGAGCCTCTGGACTTACTGTATTAGACCAGATCTCTTTTTTTGGATTACTTTTTGAAGGACTGTGGATTACCAAAATAGCATTTTGCTGAGCACATGACTTTGACAAACTGTTGGAAACAGTTATGTTGTCTTAAAGTAAACACTGAATATGGAAATCATACAACTATACCGATGACACACAAGGGAGCAAGAACCTGGCAGCCTGGTGTTACCTCGGTTCAACAATTTTATACAGAAGCTACTGAACAACACTACTAACTCAGCCCGGTCCTTAACTCTTTCATATGCAATCATGTTGATATAATCCAATCCACTTGAGGGCAGTTTAAGGAGATAATTTGCAATATATTAACAGAATGAATCATCTTATGTTTGGAATATTGGCTGCCTGATGACATCATCAATTTATCATGGCTGAACGCAATGAGCATGTGCTGAATGCTCTGGGTATATCTGTAAAAAAAGTTCTACTCAAGAAGGCAAATTCAAGAAAAAAAGGTATATACAGTAGAGTATGTTGAACAATTCTGTTTTAAGAAATAAAAGTTCATATAAGATATAGTTTGCAACCAACAATCTGATCTTTTTAACTACAAAGTTATTTTATTTGTATCATTCAAATATTAAAATATATATTATATATTATATTATATATAAATATATATAAATATTTAATGTTTAGTTTTGTTTTTGTGTTTTTCAAGGTTCTGCTGGAAAAGGAGTGGATCAGCTTTGGACACAAGTTTGCTTCTGTACGTTTTGGTCATGTTCATTTATCTTTTTTTTTTTTTTTTTTTTTGCTAAATATTCAATTATATATTGATTAATTGATGTCTTCCTTTCCATAGCGCGTTGGACATGGTGATGAGAGCCATGCTAACTCGGAGCGTTCACCTCTGTTTGTCCAGTTTATTGACTGTGTTTGGCAGATGACCCGACAGGTTAATATTAAACTGTTAATATTAAATCTATATACTGTAACTTGTGACTTTTGATACTGTAGTTGAATTTTTAATATTATGATTCATTTGTTAGTATTATTAACACTGAGATCATAGGGTATAAAAAAGGGAAGATGCAGATGGGCCAGGAAGCAGGTGTTGAGTTCACATGGGAACCGAGGTTAGAGAAAACCTTACTACCTGAGGAAATTGATTCTTCTTATATACTTAGTTTTGAGAGTTTATTTTATTGTGTTACGATTTAACCCAAGCCATTGCCATTGTTTGATATTTGCCAAGATTCACGTACTCCCTGGTAAAGCGCTAGGTGCCTTCATCCTGAGAAATTCCCACCCTTAGAGAAGAGTATTGTCTTCAGAAAAGATAGATGCAAGGTAAAACTTATTTTCATTTGAGCTGAGACGAGGCAGTATTCAGCATTCACTCTGATTTGTACTGTTCTTCTGTATGATCGATTCAACTTTTATTAAAACCTCCAAACGCTTAAAGGAATTTCATTTTTATTAAGTGTCTAAATTCGATTACAGATACTATCACTGATAATAATTTTCCTCTTGTTTTTCATTGCAGTTCCCTACTGCCTTTGAATTTAATGAGCTTTTCCTGATTACTGTCCTGGACCATCTCTACAGCTGCCTCTTTGGCACATTCCTCTGTAACAGTGAGCAGGAGAGGGTAGTCAAGGTGTGCAAATAGTGAAGATTTTGATGTTCTTTGGAATCCACTCTATCCAGTGGCACAGTTTGTAGTTGTGTCAAGCATTTCAACATATTGATTTCATATAAAGTTGCTCCACTCTTTATTTGCTTTATTCTTAATGGGGAAAAAATACAAGCTCATTAGGAAAACTTTTAAATGGAACGCTTTCTTTGTTTTGTTTAGGACATTCAAACCAAGACAGTGTCGCTGTGGTCCTACATCAACAGGTGAAATTCAGACCGCTGAAGTATTATTGCAAATAACTAATACAAAACGTTTTACTTGATGTCTGCCTGATATCCTCCATCAGCCAGCCCAACGATTTCACCAACCCCTTCTATGTGGACTATGAGAAACATGTCCTCTATCCGTTGCTGTCCTCCAGACACCTCGAGTTGTGGACTGGCTACTACGCTCGCTGGAACCCATGCATGAGACCACAGGTAGTTTGGCTATTTTCTTCGTTTTATCAGATTTGCTGTAAACTTTGTTACAATGGATACAGTTTGGTTTTATCAAGATTCTCAAAAAATATGTTGTTATAAGAAATTAATAAAAGCTGTAACCCAGCCTTTACTTTATAACAGTTCTTCATTGTTAGCATGCAAATTAAAGAAATTTGAGTCTAATCAATAAAGTGATATTATGCTTAGTTTTTTAATCTCACAGAAAAAAGGTCCATCAGACTCAAAGTTATGGACATGTTGAAATGTGACATATTATTATTGGTCATAGTGAGTTAACGCTACATTAAAAATTTACATTACTCAGTTGCAGTGATGTTTTTGGACTTGAATTAGTACTAACTCATTAGCAGAAGTAACTGTGTACGTCTTCACAATAAGAGCATTCATTTCCTGATGTTGTGATCCGCATAATCTGTTGAGTGTTTACTTATGGGAAAATAGGAAATTGTGACATTTGATTTATGTGATGTTTAATACAGACTGATATCCAAATGTTAAGTTTATTCATAAATTTTGGTTAGCTCTACCTGTGTCTGTTATTATTTTTATGAGACCACACATGGCATGGCAAGGAAAGGATATTTTATTTGTATAGCACACTTTCAACACAGGACAATTGAAGGTGCTTTACATATGATTAGAATACAAATGAGCACTTAAAATAAGAAGATAATCAAGAAAATACAACAATGTAGGGACGAGTGAGTAAAAAACAGGTTTAGTTCATTAACTGATCTTGCTGAAGAAAGCTCACAGTTTTTAACACAAGAAAGCATTTACAGTAATTAAGACAATAATCAATAAAGCAAGTGAAAACAATTACTCATAAGCAAGTCTAAATAGGTAAGTTTTAATTTTAGACTTAAGAGAGTTCAGTGTATCTGCAGCTTTGCAGTCTCCACATATTACACATATGAGGAGAATAGAAACTAAAAGCTGGTTCCCCATGTTCGGTTCTGGTTCTAGGGACAATGAGTAAACTAGAGCTGGAGGACCTGAGTGATCCAGATGGTTTGTACCATGATACCAGATCTCTAATGTACTCTGGTGCTAACCCATTCAATGATTTATAAACTAATAAAAGCACTTTGAAGTGTATTCTCTGAGCTACAGGGAGCCAGTGTAAGGACTTTAGAACTGGGGTGATGTGTTCTACTTTCTTGGTTCTAGTGAGAACACGAGTAGCAGCGTTCTGGATCAGCTGCATCTGTCTGATTTTTTAGGTAGACCTATGAAGATACTGTTACAGTAATCAAGGTGACTAGAGATAGACGCATGGATGAGTTTTTCTAGGTCTCCTTGTGTCATCATTCCTTTAATCCTAGAAATGTTATTTAGGTGTTAGAAAGCTGACATTGTTATTGCCTTTATGTGACCCTGGAGGTTCAGGTCTGAGTCCATTATTACACCTAGATTTCTGGCCTTGTTGGTAGTTTCTAGTTGGACCAACTAAAGCTTTGTACTGATATTTAATCAATCTTTTTTGGTTCTGAAGAGAAGAACTTCAGTTTTGTTTTTGTTCAGTTGAAGGAAATTATGGAACATTCAGCTGTTAATTTGCTCAATGCATTTATTGATATATAAAGCTGAGTGTCATCAGCATAGTTGTGGTAGTTAACATTGTTGGTGGTTATAAAATCTGGCTTAGTGGAAGCATGTAGATCCTAAATTGGAGGGGCACTAGGATGGAGCCCTGGGGGGACCCCACATGTGATTTCTGTGTTTTGTGATGAGAACTGGCAAATCGACACAAAGAAGATCCTGTTCTTAAGGTAGGCATTTAACCAGTCGAATACTGTACCAGAGAATGTGTGAATGTGATTGTGGCGTTCAAAAGCATAAATTCAGTGGATTTCTCATATATTTAATTTTAAAAAGAAAAAACGCATCTGTGTTTTTCCTTTATTTACACTGAAAATTTTAGAGTTTTTTTGTCATATTTAGGAATAGAATAGAATAATACTTTATTGTCCCACGAGGGGAAATTCATTTCAGTACAGCCCGATCAAGAGTAGAAAGACAAAACATTTATTACAGGCATACCGTGGTTTCTGCTGCCAGCTCTGTGCAGCGAACCACATTGCAGATAAGAAACGATACACACAAGGTCAGGGTGGGTCAGCGTGGGAAAAAAAAAACACTCATCTGTAGCTGAAGTGGGAAGGAGTCTTCTGGAAACATGGTGAGAAGCAGGTGGTGTATCACATGTATCGCATGTGAGTGTGTGCATCATTAGATGTAGAGGGAAACGGGAGAGGACTCTGTTTACATTCCTACCACAGGCATTTGATTATGGACCAGTTAAAGTTCATCATGAGAGCCAAAATGCTAATTGTTATGGTTAGCAGGAAGAGCAATTTCCCTCTATCCTTTAAATTGGTCAACCATCTTGTTATGATTCCAATTCGACCAAATTGAAGTTCCAGATCCATTTAATTTCCATTTGCACCAAGACTCACTGTTAGTTTCTCCAAGTCTGACATTTCGTGTATGAGTCCCAAAGCACCAGCCAGATCACTTTTTACAGCGTCCAGCCTGTGTCCCAGCTCACCAATCGAATAACTCAGAGTTCCAGCAGCACGAGTCAGCATTTCAGACTGCTCCTTCAGCTCCTACACTTGTACGGACTGGTAAGGCGTTTCGCGTCATTTCCTGTTTGGTGACTCACTTGGCTGAAGCATCTCGGTGCTCTTGCCCTCTTTAATTTATCTAATTTTCTCTGTCCAGAAGCTTTTCTGAGTTATTTTAACACACAAACACATTGAAACACTTATTTTCTGTTGGTGGTCTTTACGTTTTGGCAACTCGTTAAGTGTTACACTGGTTTTCTGGGCTAGGTCAGGTATCGCTAGGTTAGCTTAAGTTCACTGCTAGCATGGCTACTGCTTTCTCTCCTGTCCCTCCGTCTTTCTCTGAATCTCCTCCTCTCTCCTGCTCTCTGTGTCAGATGTTTAGCTACTCCTCTGCCTCCTTTAGTGAAGATGGTAGGTACAATAAGTGCAGCATTTTGTAGCCTTGGAGGTAAGGGTTTCGGCGCTAGAGGCCCGGCTCCGTGCTGTAGAAGGGACTGGCCCAGCAGTAGCTAGTGCGGAGCCAGTTAGGACAGGACTCCTTAGCTGTCCTCCAACAGCTCCCATGCAGCCTGGACCTCAGGCGAGCTGGGTGACTGTTCGCAGGAAGCTTAGTGCCCGACCCCAGTGCGCAGCCAGCCTCCAGCCCCTTTCTGTGAACAATAGGTTCGCCCCGCTCAGCTATGCACCTGCTGAGCACGAGAGGCCGATTCTTGTAATTGGCAGCTCTATAGTTAGGAACGTGGCTCCAGAGACACGAAAGACAACTGTCAAATGCCTTCCAGGGGCCAGAGCTGCGGACATTAGGTCCCATCTGAAGCTATTGGCCAAGGACAAACGCGGTATAGCAGGATCGTTATCCATGCTGGTGGCAGTGACACCCGGTTACGGCAATCGGAGGTCACTAAAATTAGTTTAGCTTCGGTGTGTAGGGCTGCCAAAAACATGTCTGACTCTGACATTTTTTCTGGTCCCCTGCCTGATCGTAGTAGCAATGACATGTACAGCCGTATGCTGTCATTTCACCTTTGGTTGTCAAGGTGTTGTCCAGAAAACAATTAGGGCTACATTGATAACTGGGGGACCTTCTGGGGAAATCCTGGACTGTAGCGTAGAGATGGCATCCATCCCACCGCGGACGGCGCTGCCCTTCTTTCCAGGAACCTTGATAGGGTTATCTCTAGTTCCTCAAACCCACCCACTACCCTATAGAGACAGTTTCCCGTCCACTACCCAAAACTAATGAATTAAAAGTTAATGCAACTAGAGCAAAGTATAAAAATCTCATAAAGATAAATGCAATTCCAACTGAATAGAAAAATAAATCAACTAAATGTGCTTTACTAAACATAAGATCTCTCCCCTCAAAAACACTCTTGGTAAATTACTTAATTTGTGATAATAATATTGATCTGTTTTGTCTTGCAGAGACATGGTTGCAGGAAGAGGACCATGTCACAATAAAGGAGTCAACTCCCCCTAGCTACTAAACCTTCAGTGTCCCTCGAAGTACTGGTCGAGGAGGTGGAGTAGCCACCATCTTTCATTCAGATTTACTAATTAATCCCCCCAAAAACAATAGTTACAGTTCCTTTGAGCATTTAATCTTTAGCCTTCCTCATACACATAATTGTTTGTGGTCTTGTATCATCCACCAGGCCCTTATTCTCAATTTTTAGATCAGATGTCAGATTTTCTATCTGACTTAGTTTTAAACACTGATAAAGTTATTATAGTTGGAGACTTCAATATTCATGTTGATAATGAAAGGGATAGTCTAAATACAGCTTTTAACATTAACTTAGACTCAATAGGCTTTACTCAAAATGTGCAGGGACACTCTTGTCACCACATGTTAGAGCTTGTGTTGACTTATGGTATTGACTGTGAAGAAATAACAGTCTTTCCACCAAACCCAATCCTTCCTGATTATTTTCTGTTCACTTTTAAACTCACTCAAACTGACAATTTGAAACCTGAAAGAAAACTTCATTATACCGTAATGCTATCAGACAATGCTGTAGCAAGTTTTAAAGAAGCTCTTCCAGCTTTAGTTTCCTCAGTATATAAAAGTACAATAGAAAATAGTGATTTAACTCCTGACCCCTCACAACTTGACATTTTAGTTCATAGCGTTAATTCCTCCCTGCGTCAGGTAATAGACAAAGTTTGCCCCTTGAAAAGGAAGGTGGCTAGTCATAGAATATAAGCTCCCTGGTTTAATTTAGAGCTATGTACCCTAAAGCAGACTGTTAGAAAACTAGAGAGAAAATGGTGCTCCACGCATTTACAGGATTCTTATTTAGTGTGGAAAAATAGTCTATTGCTATATAGAAAGAGCCTTCGAACAGCAAGAACAGCATAGTTTTCATATTTAATCGAGGAGAATAAAAACATTCCTAGGTTTCTTTTTAATTCAGTTGCCAAACTCACACAGGATCATAGCTCTGTCGAGCCAACCATGCCCCCAGCTCTTAGTAGTGACGACTTCATGAATTTTTTATAAATAAAATAGACTCCATAAAGAATAAGATAAATGGGAACCTTCCAAATATGCTTGTTTCTTCCTTAGTTAGTGAGGCAGCATCAAAAATCGTTAAACCTAATATGTGCTTGAACTGCTTTAATGCAGCCAAACTTTCAGATCTACTAAAATTATTAGCTTCATCAACCTTAAACCTGCATGTTAGACCCAGTCCCAACTAAACTTTTAAAAGAGGTTTTCCCTTTGATTGCTGCTCCAATTTTAGATATAATGAATCTATCCTTAATACGTGGATATGTACCACAGGAGTTTAAGATTGCTGTAATTAAACCTCTACTTAAGAAACATCTCTTGATCAAAATGACTTAATTAACTATAGATCGATATCTAATCTTCCCTCTTTATCTAAAATTCTTGAGGAAATAGTTGTACATCAGATGTGTGAGCATTTAAACAATAATGAGCTGTTTGAGAAGTTTTAGTCAGGCTTTAGAG
Source organism: Apricaphanius iberus (assembly GCA_028564705.1). Classification (NCBI taxonomy): domain Eukaryota; kingdom Metazoa; phylum Chordata; class Actinopteri; order Cyprinodontiformes; family Aphaniidae; genus Apricaphanius; species Apricaphanius iberus. Next base: position 1,306,075 of record JAPXFQ010002332.1, on the reverse strand, counting down.
CTCATCATATCACTGAAACAGCTCTGGTGAAGGTTACTAATGATATTCTCATAGCCTCAGACAATGGACTGGTGACCATTCTGGTCCTGTTAGATCTCAGGGCTGCCTTTCACACTGTTGATCACAATATTCTCATAGAAAGGCTTTAAAGTGTCGGTATAATAGGAACAGCACTAGGCTGGTTTAAATCTTATTTGTCCAACAGATTTCAGTTTGTTCAGGTTAACAATAGATCTTCCTTGGCCTCAATGGTTACTTGTGGAGTACCACAGGGTTCGGTGCTTGGGCCGATTCTTTTTACTATATATATATAAATGCTTCCTATTGGTAAAATCGTTAGGCAGCGTTGGAAAAATTTCCATAGTTACGCCGATGATACACAGCTATATCTATCCATAAATCCTGGTGAATCCAATCAGTTAGGTAGACTACAGCAAGACATAAAAATTTGGATGGTAAAACAGAAGTTGTCGTCTTTGGACCAGAAGCTCTGAAAAAGAAACTACTTAGTTCACTTCACCTGGACGACATTAAATTAGCCTCCAGTAATAAAGCAAAGAACCTCTGTGTTATTTTTGACCAAGATATGTCATTTAGATCTCACACGGGAATATTGCAAAAATTAGAACCATCCTGTCTAGGAGTGATGCTAAAAAACTAGTCCAAGCTTTTGTTACAGTAATTCTTTATTATCAGGTAGTCATTTCCCCTGTTTTAGCATATCTATCTTACTGGCTCACAGTAAAATCTAGAATAGAATTCAAGATCCTCCTTCTGACATATAAAGCTCTTAATAATCAAGCTCCATCATACATAAGAGACCTGATTGTTCCATATTTTCCTAACAGAGCCCTTCGCTCTCAGACTGCAGGTCTACCAGTAGTTCCTAGGATTTCTAAAAGTAGAATGGGTGTCAGATCTTTCAGTTATCAGGCTCCCCTCCTATGGAACCAGCTCCCGGGTTGGTTCATGAAGCAGACACTTGTCTATCTTTAAAACTAGGCTTAAAACCTTCCTCTTTGACAAAGCTTACAGTTAGAGACAGGTTAATAGGTAGTTAGAGACAGGTTAGACAGGTAGCTAGGAAGAGACAGGTTAATGTTAGTAGTCAGGTAGAGTGTCAAAAGCTAGGAAGAGATAGGAAGAGGTAGAGTAGCTAGATAGAGATAGATTAATGTAAGCCAGGAAGAGTGTTATTAGCTACGTCTCCTAGTAGCTAGGAGACATGGAAATGTTAGTAGCTATGCTGCTTTAGTCTAGGCTGTTGGAGGACATTATTAGAGTCAGTTCCTATTTCACAATTTCACTTTGTTCGACCCAAAGTTTGCACCAAATCTCCATTTCTAGAGTGGAGTAGCTCGTTAAGCAGTGTGCAGCGACGTGATTTTGGAACCTGATGGTAATATTTTAACTCGCAGTCACGGTCACGTTTCGCACGTGTGACATGATTTTCTGTCATGAAATAGACTTACCCTTTCTGATTATCCCGATCATTTCTAAATTTCCCTATCTCTCACTGTGTTCTCTCAGCAAGCTCCAGAGCACTCAAAGTGGAACCCAGTCTGACGACCTTCCTCCTATACTTTAACATTGTGACTGCTCAGGATTTTCTGAAATCGAGAGATGTTATTACTCATCTCTCTCTCGTTCGTTCTCGGACTATGAATACGGTATAGAGTTGTGCTGTGAGATTATCGAAGAAGAAGGATAAATCTCGCTCACACTTCAAGAATTTTTCGAATACCTTGTACCGTTTTCGGCTATGCACCAGCACCTCAAACAGCGGTTTGAGGTGCCAGTTCCAGTTCCAGGAAATCATAAAACACCTTAAGTTTTCAACTTTTTTACTAACGCTATGTATTTTACCCTATAAATCACCCAAACACCCCCAAGTAGAAGGCATATACACAAACAGACACTCACACGCACTCATATACAGAAATTAAAACTCAACCTCTTTAAAAAACAAAACTTATTTAATCTTCTTAGCTGCGTATGGTTTATGTTACTGCTATCTGTTTAGTTGGTTTTTATTTGTGGCCTGTGTTGGCAGAATGAGTCTGAATGCACACAGACTGATCATGAGCAAAAGCCAAAAATGTGAGTGTTATTTGGTCGTGGTAAACTTGTTTGTTAACAAAAGGTAATGCACTACCTACCCTCCCACTAAACGTAGCTGTCGTGGACATTAATACAACATTGTTAAAGTGCTTGCAAAAGCAAACCGACAACGAACTCATGATTGTCAGGTTTAATAATGCCTTATCCTGTTTGAATACTATTTTTTACTTAATGCTCCTCCAGTTTGTTGGATACAAAGTTGCCATCTAATAACTAGAAATATGTGCAGCATTTTATTGTAATGAACAGCACCTCTCTCCTTGTTTATCTCTTTTTTGAGTGCAAATCTTATGTAAGAAACAAGAGAAATGCAGCAAAGTAAATGTTTTTTTTGTGAATGACGAGCAAATGTTAAATGTGAATGTTAAATTTTGTTTTATATTTTTTTGGTATTTTCTTTCCTTTAATCATATGATTTGGTTGCACAACATTTAACTTCTTGTTAAATGTAACTTCTAACAGGAGATTGTGCTAATACTATAATTTATTTTGGATTTTATTTTACAATTAAAATGTGTTCAAATGAAGAAATTTGTTGAAATACATAAATTAATAAATGTCAAATTTCTATACAAATTAAATAATGGGTAAATAATAATCAAATCGAATTGAAAAATTAATCATCATATCGATGCATCGAAAAGATAATCGCTAGATTAATCGATTACAAAAATAATTGTTTTGCCCAGCCCTACTCAGTACTACATGGTATAATACGGTACTACATGGCACAGTACAGTACTACATGGTAATATACAGTTCTACAAAGTACGACATATTCAAATACAGTACTACACACTACTGCATGTTAAAATACAGTACTAAACAGTACTACATGCTAAAATACAGTACTATATGGCACAATACAGTACTACATTGTAAAATACAGTACTACACAGTACTACATGATACAGTACAGTAATACACAGTCCTAAATGGTAAAACCCTTACTGAATTTGTCAGCAGAGGCTGTTATTGGGGTTGGTAGTGACTACGCTCACCGTGGCAGTCCCCTTTTAAATTTGCTGACATTTTCTAGTTAAGAGACTATTCTTATGTTACTGTCCTGTTATGCTTTAACTATGATTCAGATGACAACATTCACTCCCCCAGCAGAATCCAACTTGATCTCCTTTTTATAGTAGTGCTTTACTTGAAAATATCTAAACATTTCCTGAGAATCCAATTCGCATCTTCTTCTGAGGTTTTCAAAACTCGGCAGCTCCCCTTTGTTTTCTAACACACACCAGGCAGTTATTCCTTTTTCTGCCCATCTTGTAAATCTTTGATCATATTATATCATATCATAAATTAAAACTGTTAGGGCTAGACAATCCACCAAAATATTGAACAATTAACATAATTAATCAGAATCAGCTTTAATGGCCAAGTATGACACATACAGGGAATTTGACTCCGGCAACTTTTCTCTCCAGTACAGAACTTAAATAAGTGAAATAAAAAAGAAATACAAATAAATGATAAAGGACAATATATACACCAAACCGGGGTTATTGTACAGTGAGTATATACAGCAGTGCAGAGTTATAGTTTATTGGTATGTGAAAGGACTCACACTCTGTGACTACACAGAGTTCATCAGAGCGACAGCCTGGGGGAAGAAACTGTTCTTGCGTCGGGTGGTTTTGGCGTACAAAGATCTGTAACGCCGGCCTGAGGGGAGGAGCCTAAACAGGTTGTGGCCAGGGTGAGAGGGGTCAGTGGTGATTTTTCGGGCCTGCTTCCTGACCCTGGCCCGGAATAGGTCCTGAATGGAGGGAAGATCATTACCTATGATCCTCTCTGAGGACCTGACTGTTCTCTGCAGTCTGTCCTTGTCTTGCCTGGTGGCGGATCCGAACCAGACGGAGATGGATGAGGTCAGGACAGAGTGGACTATTGCTGTGTAGAAGATGGTCAGCAGTTCCTGAGGCAGGTTGAACTTTCTGAGCTGACGCAGAAAGTACAGCCTTTGCTGGGCCTTCTTCCTCCCCTGTGGGGACTGGCCTGTTGGTGATTATGAGAGGAGATGTTGATGGGGGTCTCTTCCTGAAGTCCACTGTCATCTCCAAAGTTTTGAGCGGGTTTAGCTCCAGGTGGTTATGACTGCACCAGAGGACCAGCTGTTCCACCTCCCTTCTGTATGCAGACTAGTCGCCGTCACGAATGAGTCCAATGACGGTGGTGTCATCTGCAAACTTCAGAAGTTTCACAGAAGGGTCCCTTGACGTGCAATCAGTGGTTTAAAGGGAGAAGAGCAATGGGGGGAGAACGCATCCCTGGGGGGCGCCGATGCTGAGGGACCGGGTGCTGGATATGAAGTTACCCAGTTTCACCTGCTGCCTCCTATCAGTCAGGAAACAGGTAATCCACTGGCAGGTGGAGGGAGGCACGGTGAGCTGGGACAGTTTTTGGTGGATGAGCTCTGGAACGATGGTGTTGAAGGCAGAGCTGAATTCCACAAACAGGACCCGAGCATAGGTACCTGCAGAGTCTAGGTGGTTCAGGATGTAGTGGAGAGCCATGTTGACTGCATCATCCACTGTCCTGTTTGCTCTATAGGCGAACTGCAGGGGGTCTAGTAGGGGATTCGTGATGTCCTTCAGGTGGGTCAGCACCAGTCGCTCAAAGGATTTCATGACCACAGATGTCAGGGCGACTCGTCTGTAGTCATTTAATCCTGTGACAGGGGACTTCTTGGGAACCGGAATGATGGTGGAGTGTTTGAGGCAGGAGGGGACCTCACACAGCTCCAGGGAGTTATTGAAGATCTCAGTGAAGATGGGAGCCAGCTGGCCAGCACAGAATCTCAGACAGGACGGAGACACTCCATCAGCACCTGATGCCTTCTTAATCCTCTGTCTCTGAAATAGTTGACGCACATCCTGTTCGCAGATCCTCAGCGCAGGCAGGGGGTCAGGTACGGGGGTGGTTTGGGGTGATGCTAGGCCTTTTGTGATGGAGATGGTGGGGGAGGTGGAAGGTGTGAAAGTCGTTTCAAACCTGGAGAAAAAGTCATTGAGGTCCTCAGCCAGGCGGGGGCTCCCCACTGGGTGGGGGGATGGTCTCCAGTAGTTGGGAATAGTCTGCAGGCCCTTCCAAACTGCAGAATAGTCTTTGGCCGAAAAACGCTTAACACTGTAGTACGTTTTGCTGCCTTGATCTCCTTTGTCAGCTTGTTCCTGGCCTGCTTGTACAGATCCCGATCCCCACTCCTGTAGTCCTCCTCCTTGTCCTGTCGTACCCGTTTCAGTTCTGCAGTGAACCATGGTTTGTTGTTGTTGAACGTGCAGAAGGTTTTGGTCTGCACACACAATGCATTCTTTATTCTGGTGTAGCAGTGGTCTAAAGTGTTCATGTCCCTGGTGGGACACGTCACGTGTTGTCTATATTTAGGCAGTTCAAGTTTGAGATTTGATCTATTAAAATCCCCGAGAATGATTAGCAGAGAGTCCGGGTGAGTTTTCTCCACGTCTGTGATCTGGTCATCCCCCCTGCCGCAACTTGATGAGCACTCCATCTCGTTTCCCTCGTCGGCGTCTCCGTCTAAATCCACAGAGCGCTGCTGCTCCTCCGGTCTGAATCTCCATAAAGCAGTCTGGTGTATTAAAAACCGGTGAAAAAAGTCCGGCACTGGATAGCCCTATTATAATTGCGCAATCATGGGACCTTAAACGGGGCGTAAATGCTCGTGTTGAGTGGATAACATTAGGCCTCTAACTCCCCGTATAACCTTATTGGCTTAGTGTGGACGTAGCCTATGGCCAGATGTTAGCTACATCAACATTATTAATTACCTCGTATTTTCCGAAGGCGTTGATTGCGAGGAACTGCATAATAACAAGAACACTGAGGCATATAATTACCTGCACAGCAACAAAATTGATAAAGTACTGCTCAACAAACACGGCAAATGTATTTTTCTTAAAGCTGCAGTAGAGCCAAGCCAGAGTCAAGCTAAACACTTAACATGGGTCATGCTAAGGGAAAGTTGAGTAGTGGAGACAGTGGGCTGTTCCTGTATCGCCGGATTAGGAAAATCATAAAGTCATGCGGCAGCTATCCTGTGGAAGGTATGTCACTTATCAGGATAGTTAGATCACCAAAACAGAAACACTGGACTGGCAGTGCACATATATTTCCGCATTAGAAAAAATCAACTAACTACTACATGATGCGGCAGCCTCACTGCTGTCAGCATAATAATAATAATTATCCATTATTATTATTATTATTATTATTATTTAAATGAAACGGGGGTGGGGGTGTAGCATTAGCATATAAATGTGATCTTAATTTTACATATCTGATATAACCTTTTAAGCTTTGGTGCTCTGAGAGTATCAGGAGGGAGCTTCCACTGAAGAGGAGCAGCTGCCTAGAATAATCTGGTCTTTCATCAACAAGGCACAACCTCCGGTTAATGACACGATGCAATCTGCTGGGATTCCTTAGATAGAAAACGTTTGAATTGATTGGAACGTTTGTATAATTGTATTAAAATTACTTTTCTTGTACAGTGCCTTAAGATGACTTCTGTTGAGAAGCGTTTTATAAATAAACTGAATGGAAATTGTTTTCAACGGCTTTCAACAAATTTGCCATGCCAGGGATTCTCTTTCAGTGGTTATATATATATATATATATATATATATATATATATATATATATGTGTGTGTTCTATATGACGTCAGATCTTGATGTTCGTTACAGGTGCAGAATGCTGTGATCAGTGGAAAGACAGGGCTTGTGTGTACAGATGAGCAGCGCAGGTGGAATGCAGGTGGAATGCAAAGAACCTTCTATCTGAGCACATGTACCCCACCTTTCGTGGGAATTATTAAACAAACTATGGTAAAGAAAATGAAGTTAGAGCTTGTAATCAGCTAAAAGAACAGGGCATGAACATAAATCACATGGGTACTGTTATCAGTATCCAGGAGCCGTAGCTCTCTACTAGTCCCGATGGGGTCATCGACTCAGATGTGCTGCTAGAAATTAAATGTCCTGTGCCAACCCATCCTTCGCTCACTGAGCAAATTACTCAGAAATGCAGCGATATCAAACTGGTAGATGGAAAGCTGCTGCTGCAGAAAACTGGCAGCAACTGCCCATGCAGTTGCAGCTCACAATGTTTTGCACAGGTCTAAAGACTGCCAAACTGTGATCTGGACACCTAATGAGCATGTTTCAGTCACAGTGCAATATGATGAAGCATTTGTAAAGGAACAAGTAAAGAGCTTAAGAAGTTTTTACTTCTCATGTTTCTTGCCCCGATTTGTAGACCAGTATGCAGCAGGATGGTTTCAGCTAAATGAGAAATACTTGAAAATAATAGGCCAGCTTTAATACACAATTTGTCATGTGATAATAGGACAGTCAGTCAATAAAGTGCTGGTAGATTTCAGTCTGTCCTTTGAACTAAAACATAATCTGTTAATCAATTAAAATGTACATAATCACCATATGTTGTGTAATTAATTACATAAAATGTTCTATGTAGTTTTGTATTTTTGCAATCTTCCAAGCGATACCAAAATGCCAAGAATGCACAACTGACACCTGTAATTTATAGTAAAAAACATTTATTTACATTTGAAGAGTCTGTCAAATTGTGGTTAAATAAAAAATGATTCATTGTTCAGTTGAGTAGATTATATGTACACTGTGTCGCAACTTTTTCTTCCACAAAAATATTCACATTGTTTAGAACAGGGGTCTTCAACCCTGGTCCTCAAAAGCTACTGTCCTGCAGGCTTTAAATACATCCCTGCTCCAACACAGCTGAATCAAATGACTGAATTTCCCTCTTCAGTGTACTACCAGGTTTGGCAAAGACCTGATTATCAGTCGATCCAAATTGCTCTTTGAGAGAAAAGAGAAAATAGTAATTGCAACAGCAATTGCAACAGCTACCAAACGTTTGACTGTGTTGTGTGAATAGTAATGGATGTATGATTCTGCTCTTGAGCCCAGGTTTTTAGGTTTCTGTAAAAGGCTCTCACTACAGTCTATAATGCATGTAGTGCTTGGAAAGTTCTTCTTGAAGGCGGCAGGCATAGTTGCTAGAATAGTTTCTTTTGGCAGCCATGGAATTAATGGACGTAAAACCTCCAGTTTGTCCAACCAGTACGAGATGATCTTGCTTTCCATGCTCTGTGAGATATGAAAATGGCGGCTTAGCTCACTTATTACACGGTTACTCTTTAATTTCATAAGTGTCAGGAGGATTTGATCTCGTACAGGCATTGTAAATTGATTTTTATATCCTTCCAGTGTTGACACAAGAGTGTTAAATGTTTCTAAAGCTGTACCAGTATACATCAAAGCATCTGCATCATTTTGGAGAATGAAATATGCAACTTCATCACACTGAGTCATCTTATCCTGGACATTTTTTCTGAAAAATGTGTTGCAGTACTGATGCTCATGTTGGGAAGTGTCCTCCCACTGTGTGTAGACTGAGTGCAGCAGTGGCTCAGGGGGTTGAAAAGAGGTGCTGGCCTGGTCTGGGATGATTGAAGTTGAATCCACAGGGCAGTCTGAATAAAAAAAATAAAATAATTAAATGTACACCCACTAAACTCTATTTGTTTTTGTTTTTTAAACTGTAGTGCATCACTAAGCTTATTACATGTTACAAGGGAAATTTATCATTCCACATTCTCACATATGTAAAATCGTGGCAATAACGTTATCACCCAAATAAATAACTGGGATTAGATCATATAGTTTATTCTAAAAAAAGAGATAATTCTCAGGTTTCTGTTTTCATATCCTTTGAATGTTCACACAAGAGTGTTAAACATCCAATTAACTTTAGTTTAACTGTGGGTTTCATACAGCTGCAGTTGTTTTAAATAAATTATAAAATGTATGAACAAACTGCCTCTGATAACTTAATTAGCATATTCTTTATAAACGCAAATGCGAGATAATTGTACAGCTCTTGGGGTATAATCTCCCCCAGTCTTGCAATCCTAGTCACTGTACCAGTAATTATTGAGCTTGTGGATTGTTGAATTGAACAAGCGTACTTAATAAAAACGTATTAGAGAACATTAGCTTAGATTATTGGAGGACAACATTCATTAGTAATTAAAAATTATTAATCATGGTCTTAATTTTAATCTTTCATTGAAGTTGAGACATAACTGGTAATGAGGTCGTGACGTGCTAACATCCAGGCTACTGCATAACATGTTTACGAAAACAAGCTAGCCCTGATGCTAACGTCATTCACCACAAGCTTTAATTTAGCATTATTTAATATTTATTCAAGAATTTCATGATTAAAATGTAAAAAGGGGACAAATCACATCTACAACTTCACTCACCAGGCACAGATTCTGTGTTTTCGTTCATGTTGCTAGAAGCTGTCTGACTCACAGTGGTCCAGTTGAGCTTTATTCTTTTTTTGGTGGGAGCCGGTCATAGCCCAGATACAACTCCGGGTCGGGGTGTAGCTCTGTTGGCTTTTTTTCGATAAAATGAAACGAACAAACATAAACTCTCTTCGGTGTAGTACTGTATTTTACAATGTAGTACTGTGTAGTACTGTATTGTACCGTGTAGTACTGTATATTAACATGTAGTACTCTGTCGTACTGTATTTGACCATGTAGTACTATGTAGTATTATATTTTAGCCTGTAGTACTGTGTGGTATTTTATTTTCAATGTAGTACTGTGTAGTACTTTATTGTACCATGTAGTACTGCGTAGTACTGCATTGTACCATGTAGTACTGTGTAGTACTGTATTGTACCGTGTAGTACTGCATTGTACCATGTAGTACTTTCTAGTACTATATAGTGTGTTTTATTAGGCGTTTAATGTATAGACTGAGATGACCTCTAATCAAAGCTGCTCCGTTGCCGAGTAACGAATTACAGTGACAGCCGCAGCTGAATGTCACACACTTACTCAACTTACATCTCCCTAATCCCCCTTTTTACAAAAAAGTGCTCCGAATAAATCGTTCCCATTTGACAAGTTATCGGAAAAATTCTTGAAGTGTGAGCGAGATTTATCCTTCTTCTTCGATAAAGTCACAGCACAACGCTCTACCTTATTCACAGTCTGAGAACCAACGAGAGATAGATGAGTAATAACATCTCTCGATTTCAGAAAATCCTGAGCAGTCACTCTAGAAATTGCGATTTGGGGTTAAATTTGGGTCGAACAAAGTGAAATTGTGAAAAAACGGTAACAGCTATCGACATCCATTCTTCACTGCTGAACAGAACAGGGATGTAGCTGCACCCTGAATTTCAAGTGGGGTTGCTAGGTTATTGTATGGTGACAGTAAATCCTCAAAAATAGTGGATTTTCATGATTTTTGACTTCTGGCATTCATTTCTAATGGGATTTTTGGCCGTGGTTTTTCGCTAATTACGTCGCCATGGATACACCAATCGCCAATAAAAGTAGTAGCCCGGATGGCATAATCAAGCCGGTCGTTCTGATATATATTGTGGGGTTGCATGCTACGGTACGACCCGCATTAATTTCCGAAAATTTTCAAAAGTGAATAGTAATAGTTGCCTGCCCATGCAATTGCATGGGTAGGCCCATCACCTTGCATTGCATTTGCTGGACCCAATAACCTCTGCTTCTTCCTTCTCCCTTTAGATCATGTGATAATGTTTTTTTTCTAGTTTTATGCAGTGGTTTTATGAAGAGGTTGTGAGTAATCTAGGGGTACTTCTTATGTGTGCATGTCACTTTTTCTTACATTTTTATAGTGTTAAATAAACCAATAAACTAAAAAATATCTACAGTGTTACATTTTAATGCCAATATAACTGTAGGCCGGTAATATCACAGATCCCTACTGACTACATATCTCTGATATTGTTCTCTCTAGTTTCCTCTCTAGCTTCTTCCTGTATGCTTCCTTGTTGTCTCTGATCTTGAGTTTAAGTTGTTCTGTATAACTATATGTAACTTTAAAAAACCCTTCAGGGCTTCTTCAGCTTTCTGCCACTACTTACATATATGAATCCTTAATATTTGCTAAATAAAAAAATCCGAACTATGTTGTGTTTAATTTTTTTGGGGGGGGGGGGGGGGGGGGGCTGACAAACTAGAAATTTTGAAAGGGTAGCAGAGAATGAGGTATGATTAAAAGCACTAGATATTTTCATATATGCATTGGGGTTTTGCATCTATAGTCACTTATACCATGGTCTGGGTGAATACTCGATTCTGATTGGCTGGACGGTTTACGTTAAAAAGTAATAATGTACACCTAGGAAAGGCTTCCCGTCAAATTGCCTTATGACAGTTCTAAATTATTGTGCTAAAACTGTCAGTTTTGACTCTGAAACAAAGTTTTGCATCATCCTCTGGACACACACAAGCAGCAAGTAGTCCACTGGCCTTCTGGAATGATATTTTGTATCACGTAAAGCCATCATCTCACTTCACATCACTGATCAACTGCTGCAGTCGTCTCACTGTGTTCACGTTGCTTGGCAATGCCTGTATAAGGGAGATATTAACTAATGTGCTCGACTTATAAAAATAAAAAACCTCACGATTTTAACCCTAAAACACTTTTAAGTATTATTAATTGCTTAAATATTTCTTTCTTTCGTAATTAACCACGGTATAAGCGGGATACTGCCCTATGACTTCAATTCATTTAATTTTATTTATATAGCGCCATTTCACAATAGATGTCATCTCAAGGCACTTTACAAGAAGCATCTTGCTGCAAATCTTGAAGGACCTCAGCTTCCTCAAAAAGTACAGTCTGCTCTATCCCTTTTTGTAGACTGCTTTATTGTTGATTCTCCAGTCCAGTCTGTTGTCCAGGTGAACTCCAATGTATCTGTACTCCTCAACAACCTCCAGTTCTTCTCCCATGATGGAGACAGTCTTTGACTTATCGCTGTTTCTTCTGAAATCTACAGTCATCTCCTTTGTTTTGTTCACATTGAATCATAAGATGATTGTTTCCACACCATGCGACAAAGCGGTCCACAAGCTCTCTGTATTTCACCTTCTCCAACTCTGATACACTCGACAATTGCAGAGTCGGCTGAGTATTTCTGCAGATGACAGGTCTCCGTCTTATACTGAAAGTCTGAGGTGTACAGAGTGAAAAGGAACGGTGAGAGTGCAGTCCCTTGTGGTGCTCCTGTGCTGCTGACCAGCTAGTTTGACACACAATCCTTCAGTCTGACAAACTGTGGTCTTTTTTGTCATGTAGTCATTGATCCATCTGATTGTTAAGGCCTCCACCTGTGTCTTCAGGAGTTTCTGAGAAAAGCAAATCAGGCTGAATTGTGTTAAATACACTGGTGAAATCAAAGAACATAATTCTCACAGTGCTGCCTGCTTTGTCCAGATAACAGTAAGTTGGTTGAAGCAGGTTGATGATGGCATCTTCAATGCCAACTCCATGACTAGGACCTTCATGATCTGGGATGTCAGGGCGACAAGTCTATAGTCATTGATGAGTGATGGGTGAGTTTTCTTTGGAACTGGAACAAGGCAGGATGTTTTCCACAACACCTGCTCCTCACAGGTCTTCAGGACTCTGGGGCTGACGGCATCTGGACCTGCAGCCTTGTTCCGGTTCAGTTTCTCCAACTGCCTATTCACCTGACTTCTAGAGACAGACAGGTGGGAGACTGAGATAAAGGGGGTAGCAGCATCTGACTTGGTTGAATACAAAGTTGTGGAAGTAGAAGATTTCATGACTGAGGTGAAAGATAAAACATCAGAGGTGTGATAGGACAGGTGTGGGTTAAAGGAGAATGGGATGTTTCTTTAGCTGGAAACAGGACAGGAGGATGCTGACCTTGTTCCTGAACTGAACTTATTGTAGAATGTGTTCAGTTCATTGGCTCTATCGAGACTTCCATCTATCCAGTCCTTTCTGTGCTTAAAGCCTGTGATCTTTTTCATTCCGGACTAGACATCTCTCTATATTGTTCCTCTGTAATTTCTTCTCCCGCTTCTTCCTGTAAGCCTCTTTGCTGTCACTGATCTTGACCTTTAGTGGCTTCTGTATACTCCTTAATAACTCCCTATCTCCCTCCTTGAAGGCTCTTTTTTTCTTCAGCAGTTCCTTCAGCTCACTGGTGAGCCAGGGTTTGTTATTAGGGAAGTATCTCACTGTTCTGGAGTGGATGATGTCCACACAGAAATTTATGTTCTCAGTCACACACTCGGTCATGGCATTGATGTCCTCTCCATGTGGCTGGCAAAGAGTCGTCCAGTTTATGGAATCAAAACAACCCTTCTTCAGTTTCATTTGATCATTTTCTAACAGTTCTCTTCTTTGGAGGTTGCCTCTAAACAATTGGTTTATATTCAGAGCAGAGAAAGACAAGATTATGATCTGATTGTCCCAGAGGAGGTCTTCGTTTTGATAAATAGGCATCCTTTACATTTGCATAAAACAAATCCAAGGCCTTGTTTTCTCTTTTGGAGCAGCTGACAAACTGTTGAAGTTTTGGAAGTGTTAAAATCACCAGATATTGCCACAAATACACTGGGGTGGTGGGTCCGTAGCTTAGCAACAACAGAACTGATGACATCACATGCATGGTCGGCAACGGCTGAAGGTGGAATGTAAACAACTGCCAAAACAACATTGCTGCAGAGACGACACTTCACAGTAACATGTCCTGGATGACACCATCTGTTGTTTAGAAGCACTGCTACTCCACCTCCTTTTCTTTTCCTGCTCCTCTTCAGATCTCTGTTTGCTCGTACAGTCAGAAAGTCTGGCAGAGAGACGGTGGAGTCGTATATAATCCTGTAAAGCACATAACACTGCATTCCCGATACTCGGTCTGAGTCCTTGTCAGGGCTTGGAGTTCATCCATCTTGTTAGCTAGTGATCTCAGGTTTCCCATTATGATTGATGGAAGAGATTATTTGAATTTTCTCTGTCTCCTTTGCGCTCCTGCTCTGCATCCACGCCTCCTCCTTCTCAACTCATTAGGGATTTGTGACTGCAGTTGAGGTATTATTTCAGATTTTGCTATATTAATCAGCTGCTCCAGCTGTAAACCGCCTTGTTGTCATGGTTATGCATCATAACAAATGAACAAAAAGTGAAAAATATTCCGCACAACAGCACGACTTCGAGTGTGATATTGCTTAAGTGACTATAGGTAAAATAGCATCACCAAATATCCTTCCAGCTGCACAGAATCAAAAACTAGAGATAATAATCATCTAAAAAGGTAATTTTCCTTCCAGAAACAGAGGAATTAAAGTTTTAAAAAAATACACTATTCCAGAGCGCCTCCATCCTCAGAGGTGCAATTCTGTACTGTATTAAATAACAATGTTCCTGTTTCTCTCTTATAGCTTTTGTGGGCTTTGATAACTTAATTTGTTTGCACTGTGATTATGTTTTTCAGGTGCCAGTGCATCAGACAATGAAGGACTTACTGTTCCTCAGAGCAGAGCTCCATAGAAGGGTGGAGGAGCTGAAGACACAGATGCCCTGCAACTTTCCATCTTCCTTATCTGAACACCCAACTCCTGAGACAAACCCTACAGCAAAATTACTTTACTCTGCTTTTTAAGACTCTGAAGTGTCCCATCCACAGTTTTAATCCAGTAATTTAAATAATGGCCATTTATATTATTGTTTTCAGTCAAAGGAAGTCAATGTGTTAGTGAAATTAAATGTGTTATGTTAAATATCAGAAAGGATTTTGTTTCAATTAAAACAAATGTTTATTTGTAATTATTGACATGCCTTTAACTAAGCCCTGGAATTCTTCATAGTTGACTGTCACATTCAGCTGCATAACCCTTTTTTTCTCATTGATATCTAAAATTTTTCCTCTACCCTTCAATTGTTTTCTTATCCACTTGTAATTTCCTTTTACTGTGTTTTTATCTCTGTGCCACAGCAATATCTAAAGAAAGATGCAGAGGTTGAGATATGTTGTAATCATTGATTGCTGTCATTTATAGGTGCTTCATAAATACCTTTTAAAATCCTAATAATGTTAATGAATTTCCCATATGCAATAATTACTTTTAATTATCCAGCCTACACACAAAATAATAATAAAAAAACTTTTTGCATTGATGGCCTGTTGAAATGTATTTGAAAAAATAAAGAATTATTTTTATGCACCCCTTATTCTATGATTTGTGTCCTCTGACAAGAATTTGTTAGCTATACGGAATGCATATTAGAACTAAGTATTGGCCGACAGTCGGTTGACTAGTCCTGTGGGTTTGATTCCAGCTTTTTCCTGTGAAATGTGCCCCTGAGCGATCCACTTGTGTGCCAATCTATGTATCGGGGTCTGTGACTGCTATTGTTCGCAGCCAAAACGGACAAAAAGAGAATCCGTTGTCAAGTGTAGGGGGAACGGTTAAAAGCAAGTCCAGAAGTAGAAGAAAATTAAAAAGAATCGTCCTCTATGATTCTCCAATATATTTTCTTTGTGTCATTATCTCCCAAAACTGAAGCTGTCTATCTTCTTCATGCTCAGGAGAGCATGAAGAAGATTGCCGTGTTCATCATTCTCCGAGAGCTGTATTTTCCATTCTTTGGAGCACTGCATTACTGTGTTCATTGCTCTGAGAGCCATCTTTTCCGTTCTTTGGAGCATTGCTGCATTCCTATGTTCGTTGCTCTCAGAGAGCTGTCTTCTCCTTGCTTTACTTGCAGTTCTAAACTGAAGAAGCCACTTGGATGGGGACAAAACTTTTTCTAAGCAAGAAGTAAAGTCCAGTTGTCTTATTTTAAACTCTCAAGACTACCTGTCTTCCCATGAACCATCCAGCCAGAGCTATTAGCGCAGAAGTAAAGTGGCTGCCTTTGGAGTGGAAAACAGGTTTGAATCCATGATGCTACAATTTAGCTGCGTTGTTACAACTTGTCCTTTTTTTTCCCACCCTTCTCATTTTAAATCTTTTTGAATTTAGCTCAATGTTGAAAAGATCAGTTATGAAAAAAAATCTACAACTAATAGAATATTATTCCTACCATAAATCGCATAGATTGTATGTCAATGTTAAAAACATCCACCATACGTTACAACATAGAACTGTTGTGACATAGAGGGTGCGAAAATGTCTGTATTGCAATAATCAGCAACAATTATACCAATAACCTGATATTGGTATAATTATTAATGGATTTCAAATTATCTGTGACAAAATTAGCAAAACAGGGCAGCAGCTTCTTAATCTACCAAACCAAAACTTTTCAGTTAACCATCTGCATATGGTAGACAATGGGTGGAAGTGGCAGTGTCTTTGTGAAACTCATTTGCAAATGTAACACTAAGATCCTGGTAACCTTGACTGTTGATTTGGTATAACACCAGTCTAAAACACGTTAGATGGTTGCATTAGAAGGCTTCATGTAGAGCAAAAACATAAATCCATGAATTCATGAAGATACATATGTTCAGTAGATAGGTGGAAACTTTACCTGGACCATCTACTCAGTGATTTCAGTAGACTCAGGGGTAACATTGAATGTTTTTGTTATTTTACAGCCACTATTAAATTTATTTAGAAAATGACTGGAACATCAAATTAATATAACCAATGAATATTATTTACAAGCCCAGAGTTATCGTCTCCTCTTTGGAAACAGTGCAGATCCCACGTTATTATTGGACCCCAAAGCTCATGCAGTCATTCACGCACACTGGTGATGGCAAGCTACATTGTAAGTACAGCTGCCTTGGGGTGAAGTGTCTTGCTCAAGGACGAAACTACCAAGACAGTCAGAACCAGGACTTGAACCAGCAACCCTCCTATTGAAAGACTAACTCCAAACTTCTGAGCCATGGTCACCCACTTTACAATTTGGAGGTACATTTTACACAAGTGTGAAAACCACAAATACACAATTTTTGTTAACTGCAAGTATCAACTGCCTTTGCATACCTAGTGTCTTGTGGAAATATTTGTTAAATAAAAACACTCATCACAAAGTTGATTATGTTAAGGGTTAAGAATGAGAATCCTGAGACTTAATAGGTTTGCAACGGATGGTTTGAGGGGGTTAATAATTTAATAATATATTAAATTCGCCATATAAATGTACAGTGGACCTTTTCAATTAAATTTATTTTCAATTCACTTTATTTATATAGGGCCAATTCACAACAAATCTCATCTCAAGGCACTTTACAACAAAAGTAATTTCAATACAATTATAAAAACATTCCAATCAGTTAAGTTTTTTCTATGTAAGGAATCCCAGCAGATTGTGTCGAGTCATCGACGTGAGGTTGTGCACCGATCACTCAGACTCCAACCACAGCAATTCCTCAGCAATCCCTCATACTGAGCAAGCAGTGGAAAAGAAAAACTCAAGCGGTCATCTGCCACGACCGTCTGGGGGTCTGAGAAGACAAAGAAGAGACAGGATGGAGGATGCTCGGTCACTTTGAGCATCATCTGGACCGATGTTCCCCATCCAGCAGGGGGCATTATAGTTGAGCAGGGTACCAGACCAAGTGGAGCTTCTATAGGGAGAAAAAACAGTCAGAGAAAAATGGGTTAACAATAGCAAGAACAGCAGAAAAAAATATATCTGGAGATTAGTATAAGAGTAAAGAAAAGTGGAAGTCTAAGCCTATAGCAGGATAAGTACAAAAATAGCTCAAGATAACCTAGGCCATTCTAACTATAAGTTTTATCAAAAATGAAAAATGTTAAGCCTAGTCTTAACAATAGAGAGAGTATCTGCTTCATAGACTAAAACTAGGAGCTGGTTCCACAGGAGAGGAGCCTGATAACTAAAAGATCTGCCTCCCATTCTACCTTTAGAAATCCTAGGAACTACCAGTAGACCTACATTCTGAAAACGAACTGCTCTGTTAGGAACATATGGAACAATCAGATGTACGATGGCGCTTGATTATTGAGGGCTTTATTGGAAGGAGGAGGCTCGTAAACCCTATTCTGGATTTAACAGGGAGCCTATAGAGAGAAGCCAAAACAGGAAAATATGATCTCTCTTTTTAATATTAATCAGAACTCCTGCGCATTTTGGATCAACTAAAGGCTTTTAATTGCATTTTGTGGACTTCCTAATAATGAGGAATTACAGTAGTCCAGCTTTGAAGTAACGAATGCATGAACTAGTTTTTTCTGCATCACTCTTCGACAGGATGTTTCTAATTTTAGCAATATTCAGGAGGTGAAAGAAAGAAATCTTAGAAACCTGTTTAATATGGGATTTAAACGTCATGTCTTGGTCAAAAATTACACCGAGGTTCTTTACATTATTACCAGAGGCCAAATGAATGCCATCCAGATGAAGTTATTGACTTAGCAGCTTCCTTTTTAAAGGTTCTGGTCCAAAGGCAACAACTTCTGTCTTGTCTGAATTTAAAAGCAGAAAATTTACTCACCCAGGTTTTTATCTCTTCGAGACCTGCTTGTAATCTGCCTAACTGATTGGATTCACCAGGTTTTATGTATAAATATAATTGTGTATCATTAGCATAACTGTGGAAATTCATACCATGTTGTCTTATTATTTTACCAATTGGAACCATATATATAGTAAAGAGAACCGGTCCAAGCACAGAACCCTGTGGCACTCCACAAGTAACCCTCGAGTGTGAAGAACATTTATCATTAACATAAACAAACTGGAATTGGTTAGACAGATATGATTTAAACCAGCCTAGTGCTGTTCTCTTGATCCCTACAACATGCTTGAGTCTTTCTACGAGAATATTATGATCGATTGTAGCAAAAGCAGTACTGATATCTAACAAGACCAGAAGAGTCACAAATCCATTATCTGAGGCCATTAGAATGTCATTAGTATCTTTCACCAGTTTAGATGCTCACATACTTGATTAGCAACTAATTTCTCAAGAATTTTGGATAAGAAAGGAAGGTGAGATATTGGGCTGCAGTTAGCTAATTCATCATGATCGAGGAAGGGTTTCTTAAGGAAAGTTTTAATTACAGCAACCTTAAATTCCTAAGGCACATATCCATTTATTAAAGATAGATTCATCATGTCTAGAATAGGGCCAGTAACCAGAGGGAACACTTCCTTAAATAATTTGGTTGGTATTGGGTCTAACATACAAGTTGAGGGTTTAAATGAAGCTAATATTTGTGATAATTCCAAAAGTTCAACAGAATCCAAATTGTACAGACATAAACATGGGTCTACAGTTCTCTCTGACATTGCCTCATTTACTGAAAGAGAGTTAATCATGTTTGGGAGAATGCCAATGATTTTAATTAATATAATTTATTTTACTTATGAAGAATCAATACTGAGAGAAGGGGGAATAGTTGGCAACTGTACTAAAAAGAAACCTAGGATTGTTTTTATTGACCTCTATTAATGACGAGAAATATGCTATTCTAGCTTGTTGAAGGACGTTTTTATAAAGTAGTAGACTATTTTTCCAGGTTAGATAGGAATCATTTAAGTGTGTAGAGTGCCATTTTTCTCTCCAGTTTCCTAGTATTCTGCTTTAAAGTATGCAGCACTAAACCAGGGAGCCAACCTCTTATGGCTGATTATCTTTTTTTTTGTTTAAGGGGCCTACACTGTCTAGTGCCAAACGCAGTGAGTAAGTAGTACTTCGAACCAGACCATCAATTTCTGAAGGGTTAGTGTTGGAATTACTGCGGTCCACTGTGGTATTCTGAGACACATAGGGAAGTAAGAAGGGAACAGATTCTTTAAAACTTGTCACAGCACTGTCTGATAAAGTTCTACTGTAATGGAACTTCATCACACTCAATGCCAATGTCAATACAACGTCTAAAGTGTGCCAACCAGAGTGCGTGGGTCCCTTCATCCCCTAAGTAAAGCCAATTGAGTCTATAATTGTCAGGGTGTGTGTGTTGGTGTTCCCTCACCGGTTTCTCCACAGAGGACGCAGCTCGTTGTCATCTCCCAGCTGATCGCGGTTAGGACAATCAAGGAGCGGCAGCTAAAAGGGGAGCGGTGACTGGGAGCAGACGCCAGATCGTTCGCTTTGTTGGATGGGTAACAAGCTTCGTTCCAGCCCTAGAAACTCTGTGTTTTTGCCGTAGGTTACTCTCACCCTGCCTTCTTTTCTGCCAGCAGTTGATCGCCTTCCCGAGAAGCTTCCATCGAGCCTTGCTGTGTAGCAGTCTCAGCCCGCGGCGCCTGCTATTACGGGTCCTCTTGTCGCTCCCCCGCTGTTCGCTCCAAGCTCAGCCAAGCACCGCCTCTGCCTGTCCACCCTCAACCACCTAGGAGATCGGAACAACCTGGACGCAGTTCACTCTGGACACACCACGACACCCTTCCCCCCCAGAGCTGAGGATGATCAGACTATTCAAGTAAGCCAACATTCCACTCCCGCTTCCCCTCTGATTCATTGTAACCCACTCACCTCCATCTCCTCTGACCCTCAGTGGCCGCCTCCCTCCTAAGCTCCGTTCCGAGGATCCTACCCTGAGCTCTGCGGAGTCTCTTCCGCTGTTCATTTCCCGTGGGGCAATCAATAAATCATTGTTTATATTTTATTCCTTGTTTCTGCTGGTCGTTTGTGTGTCCGCACTAGAGTCCAAAGGAACAAATCATGACAATAATATTAAAGGCTACGTTAGGCTACCACTTTCAGTGTCCATGTGAATTATTGAAATCCCCCACTATAATTACCTGAGCAGTGTTTAAAACTAAATCAATCTGGTCCAAAAAATTAGAACAAGGGCCTGATGGATGATAGAAAACTACAAACAAAAGTGGTTTAATGTTTTGCAGCTTGGATGAGGGAAACAAAGGATCAGATGTTCAAAAGAGATGTAGCTAATAATTGGTCTAGGGTGAATATGTAAATCTGAATGAAAGATTGTTGCAACTCCTCCTCACTCAGTACTTCTAGGAATGTGAATATTTTAATAAATGGAAGGAGTTGACTCATTTATAATTACAAAATCCTCCTGCTGCAACCAGGTTTCTGATAAGCAAAATAGATCGATTTTATTATCACATATCAAGTCATCTGTCTTTGAGGAGAGTGATCTTATGTTCAGTATGTGAACTGAAGGGATCTTATGTTTTCCTCAGCAATGCTGCTTCTCAGATGTTTTGGTTTTCAGCAACAGAAATCACATTGTATATTTTGTTCAGTATCCAGCTTAATGTCATGCACATTTATTATACATACAAACAATTTTAAACGTTCATGTAAATTACGTTATTGAAATTAGATGTATATATTGCTTTTCACTTTATAAGCAATGTGTTATATTGCTCATGAAAAGTAATATATTCCTGTGACCTTTTACGTTTGAAATGCATTACACCTGGTACAAAAGACAATTAATTGAGCATAAAATTGTGGAGGGCAAAATTAGGATTTACAGGGGTGTTTTAACTTTGTTTCATATGTATGGGCATTTACAGGTCAGTAACCTTAAAGGTCAACTTCCTGAGATCAGGAACAAGAGGTGCAATTAAGACTCAAGAGGACGTCAGGTGAAAACAAAATTATAAGGTGTAATAAATAACCTCTAAAAATGTTTTCTTATCCTAGAGTTTTTTTTTGGTGAAAAGTTACTGGGTGTGATCAATTTGTATTTGGGCTGGGCGGTATGGCAAATTTTTTGTATCGCAATATTTTTTTTTAAAAACATGCTGGTTTTATGCTATGTGACATTTGTTTTGTTTTTCATACAAGACCTCTGAGATTAGCTTTATGTTCTTACACAATCTACTTTGAACCGATTTCTATTTGAACAACATCGAGAGTTATTTATGGAATGCAGGCCTACCAAACACGTGGGTTCATTTTATCATATAGCTCACAGGTATCCCACGTGGTGAGGTTAAGAGCCATTAATACATTTATTGACATCAAACAAAGAAAAGGAAACTCCTGCCGGATAGAGTAACTCAATTGCAGGATTTAAAAGGACTCTCAGTCGGAAAAATCTTTTAAAACACTGGTTAAAACTTCTGACTGCCTGTCTGTACCCAAACTTACAGAAGATAAAATATCACTCACAGTAACAAATCACAGTGAAACACAACCCTTAAATCTTAGTTATCCTAAACAAATTTTCCCTCTGCCCAGAACAGACCTTGTAGAATGTTTTACAAGCTTCTCCATGTCGATGAGGGGGTGTGATCAGACGACGTTAGCCTAGCGACTAACATTTGCTACGGTAGCTATTTAACAGTGAACCTCATGCCCGTTGGAGATACAGGTAGCTCGTCCTCCAATTTGGCTGAAGGAAGATGGTTGATGAGTATCTTCTCGTAGCGAGCTGGCCAAGCCGCTTGCAGTGGAGGGGTTATTATAATGACTCAGCCCCCCCTTCCTGCGGGAGTGGGGTTTCTTCATCTCCTGTGGAGCTAGGATGCAGATTAGCACCACCTGGTGACAGCCACCGGGTGGTGCTAAGACCCAACATGGTCTGAAGAGAGGGGTGTTTAACACTGCTGCTCCCAGGTCTGCTGCTGCTTTCCAGCTCACTGATCGCTGCTGCTGCTTCTGCGCCAACGACTGCTGGGCTGCTGATTCATCCCATCTGCCCAACTGGGAGGTCTCTGAGGCCGACGTCACCACACAAGTTATCTGGGAATAAAAAGGGTAGACTCCCCTCCCTGCCTGCTGTCTATTGGCCCATCACTCACAGTCTGGGCACCTGCAGTTAATATGGAATCAGTAATAGGTAGTGAAACAAACAAAAATAAAAAAACACAACATGTAACTGAATCCAGATACAACAGATTAAGTAAATAACATGCAATAAACCCAAGTTTATCCACCTTATGACATCCTCCCACTGTTTTTGTTTAGTCTCCGCAACTTTAAATGTTTCTGAACTGCAGTGGTGGTTGTCCAAGGTTTATCCTTGAAGAACGCCTTGGGACTACTTCCTGATCAGGCTTTCCCACTGCATCAGGTAAATACCCATAGCAGAATGGCTGTGGAAGTTCTTGAGTCCTAGGGCTTGCCTTGCCTTGCCTTGCCTGGCCTACTCAGGCAGGTGGGGTATGGAAGAATAATAATAATAATAATAATAATAATAACAATGCATTTTATTTAAAAGCGCCTTTCTGGACACTCAAGGTCGCAGTACAGAATAAAAGCAGGAATATAAAAGACAAACAAGCAAATAAGCCTTAGATGAGAGAATAAAAAAAATGTCAGCCATATTCGTACATAGTTTATTCTACGTGCACGGGAGGGTCTCCTAGTGAGAACCCGCAAAGCTTCAGACAGATGTATGAGTTTATATACCGTTAGCCACACCCTAAGAATCAGCTTCTGTCCGATCATTACATCATACAGTTATGATAGGATAACCACAAGACCAATCACAGAACAACATGGAATAGGTAAACACAGGATGTGTCATCAGTAGTCAGCAGTAAACAATCAGCAGATAGTTTCAGTGGACACTCAGTATATAGATAAGGTATATAGATAAGTATATAGATAAGATATAGCTAAGGGACACTTAGTATAATGCTGAGAAAGACATGCTGAGAAAGACATTCACAGGAGCTGTCATAAGTGTAACACCAGATAATAACAAGATTTGTCATAAGTGAAGATGAGATGTTTACATACAATTGGTTCTTGTTTGTACCTTAGAATAAGAACAGCTGTCCCAGGATAATAAAATTTTCTGTCACATAAATAAAATATAAACAAACATGGCACAAATACATGTAAACAGGACGTTGTGAGTTTCACAGTGAGTGTGATATTTTGAACAGGTGAGTTTTGAGTGTGGATTTGAATTCTGTGAGTGAGTTAATGTTCCTGATGTGGAGGGAGAGAGAGTTCCAAGTTTGGGTGCGGAACAGCAGAAGGCTCTGCTCCCCTGGCTGAGGCGGGCGAGGAAACAGAGAAATGGGTGGAGGAGGGAGGATCTGAGAGAGCGGGACGGGGTGGCAACATGGAGGAGATCTATCAAGTAAAGTGGAGCGAGGTTACGGATGGCTTTGTAGGTGAGCAGGAGGATTTTGAACTCGATTCTGTGTTGAACAGGTAGCCAGTGTAGTTGTTGAAGGATGGGGGAGATGTGATAGGGAGGCCAAAAGGAGAGAATTACAGTAGTCGATGCGTGATGTAACCAGGCTGTGATCAAGGATTTGAAGCAGAAAAGACGGTAAGGAAAGGACGGAGGCGGTTGATGTTGCAGAGATGGAAATAAGCTGACCGTGTGATGCTATTGATGTGAGATTGAAAAGATAGTTTATTGTCGAGGATGACACCCAGACTCTTGACCTGAGGGGAGGGGGAAACTGAGGAATCATCAATGAGGAGATAAAAACTGTCAAATTTAGAGAGGGTGTTTTTGGTGCAGATGACAAGAAGTTCTCTTTTATTTGTATTTAATTTTAGACAGTTTGAATTAAACCAAGATTTTATTTCTTGTCAGCAGTTGGTGAGGGAGGAGGGAGGAAGTGTGAAATTTGGTTTGCTGGACAGGTAGAGATGGGTGTCATCCGCAAAACAGTGAAATTTAATGTTGAATTTGCGGAAGATATTGCCAAGGGGAAGGATGTATGTAATGAAGAGGAGGGGCCCCAGGACAGAGCCCTGGGGCACTCCTGAGGTGACTGGAGACGGCTGGGAGCGGAAGGATTTAAGAGTGATGAACTGAATCTACCCAAGGGTACACCGTCAAAGAGCTTCGGTGTATTGTTTGTGCACGCCCACTCTTTTCGGGTCGTACCCTATACACCAGACCCGTCTGGCCCACTTTTTCTAAAACTACAAATTGTTCAGGTTCCCACCATGTGCACAACTTTCCCCACCTGTTCCTATCTTGCATCCACACCCTTTCAACAGGCAGCAGTGGCAGAGCTCGAGCTGTCCTATCATATCATTGCTTACTTTGCACAGCCACATGACTCACTTTTTGCTATGCCGCCAAGTACCCAGTGGCTAACCACTGGCGATACTCATGTACCCAGCCCTTAACCTCATGTCGGGGCTGTTCTGGACCTACACCCAACCCAATAATTACAGGGAGTCTTAGATGTCGGCCAACCATCAGAAATGAGGGAGCTTAGCCAGTAGAGCTATGCGTATATATATACATACTGTATATATATGCATGCACAATTTCTTTGCAAGTACTCTGGCCAGCGGCTCTGCTTGTCTACTTCCAAGGACATGAGCATGCCAAGTAACGTTTGGTTCCATCTCTCTGCACTGCCATTGCCTAGGGGGTGTTGTGTAACTCGTTGTTATACCGTAAGTGTCACAAAGCTGTTTCATGAGTGAGGATTCAAAATTGGCCCCACGGTCCGAATGGAATCTATCTGGACAGCCAAAGTATTACATACTTCCACAAGGCCTTAACCTGGGCTGTTTGTCTGTCTTTCTGCAGGCCACAAGCGACACAACCCAGATGGAATTGGCGTACCTCTTTCTCCATGGCAGGCCAATAAAATCTCCTGCATATCTGTGTGAGTGTCCGGTCCACTCCAGCATGGGCGACGGCCTCATGCATCTTTTACCAAACCTCCTGACATCTGGCACTGGGACACACAATCCGGAAATACAGTTCATGGGTGTTTGGATCAATTACTTGGCAGCATAAGATGTTATCCTTCATAAGCAACTTGGTTTGTTGTTGTAGCAGCTTCTTGGCTCAATGTGATAATAGTTGTCGTTCAGATCCCACGAGTCGTTGCTCCACATACCTTCTAGTGTTAACTCAGGCTCCAGTCTTGGCCTATGCTGATTTTTTCACAACCATTTGCTGTCATACTGATGCTAGCAATCTTGGCTTAGGAGCAATTTTGGCTCAGGTTCAGGATGGCAAGGAATCATAGCGTACGCCAGGCGCAGTCTCCATGCTTCGGAAAAGAGTGATGTGAGTGATCCGGACATACAAGTGCTGAAGGCAGTCTTAAGAGTCTCAAATGAAACTTGGCATTCAGAAGACCAATTTATTTTGCTTCAGACTTTTTATCAGTTGGGTTACCTACCAGCAGAGAGTTCAAGGGGCGTGCAATTTTGGCAAACCCAGCCACAATCCATTTATAATAGCCAGCCAGGCCCAAAAAAGCCTGTACTTCACAAATGAAGTACAGGTGGTACTGGTACAGGTGATGGAAGGGACTGGCCAGTCCATCACTGCAGAAACTTTATCAGGGTCAGGCCTCACCCCACGGTAGTCCACCACATGGCCTAAGAATTTCACCTCATGCTGGAGAAGTTACACTTATCTAGTCACAGCTTCAGCCCATGTTGACTCAGCCATTGCAACACGCTCACCAGGTGCTGCAAAAATTATGTCATCCAGGTAAACTTGCAAAGATTCTGCTACCTGCCCCCTCAAACCCTGCTGAATCAGTCTTTGGAATGTGGCTGGTGCATTACAGAGCCCGAATGGCGTACGCTCAAATTCATATAGCCCCAGAGTGGTGAATGTAGTCTTCTCCCTATCGCAGGTAGAGTTGTGTTGAAATAATCAGAAAATATATTCTGAATCGATTCTTGTAGAAATCGAAATGAATCGAAGTTAAAAAATCGATTCTATTTTTTAGAACAGTTGGACTTTTTTAAAACTGAAATAGGAAGGAAAAGTCCAAAAGGCCATTTTAAGTTTTGTGTCTGAAATTTTTAATACAGTTTTCCATGGTGAACTGTTACTTACCCATTCTTAAGTCATTGAATATCAGGCATATCATTAAAATACAGCTTAAAAAAACATTTAAATAGCACTGACTCATATCAACATCAACCTGGATCAGATTGAATCGGATCGAATTGGATCAGATCGTGATAATCGATTCTAACTTTTTTGAATCTGAATCGAATCGATTCTGGAAATTTGAATCGATACCCAGGCCTAATCGAAGGCGTCCATCTTGACCTGCCAGTAACTACTGGCAAGATCAAGAGTCGAAAACCACTCCACCTGGGTCAAACTGGTGAGTGTCTCCTCAATCCTAGGCAGAGGGAGAGCATCTTTATGAGTGACAGAGTTTAACTTCCTGTAGTTTACACAGAACCTCCAACTGCCACCTCTCTTTCTCACCAGCACAATGGCCCATGGGCTACAACTTTCTCGGACAACCCCCTTCTCAAAAATGTCTGCCAATAGGATCTTCATTTTTTTTTTAAACATCTGACGGGTGGAGCATCTCCTGTGGGGATTCGAGGCTGC
Source organism: Apricaphanius iberus (assembly GCA_028564705.1). NCBI lineage: Eukaryota > Metazoa > Chordata > Actinopteri > Cyprinodontiformes > Aphaniidae > Apricaphanius > Apricaphanius iberus. The sequence goes on along the minus strand of JAPXFQ010002332.1, from coordinate 1,278,845 downwards.
ACGAGATCCGTTCTCCCAAAATCTTAATCTTGCTGAGCAAAGACCTTTCCCCATTTGGCCAAAAGGGTATGCTGTTGCTCGGAGAAATCAGTGCAGTTGGTTAAATCACTCACTCCGAGTGGCAAACTTTGTCTCTTCCCCACCGCATTCTTCAACAATGATACTTCAACGACACTGTCCTCTATCAGTGCCAAGCCAAGATCCTGGGGTCCATGTACATCCACATCATCAAACTTGTAGAGCCCTCCCAACTTCCGGTAGCGACCGATGCACAAACTGTAGGGATGGGGGTTACAAACTTAGCACTACAAGTGTCCAAGCCACTCCCATGCTGTTTGTCTCAGCCAGGGTATCCACCAGGGTGTACATAACCCAGCATGCCATCCTCTGTTGTGGTGGCCTCAGTGCGCTGGCACGCTGCAATCGCATCCTTCCAGAACTTCTGTGGGAAGAAGCCAGACTGCTTAGGACACCGGGACCACAAGCATTCATCGCATTCATCCCAATAATCAGGGGCAGTGGGGTGTGCTGGTCTTCCACGATCACTACCCACCACCCAGGGATATCAACTCCATTTATCGTCATATCCATCACAATGTAATTTGTGTAGGGGATCTCCAAGCTATTAGCTGCATGTAATCTAAATGCCTGGGGTCTTTTCCCAACCATAGGTAGAGTAAAATGTCTCTCAAAGAGTCTCTGTGCATCAATGTGACCTGAGAACCAGTATCTAGCAACCCTTCAAGTTTAACACCCTCAATTGTAACTCGAATCATTGGACACTGGCCAACAAATGTTTCTGGGGTCCTCTTCACTTCAGCTCCTGTGACCCCTGATCCTCGGACCTCCGCAGCAGGATGAACTAGTTTAAAGGTGGTTGCCAAGGAGCAGCCCCCTTACAAAATCTTGCAACATGGCCAGCTTGCCTACACTGAAGACATTGCCCTACCCTGCTTATCCCTGTCATTGGGGGAGTTATACCGACGCTGCTCTCTTCGTGAGTGTGTTGGCAATTGTGTGGGGAATGTGGCTGGCTGCAGTAGTGGTTTAATTTTTTCTTACAAGTTCCTGTGTCAGTCCTTTGATCTGGAGGTTCAGATCTTCCATCAGTTCCTTTTTCAGCTCATCCATCCCATCATTCTGTGAAGCAGATGATGTGCCAGCTTGATTAATAGACAGACAGTTTACGTCAGACTGAGAATTCCCATACTCTGCATTCAACAACAATGCCTCTTTGCGAACACCAGCAAAGTTGTCATCTGGATTATGCATTTGCCTTCAAGGCCTGGGAGAGTGGTCCCTCACGTAGGCCCAGCAGCAGCTGATCTTGTAGAGCCGAATTTGAGGGGGTATCATCTGGGTCGTGTCACCGCAGTCTGCAGTAAAGTTCTCTTAATATTACAATCAAAACAGGCACAGTTTCATCTAGTTTCTGAGTCCAGCTAAAAAACTGGGGTCTTAAAACAGGGACAGGAATCTGATCTCCATAAAGAGAGTTACATTTTTTTTATATTTTTTGGACTTTATCCTTTATCCTCTCCAGCTTCTAAAACTGCCACCTTATGTTTAGCCTCCCTCACCAATGCCCCCTTAACAAAAGCCACTTTTCTAGCTTCATTCACTTCTTGTGAACCAAGCAGTCCCTGCATTTGCTCTTTCCAGTCCACATATTTCATATCATCATCAGTTCCTTTAAATTTCAGCAGCCAATTCGGGCACCGGGGTATACCGGCATCGTCATAATGCCACAAGTGTTCTCAAAATTGATCCTGCCAGCAACGCCAAAATAATGTATGTAACCCGGATGGAGGGACTACACACTTAAAATTGCAGGCAGATGTGCTGCCAGGAATTCGGGGCCCTATGGAAACCACAATTTGTGGGCCCTTACATTTTTACAGATAAAATTTAACTCAATAAAAATGCAGTGTATACTTATAAAAGATACTTAGCACATTGAATAGTTCAAATGTCTAAAGATGAGTACAAAGTCTACAAAAACAATAAAAAACTATGGAAATATCGAGGGCTTGGAACCAGAGGGGCATAAGTGGCATTTTGGGCGAATATGACTTCTACATATCAAATTAAAGGTCTTGATGAGCTCTATCTAGTTGTGCCAAAAAGATGCATCAGACATCAACCTGTATTGAACAAAGCAACAAAAGAAAACAAAGACATAACACAAATATTTTAGCATTGTTTGGAGCCAGAGGGACATATCAAATCAAAATCAAAAATACTTTATTGATCCACAAGGGGAAATCCATATGTCCACTTACACCCGTCTGGCTCTTAAAACTACATGTATGGTCTACATATTGTTTGGAGCTGGAAGGGCGCAAGTCACCTTATGCCCTTCTGGCTCTGAACAATACAAGAGCCTACACAATTTTACAGAGCCAGAAGGGCGTAAGTGGGTGTTACCCCTAAACATTAACTACAATTTCTGTATTGATCAGAAGATACGCCCTCCATCCATCCATCATCTTCCGTCTATCCGAGGTCGGGTCGCTGGGGCAGTAGCCTAAGCAAAGAGACCCAGACTTACCTCCCCCCAGCCACTTGGGCCAGCTCCTCGGGAGGAATCCCGAGGCGTTCCCAGGCCAGCTGGGAGACATAATCCCTCCAGCGAGTCCTGGGTCTACCCCTGGGCCTCCTCCCGGTCTGACGTGCCCAGAACACCTCACCAGGGAGGCGTCCAGGAGGTATCCTGACCAGATGCCCGAGCCACCTCAACTGGCTCCTCTCGATGTGCGTGCATGGTTGTTTGTCCTGTCTCTATGTGGCCCTGTGATGGACTGGCGACCTGTCCAGGGTGTACCCCGCCTCTCGCCCGTTGACAGCTGGAGTTAGTTAAGTTAGTTACTGCTAACTGCTTAAGTTTTTATAATAGCAATTTGTATATACTCCAGAATGTTATTAACAGTGATCAGATGAATTGCATAGTCCTTCGTTGCCATGAAAATCCCACTGCATTTCATTGCTGTCATTAAAGGACCTGCTGAGATCATTTCAGTAATCATCTTGTTAACTCAGGTGAGAATGTTAACGAGCACAAGGCTGGAGATCATTATGTCAAGCTTATTGGGTTAGAATGGCAGCTTTGACATGTTAAAAGGAGGGTGATGCTTGAAATCATTGTTGTTGTCCATTGTTAACCATGGTGATCTGCAAACGTGTGCAGCCATCATTGCATTACATTAAAAAGGGATTCACAGGCAAGGATATTGTAGCTACTAAGATTGCACTTAAATCAACAATTTATTGGATTATCAAGAACTTCAAGGAAAGAGGTTCAATTCTTGATAAGAAGGCTTCAGGGCATCCAAGAAAGTCCAGCAAGTGCCAGGATCGTCTCCTAAAGAGGATTCAGCTGCGATATTGGAGTGCAACTAGTGCAGAACTTGCTAAGGAATGGCAGCAGGCAGGTGTGAGCGCACATGAGGTGATAACTTGACCTTGTGTCAAGAAGGGCAGCAAAGAAACCACTTCTCTCCAAAAAAAACATCAGGGACAGATTGATCTTCTGCAGAAAGTATGGTGAATGGACTGCTGAGGACTGGGGCATATTCTCTGATGAAGCCTCTTTCCGATTGTTTGTGGCATCTGGAAAAAGGCTTGTCCGGAGAAGAAAAGGTGAATGCTACCATCAGTCCTGTGTGATGGCAACAGTAAAGCATCCTGAGACCATTCATGTGTGGGATTGCTTCTCATCCAAGGGAGTGGGCTCACTTACAATTTTGCCCAAAAACACAGCTAAACACAGCTAACACAGTTAAAGAATGGTACCAAAAAACCCTCCAACAGCAACTTCTTGAGCATGCCCAGTCGAATTGCAGAGGTCCTGAAAAAGAAGGGCCACCACTGCAAATCCTGACTCTTTGCATAAATGTCACGTAACTGTCTATAAAAGCCTATGAAACGTGTGAAGTGCTTGTGATTATATTTCAGTACATCACAGAAACAACTGAAACAAAGATCTTAAAGCAGTTTAGCAGCAAACTTTGTGAAAATTAATATTTGTGTCATTCTCAAAACTTTTGGATACAACTGTATTTACTTTATATGGACAAGCTTTACCTGAGTCAAACTACCTAAATATTCGTGATGTTTCGTGCTCAGGCTCACCTTATTCGGCTGAGACTGGGGCTGTGGGGAAAGTAGGACGTGGGTTTGCAGCGGCCGCTGAATCTGTGTCTACAAGACATGATAACCTGGAGGCAGCATACATGTTACTCAGTGTTGGGCAAGTTACAAAGAAATTGTAATATATTTCACATTACTAGTTACAATGTCAAAAATGTAATATGTTTGCATTACATATTACTGTCTTAAAAATGTAACTGAGTTACCCTACTATAAGTTACTTTTGGCAAAACATCTTAAATATCTAACACGACTTCTAACCACTGTAACTCCAATGTACATTTTACAAAGATTAGATGTCTGAAGTCTTACAGCAGATGGTTAGGAAAACAGTGTGAATAATGTTTAAATGTACAGTCGGATCTTTTCCTCAGCGGTCCTTATTCTCTGATGTTTAAGTTTTGAGCAACAGGAAGAGGATGTTGTTCTACCGTATCCAACTTGATTTGGTCTGTTTCATTAGTTGGCCAGAAATTTTTTTTTAATACCTAATTGTAACTTGAGTTACTGACATTGTAACTAGTAATACATTGCTGTATATTTTGTAAGTAATGCATTACATTACTCAGTTACTGAAAAAAAGTAATATATTCCTGTAACTAATTACTTTTGTAATGCATTATTCCTAACACTGATGTTACTATTGTTGGAAGTAAATCATAATTCAGTTATGATTTTACTAAGCTAGCTAGACAAAAGCATGTAGCAACAAAAATAAGTAAGTCTGAAAGTTTCGGAATACAGCAATAGGGCAGGCTACCTTCCTTTTTGAAAAAATGTGTGACATACTGTAAACTTCGGCATTTTATGTCTTCACTTTCCTTCTCTTCTTTCCATAATGGATGCCCTGACTTTTGATGTGATATGCTTGCATGTGTCACTGTCTACACTGCATCATAGCAAGTGCAACAAGCAAGAGACGCTATACTAGCTTGGATAGCATAGGTGGAATGACCCATTGGGGTAGGGGTGTGATAGAAACACTTAATACATTACTTTTTTGTTAAATATTAAATCTATGGTCAAAACGAAAAAAAAAAATACAAATACGTTCATGAGGGGCCCTAGCACATTCAACTTATCTTTTAAAAATGGAAAAGAAATAGGAAAAGAAAAAGTAGGTCTGCTCCTCTGGGCCCTTCATCAGCCTGGGCCCTTAGAATCGTCCTATCCTTCCACCCCTTTACGGCGCCCAAGGTCCTAGCATCTCATCCATGGGACAAACCAGGGCCAGGTAGCAGCAGAGGGCTTCCCACTCACTTCCTTCTCATACACTGGGTACTTCAATTCCTAAAGACAGATAATAAAAAGTAAGCTCAAACTTAGGAGTTGCTCTTTGTTAACTTATCTCACTAGCAAAAGTATTCTTTGTATGTGGACATTTATATATATTTTTTTAATTGTCCCACTCACTTTTTTTCTGTGCAGGGTTCATTATGGTTTAGATATTGCTGTTTTGCTAATAGTTTTCAACTGTTTGACTGCAATAAGTACTGCAAAACAAACTGCATAAAACATAAACAACGTCTTGATATTATAAGTAGTATCATGGTGAATAAAACCGCACTCATACGAATAGCATTGGTTATTAAATGTAATCCTATACATCCACGCCACAGTAGCACAGCTCTTCGGTCTGAGCTTTATGAATGTGGCAGTTTGCTCCGTTGTCCCCAAAACATAGAAGAAAATGCATAATTTAATAATAAGAAATTAGCTGTATTTAAGGGAATATTCACCCGGAAGATAAAAAAACAGGCTAGTTTCTAAACAGGATTTTTTTTTTATAGATATAAATGTAGAAAAAGGCTTTATAAGGGCACATCCTGAGAAAAAGGAAAAGACGGAGTAGACCGGGACCGAACCGCCCATGCATTGCACAAGGTATCCCGATAGGTCTAACAACATGACAGCTCTAAGCTTTTACTTTTTTGTACCGCCAGTTTAAAAAAAAGCAACTTACATCTGAAAGCATACACCTTCCCCGTCGCGGTACTGCTTGATTCGTCCGCCATTATTTGAAACAGTTTGAAGCTCTCTGCCAAAAGGAATTATGGGATAGATAGTACGTGAAAGGATCCACAAGACCCATCCTTCAAATTCAGGGAAAAGCTGGACGCATTTGTTGGCCGCATTTGAAAGCTCTTTCGAATTTGGACAGCCTTTGTCATGGCGCTGTGACATAGCATCCTTGAAATTAGTTCTCGGAATGATACAGACCCTGAATTTAGACACACCAATGGTATCACTAGCATTTTAGCTAACAATACCATTTCAACATACAGCTAACATTTTGTTTAAGCTCATTATAAATATTATGAATGGATTGTGTTATTGTTAACCAACATGTCTGCGTTTGAACATTCTTTTTACCACTAGCCTTAAAGCTAACAGTAGCATTTTAGCTAATTTTTCAGTAATATTGATGTTGTATTTTAGTGCTGTTTTACTGAATGCATTAAATTATTCTTGACAAATATGTTAGTGTTTGCGAACATGCTACCATTAAACATTTTAGGTATAATTTGGAAATTATCTTATTTTAGTTAATGCTAGTATTTTAGCTAATCTTGATAATTTTGCTGTGTGGTAAGGTTGGATTTTACTTTTTTTTCCTGCTGATTCTGCTTATTACTCTTGATTAAAGTTTCTGCAGTTGAATTCCAATACTTCAGCTATTTGCAAATGCAATGCATTAATCTTACAGCATTCACATTGCATTTTCGCAAAAATGCAACTTTTTGTAATTATATTATTGGTAATCTTTATAAGAGAGCTAACGTCGGCAGCTTTGACTGCCTATTTTCAAGTGTCGGCTCCCTTGACCACGGTCCTGAGTGGGCAATTTAACATGAGACATGGACAAGTGGTTGTGAACTGTTGTCAAAAACTTAATACAAGATGCGAAGGTGGACTGAGGGTTAGGTTGTAAGGTGCTACTTGGTGGCTTCCCGCTAGCTTGGCTAGAAGCCTAAACCGGGTTAGCCTTCAGTTGTTAACATTTGCACCCCAGCACCTCACCTTCCAAAGCACCTCCGTTTTCATCTATTGCTCGAAGGAGCCCTTTTTGTCAAGGACAGACCTGGTGATAAACCAGCATTACTCTGACAGTGAGATTCCAGCATCCAGGTAGCTCAACTCTGTCACAGACATACAAAGTAGCTAGCTGATGCTTATGTTCCTCCGTCCTCAGCCACTTCAGTGTAAATACAGAGTCCCAGGGTTGGCCAATCATGCTTCAGGTCAGTTTTAGAAGCACCCCCCTTATTAGAATACACTTCTGTAAATCTGTAAATAAATGAGATGGGAAAAAAATAAAGTAGTCAGTCAGTTAGTAGTGGAAGGCAGGATTCAGCTGTTGCCAACACTCTGTAACCTGTTTCTCCTTGTTTGCGCAAACAAGTTCAAATTAAACCTCCAAGAGATGAAGGAACCTTTTTTCACCTCTTTATTTAAAATGCTTTTTCGATTACATTATTTTAAATTGTTCAACGTATGCTTCTTTAAAAACATTAATACAACTTTTAACTTTTTCTGGAATCAAACCTGCAACCCTCTGATTGCAAGCCAACTACTCTACCACTGAGCCATTCTACCACTGAACCACAGCCACAGTCAAATGAAAATAAAAAAACAGTCCCTGCTCTCCTCTCCTCAGTCTCCCTTTTGCTGCTCCATGTCCTAAACAAGAAATCAATAAAGAAAGTTAAAAAAAGAGCAACACAACAGCCTTCACGAAATGTCTATTTATTAAAGTGATCAGTCATAAAATATGTTATTTGCACTTTTGCAAATGGACATACAGTAGGTCTATTTTTCGCTCTCAATTTGCAGGCAAAGGATTAATTTCCCATGCAGATACATCTTCTCCTGAATTTTACTCATTAGATAGAAAACAAATAGGAGAGGAACCTGACAACTTTATTGATTTTAGAATGCAGAACTGTAGTTTTCACAGCAGAACAACAGATCACAGGTCCTGTGTTGTATGAGATGTAAGTGGATTTAATCTTCAACCTCCAAGCTACCATGCCCCGATTTTCACAAGGTAAAGAGGTAATACTGTCTCATAAGAGAAGTCGACTTTTTACTTCATTTGCCAAAGCTGAAATTGGCTGCGTAAAAATTAAGAAACCATTTTACTATCATACGAGTTCGTTTACGAGCGATGGTTTACAAAAAATATTAAAAACAATGTAATGCAAACAACACAACTACTTTAAGTTTTTTTATATTTTTGAACAGCCAGATTTTTATATATTTACATCTAAAACTGCGCTCCTCTCCCCCTTCGCCTGCCACTTCGTCCGCCATGTTGCTGGAAGAAAATTCTCCTGTTCAGCCCGTGATGAATCTTGGGATATGTAGACCAGCAAAGGATACACCGCAACGATCCTTCAAATAGGGGAAAAGTCAGCTGGATTCGTCAGTCACATTTGAAGCAGTCCTCGAATTTAGAAAGGCCTCGTCGCGACGCTGTGACGTAACCAGCCGACAAATCCAGCCTTCGAAGGATCCAGCCGCTGGAATTGGACACAGCCTAAGTCACGCCCTTCTACTTCCGGTCCATGGGTCCCATACTGCCAAAAAAAGGAGAGTCAATGGAGTGATAAAAGTTATTTTCTGATCCAGTTTGAAATGCGGCATAGATCAAAAATATGATGTCCGTGAATTTTAAAAAGTAATTTTGATGCATGGAAAACCCTGTGTTTTGACCGGCGGCAAAAGTTACGTTAGTTATGTTTTGTATAAAAATGTTTAGCGGACTACAACTCCAGAAGAAGAAGGGGACCAAGGGCTGTAGCCTCCAGGCCGAACAAAGGAGCATTAAACACGGACAAAACCACTATAAATCTGACCATGTGGAAATTAGCAGCTATGTCAGGGTAAAGCAGTCGCTGGAGTGAGAGACAGCATGGAGGAGAAGTGCTACAAGCTCTAGGTGAGTGTTTTAGGTGCTATAGCTAGTGTTAGCTCCCGTTAGCCAGATGACGTCATATATGCAACTTCTGATTTCTGATTTGCAGGCATTTTAATTGCGAATTTTTACAATTTTTACAAACCACTTGACAAACACTGTTGAAATGTACATCATTAGTTATTTAAATCGAAGTACAACATATGTGTGATTCAGGACGTAAGACAAATCGGACCAGAAAATCATTTTTATCGCTCCATTGACTTCCATTCATTATTTTTTCGGCCAGGGGACCAGCGGGCCGACCAGAAGAGGAGGAGACTTAGGCTCCCCATTACTTATGCTGCATTCCATTTTTTTCGAATACGCGGGTTTCCAAGTTGCTGTACACGAGAATGTGGCGTAATTGCCCACTTAAGCCTAGTTTATGCTTCTCCGTTTTGAAGGAGACAGACTGACGCAACTCCATTATCCAACAACGCAAGGGCTCTCTGTCACCTACGTAAGGACGCACGGAGTAGATGCCCAATTTTTAAGTATCCGTCTCAATCAACGTAGAGCGTATGCATCTGATTGTTCAGTTTCAGCAACAGCCAGAGATCTCTTCACCAGAACAGGCCTCTATAGTCGCTGTAATCAGTGCAGCATTTGGCGACTACATGCTTTATACTGAAAGGATAATTTATATAATCTGTTCTTTTGGCGCTTTTGAACGCAAGGTGTAGAGAAACAACTAAAAAGGCTGCTCTGTTTGTTTCCATGTGTTTTAGTGTATTCTATGAGCTGCACTTCTAGTAAAAAGCTTTACAGTTTAATCAAAACTTACTTTCTATCGTTCATTGCTCCTTGAGGAAAAAACGCATTCGCAAGCCTAGAAAAAAACAGAAACGGTGCTGTGATAGTAGGCAGAGACGCTATGAAAACTTAGCACCCCTTGTTGTCCAGGTCAAGCAATGCTGAAAAAACAATAGAGAGGGGGGAGGAGAAAGCGGAATACTATAAAGGAAAAACGTCTCCCTCAATACGTCTGCGTCTAAGTGCAAATTTGCGATCGGAAAACCATAAACTAGGCTTTAAAGCATTCCAGTTTGTCTCACTACACTCCGAGTCGGAAAGAACATGGATGCTTTGAGGGCAGCAGCTGTCAAGGGGCAGGCTAGTCATTGTTACTGTTGTTTGCGACATAGCATCTTCAGCAGACCAGCATGAAATAAAAAAGCTGTACATTGTGTTGCACGCACAGCAAGGCCTGCAATGTAAAAATTGGTGATTAAAGCGGAAATGTAGTCAAGTGTGTAAGAGCATTTAAAACGACACTGAAATTACCAACATAGTACAAATAAAAAGAAAATACATCTCAACCATGGGAGCAGCCATCTTTGTTTCTGAGCAGACTGCTCTACTTGGTCTACTATCACAGATCTGAGTTAGAGCTCAAAATTTCCGATCTAATGGGGGCGTGTCTCAGTGAAATGATGCGATAAAAAACTGCAAGATTTCCGACTTTCCGACTCAGGAAGGTTAACTGTAATGCAGCATTACTTTGTCGCTAGAAATGTTGCTTGTTGTCGTACAGCTGGCAATGTGCGCAATGTGCGCAATATGCGATGGCCTGAAAGTACACTACATCACTGATTTATTTACTTTTTGGCTGCCAGCCGCTGCAGTCGCGAGTTTAATTTCTTCAATCCGGCCCCCTGCTCCTTTAATAGAGGATTTAAGTAGTCCACGAGAAAGCCAGGGTTTCCTGTCTCTATGTTTTTTTTTATTCTAATAGTCTCTAGTGGAAAACAAATGTTAAATGTATTAATGAAAATATATTAAAAAAAGATTGATTGGCTCTTCATCTTTCTTCCCAGTTATGGTGTATTCAGACCACGGGCTTTGTCAGCGTCAGCAACGTCAAAATTATAGTTAAATCTATGGTGGACGCAGTTGGAGGAGCGTCACAGTTTCTGCAGCGCTTTGTGTGCTTTGGCTCCGTCAACTTTTCAAGCTTTTCCTGCTTTTCAAACTTCAAAGCGCCAAAAGCCAGCAACGCTGCAGGAAGCTGAACTTTTGACGGTTTTGAAGGTCCTGAAGCGTCGCATCAACCAATCAGAGGGTTTCATTTTAGTGATATCACTACACGTATCTCAACAATGGAAGACAAGCTCATCGTTGCCGTCTGCAATCACAGAGAACTTTATGATCCGTTCTCGCAGATTTAAAAAATCGGCGATCTGAGCACCGATGCGGTTCAGGAGGTTGTCAAACTTGGAGCAAACCTCATCCATATGTAGCTCCTGGAACAAATGGTTAAACTCCTCAAGCTCAGAACGCATCCGAAGAATGGGGTGTATCCACAAACAGTGCTAATGCAGCAGAAGTCGATGTTGTCTAGCTTTAAGCAAATAAAGCCAAGCCACTCAGAAGTGGCAGGCTTTGCAAGCTTCAACATAGAAGCGTCAAACTAGATGCTTTGTTAGCTTTGCTTGACGCTAACAAAGCCTGTGGTCTGAATGCAGCATTAGAGGAATCTATCATGTCTTTAAAACAACTAATATTATTGTTTATTACATTTCCTCAATTGTATGTTAATAATTTTTTCTTTGCTTTTATTTCCATTAATTGATGTTAGATGAAAAATTGGGAAATGATCAGAAATATCTGTACACAATACTCCTGAATTTGTTGGATAATCAAGGGAGTTGCTTATAACCTTATCAGTCAGTGATGGACTGGCAACCTGTCCAGGGTGTACCCCGCCTCTCGCCCGTTGACAGCTGGAGATAGTCAACAGCCCCCTCGCGACCCCTGGAGGACTAAAGCTTGGTTTATGCTTGCCGCGTCCGCGAGGTCCGCACGGCTCCACGCTGCCAAATTACGTCATTTTAGCACCCACGCCTCTCCGCGCGGCCTCCTCTCGCCCCAAAATTTCCGCGCCGCGCACCTAGGAAAAACATGGCGGACTGGCAAGAGCTCATATTGCCGGAGGTTCGTAAATAGACATCTTTATGATTCGGCCGATAGAGATCACTGTGATCAGCTGTGTTTTAATGGAAGAGAGGACGGGCTCCTTTTTTTGTCGTTTTTCCTAATAAATAGCATAAAAGTTCTGCTTTGTTTAAGCTCACGGGTATCACCATCTTGTAAACAATAGTGAGTACTACTTCTACTATGGTGTAGTGTTGTATGCTGGCCATAGAGCCCTACGCCGCCCCCTACAGTCGTCAAGAATATTGGCTCTCAGCAGGGACAAGCTGCAGAAAGTATAAACGCTGCTAGAAGGTGTCTCGGCCGGTTCCGCACGTCTCGTTTCCGCGCGGAATGTTCATGCGGCAAGCATAAACCAAGCTTAAGCGGTTCAGAAAATGGATGGATGGATGTTGCTCAGGTAGTCGTCAGTCTAGTTGGATAGACAAATATGTGGGAGAAAATAAAAGGAATACAATGCGTTCAGAAAGTCCACAGCTGATTATTCTCATTAAGGAGATTGATATTATAATCACCAAGTAAATGACACAATTTGCTCTCATTATTAATTATATGCAGCGTAGCTGTAGGAGCTTCAGTGAAATGGGTAACATCAGTATCAGGTGGACAATATATACAACCTATAGTAATGTTTCTTCCATTAAATACAGAGCATGATGTTATTTTCCAGAAAAACTGATTCAATATCATTTTCATTTGATGTTAAGGTTAAATCATTCCTTGGAATAAATTCAAATTGATTGTTAACACAGATCGTTACCCCTCCCCCTACCTTTTTATTGAATATTTAGTTATGTATTGTAAATCTGCAATTTCATTAGAAAACCATGTTTTACTCAAGCCAATAATTGAAAAGTCATGTTTCATAGTTGATATGTAATGGATGAAATGTTCATTATTTTTTTGGAGGCTACGTATATTTAAGTGCAGAGTGGAAAATATACCAGAATAGTTAGTTAACTCATTATTTAAGGTGATAAAGCTATTTTCATTGTAATAATACCATGCATCAGATACACTTCCAACTCTATTAAAGAAATTAGCTTCTGGGTCAATAGAGTCAATTATTTCTGTCAGGTGAATTTACTACAGTTAAAACCAAAAATAAATTAAGAAGATAATACAAATAAAAGATATATATTGAAATTGAATGACTTACATTACCAATTCAATCTATTACATTGAACCTCATTTATTTGTTTCCACTGGCTTCCGTGATTCCAAGGAGGCTGAGAGATTAGTCAGTCATATTTTAGATAGTCAATGTCCCCTCTGTCACATAAGTTTTGGTAAAAGGTCTCTTCTTTTTTGTCTCACTGCTTCGGAGTATTCCTCGTTAATATACACTCTGGGGGTGTTCTTCAGTGCCTTTGTATTCTTTAGAATTAGTTCTTTATCTTTGATGTTTTAAAATGTCACTACGATGGATCGTTGTTTTAGACCTTCAGGGTCTTGCTTCCCTTTCGATCGGCATCTTTCTAAGATCCAAGTTTAGTTTCTGTGAGATAAAATTTCTGACCATTTCTTCCATGTCTTCCCAACTCTCCCTATCCGATTCCTTAATCCCTTCAAATAATAAATAATACCTCATTAACTGATTATCAAGATGATCTGTTTTATTCTCCACGGTAACTATGCTATCACATATGGTATGCATAATAAGTTCCAGGTTGGTTTCAACAATGTGAGGACTAGTTACTCCCTCAATATTACTTGCTCAATCTATACATTTTTATTTGTTGTTTTTCTTCCCTCTTCCTGCCATCAGGTAATGGTGATGTGTAGCAGGTCTTGGTTATTTGACTCTGTTATTTGAGATTTTCTGTGGAGCCAGAGCTTGTCTTATCTTGCCTTGGGCCTAGTGGCTGAAGACAGAGCCTCGGGATGGTGTAGGAGCCCGAGCCCAAATGCTAACACCTAAATTCCACTACATGCGCCCCACCTCCGCTTCGGAGCCCAGAGGTGCTCAACGAAGCATGCGCGGGAATTGCGAGATATCGCGATAAAGAGCAGTGCTATATACACGGAAGTCAGACCAAAATCATTCATTCCAAGGAAAACAAACAGAAAAGAACAGCTGATCTACTTCTATTTGCTATTATTCTTTGTCAAGATATCTCCACGGACTTTCTTAAACAATGGGTGAGTACATTTATAGCAGATAAGCTGTATTTATAGTGTATTTTTTATCTTAAAGATAAAGAAATCTATCTTTACTGATTTATTTTGAAAAACGGATGATCTGCATTTTCAGCATCCTGCCTGGTACTTTTTTATTTGTGTAGATTTACTGCTGACTTGCTCCGGCGTCCGGCAAAATTCGATTCAATCCTATTTTTGCCGGAGTGCGAAACGGCAGCCGGCGCCCTGCGCCGCACGGCAGCGGTAGTGGAATAGTTCTTTTTCATTACAACGGGATCGGATTTGTTGCAGCGTGTGTGGCGGAGTGCATGTAGTGGAATTTAGGTGTAATGCCTGTTGTTAAATCCGGGTGTTGTTAAATTTACAGGCTTAAATCCAGGTGCAGACGCTGTTGGTGGATTCCGTTTATTATGGTAAATGGACTGAACTTATATAGCGCTTTTCTCAACCACTCAAAGCACTTTACATTGAAGCCACATTCACCCATTCACACTCACATTCATTCACCGATAGCCAACATGGCTCGGTAGGACAATGTTTTTTGGGGTTAAGTGGCTTGCCCAGGGGTGCATCGACATGTGACCGGAGGAACCTGGAATCAAACCTACGACCCTCGGTTCTCAAGCCAACTACGATACCACTGAGCCACAGTCGCCCATTATGGCAAACAAAGCTTCTGGGCGAAGTCCTGGCGAAGTCCTCGACCACTACAATCAGAGCTCCGTGTTCGGCTCTGAGCAGTTCGCTTTCTATTGCTAATCCGTCTCGGAAAAAGATTGCGCTGCACCGTCAGATTTCGCTTACCCCCTGTTGTAGAAATCTGGGTGTCTGAGAGGCCTTGGATGAGAGAATGAAACAAAGTGTTAGCTATATTTGTACATAGTTTATTTTACGTGCACGGAGGGCATCCTGCTGAGAACCCTGAAGCTTCAGCACAGGTGCATGGGTATATATAGTAATCAGCCACACCCTATTGAATCAGCTTCTGACCGATCATACAGTTATGGTAAGATAACTAACACTGTTCTATGCATCAGATGATAATCACAAGACCAATCACAGTACAAAATGGAATAGGTAAACACATGATAAGTCATGAGGCAACAATTGATGTGTCACTGGACAATCTGAATATAGATAACAATAAGGAACACTTTGTCTAATGCTGAGAAAGACAGCCACAGGATCTGTCATAAGTCAACACCAGATAATAACAAGACTTGTCAAAAGTCAAGATGAGATGTTTACATACAATTGGTTCTTGTTTGTACCTTAGAATCAGAACAGCTATCTAAGAGCCGAGTAGGAGAATTAAACCTTTCTAAATGTCCAGCATTAATAATAAAATTTTCTGTCACACCCCCCTCTCATTTTTTTAGAGTGAAAAATTGCCTGAAGTTCCAGGAGGTGAATGTATTGTTTCTTTCACTGCTAGTAGGTTGATTCTGCTGCGGTTGTGGCTGTAACCCCTCAAGCTCCAGGTCTGAATCAATACCTGGCCACTCATGTTAATGCTGGTGTTTGCTAGTCGGGAGTGTTTCAGGCATATCTATGGTTTGGCAGCATCTTGTTTAGGGGTATTATATAGGATAGCCTACACATAAGTATTCCAATGGTATTACAAAAGTAACTGTATTCTGAATACCATGTTTAAGAATAGTAACTGTAACGGAATACAGCGACTCATAATTAGTATTCTAAATAAGTAACGGCGGTACATGTAGTCCGTTACTCCCCAACACTGGCCACTGTGTGATTGACTAAACATCTAAATGTTTGTGCCAGCTTTTTTAGCCTCTATTTTTCCACTCCTGAAAGGCATGTCTTAATTTTGCCCCACCACATTTAACATAAGTTTATTATTGACAGACTAAAACTGTAATTCACACACAATATAACCAAAAAGTAATTAATGCATGACCATAAACCTGACAGTTATGTAGATATTTACCTGTTTTTGTCCTACCTCATTACTCACTGCGCGCTCGTCTATACCTGATGAAGACACGCTGAGCACAGTGAGTTGCAATCCTCATGTGTCCTCATAGTTTGTTAGTTAGTGGTTAACCTTCCTGGGTCCCAATTAATAAAATGTAGTAATCATGTACAATACCACAAGGACAATTGGCATCATATATGACATTTTAAAAACACAATTCATACATTTCAGACCATACATTTTTAAGATAACAGTTTTTCCACTGTAACTTGACATTAAATAGAGCCCATGATAAAGTGTGTATATAAAGTATTTTTATGTATATATATATATATATATATATATATATATATATATATATATATATATATATATATATACTTAGACTTCCTTTATTGTCATTGCAATTATCCTGCTGGAAGTAACCATCAGAGGATAGGTACATGGTGGTCATGAAGGGATGGACATGGTCAGAAACAATGTTCAGGTAGCCCGTGGCATTTAAACGATGCCCAATTGGCACTAAGGGGCCTAAAGTGTGCCAAGAACCATCCCCCACACCATTACACCACCACCAGCAGCCTGCATAGTGGTACAAGGCATGATGGATCCATGTTCTCATTCTGTTTACGCCAAATTCTGACTCTACCATTTGAATGTCTCAACAGAAATCGAGACTCATCAGACCAGGCAACATTTTTCCAGTCTTCAGCTATACAATTTTGGTGAGCTTGTGCAAATTGTAGCCTCTTTTTCCTCTTTGTAGTGGAGATGAGTGGTACCTGGTGGGGTCCTCTGCTGTTCTAGCCCATCCGCCTCAAGGTTGTGCGTGTTCTGGCTTCACAAATGCTTTGCTGCATTCCTCGGTTGTAACGAGTAGTTATTTCAGTCAAAGTTGCTCTTCTATCAGCTTGAGTCAGTCGGCCCATTCTCCTCTGACCTCTAGCATCAACAAGGCATTTTCGCCCACAGGACTGCTGCAAACTGGAAGTTTTTTTCTTTTCATACCATTCTTTGTAAACCCTAGAAATTGTTGTGCATGAAAATCCCAGTAACTGAGCAGATTCTGAAATACTCAGACCCGCCCGTCTGGCACCAACAACCATGCCACGCTCAAAATTGCTTAAATCACCTTTCTTTCCCATTCTGACATTCAGTTTGGAGTTCAGGAGATTGTCTTGACTAGGACCACACCTCTAAATGCATTGAAGCAAGTGCCATGTGATTGGTTGATTAGATAATTGCATTAAGGAGAAATTGAACAGGTGTTCCTAATAATCCTTTAGGTGAATGTAAAGTATATAGATAGCATAAGTGAAATATTGCAGTGTAGATTGTGAATGAAGTTAGAGTCATTTGGCAGTCAGCAATCTTATACCCAGAGGAAAGTAACTCTTTATAAATCTGGTTGTTCTTCCCACCCAAGATCCACCTCACATCCCATTCAATCCAGTTGTGGAAGAAGTGATGTTGTGTCCACGGTGGAAATTGCCTCCTTCCACACCCTCATCTTCGTCTGCCTCTCCCTTGGAGCTGTAAAGTCTTGTCTTGGACAGGAGCGGACGCAATGTCTGTGGAGAACAGAGACGGCTTTGGGGGGTGAAGGGGGCTTTACTTCCTCAACCTTGCGCTCCACACGAACCCTCTTCTTAAGGGCAAACGCTGGAGATTCTGGGACTGTGGGATATGCCACCTTCTTCTCTGGTAAGCCCACAACGCCATCCAGGACCTTTTTAGGCAGAGGTCTTGCTCTAAAACTGTCTGGTTTCCCACTGCATTAGAAACTGGAGCCAGAGCCGTCCTGGTTCTGGAGACTGGCACTGGGTGGGGCTGCAACTGTTGTGAGTCAGCTATGCTCAATGGACATTGTCTTTTTTGTCTCTTTTCTTCTTGGGTGACAGTTTCTGCTGTCCTGAGCATTCCAAGGGGGCTCAGTCTCTGGTTTCTGCTGTCGTTGATCTTGTAGAGTAGGAGGCATCCCAGCTGGAGGGGTGGGGGGCATAGTGTAGGGGCGCTGGTGCGGTAGGTTGTCAGTGGTGTGGTTGATATGCAGGAGAGGAGGAGTTCAGGGGTCAGGTCAGCAGCAGCCCTCCAAGCGCTCTGCAAAAGAGGAAGACAAAGTAGAGGCAGTATCAAGTTTTTTTTTTTTTCAGAAGGCTTATCAATCTCTGTGTCCTTTTCTATTGTTTGCTTTCTGAGCTCGCCGCTTCTCTGTTGCTGCTCCAACAGCATACTTTGTGGCTCAGTGGGATCCCCTTCAGCGCTTCCGCTTACATCGCAATCTTTTCAGGTTTGCTGTCATGTCTCCCTGCCCCAGGCAATCTGGTGGGACGGTAAACCCATCATTCCTTGGACTCAAGAAATCGCATTAAAAGCCTGAATGCTTAATGTAAATTAAGCATTGTGATTACTCTGACCCGATCAAATTCATTCAGATCAAATTTCCTTCTGATCTAGAGGTTATTTATTCCGATAGTTAGTTCGTTCATGGTGCGTGTAAAGTCCAATTCCAAATGTAGGTCTTTTCTACAGAAGTCTGTTAAAATGTGTGTAGACATCTGTCGTCTCAACTAAATAAAGGGATTTAGTTCATAATTTGATTACATACATAAGAATGAAGGCTCCAGCATTAAAAAGAAAGCCACATAAATAAATAAAATAACATCAGTCCTCCACCTCAAATGGGCACAGCTGAGGTCTATTCTGTGCGTGTCGACCATATTCATGCTTTTCAGAAATGCAGCTCACTTAAACACTTTTTTAATCCAATAGATGCGCAGTTCTAATACAATCTATGATCGGTTTAAGGATATTTGCACATGTAAACATAGCTAGTGACATACTTTCGGTTAATCCACACGTGCAGCAAAAAAAAACAAAAAACTGTACAAATCAACTTAAAATGATATATGTTTTACGTCCAGGTTTAGGCATTTTTATTAGGCAAGTATCTTTGTCGCTCTGTGACCCTTGGGGTCAGGGCATCGAAGTTGTGGGTTAAGATAGGTTGGGTAACTTGTCCTGCGGTGAGCATTTTGAAAGGGTGCACTATTTCGTTATAACACCGGCTACCTCTTTTTATTCTTCTCCGGAGTAGTACAGGGATGTGGCTCCTGTGCGAATTCCTCTCCCCCTTCGGAGTTTTAACCCTTTCTTCTCCCTTCCTTTCAATTCTCAGCTCTATCAATGCTGCTCCTCCAGTCGGTTTTGGAGCTACTACCAAAGTACACGTTTCGCTTTAGGCTGGACCCTGAGTTCGACTCCCAGTCTGCCCTCCCTTCCTCCGCTCTCCATGGGCTTTACCCCTTTGTAATCACAGCCCTTATTCAGGACACAAATTGTCGCAAAACTCAATTCTCATCCACTCAGACAATGCAGCCATTATGGAAATTAATTGATTATGTTGGATCTCATCCACCCACCAGCAGGCAGCTCATCCGCACTTACTCTACCCATCAGCCCAACATCAGTTCATACTCCATGCAGCTTCTGTCCCCGGTCACCTAAACCGAATTGCTGATTCTCTCTCTTTTCTCTTTTCAGAAATTCAGAGCCTTGGCTCGACCTCACCATCGCATCTCAGAAGTCCATCTTCAACAGTCTCTCACTTGAAATTCAGATCATAGGTTCCGACTGCAGATCTCAACTAAACTCCCATCCTAACAGTTTTTGCCACAATCATCAATTGCCTACTCAGAGTCACAACCTCACCGCATCTCGGAACTCCATCTCAAACCGTCTCTCATCTGGTACCCTCTCTGTTTACCTGTCCGGCTGGAATGTCTTCAAGGCCTCTCACGTAACTCAGGACACCCTCATTTGCATCCTATGCGGAAGCAAAACAGACCAGCTCTGCATTTCCGTCCAAATCAACCTATTCCACCTCAGTTCTAACTTGAACCCTTTTACAAACCAATCTCTGCTATGTTCAGTCCTGATTATATGCTAACACCTCATCATTTGACCTGCTTCTCATTTCAAAATAAGGTAAGCATAAGGCCAGGTAAGTACAGTGTATTCTCCATCTAATCTGGTTGTTCCTGACAGAGCTGTCATTTCAACTACTGGCCTTGTGTCTCTCAGCGTTCTTCTCTTGAAAGAAGCTCCAACCACTTGTTGGTTAGCATCTGCTCAGATGATGCTCAAAGCGACTGAGCATCCTTCATGCTTTCTCTTCTGTCTTCTCAGACCCCCAGACGGTCGCGGCAGATGACCATTTGTACTGAGCCAGGTTCTGCCAGAGGTTTTTTCTCATTAAAGGGGAGTTTTTCCTCTCCACAGTCGCTTCATGCTTACCCAGTATGATGCATTGCTGAATCGATTGCCGTGATTGCACGTCTGCATCAATGGGACCAGACCCCATGTCAACGGTTTCATGCAATCTGCTGGGGTTCTTTCTATAGAAATCTTTGTGAATCTGCGCTATACAGAAATAAAAGTGAATCGAACAGCCCCTCTACCAGGTTCTGATTCACTAGTCACTCTCGCCAGATTCTCCGCCTGTTAATTCAGTCTGCATTTGCACCTCAGCCGGCTGATCAGGGATCGCAAACATCCAAATTTTAGACCATCTGCCCTCTTCCGTGCATTGAACCTACATCCGCAATAATCTAGATGATCTATGTCACACCCATTCACTACTGGGCTAATCTCTGCAGAGCTTTCTGGAGTTCTGACCTCAGTCCTTATAAGCCATCCCGTTATGTTCAGTCCCGGTTATCCGCTAATGCCTCACCATTTATGAACGGAGAAGAATTAGGGGAAGATGCCAGACCGGCGGAGAATCTGATGAGAAGGATTCAAGAACCAGAACCAGGTAGTCGGGCTTCCGATCCGGTGATGAACCGTTCATCACCGAATCGGAAGCCCGACTATAACTTAAGAAAGTCACTGGTCATAAAAATATTAGAAACTGACTGAATCAAAAAGTTATCTTAAAATAACTAAAAAAAGCAGAACTTTGAGAGGTTAGCCCTCTGCCAAGCACCTCCGTACAGTTCAGATTCCTCCATAATGCCCGATCATCCCCAGAATGTAATCACTTGCTCCTTGGCCCATGCATGACTTTCTTGAGTATTGCATCCAAATTCATACACAACTTTGAGTTATTTAGTTAACAGTGCTATTTTTATATTTTTTATTGTCATTTTTGTTATTTATTTTATATGTTACTCCATAGCTTACTGTCTGTTTTCACTTGCTTTTTATTTGTATTCGTTGCATGTGTGTGTTGCCCAAACATGTAAATGTCCACACTGTGGGATCAATAGTCTGTTCATTCGTTCATTCATTCAGACACAAAAAGATAAATGTCTGCAAAATAATAACCTCTTTGGCAGATTTATTTTAGTGATAAGAAATATCTGAAATATGTGAAAACAAAACTTTTTGAAATATTAAGAAATTTGTTTATCTCACCGTCAACTTTAGTTTGGTGGACTTCTGATGCCTAAACCAAATAAAATGCTTGAAAGAATGCAAAAATTTGACGTTTTTCTGAATTAACAAAACAGAAATATTAAAGCAACATTTGTAGTGTTTCAACTTTCATCATATATTTCCAATACCCTTGTGATGGTACATCGACTTACAATAGGGATTATTAATAACACGCATGCCACAGCCTGTATCGCATTCACTGGCACTATGTAACTTCGGGTGCGGGTAGCTACCTGTGCACAAAAAGAACTACAAAACTCAACTGCTTTTTTACGGCATACTTCACTTCCGCACCCCACTTACGTGAGCCCAACAAGCATTTGTTTGCCGGCTGCTATCGCACGTGAGTGAGAAAGTTGTAGTGGCCGAAGCAGCAACCAAACCGAAGAAGGTGAAGTTAGAGGAGACTCTAAAAAGAAAACTAAAGGGCCGGACGAGAATCAATATTGGTCGAGCGTTTACTCGCTGGTGTGAGCTAAAGAAGGATGAGGGGTGCCCGACCGATGCAGACTTGGCCTTCATTCTCTTGGACTAGTAAGTATATTTCTTGCAAACTATCTCTAGTTTTTTTGAATAAGTTGTCTGCCGACTATGTTACGGAAGCTATCGGACGTGAAAATCTGCTATGTTCGAGGGTATCGCTTGTCAATGCACGTGAATCCTCTGGTGTAACCATATTCTTCGACAGTAGTAGTAGACAATACCTTTTTCCCAACTGTAAGGGAACCCCGAGAGCAAGAGTAGTGCTTTAATATAAAGCTTTGTTTTTCTGAATTAACAAGAAAAATAAATGAATTAAAATTTATGTTTTTCTAAAACAAAGCTGTTGCGTTTTTTATTTTGTTTAACAATACAAGCTATTATTTCTGAAATAACAAAAAAAAACTTTTTTTGTAAAGATAATTTTTACAAAAAGCATTTCATAACAAGATGTTTTTTTTAATTGGTGATGTACTAATAGAATATAAGTTAATACAGTAAATATCAATACAGTTTTTTACGAGATGATATGTAGGTATAACTGAAGAAACCAAAGGTGCCCACATGCAGTCCAAGGCGACAGACATAGCCCAACTCAAAGAAATAGGAACATGACCTGTTTGTTTAGTTAAATTCACCTTTACTTTGTAATTTAAATGCTGAGAAATACTCATCTCTAAAGTGTGTATATAGTTTTTCTCTTAAAAAATGTATTTTGTTGGTATTTTTATCATTTTGTAGTACATTTCAGTAGGATGTAAGGGGTAACACTAACTAGCTTAACACAATATATTGGCACTAATGTTTCAGTAAAGATTATCTGCATTCAAAAATAAACAGCTCAATGTACATTCAGTTCTCTGCAACAGACTCCTGCTGGAGATTCACCAGACGCACATACATGTATGATGTGTTTATAGGCGGGTTGGAAAAAATATTGTTGCATAAAAGGAAAATAAAGACGTATATTGTTGTAGTTTTTTTAAATATTACATTTCAAGAAATAATGTATGTCTTTTTACACTTTTGTATTTTGTAAAAAAAAAACAGTAAAAAACACAACAAATTCTCCAACTTTAGGGGGTCCTTTGACTCAGTTTTGGTGGTGCTACAGCACCCCAAAAAATGGCCTAAATTCACCCCTGACTCTATGACATTTATCACACCACGATTCATCGCCTCCCCAGGCCCACAGTGCACTTTCTTTTTGTTATTATTTTCAGTTATATTCTGTTTCTTGTTTTAGTTTTTGATAAATTTGGTAGCACTAATTAGGTTCCACCCAGAAGGCTCCACCCAGACTAGGGTTCACCAATAACAATTTGAATATATGGACCCAGTGTAGCTCCAAAGACTGTAAACTGCAGTTCCACTCTTTACAGCTGAAGGGGGAATGATGGGACACATATTGTCGGACCCATATAGTTTTGTTTTTTTCATTTGATAAACTGGAACGCATGTTGCCATTCTTCAGATGGACCAAACTGTCAAATCATCCTGGTTTGATCCACACCATTTCACCACTGTGCAAATGGACTGAACTATTACATCAGTACCCTGCAGAAGGACGTTGCCGTTCATGGACCATGGGGAACAGACCCATTACCAGCTCCACAGAAGGAAACAGAGTCCAATGTTTGGACCTGAGGGAGGAAGGTTGGGTCAGTTCATTAAATACTGAATATAAAATATCCCCAGATATAAAAATAATAATTATTAAGTGGACTCAGTCTCTCAGCATCCCTTGCACCGGGCCAGCCACCATTCTCCTCCATGCTTTTCCAAGCTGCTCCAAGCTCATTGACTACCATAGCGTCGTCCCTAGATGATGCAACCAATATAAAATTAATGGTGCGATTTCTTCTCATCCTTCCCTGGCCACATTAAGAGCGTCTTCGCAACCTTCTTCCTTCTCCAATCCTCGGCTGGTCCCAAAGGTTTGAACCCCAAACTGCCCGAGCTCCCTTGCCTCCTCGCCTCCCACCAGCTTTCCACAAGTGTGCTCTGAGCGATCTACAGAGCCTCTGATCTGTTTTCCCCCCCAGCACAGCTGAGGTGAGCTGAATAAATCTTTTCTCTCCAAGACAATTTCCCTCTAGCGCCCATTCTCTGACCACGGACTAAAAGTAGGAATTTCTTATCTTTTCTTTAATCTGGGTTGGAGCATAGTTCTTTAAGGCGTTTTGGTTTTGCTAAAGCCGGCTGTTTGTGTTAAAGTTACTCTGTGTTTTTTTTTATTTTTTTTATTTGTAATCAAGCAATGTGTTTGTTTTGTTTTGCTGCTGTGTTGATTCCAAAATGTTAGAATCCATGCAATCACCCCAGAAAGAGTAGAGAAGTGACAGCCATTGAAGGAGCTCTTTGCTTACCTGTGAAGCTAACTAGTTGAAAACATGCGGTTTCTTTGTCTTTCTGGGATTGAGCGCGCAAACCTGGAGTTCACATCTAAGTGAGAAGAGCTCTCTCTCCCCCTCGCCCTCACTCACGCTTACGTTGTAAGCACGTGAGTTCGACCTTCCGGTGACGTTGTTGTTTACTTCCGTAGTCCTCCATGTTTGTAGTTTAGCATTACTATTTAGAATAGCATAGTAGCACGTAGCTTAGACTGAATTTACTGTTTGTGTGAGCAATTGGTGAATAAATCTCTAAATTTGATATTAGTCTCTGTGTTTCTTCAGTGTGATTAATACATTGTATTAAAAAAAAGAACTCACGTTTCAGACTGAATTATATTCTGGTGTAATAATTAATATTGTTTCTCACATATAGTAAGAAGCTGGTGCCCTGTTTTGCTCAATTTTATAAAGAATCATTTAAGTCACATTAACAATTATCCCGGTATTAGGTTACCTGTGTATTTAAATCCATAAATCCCCTACACATGCACACACACACACATATATATATATATATATATATATATATATATATTAGGGATGCAACAGGACAGGGTAAATTACCGGACTGTTCGATACGCCCTGCACGGGACAATCCGTCCTTCTGTATCGCAGGACTCCGGTACTGCCATTGATTTTGTGCTGGTAATTAGTTACTGCCGGCCCGACGATCAAACTGCGCCGCGCTCCCAGACACAGGTGAAACAACCAGCTCACTGTTCCCTGCTCCAGCAACTGCTTGGCATAGAGACACGACCTCCTCTCCACAATGTGCGCATCATGGAGCAGTGAGGAGCAAAAAAATTTACACGGGTCGGTTGCGCTTTTTTCGGAAATCAGCCCTGGTGTAAAGCGCTGCTAAAATTTCTCCCCGACTGAGCGCTTTCTGCCCGGTCGGGCTCCAGCATTCAGGGGCGCCGGGTTGTGTTAATCTCCTCTTTGCGGTGCGCCGGAGCGCGAAGCAAAGAGGAGATATGCTGTGCTCCATTCATTGATGCATACACATGTCCTTTGAGCAGCGGGCACACGAAGAATATTTATCCGCCAACTGTGTCAGTGTGGTCAGATGCGATCTCGTTTAAAGAACCGGTAATATACAGAAAACATTCTGTTACTGCGGCCCTGTGTGTGAACCATAATCCCAGAGAGACGTACAGCACGTTGTATTCTCATGGCTTTGACCCGCCCAAACCTGTAACAATGGGCAGATTAAGTTAACTGTGACATTCTGCTTTTGTTCCCCAAAAAATGAAATAACCTATATGTTTTGTGATTAAAAAAAACAGTCTCTGTCTAAACAAAACATGTACCGAACTGTACCGTGGGCCGTGGCCCAAGTACCGAGGTACGGACCGTACCGTGGACTACCTGTACCGTTGCACCCCTAATATATATGGTAAAATCATTAGGCAGCATAGGATAAATTTCCATAGTTACGCAGATGATACACAGCTATATCTATCCATAAATCATGATGAATCCAATCAGTTAGGTAGACTACAGGCATGTCTGGAAGACATAAAAATGTGGATGACCCTAAACTTCTTGCTTCTGAATTCTGATAAAACAGAAGTTGTCGTCTTTGGACCAGAAGCTCTGGAAAATAAACTACTTAGTCAACCCCTTCACCTGGACGGCATTAAATTAGCCTCCAGTAATAAAGCAAAGAACCTCTGGTTTATTTTTGACCATGATATGTCATTTAGATCTCACATTAAAGAAGTCTCTAGGATTTCCTTTTTTCACCTTAGGAATATTGCAAAAATTAGAACCATCCTGTCCAGGAGTGATGCTGAAAAACTAGTCCATGCCTTTGTTACTTCAAGGCTGGATTACTGTAACTCTTTATTATTAGGTAGTCCAAAGAATACAATTAAACGTCTTCAGTTAATCCAAAATGCTGCTGCAAGGGTTCTAATGAATAAAAGAAGAAGATATCACATTTCACCTGTTTTAGCTTATCTTCACTGGCTCCCAGTAAAATCTAGGATAGAATTCAAGATCCTCCTTCTGACATATAAAGCTCTTAATAATCAATCTCCATCATACATAAGATACCTGATTGTTCCATATGTTCCTAACAGAGCCCTTTGCTCTCAGACTGCAGGTTTACTGGTAGTTTCTAGGATTTCTAAAAGTAGAATGGGTGGCAGGTCTTTCAGTTACCAGGCTCCTCTCCTCTTGGTTCGTGAAGCAGACAACTTGTCTATCTTTAAAACTAGGCTTTAAACCTTCCTCTTTGACAAAGCTTACAGTTAGAGACAGGTTAGACAGGTAGCTAGGAAGAGACAGGTTAATGTTAGTAGTCAGGTAGAGCGTCAAAAGCTAGGAAGAGATAGGAAGAGGTAGAGTAGCTAGGTAGAGATAGATTAATGTAAGTCAGGTAGAGAGTGTTAGTAGCTAGGTCTCCTAGTAGCTAAGAGACAGGTTAATGTTAGTAGCTATGCTGCTTTAGGATAGGGTGTTGGAGGACATTATTAGAGTCAGTTCCTACTTTCTCTCCTACTTCTCCCCAACTGCATGATGTGCTGTCAATTCAAGAGCTAACCTGTTTTCTCTTAGTCTCTTTCTACAGTAGGTGCTCCTGATCCACCCTGCTTGACGACCCTGACTAAGATGGCATTCCAGTGGAGGAACGTTCTCCACATCCTGCTACCAACTTCTGCTTCTGCATAAGTTCTGTTGCGCTTTCTGTGTCTCTGCTGCCTTCTCCAAACCCCAGACGGTCTTGGCAGATGACCGCTTATGCTGAGCCTGGTTCTGCTGGAGGTTTCTTCCTCTTAAAAGGGAGTTTTTCCTCTCCATTGTGAAGAATATTATACCTTTGTGAACACTTTTATATGCATTTTTGTATAACCTGCTTTACATATATTTGGGTAAACATTTTTATATGTAGTTTCATATAACCTGCCTCATTATTTCAAAAAGGAACAAGCTGGTTACACAGAGTTTGAAGGACAAGTTGTTTTTACAGAAGTAAAGGGAAGTATTGTACCAATACCGGATTCCTCCCTTTTGCTGGGCCAACTACAGGAGATTAGAAACACTCCTTAGGGAGGATACAAGAATTATTGTAGGTCGGGTCAGTGAGTCTAAACTATGAAAAAATACTGGGTGTGTTTAACTGTGATTCTGTGTTGTTGGTGTTGCAAATAAAAGTGGGATGCCCTGTTTAGAAGTCAGTCACGACAGTCCTCTGTCCTGACCCCATCTGATAATAGGTGCGTGCCTTAAAACAGAATTCTGGTGTCTTTGTGTTTTTTCTCTCTGTTTCTGGGGTTATTTTCTGTTAAAGGTTCCTCTGGAAGGAGATGTTGGGCTCCACAGATCAGTAATCAGCAGTTTAACATTGGAGATGGGAGTTCATCCAGCAAAATAAAAAAAAATAAAAAAAACAATCTTTTAATCCCAATAATATGATGGAGGATGCTGGCAGTAGATATTTCTCCACTACAGAGAGAAAGCGTGTGAGAAAAGATTGATGGAATAAGAAAAAAGCAAATATGGTTGTGAGAAAACAGTGATGTTGTCTTTGAGTTCAACAGTGAATGGAGAGGTGATGGATTGTTCGGTTGGTAAACACGGGGGTGATTTTATAGTAATCTGAGCAGCGCTAAATAAAAATTTATAGGTATTGATTAATCTGAATTTCTCCATTTAATGTTGTTCTATTGTTTTTTGGATTAAGAAACGGAGCAGAGACTTATCCAGAAGCTCTGGGGTGTGGCCGCCCCCTCAGCTCGAGGAGACGTCCCAGAGCTGACAGATCCAGTGAGAACAAAGGTTTTGCAGCAAGGCTCTGAGCTAACCTTCTGTTGAGAACAAAGGATTTGCAGCAAGGTTTTGGGCTAGCTTTCTGTTGAGAACAAAGGATTTGCAGGCAAGGTTCTGTGTAAACCTGCTGTTGAGAACGAGGATTTATGGATCCAGGCTGGGTGGTTCCTGACTCGTGGTTTAGCACCACTAACAGGCTGTGCAACATGTCTGTATCTAAAAGCTCCAGGAAAGGTCAATGTGAATAAGAGCGGCCTAGAATAGAAGTGTTAAAAAAAACATAAATATATATATTAGTTGGGGTGTGACTGAGAGCGTGTCTGGAAGAGGTGAAATACCGGGATTAAAACTACCAGGTAGTTTTATTACACCCCAGATTTCATATAAACCTCTCATTTAGGGGAAAACAATCAGCTGAATGTAAAACTGTTTTTTCTTCTGTGAATCGTAAACACCTAGTGGATGCCCGCCCGGGAAGGGTAGAAGATTGACATCCAGGGAGAATTAACCAGAAAATATAATTTGTAGCTGATTAGAAGTACCACCATCTACCTTAATAAGTTTAGATTGCCATAGTGTGAGAATGACTGAAGAATTTAAACCCACCTCACCCCCAGAAGGGAAGACAATAGACACGCAGATAACAGATCAGACTTTGTTAGAACACCTGCAGCTGTCTAGAACCCATGGTAGAGAAAAAACAGGCCACCCTCAAGCTGTAGAAGCATTGAAGTCTCTCCCTGATTCTTTATGGTCTGAAGGTCCTACAGATGTGGGTCTGGTACAAACCACACCCATTACATATGAATTAAAACACTCTGATCCAATCTGGCGTTTACAGTACCCACATAAACCTGAAGCTGAAGAGGGAATTGTGGACACTATTGAAGGTTTGTTACAAGCTGGTGTATTAGAACCCTCAAATTCACCTTACAACACACCTATCTTACCTGTAGAAAAACAAGACACTGGTAAATATAGGATGGCTCATGATCTAGGAGCAATTAATGAGGTACTCAAAACAGCACCCATTGCAACACCTAACCCGTACACAGCTCTGGCAGCTCTGACACCTGATTTAAAATGGTTCACTTGTATTGATCAGGCAAATGCATTTTTTTGTCTACCACTTCATCCATCAGTAAGAGATGTGTTCTCCTTCACGTTCAGATGTAAAAAAAAAAAGCTGAGATACACCAGGCTCCCCCAAGGTTTTGCCCTGTCTCCTGGCATATTTAATCAGGTTCTCACACAGTCAGTAAGGACCTACGTTCTCCCACCAGGCTGTTTATTGATTCAGTACGTTGATGATCTGATTTTGGCCACACCCACTGCAGAAACATGCATTGAAGCCACATTGGCAGTACTGTCTGATTTGGGAAAAGAGGGTTACAAAGTCTTACGTCATAAGTTGCAACTACTAAGACAAGAAGTTCAGTTTTTGGGAAGATAAGTAACAGCAGAAGGAACTGGGTTAACAGAGTCACACAAAAATGCCATCTTAAATCTCACTGTCAAATCAATGCTGTCAGTTCTGGGACTCACAAACATCTCCAGACATTACATTCCAGGTTACACCAACCTCACCACATCATTAAGGGCACTTGTAAATGAACATGCCATGAAGAACTTACAGGTGCTGGAATCCCACAGCAGAACAGGCTTTTACTGAATTTAAGCAGTTCCTGGGTCAGGCAGCAGACCTATCCATACCTGACTATACTTGCACTTTTTTCCTTGACACGTCAGAAACAGATGGGGTGGTTAATGGGATCCTCTTTCAGAAAAAAGGGGGATAGAGACATATTCTTTTGTATCTCAGTATTAAACTGCCAGCTATAGAAAGGAGTCAACCACCATGCACTAGACATGCAGAGGGTATTGTGCACCTAGTTTAGGGGATACCCCCTTCACATTCTCACATCTCATGGAGTGATTGCACTGATTAACTCTGAGACATTTACTCTCTCCACCCTGCGCCAACAACGTATGAGCAAAGTATTAGAGGCACCTAACCTAACTTTCACCCATGATGGCATTAACATAGCAGATCAAATCACCACAGCTGGAGAACCACATGACTGTGTCAGACTTAACTCTGTAGCTCAAAAGATCAGACCTGACATACGGACATAACCTTTAAAGACTGGGTATACCCTCTATACTGATGGTTGTTGCTACAGAGATGCACAAGGTAGTTTACAATAAAGTTTTGCTGCAGTTCTCCAAGAAGAGGATTATGAACAGACAGTGGTTGCTGGGAAATTAGATGGGAAACAGAGTGCACAGCGTGCTGAGATAAGGGCTTTTATTGAGGCATGTAAATGGGGTACAGAAAAGGAAAACACTGTCCACACGGATTCAAATTATGCATTTTCGGTGGTTAGATATGAGTTGCCCCACTGGAAGAGAGCAGGTGTTGTCACTACTACAGGAAAACCTATTCAACATCATTCAGACATTATGGAACTTTTACAAGCAGTGCAGTTTCGAGCTGAATAAGCAGTGATTAAGTGTAAAGGCTACAGCAAAGCAGACACAATTCAAGCCAGAGGTAATGAAGCTGTAGATTTAGCTGTAAAAAAAGCTGCAGGTTATCAGCCTCTCACGCAAACACAACTCATAGTAACTGCAACAAAGGAAATGTCAGGCCACGTCCACACTAAGCCGGATAATGCCTTAAACGTATAATTATTTAATCTACACCCCCCCTATCGTCCACACTAACCCGGCGTCATTTAAGGTCCGTGGCCGGATAACTATTAGCCGGGTAAGAGAGCCGTGTAAATCTTAATTCAACGGCTAAACGAGCTAGTGTGGACAGCTTCCCCGGATAATGAAAGGAAGTGGCGTCAATGATTGCTGCGTCAATAACAATATGACACTACAGACAAAGACAACAGCGAAGAGTAATAAATCGATCTCGTCGTCTGTCCACACCAAAAACTCTCTCTTCTTCTGAGCAGCTATGGTTCTCTTCATTTAACGGGACAAGCAGATATGTACTGTGCTGTAGAGCTTCTTGTTTATATTATGTAGGCGCTGGCGTCACGTAGATAATACACGTGTTCCGTTCGTCTTTTTGCACATGCCCAGTATTTGCACAGGTCTGTATGGGATTGCACAATCATGGGAACTTAAACTGACCTTAAACGGGGCGTAAATGCTCGTGTTGAGTGGATAACATTAGGCGTCTAACTCCCCCGTATAACTTTCAATCATCAAAGTCAGTTTGGAAAGACAGAGGTACTGTTTTCTCTAACGATTACTGGAGAGGCCCTGACAGCACGCTTGTGTTACCAGCTAGTTTAAAACCTACTCTGTTTCAGGAAGCTCATGGGCTGGCTCATTTATCATTCAATCAGATGAAAAGGAACTTGTGCCTGTGGTGGCACCCATTTCTAACAGACTGGATCTGGCATTTTTTGAGTAAATGTATGGTTTGCGGGCAGTTTAATCCCAAACCTACCATTAAACCTGAGATGGGAACTTTTCAGGACCTGTCCAGGCCAGGAGATGAAGTTGTGATTGATTACACAGACATGGTAACCCCTATCAGGGGTTACAGGTACCTATGAATGATGATAGATCCATTGACTTCTTGGGTGTCAGCTTTTCCTGCCAAGAGGGAGGAATCTAAAACGGTGGTCAAGTGTTTAATTAACCTTTCGATTCCATTTCATGGTTTCCCTACACGTGTCAGATCTGACAATGACAGCCATTTTAAAAATGAACATCTGTTGTGGGTGGAACAACAAATGGGTCTGATACATAAGTCTGGTTGCCCCCTGGGCTGCCACCCCTGGAGGGGTTTGAGTGTCCCAATGATCCTAGGAGCTATGTTGACTGGAGCTTTATGCCCCTGGTCGGGTCACCCATGGCAAACTGGTCCTAGGTGAGGGATCAGACAAAGCGCATTCCAAAGACCCCTATGACCCCTATGATGAATGACAGCGTTGGACCAAGTGTTCCCTCGCCCGGACACGGGTCACCGGGGCCCCACTCTGGAGCCAGGCCTGGAGGTGGGGCACGTTGGCGAGCGCCTGGTGGCCCGAAGAGGAAACATGGGCCCCCCTTCCCATGAGCTCACCACCTTTGGGAGGGGCTATAGGGTGCAGTGCAAAATGGGCGGTGGCCGAAGGCGGGGACCTTGGCGGTCCGATCCTCGGCTGCAGAAGCTGGCTCTTGGAGCCGGAGCTGGTGTGCGAGGTTGAGAGGTTCCGACTGGACATCGTCGGCCTTGCCTCGACGCATGGCTCTGGCTCTGGAACCCCTCTCCTCGAGACGGGTTGGACTCTCTTCCACTCTGGTGTTGCCCCCGGTGAGAGGCGCCAAGCTGGGGTGTGCATACTTGTTACCCCCCATCTCGGCGCCTATACGTTGGGGTTTACCCCGGTGAATGAAAGGGTAGCCTCCCTCTGGCTATGGGTGGGGGGACGGGTTCTGACTATTGTTTGTGCTTATGCACCGAACAGTAGCTCAGATTACCCACCCTTCTTGGAGTCCTTGGATGAGGTGGTGGAGAGTCCTCCTTCTGGGGACTCCCTCATTCTGCTGGGGGATTTCAACGCTCACGTGGGCAGTGACAGTGAGACCTGGAGAGGCGTGGTTGGGCGGTATGGCCCCCCCGATCTGAACCTGAGCTGTGTTTTGTTGTTGGACTTCTGTGCTCGTCATGGATTGTCCATAACAAACACCATGTTCAAGCATAAGGGTGTTCATGTGTGCACTTGGCACCAGGACACCCTAGGCCGCAGCTCGATGATCGACCTGGTTGTCGTTTCATCTGACCTGCGGCCGCATGTTTTGGACACTCGGGTGAAGAGAGGGGCGGAGCTATCCACCGACCACTACCTGGTGGTGAGTCGGCTCCGGTGGTGGGGGAGGACGCCGGACAGACCTGGCA
The DNA here is from genome assembly GCA_028564705.1 of Apricaphanius iberus. Classification (NCBI taxonomy): domain Eukaryota; kingdom Metazoa; phylum Chordata; class Actinopteri; order Cyprinodontiformes; family Aphaniidae; genus Apricaphanius; species Apricaphanius iberus. Next base: position 1,245,726 of record JAPXFQ010002332.1, on the reverse strand, counting down.
GGCCCAAACGTGTTGTGAGGGTCTGCTGGGAACGTCTGGCGGAGTCTCCTGTCAGAAGGGGTTTCAACTCTCACCTCCGGCAGAACTTCAAACACGGGGGATGCGGGGGACAATGAGTCCGAATGGGCCATGTTCCGTGCCTCCATTGTCAATCCAGCTGACCGCAGTTGTGCCGTAAGGTAGTCGGAGTCTGTGGGCGGACTCTGGAACCGGCTTTCCAACTGATGTCACCAAGGTTTTTAAAAAGATTTGGTGCAAGGCACCGTGTGGATGAGATTCGGCCGGAGTTCCTCAAGGCTCTGGATGTTGTAGGGCTGTGTTGGTTGACGCGGCTCTGCAATATTGCGTGGACATCGGGGGCAGTTCCCTTGGATTGGCAGACCGGGGTGGTGGTCCCCCTCTTTAAAAAGGGGGACCTCAGAGTGTGTTCCAACTATAGGGGGATCACACTTCTGAGCCTCCCTGGTAAGGTCTATTCGGGGGTTCTGGAGAGGAGGGTCCGACGGATAGTCGAACCTCGGATTCAGGAGGAACAATGCGGTTTTCGTCCTGGCCGTGGAACACTGGACCAGCTCTACACCCTCGGCAGGGTCCTGGATGGTGCGTGGGAGTTCGCCCAACCGGTCTACATGTGCTTTGTGGACTTGGAGAAGGCGTTCGACCGTGTCCCGTGGGGGGTACTCCGGTAGTATGGGGTACCAGGCCCTTTGATACGGGCTGTTAGGTCCCTATATGAACGGTGTCAGAGTCTGGTTCGCATTGCCGGCAGTAAGTCGGACTCATTTCCAGTGAGAGCTGGACTCCGCCAAGGTTGCCCTTTGTCACCGGTCCTGTTCATAACGTTTATGGACAGGATTTCTAGGTGCAGCCAAGGTGTTGAGGCGATCCGTTTTGGTGACCTCAGGATCGGGTCTCTGCTTTTCGCAGATGACGTGGTCTTTTTGGCTTCATCTGAACGTGATCTACAGCTCTCGTTGGAGCAGTTCGCAGTCGAGTGTGAAGCGGCTGGGATGAGGTTCAGCACCTCCAAATCCGAGACCATGGTCTTGAGCCGGAAAAGGTTAGAGTGCCTTCTCCGGGTCGGGGATGAGGTCCTTCCACAAGTGGGGGAGTTTAGGTATCTGGGGTCTTGTTCACGAATTATGGAAAAATGGAGTGGGAGATCGATGGACGGATTGGTAAGGCGTCTGCAGTTATGCGGGCGCTGTACCGGTCTGTCGTGGTGAAGAGAGAGCTGAGCCGAAAGGCAAAGCTCTCAATTTACCGGTCCATCTACGTTCCTACCCTCATCTATGGTCACGAACGCTGGGTGGTGACCGAAAGAACGAGATTGTGGATACAGGCGGCTGAAATGAGTTTCTTCCATAGGGTGGCTGGAATCTCCCTTAGAGATAGGGTGAGAAGCTCTGTCATCCGGAGGTGTCTCAGATTAGAGCCGCTGCTCCTCCACATCGAGAGAAGCCAGTTGAGGTGGCTCGGGCATCTGATCAGGATGCCTCCCTGGTGAGGTGTTCTGGGCACGTCCCACCGGGAGGAGACCCAGGGGAAGACCCAGGACTCGCTGGAGGGATTACGTCTCCCAGCTGGCCTGGGAACGCCTCGGGATTCCTCCCGAGGAGCTGGCCCAAGTAGCCGGGGAGAGGGAAGGCTGGGTCTCTCTGCCTAGGCTACTGCCCCCGCGACCCGACCCCGGATAAGTGGAAGATGATGGATGGATGGATGGACATAAGTTTGGTTCTGTTTATCATCCCCACTCCCAGGAGGTCATAGGGCAATCAAATCCTCATCTGAAGTCTAAATTAGCGAAAATTTCGGCACAAACAGGGCTTAATTGGCTCGATGCCCTACCCATTGCTCTAATGGCCATTAGATCATCAGTCTGTAGAATCAAAGGCCTTACTCCTTATGAGATGTTTACTGGAAGGATCTTCCCTGGTCCCTGAGCTGGCAGAGAACCACAGGTCTCACCACATCCTGCTCCTGACCCACGAGGAAAACATCAGCAACCTTCCTTCCGGCTGCCCGCACCACCCAAGGTCCAGCAGCACCTGCTTCCGAGGCTGAGTGGGTTTGGGTGAAGGTGTTCAAGAGAAAGTGGCAGGAACCTCGTGGTCTGGTCCATCCCTGGTTTCTGCTCGCACCACCCATGCTGTCCAGCTTAAAGGCAAAGGTTCCACCTGGTTTTATTGGTCACAGTGTGCCCTTGCCCCTAACACATCCCGCACACTGCATCAGCTCTCCAAAAATTTAAGGTAATCTACCTAAACAGGGTGAGTCAGGTTGTGACCAAGCTGAAGCTGAAGCCACTGAAGGCGGGGCCTGACTCACCCAGAAAAAATTGGTGGTATGGGGGGAAATGGTTAATTAATGAAGTAATTACCATTTCCAAAGAGGGAATATCTTATACCAGCTGAAACAGCTGAGAGAAAAAAGCTGGAAAGCTAAAACCAGGAGCACTCCACATTGATAAGCTCTGTCACATCGCTCCCGCAGAGGGGCCTTCAACGGGAAGCGAAGAAAGAAGAACAGAAGATAAAAATATTTAAAAGACTGAATAGACTTTTTAACCATATTTTTTCATTTTACAGGTTTAAATCATTTTTAATCATTTAATTAACCATTTCTATTCACAGGTCCAGTATCTTAACACTGCCTAAGAGGGTTTTTTAACACCCCAGTTTAATCATTTATTTTTTAGGATTTCTTAACATCCAAGTATTTTAAGCTTTTCTAAAATGAACAAAGATGGTCCTCTAGATAGAAAAATAGACTAGCTGACTGGAAAGGGTTAAAAGTTCACCTGCAGCGTGTGACGACTGTCAGAACAAGGTATCACCAGCAAGACTTAGGGAAAGGAAAGATTAGAGGGACTCCAGAAGTTAAAAAGGTTTCTTAACACCTCCATTTTAATAAAGGTTTCTTAACACCTGAAATTTAATTTAAAGACTTTACTTAAGGTTTCTCAACACCTACAGTTTTCAGTTACATATATTCTGCATTTTATTCAAGTTACTTATAACATAATCATGTTAACTGATTGTCAATTGTGGTTTTTCATTACACTTTGGTTTTTCGTTTGCATTGTGTTCCTTTGGGGTTTGCTGACAATTTCTGGAGTTTTCAGCTTGTATTAAAGCTAATTTAAAACTAGTTTGCGCGTGAAACCAAAACATTGCTCAGTGCATAAACTAAAACAGGACTCCGGCTCCAAGATGTACCTTGGGAATCATCCCAAGTTGATATCATTGCTTATTGTTGAGTAACTTCCTCGTAGTCATTATTATCTTTTATCTATGTGGAGAATGGCCCTACAATAATCTAAAGAATCAAACCCAGGTCTCTTCTGGTTCGCCACCACTTGGCAGGCCAAAAAGAAGCTCCTCTGAAATCACACAAACTGAATCCTTGTGCGAAGGATCAACAGGGTCTAAATATGGTCCTCAAATATGTATCCCTGCGAACACTTCAGCAGTAATCAAAATTCCCTTAAATACTTTAAGCTCTAGGAGATACAAAGATAGTGATTATGTGGGATATCCCCTTTGGCTAACAATCAGTATGATCATAGCTGGACAACTCTAGTTGCTTATCCAACAGGATAAGATCGGAGTAGCTATACCACCTCAAAAGTGCCAGACACCAGCGAAAACTATTTAAAATAGCCAAAGTCGGGGAAAAACTGTTAATAACCGTAAATCTGACTCGAGGCAATGTACATCCCCCAGGATTTGTTCCAGATGACGATTGGATCAGTGGATGCTGGTCGTTTTTAATCTGGGTATATAAGGGAAGGGCTGATATCTCTTTCCCCTTTAAACTATGCCAGGATCCGACCACGGTCAGCCCTGCAATACGCCAAAATGACATTTCAGAACAAAAGGGCATTATAGTCAAAAGTGAGCCCACTCCAGATGACTATTTTGAATTAATGACAGACATTGGGGGATCAACTAATAATTGTTTATTAATGGCTGAGAAATACAATAGGTCAAGCTTGTGTAGTTTGCTTGGGTCCCAGACCTCTCTTAAGAGTAGTACCCACACCAACTGAACTTAACATCTCATGTTTAGTGTCCTTGCTCTCAAAGGTGAATCCAGCTCCTGAATGTAAGCAGTGGGAAGATCCATTTCCCATAGCAGATAACCGCGCTACCCCTCCATTTTTTGACAGCGATGTAGCTCTAAACAATTTCACCTGTTTTCACAACACCTCACCAGGTAATAGACCGGTAGGTACAATGAACTCCTTCTATTGCTCCTCGATCCAAAACTTTACCCACCCATTCCAGCCTAGTGCAGACATTTGGTGGTTTTGCGGTGGAAAGGCTTTACGATCAACTCTACCCAGAAATTGGACGGGATTATGTACACCTGTAACACTGATTATGCCAGTTGTAGTGTTCATGTATTCCCCTACAGGAGAACAACTTATGACCAAATATGCAGGAAGCAGATCCAAGCGTGAAACTCCTGTTCCAGCTTCTGATCCCACTTACATTGATTCTATAGGTTTTCCCAGAGGTGTACCTGATGAATACAAATTGGTTAATCAGCTGGATTAGAGTCTAATCTTTGCTGGTGGTGCACCATAAACAAGAATGTTGACAGAATAAATTATATTTGAAGCTGTACAAGAGCAACTTAGAGAAACCTCCCTTATGGCCTTCCAAAACAGGATTGCAGTAGACATGTTATTAGCTTAAAAATGTGGTGTATGCTCAATTTTCGGTGAACACTGCTGTACTTTTATCCCCAATAACACTGCCTCCAATGGAAAACTAACTAAAGCAGTAAAATGACTTAGATCACTCTCAAATAGGCTGAAAGAACAATCTGGTGTACATACCTCGATGTGGGATGATTTGCTAAATAATGTAATAAGGTCTCCTCCCGGTGGGACGTGCCCAGAACACCTCACCAGAGAGGCGTCCAGGAGGCATCCTGACCAGATGCCCAAGCCACCTCAACTGGCTCCTCTCGATGTGGAAGAGCAGCGGCTCTACTCTGAGCCCCCTCCGGATGACCGAGCTTCTCACCCTATCTCTAAGGGAGAGCCCAGCCACCCTACGGAGGAAACTCGTTTCAGCCGCCTGTATCCGCGATCTCGTTCTTTCGGTCACCACCCAGCGTTCGTAACCATAGATGATGGTAGGAACGTAGATCGACCGGTAAATTGAGAGCTTTGCCTTTCGGCTCAGCTCTCTCTTCACCACGACAGACCGGTACAGCGCCCGCATAACTGCAGACGCCTTACCAATCCGTCCATCAATCTCCCGCTCCATTTTTCCCTCATTCGTGAACAAGACCCCCAGATACCTAAACTCCCCCACTTGAGCAAGGACCTCCTCCCCGACCCAGAGAAGGCACTCTACCCTTTTCCGGCTCAAGACCATGGTCTCGGATTTGGAGGTGCTGATCCTCATCCCAGCCGCTTCACACTCGGCTGCGAACCGCTCCAACGAGAGCTGTAGATCACGTTCAGATGAAGCCAACAAGACCACATCATCTGCGAAGAGCAGAGACCCGATCCTGAGGTCACCAAAACGGATCGCCTCAACACCTTGGCTGCGCCTAGAAATCCTGTCCATAAACATTATGAACAGGACCGGTGACAAAGGGCAACCTTGGCGGAGTCCAGCTCTCACCGGAAATGAGTCCGACTTACTGCCGGCAATGCGAACCAGACTCTGACACCGTTCATATAGGGACCTAACAGCCCGTATCAAAGGGTCTGGTACCCCATACTCCCGGAGTACCCTCCACAGGACACCCCGAGGGACACGGGAGGAGACCCAGGGGAAGACCCAGGACCCGCTGGAGAGATTATGTCTCCCAGCTGGCCTGGGAACGCCTCGGGATTCCTCCCGAGGAGCTGGCCCAAGTAGCCGGGGAGAGGGAAGTCTGGGCCTCTTTGCTTAGGCTACTGCCCCCGCGACCCGACCCCGGATAAGCGGAAGATGATGGATGGATGGATGGATGGATGTAATAAGGTAGTGTTCGGTAAGTGGAAAACTCTGGCAATGTCTATAATGGTTTCCTTGGCAGTATTTGGGTCAATTACGGTGTTGTGTCGATTTTGCTGTATTCCTTGCATCCGTTCCTTAGTTACCAGGTGTATTGAGAAGGCAGTGGGTGATGACTTACGGAGCCAATACATGTTCCTTCCCCTCCAGGAACCTGTAGGAGACATTCAAAGAAAGTAGTTCATCCGTGATTAACAAGATTGAAAATAATGGAATTGAAGAATTTTATATCTTTGTGAACACTTTTATATGCATTTTTGTATAACCTGCTATATATATATTTGGGTAAGCATTTTTATATGTAGTTTCACTAGCCTGGACCATGCCACAGATTAAGTTAACGATTCGCAAGCAAGAATAAGACTATAAATTAAGAATTGAAACAATTTATTGAACGCATGGAGGAACGACGGTCTGGGAGAGGTGTCGTCGGAGACCCAGGAGGAAGACTCAGTGTTGGGACGCAGTCTTCAGGAAACTTATCTTTCCGAGCCTGCTCAGGACCCCCCCAGACGGAACCTAGAAGAGAGAAATGTTAGGAGCGGCAAACGGTGGATGCTGTAAGAGAAAGGGGGAGGGTTAAGAGGGGCGGGTCAACGGGACCCCGAGAGAAAAGCGGGTCAGCGTGACCCCGAGAGAAAAGCAGGTCAGCGGGACCCTCGAGAGAAAAGCGGGTCGACGGGACCCCGAGAGAAAAGCGGGTCGACGGGACCCCGAGAGAAAAGCGGGTCGGCGGGACCCCGAGAGAAAGCGGGTCAGCGGGACCTCGAGAGAAAGCGGGTCAGCGGGACCCTGGAAGAAGGTGAGTCAACGGGACCGGACCGGGCAACCTAGAGGGATGGGAAGGGAGGAGGATATTGAACGAGACAGACAAGAAACGAGAGCCAGACGGGGTTTATATATTTATCACGGTGTGATTGAGAATGTGTGAGGGGTCATAAGTGCCAGGTGAGGCGAGTTTAGGGCTGTTTAGGATGTGTGAGGCGCATATAGGGCGTGTTCCTTACTCCTGAACTTAAGTTAACTTTGTTAACTCCATTTCACTAGCCTGGACCACGCCACAGATTAACTTAACGATTCGCAAGCAAGAATAAGACTATACTAAAATACTAGACTAAATTAAGAATTTAAACAATTTATTGAAAGCATGGAGGAACGGCGGTCTGGGAGAGGTGTCGTCGGAAACCCGGGAGGAAGACTCAGTGTGGGGGCGCAGTCTTCAGGAAACTCATCTTTCCAAGCCTGGTCAGGACCCCCAAAAAGGTCTTGATAAATTGATTAACTGAGAAGCAAATGCACATGGCGTAGATCAGAATATTTCGGATCAATATGCTGGAGAGTGCCAGCGGAGCCTAGACTCTGGACTAACGTTGTCAGAGATCCCTGAAAGGGCGACTACGGTAGCTGCACCTATGTGAATGGAAGGAACAGAGGAGAATTAGGGGGAGATGCCGGACTGGCGGAGAATCTGATGACGGGGATTAAGAACCAAAACCGGGTAGCTGGGATTTCAATTCGTTGATGAACCATGGCTTAAATTGTGGGGCGTTAGCGGATAACCGGGACTGAACATAACGGGATGGCTTATAGGGACTGACATCAGAACCCCAAAAAGGTCTGGAGAGATTAGCCCAGAACTGAATGCGCGTGACATAGATAGTCTAGATAAATGCACGGAAGGGGACATATGGCCTAGAATTGGATGATGCTTGCAATCCCTGATCAAGTGGCTGAGGTGCCGATGCGGACTTTCTGTGTTGCGCTGGTTCACAAGGTTTCCTATGAAATGAACCCCAGCAGATTGCATGAAAACGTTGACATGGGTTCTGGTCGCATTGATGCAGACTTGCAATCACGGCCTTCAGCAATCCCTCATACTGAGTAAGCATGTGAAGCGACAGTGGAGAGGAAAAACTCCCCTTTAACGGGAAGAAACCTCTGGCAGAACCTGGCTCAGTACAAGTAGTCATCTGCCGCGACCGTCTGGGGGTCTGAGAAGACAGAAGAGAAGGCATGGAGGATGCTCAGTTGCTTTGAGCATCATCTGAGCAGATGCTAACCAACGAGTGGTTGGGGCTTCTAAGAAGAAGTCTTTGTTGGATGATTAGCATAGGGGCGAGTGGGCGTAGCGTAGATCATGTGGATTGCTGTGAATGTAGGAACGGTAAGCGGAGGAGGACCAGCGGCCTAAGATTTGGAGGACGTGGTCAGAGATCCCTGAACAGGCTGCTGAGGTGGCGGCGCCTATCCGAATTGAGTGAACGGAATAGAAATTTGGGGAGATGCCAGACGAACTGAGGATCAAACGGAAGTGATCAGGGAACCAAAACCTGGTAGCAGGGTGACCAGATTCGGTGATGAACAGCAGGTCGTTAGGCGGGGCATTGACTGATAGTCGAGACTGAACGTAATGGGTGATGGGTTCGTAAGGACTTAGGAAGGAATTGAGGCGGAAGAGGTGGATTTGCACTGAAGTACCGAGCTGATCGGTTTTACTCCTGTGTAGGGTGTAGATGAGGGTATCGTGATTGAGGACGGAGATGTCAGAGAGACACGGATGCACTGAAGGATCGTGTCTAGCCGAGGAAGGGGCAAACTCTGAACACCGTCGGAACCTGAAATAAGCGAGCAGCAGCATGGACTGGAGTGTTAAGTCTACGAATGCAGACGAGTAGCCAGAACGAAGTCTGTGAATGCAGCGGGCGAGAAGGTCTGTGGTTAGCGGAAGGCGGCTGAGGATGGCTCCAGTTTTCTGAAGCCTTTAAGTAACATCGGAATGTGACAATGGTTGCGTGCTGGGCAGGGACTGCCTGAAGCCAGCTTGATGAAGAAATTGATTCCTGATAGGTAAGATTTTATGGTAGACGCGCAGATCTTTTGGACATGAATGGGAGTGAGCGATGAACTGGCAGATTGACGAGGAAGTAAGAGAAGGAAATGAGAGACCATACGTTACATGAAATGCCTTAAATGCGTTCCAGGTGGTGAGGTTGACAGAGAGGGTACCGGGTGAGAGACTTTCGATTATGGAGTGTTGAGCAATGGAAGTGAGATTGTGGAGCTGCGGCGTCAGTTGTAAATGGTGGCAGGAAATGGAGGGATCAGAGTCGGGTTAAGGTCTGCTGCTGGAGCCAAGGATCTGAATTTCTGAAAGGGAAACGAGAAAGAGAGTCAGCAATGCAGTTTAAGTAGCCGGGGATGTGAGCGGATGGAGGATGAAATGGTGTTGGGCGGATATGAGGGTGAGCCAACGAATGAATTTCATAATGATGAGGGAGCGGGATCGACCTTTATTGATGATATCTACAACGGCTGTGTTATCAGAGTGAATGAGGATCGACTTCTGAGCCCAATCAGGGCTCGGAGAGAGTAAGGCGGTCGTGGATGCGTGGCACGCTGGCGGCTGTAATCAGGAGGTGGGATACAAAGGACCTGCCCTGGGGAATGATTCGGACTGCATAATTAAGACGGCCGAGAAGTGACAGCAGCTGCTGCTTGGAGCAGGAGTTGGTCAGAAGAAAGTTATAGAGGATCAAGGAGATCCGGTGGACTTTCTCAAGCGGCAGAGAAGCCTGAAAAGGGGGGGGGGGGGGCTAAACTCAAACTGGGTGTCTAGTGACATGTGTTTTGTTAGCAGTGTGAATGTTGGGAAGGATTTAGGTATGCCCCTGGCATGGGGGCTGGTGGATTGCTGGGGCCCCCATGGGGCTCAGGGGTGCCGCTGCCGTGGGCCCCGACTTGACGTGCTGGGGCCTCCCACCCCTGGTGGATCGGGCCGAACGGGGGTGCCTATTGGAGTCAGCAGCGGAGCTGGCTCCCTGGGGTTGGCAATGGTCACCCCAGTTATTTTCTCCCCATCCCCATGCCTCTGTCCACCTGCTCCTTCATTCTACCATTCACAAGGCCTTGGGACATGGGCACGTCACTGGGGTGCGGGATGGAGCTTCCGTCTTCGCTACCCGGTGGCGGCCTGGGTCCCGATTTTATTGAGCAACTTAGACACTTACACTTGCAACATTTACATGGAACGCACATGTAGGGACCTGGCGGTGTGGCGCATTGGCGCTGGGGGCGGGACCCCTCATGGGGGGCCCCCTATAGGGGCCCATTGTGGTGGCCTCGCCTGTGGTGCCGGCACCCACTGTTTAAACGCATCTAGACACTGAGGGCCCAGGGGGAGAGATGGGGGTACCCGGCAGTATTACCATATCCCACCCCTCTGTTTTAAGTGCACATTACAACAACACGCAACAACACCACATTGAGCGGGGGGAGAGAGGCTTTGTCTTTCCAACCCTGTTCATTGGACCATCAGGGGTCGGAGCCCGGATAGAACATCAGGCCGTCTGGTCGGGGTCCTGGGCTGGTGGGCTGCTCTTGCCGGTGTGGGGGCCTTGGCGGTCTGCTTGTCCCCGTCCTGGTGGGCAAAGGGGTCTGTCTCCTGGGTGCAGGGGCAGGGTTCTCTATTGGGGCGTCTGTCCCTGGGCCTGGGAGTATGGAGTATAGTGTACGTATGGGGGGTATGAATGAGTGTATAGCGTCCTTTTTTCGTATGTCCTGTATTTGTAAGAATGTGTACGCATGAGAGGGAGGGTACGTATGAGTGTCTCTGTCTGTCTATGTCTACCTGTCAGGTTGGGTGCTTGGCTGATCTCTGGCCTGATGCATCTTCTTCCCTCCCCGTCACTCCCCGTCGGTGATGGTTGCTCCTGCCCGCTGGTTGATGATGGCTCTCGATGCCAGGGGCCGGGGGTCACGGTTGCGGCCCGGTTCGGTCCTGGTGCATGTCGGGCGGGTCCTGGGTGGTCCGGTGTGTCGGGCGGCCGCTGTTTCGGGCCGACGTCCTCCTTGGATTGACTGGGGCACCTCTTATGGGGGTGCCGGGGTTGTAGAACAGGTTGGTGCCGTCCGGTGGATCGGTGGGGACCGTGCCTGGCGCCCAGGCCTCCTGCCGGTTCCAGGACTTCTGCTGGCTGGTCTGTTCGCCTGGTGGGGCTGTCCGGCATTGGCTGGGCCCCTGATCTTGGCGCCCTACGTGGGGCGGGATCTGGACCCGGGAGCTGGAAGATCTGGATGTCCAGGTGCCAGCTGGGCGCGGCCTGGGGAGGGCGTACAGCCGCTGTGGCTCTTGCTGTGGCTCCCTGGCGTGTGGGTGTGTGGGGGCGGGCCGGGTTGTTGGCGGTGGGTATTGGTCCGGGGTGGTGGCAGCGTGTGTTGTCCGTCGGTTGGCTGCGGATCCCCCTTGCCTGCGGCGGCGGGGGGCCCTTGTCGGCTGGTCCCTGGTTGGGGCCCCGCTGGGGGGCGGGGTGCCCCTGGTCCCCGTGGCCTCCGGTTCCTGATCCGGGCCCGTCCTGGCGTAGCCGGTTACCGGTGGAGCCCGTACTGTACTCTGTGGGACCCTGGATGCATACATCTCTTGCCTCCTCCATGTCTGTGTCGATTCCTGTAGGACGGATTGACGGTTCCTTTCACCAGCTATCAATCACTTGCATGGTGAAACCTTATTCAGACCTGCATGCTCGCACACACATAGGTGTGGGGACATTGGTGTGGACGGACATATCTTAAGTTGAGGTTATCATCATTAGTTAGTTGTTCACAGGAGCTTACCAGAAACATTTGTATTATGTTCATTAATCCATGCTTGTTTTTTTATTATTCATTTATTTGATAGGGACAGAACAAGAAGCATTGCTACACAGAATAACCGATGCCATGTTCATAGGCCTTATAGCTAACAGCTAATTCGCAGACCTGGTCCCTAAAACACAAAACACCTACACAAATCATTACAATCAATAAAAAAAAACAAAAAAAAAAACAATAAAATAAAAAACATAAAAGACAATACAATATTATACACTTCTGTTGTGTCCACAAGTTTGAGTCAGTTTGAGCCATTGTTTAACTTTACTTTTAAACTCGTGCAGATCTGTTAAGGTTTTCAGAGCAGCAGGTAAAGTATTCCAGATCTGTGGCCCTTGTACTGCGAATGCTGTCTGTCCAAAAGCAGTTTTGCATCTGGCTGGTCTGCAGTCTCCACTAACAGCGCCCCTAGTGATGATCCCGTAAGCTGCACATTTTTCAATGCAGCGATATTGGGAGCGAGGTTGTTGACACATTTAAAAACAAATTTCACTAAAAAGTACTTGTTAAAATTTTCAAAACTTAAAAGATTGTGTGTAGTGAATGTGTAATTCTTAGTTTATTTTACTAGATCCGAACTATTGGTTTGGTTCTGTACAGTTTGTTGTCTTTGTTTTGTATTACTGTTTCTCTGCCGTCCGGCAGAGGTGGAGGACTGGGATGTTTTCTTGTGTTCTTTGTTTGCCTCCTTGTCTTGTGTCGTCGGTTCGCGCCTCTGCTGGTCCGGTTTCTTTTCTTCACCTTCTTCCTTTCTCCCTTCTTGTCTCAGTTTAGTGTCCATGACGTCAGGAAATTGAACCCAACTACAAATCCAGTATGTCAACATATCACCTATGGGAGTCTTAAACGAGCAAAAATATTGCATGAATATTTTGTTCCTTGCTACTCACCCGCAAAACATAAACCAGACCCATTAAAGCATCAGGGAGCTGCTATATAAATGCAGGAGACTTCTGCAATTTGAGACTTGGGATAATAGTGCATAAACTGCAGAATTTTCTGTGAGAGCGCAGCGCAGCAGTCGTTTCTGTTTTGATCTGAGAGAAGTGGGTCTTTCACATCATGACGGATGCGGTGTGCCTGGAGCATCTTGACAGGTAGAATAATGTAAGTGGGCCACTACAGCGCTTTATTATTGAGAGTGAGGAGTCACGTGCCTATTTGGGCGGGGTCTGAGATGGTCGGCCGTAATGTAAGGAGACGCTATCGGTTTCCAGGGCAACGCCTTCAGAACTTAACAGTATTGACGCGACTAACATTCCGGAGCTCTTTAATTTTTGCGCGTGTATTATTTCGGTGGGACAGATCTGCAAATAGACGGAAAGTAAGAAAGTAGAGCAAAGGAGAGTCAAGGCAAAAGAAAATGGACCTTACAGGGACAAGCTTATACCTACGGTAAAACAGCAGTATTTGGAGAAGCTTTCAGACATTAAACATATGGACCCATACGAACTGCCCTGCAGCGGAATGGCACAAAGACATGAAGCATTTGCCTCTGTGCACGTAGCTATATAGATATAGTAAATTACCTTATTTTTGGTGTGAGTTACTACATGTTGCAGGAGTTTAAAAGCCACAAATCTTTGGAAAGCCGCAAGGTTTTATGCTGTGGCTGGGTGCAGGACTTGGCCATCTTCAAGCCTCCAGGTGACAAAAAGAGCATAGTACTGGCAAAGGTAATTTTTCTTAGTATGCGTTTTAGTGTGTCGTAATTACATTGCATTTAGCAGACACTTCTTGACCAAAATGAAAAGTAATTTACTGCGACTGCTTCGTAAAGACTAGATTGTGACGAGATTTTCAATGTACACAAACGTTTCCAACATGTTTTGATGTAGGCTAAAGCTGTGTAATGTATCTTTAGGTATTTAGTCGTAATATTATTTTAGCCCAATGACATACTGTACCAGGCATAGACTATATGGCACCAGGTTTTGTGTTGTGGGGATGATCACTAGGGCTGAACGATTTAGGAAAATAATCTAATTGTGATTTTTTTTCTTCAATATCGCGATTGCGATTTAATGTGCAATTATTTTTGTGGGGCTTTTGTCATGCATTTTTAATTAATGCAATCAAAAATATTGTGTTATAAACAGATTTTTATACATAACTTATTCTATTCCATAAGATTATTTACTTATTTTAAGACAAAGGCAAATATTAACAACTTTATCTACTTTTAATCATCACACTCGATGGTCATCGGTGTTGTTCTGCAATCAAGGTTTCTTCCTTTTGATCCCAGCTAATAATTCCCAACGGCTGCAATGTTTTCCTCCTTGTGGGGTTATCCAGGAAGTAGGATGCTTAAAGGAACAAGAATTTTTAATTCTCCATCGATCTAATACACTTTCAGACTCTGGTATGGCTCCGTAGAGCGGTTTGATCTCAGGTCAGTTGTTGCAAAATACTCCGCTGTTTTTGGTGCGGCTTTAACTTTCTGTCGGCATTTTTTATACAGCGCAGGTAAAATGTGGCTAAAATGTGTGTGTGAGATTGAATCCTAGCTTATTCATCATGCTTAACAAAGCATACTTTTGGCTATAAAACCCGTTATAGCACGAATTATTTCAGTGTGCCGTTTTTTTATATTCGTAAGGAGCGATTCTTTCAAACAGCTCGGTCAGCGATCCCTGTCGCCTCGAAGTTTGTTTACTGGAAATTTAAACTGTGGTGGCGGTCATTTTAGCCGTGCAACTCTCATATATGGTGGTGTGATGTTTTTAGGTGTTGACAAAGGTTCGTAATGTAGCCTACCTCGTGAGGCAGCAACAATACCAAGATGGGTTCTGCATAATACCTGGCGTTGCGCAGCATCAACGTTTTCATAGCAGATATAATTTCTCACAACTGATGTACTGTTCCTCTTTGGTACCAACTATTGTGTAGTGTTGGATTCTTGTTAAGCTTTTGGTCATTTTATAACAGGTTAAAGTGCAGCGTTTCCTTCTCTCCCTGCATTGTTTGCAAGTCACGTGACTTTAGCAGATATGTTTACATCAAGTCAAATCGCAGCCTTTGCAATTAGGAAATCGCATTTTGCCAAATCGCGATTTAATTGCATATGCAATTAATCGTTCAGCCCTAATGATCACCTAGATCTGGGTTGGCTTGGGTAGTTAAATGTGTGGTACTGGAGCAGTTTTTAACGCAGCAGTGAGTTCCAGGCATGGTAACACAATGCAGACCTGTTAGGTCAGTAAAAAGTTCCGCATCAGGTTTGGAGGGAACAAAACTGTCAATCATAAATACTGCTGGGGACATGTCCCCGGTGTCCCCGGTTAAAATGACGCCTATGCCCTCAACACCTTGGCTGCGCCTAGAAATCCTGTCCATAAATGTTATGAACATGATCGGTGACAAAGGGCAACCTTGGCGGAGTCCAACTCTCACCGGAAACGAGTCCGACTTACTGCCGGCAATGCGAACCAAACTCTGACACTGGTCATACAGGGACCTAACAGCCCCTATCAAAGGGCCTGGTACCTCATACTCCCGGAGCACCCCCCAGAGGATTCCCTGAGGGACACGGACGAACGGTTTCTCCAAGTCCATAAAACACATGTAGACCGGTTGGGCGAACTCCCATGCACCCTCCAGGACCCTGCTGAGTGTAGAGAGCTGGTCCAGTGTTCCACGGCCAGGACGAAAACCGCATTGTTCCTCCTGGATCCGAGGTTCGACTATCCGTCAGACCCTCCTCTCCAGAGCCCCTGAATAGACCTTACCAGGGAGGCTCAGAAGTGTGATCCCCCCATAGTTGGAACACACTCTGCTGTCACCCTTTTTAAAGAGGGGGACCACCACCCCAGTCTGCCAATCCAAGGGAACTGCCCCCGATGTCCACGTAATATTGCAGAGCCGCGTTAACCAACACAGCCCTACAACATCCAGAGCCATAAGGAACTCAGGGCGAAACCACCAAGGAGCTTTTTATCAATCTCAGTGACCTCAGCACCAGGGATTGGAGAGCCTGTCCTAAAGTCCCCAGACTCTGCTTCCAAACAGGAAGGCGTGTCGGTGGGATTGGGGAGGTCTTCGAAGTATTCCATCCACCGACCCAAAACGTCCCGTGTTGAGGTCAGCAGTACACCACCCCCACTGTAAACAGTGTTGTTGGCAGACCGCCCCCCCCCCCCTCGCCAGGCGCCGGATGGTGGACCTGAATCGCTTCGAAGCCACACGGAAGTCGTTCTCCACGGTCTCTCCAAACTCCTCCCTCGCCCAAGTTTTTGCCTCAGCGACCATCCGAGCTGCACTCCACTTGGCCTGTCTGTACCTATCAGCTGCTTCCGGGGTGCCGCAGGCCAGAAAGGCCCGATAGGACTCCTTCTTCAGCCTAACAGCATCCCTCACCGCCAGTGTCCACCAGTGGGTTCGAGGGTTGCCGCTGCAACAGGCACCGACCACTTTGCGGCCACAACTACGGTCAGCCGCTTCGACAATGGAAGCACGGAACATGGCCCACTCGGACTCAATGTGCCCCGCCTCCCTTCGAAGATCTGCTGGAGGTGAGAGTTGAAACTTCTTCTGACAGGGGACTCTGTCAGACATTCCCAGCAGACCCTCACAACGCGTTTGGGCCTGCCAGGCCTGTCCTGCGTCCTCCCCCACCACCGGAGCCGACTCACCACCAGGTAGTGGTCGGTGGTTAGCTCCGCCCCTCTCCTTACCCGAGTGTCCAAAACATGCAGCCGCAGATCATATGAAACGACAACCCAGTCGATTATCGAGCTGCGGCCTAGGGTGTCCTGGTGCCAAGTGCACACATGAACATCCTTATGCTTGAAAATGGTGTTTCTTATGGACAATCCATGACGAGCACAGAAGTCCAATAACAAAACACCCCTCGGGTTCAGATCGGGTGGGTCATTCCGCCCAACCACGCTTCTCCAGGTCTCACTGTCATTGCCCACATGAGCGTTGAAGTCCCCCAGCAGAATGAGGGAGTCCCCAGAAGGAGCACTCTCCAGCACCCCCTCCAAGGCCTCCAGAAAGGGTGGGTAATCTGATCTACCGCTTGGTGCTAAAGCACAAACAATAGTCAGAACCCGTCCCCCCACTCGTAGGCGGAGGGAGGCTACACTCTCATTCATCGGGGTGAACCCCAACGTACAGGTGCCGAGATAGGGGCAACAACTATGCCCACTCCAGCTCGCTGCCTCTCAACGCGAGCTGGGGTGGGCAAGTCGGAACCACTCGACCTCGCACACCAGCTCTGGCTCCTACCCCACCAGAGAGGTGACGTTCCACGTCCCAAGAGCCAGCTTCTGCAGCCGAGGATCGGACCGCCAAGGTCCCTGCCTTCAGCCACCGCCCATCTTACACTGCACCCGACCCCTATGGCCCCTCCCACAGGTGGTGAGCTCATGGGAAGGGGGGCCATGTTGCCTCTTCGGCCTAAGCCCGGCCGGGCCCCATGGGTAAAGGCCCAGCCACCAGGCGCTCGCCAACGTGCCCCACCTCCAGGCCTTATATATATATATATATATATATATATATATATATATATATATATATATATATATATATATATTCAGAACTAGAGAATCTTGCTTAAAAGGTGGTGGACGTCCAGTTATGATTTGATATCTTGTAAATTTGGTACCACTTCTCTGAAAATAATATAACATGTTCCACAGTTTCCAGTAACATTTTTTCCCTGTTTAAATAATGCTTTATTTAACCCTGTTTTATTTAACCCTAATCTAGATATAGTTATTTCCTCCTTTTTGTTATGCCTCGTTTTCCTCATTTATCAACTAACCTTTAAAAGCCACATACCAGTTTTTTTTCTTCTTCTTTTCTTTTTTCTTTCTTGTTTAGAATTCTTGTGGTCATCAGATTGGTAGGGAGGAGTATTACCTTCGGCTGACATGTTTCAGCGTCACACTTCCGCCTTCATCAGAGCTGTCAACATTGATGGTGTTGTTACCTCCGTTTATGTGTGGGCAGCAGGGGACGATGCTGCCTGCTTCTTCCCTGGTGATGATGCAGTCCCAGCTGTGATCTAATGAGTAGACTCCATTATCCCGGTTCATGGTGTTATGTGCGCGTAAGCTTTTTGTTTCAATTTGAGGTCAAGTGAATATACAGTAAACACTGTAAATGGTCACTGGAAGTACATATTACCTTGTAAGATATATTTAAGGGACGGTCCAATGCAATGCATGGAGGCAGTGCAAATCCATTGCAAAGCAATGTATTGCACTGCCTCCATGCAATTGCATGGGCAGTCCCTTATTAAGGGACGGTCCAATGCAATGCATGGAGGCAGTGCAAATCCATTGCAAAGCAATGTATTGCACTGCCTCCATGCAATTGCATGGGCAGTCCCTTATTACTATTCACGTCTAAACGGACTCTTTATTCTTTCACCGTCAATGCGGGTCGTACCGTAGCGTGCACCCCCACAATATATACATCAAAACGACCGGCTCGATCCTGTGAGGTGTGCTATTACTTTTATTGGCGATTGGAGTTACCATGGCGACGTAATTAGCGAATAACCACCCCCAAAAACACCCATTGGAAATGAATGGAAAAACGGCCCAAAATCATGAAAAATCCACTATTTTTGAAGATTTACTGTGTAGCCATACAATAACTTAGCAACACCATTCGAAATCCAGATTGTAGCCACGTCCGTGCTGTGTTCAGCATTGAAGACCGCATGTCGATAGCTGTTACGGTTTTGTCACAATTTGACTTTGTTCGACCCAAAGTTTGCCCCAAATCGACATTTTTAGAGTGGAGCAGCTCGTTAAGCAGAGTGTGGAGTGATGAACTTTTGGAAGGTCCTCATAAAAATTTAACTCGACGTCACGGCCACATATTTCGCACTAGTGACATGATTTTCGGTCATGAAATAGAGCCGCCCTTTGTGATTCTCAGGATCATTTCAAAATTTCCCTATGTCGCACGGTTTTCTCTCAGCGAGCTCTAGATCGCTCAAAGTGGAACCCAGTTTTAGGGCTTTTCTCCTATAATTTATCATTGTGGCTGGTCAGGATTATCTCAGCCAGAGAGATGTTCTTAGTCATTTTTCTCTCGCTCCCTCTCGGACTGTGAATAAGGTAGAGACTTCTGCTTTGGCATGAACGAAGAGAAATGATAAATCTCGCTCACACTTCAAGAATTTTTCCGATACCTTGTACGGTTTTCGAATGGGAACGATTTGTTCGGCGCACTTTTTAATGAAAAAGTCTAAATCTAAGCTGTTAATCATTCTAAAGTGTCTGCAGCTGCTGCAGTTTTCACTCACACTTGTTGCTGGGGAAACGGAGCACCTTTGATCAGAGTTCACTAAAGTTCATTCCACAGTCTATATACATTTAAACCTGTGTTTAACCCCACTTAAACACAGGTTATGCTATGCAGTACTATAGAGAGAAGTACTACAAACAAGTCCATGTGTCAGTCCATCTGTCTTTGTCTTTCTGACCATGTCTCTGTCTTTCTCAGTCCCCCTGTCTGCCTGTACCATTTCATCTGTGAATAAGATAGAGAGTTGTGCTTTGAAATAATTGAACACAAAGGATAAATATCGCTAACACTCCAATAATTTTCCTGATAGCTGCTATAGGTTTCGAATGGGAAAGGTTCGTTCGCAGCTGTTTAACACTCTGAACATGGAGAGGAGACAACAGATCATTTGGCCTAAAACTCAATGTTATATGTATGTCTGTGATGGCGTAGTGGTTAAGGAAGAGGGTTTGCATCCCAGAGGTACTGGGTTCAAATCCAGGAGTGAGCAGAAAATAATTTTTCTTTGCTGAAAGCTGAACTGGGAGACGAGACAACAGATGATATGGCCTAAAACTCAATGCTGTATAACTGATGTTGTAGTGTAACTGTTAAGGAACAGGAATACAATGCAAGAGGTAGTGGGTTTGAATCCCAGGGGGAGCAGATTTTTTTTTTTTCTTGTTTGAAAGCTGGAACCAAAATCCCTATGTTATACACAGTACTACATTGCACTTGTATGCATTTTAGTTGATTTCAGCTTTTCCAGTATATTTTCATACTAATCCTACTAATACTAATGACAACATGTTAGCTAGCATTAGCATGCTAGTTAGCATTATCATGCTAGCTGTTGTTAGCATTTTAGCTAATTTTAGCTTTTTGACTATATTTTTGTACTGAATGGGATTTATAGTAATGCCAACATGTTAGCTAGCATTAGCATGATAGTTAGCATTAGCATGCTAGCTGTTGTTAGCATTTTAGCTAATTTTAGCTTTTTGACTATATTTTTTTACTGAATGGGTTTATAGTATTGCCAACATGTTAGCTAGCATTAGCATGCTAGTTAGCATTAGCATGCTAGCTGTTGTTAGCATTTTAGCTAATTTTAGCTTTTTGACTATATTTTGGTACTGAATGGGTTTATAGTAATGCCAACATGTTAGCTAACATTAGCATTAGCATGCTAACTGTTCAGCATGCACACCGTGGCCGTCCCTTCTCTAAATTTCCTGAAATTTTCTAGTTTATTACTAATACACTTGTTTTCAAAACTATTGGATCATCTAAAGCTTCATCCTGTTGATCCATTGAGTTGATGCTACACAGAAAAAAAAGCCTATAGCCTACATAAATTACAAAAACAGGGTAACTGTTCATCAAAAAGGAATCTATTTATTTTTTGTGATGAGGAGAACAATAACCAGGAACAGGATTTGCATTTTGTTTACTTTATAATTACCTATCAGACTCCCCTGCAGTGACTGAACTGTGGTATAGGTCCCTCCAAACGCTGCTGTGGATTCTTGATGAACTGACCTTCACAAAACTAAAACAACAGAGACACTTTTACCGCTCCAATCGTAATGTGCACACATTTACAAATGACAGTCAATAATATATACACGCTTTCAGATTAGCGACAAAGTTCTACAAAGTTTAGATACTCCGGTAAAGTTAGAGCTTTTTTTTCTCATAATCCCAACAAATTAGCTAAACAATGCTCAGCTGTGAGCACAACAGACAGGCAGCCTAAAACATGTTCATACTGCGGACGAAGTACACAAACCCCCGCTTTGAACGCGTCTACTCTTTTTCCCCCACGTATTTAGTAAAGCTTTCTTTCCTTTCAAGCAAACATGACGCCAGCTGCAGGTCTTTTCTCATACCGAGAGATTGAGCGTTCTCCTCTCAAACGCCGCCCGCACCGATGTTTACTCTGGCCCTTTGCCTACATCGATCCGCTCGTGTTTCTCCCTCTTTGGAGCGGTGGAATAAACTCTTGGTTATCTTGGGCTGGAGTGTTGTTTGTGCTTGAAGCAGCTTTCTTCTTGTTCTCGGCAGAATCATAGGGAAGAATCCATGCTTCCAACGCTATCCCTGCTACAGTTTTAGCTGCAGGAAGCGATAGACCGTGAACGCGCATGACGTCGTCACACATTAGAGGCGCAGAGGGAGCGCTACTTTTTCGACCCGAACAGTAACAAAAAATAATTAATAAAGTTATTTTACAGGCATATAGAAGCAACCATGGTGAAAAGCCCAGGGCTCTTTTTACTGATCAGGGGTCTCTTTTATAAAACATTGCGTAGAATCCCTACTAAAAGTGTACGTACGATGTGGTATTATTTCTACATATGTTTTAAACATCTATTATTCAGAAGGTAAAAGTCTGTTTTATATAGTTTGCATGGTTGTAAAAAATATATTGTCTGTCAGTATTTGTTATTGGGATAAGCTTTTAAGTCATAAAACTCTTGGGAAAGTTTTATTGCAGGCTGTAAAAACAGGATGTCTGTAGATTTAGTATGCTGGAACCAAGGCCATGAAGCTGGGAGTGTTGCCATAAAACCATAATTCTCAGAATGAACTTTTGACCAAGAACAGGGACACGTCTCATCTTATGACTGCATAATTCTCTGACAGCCAATCATCGTTAAGACACTGTTTAAATCTGTTCTGATTGGAGCAGATTCGAGGGAGAAGAAACGCCTACAATCCTGGCGAAGTTGGAGTGTCTATAAAAGTTATGACAGGAAAATCATTCAATCGTCAGATGTCTTTAAATCTGGCCCAGAGAAACTAGGGCATCTTTCTCTGTAAACTGCAATTTGTTAATCTGTTCAAAATAAATGTTAAGAACTGGAAATTGGCTCCATTTTGTCTCTGCTTGAACATGCACTGAATTAATTTTAATAATATTTAATTCAACAACGACCAAAACAAAAAGTTTGCGTACGCCAAAACGATTTCTGATTTATAAAACCATGCCTACGCACAGGTGTAAGCAATTTCTCTTTATAAATCACGGTCTTCTTGGAAGTTTGCGCACGTGAATTTGGCTCTTATCCCGCCCTGAACACGTCCAAATCTGGCTATAAAAGGTCAATGCAAAGCAGGACATGAATATTGATGCATATGAAGCAGAGGGGAAACATGGCAACAACAAAAGAAAAACAAGAAGAGAAACTTTACGGAGATGTTGATTGAAGTGCTAGTGGGTGAAGTGGAGGCTAGAAGAGAAATTTTATTTGGTGGACACAGCAGCGGTGTCACAAATAAAAGGAAGAACTGTGAGTGGCAGCATGTGGCGTCTGCAGTGCAGACTGTCAGCGCAACTGACAGCACGGTACCCGAAATAAAAATTTAAAAAACGTGGTCGGACCTCAAAGTTGAGGGGGAAAAAAAAACACTTGCCTCCCACCGCCAGAGTGGGTCTGATACTGGAGGGGGTACGTGTACACCCGAGCTGACACATTGCTACCTTAAATGATACAATAAAAATTTTACATCCTGGCCAATCCTTGATCCCTGGGTGAAAGCTTCCTGTCGAGGAGGAGACGGCTGTGGGTCGGGGTTCTCATGCTGGGGAGGGGGTACGCCAGGAGGGAGGGGCATTTCCTCGGACGGGGCCCTTATAGTAATATGTGTGCAGTCAATTGCGCCGATTATGTTTGGGAACCCGGACATTGCTGCAAATTGCATCTTAATTTCGGCCTGCTCCCCCACAGTATATGGAAACGTGATGTATTGCCTGCTCATCTTAATGATCCCATTTAAGACTGCAGGCATTATTGCACTCAGGGACGGCAGATGATTCAATTTATTAATTGGCACACAGTCCCGGCCCTTTTATCTGAGTTTAAGGTTTTGAGATAAATTTTATGTATCTATTTTAATATTGAAAAATGTTTTTAGAAGAGCTGTAGCTCACTCCAAAGCTAAAATATAGATATCATTGCTTGTTTGGATGTTTATAATAACATGAATCCATAATTAATTTTTGGTGTGAGGTGAAATGATATGCGTGAGAGGAGTAATATGCAGTCTGGCTGCAGTTCACCACCTCACCAATTGCGTCGTCGATTCCCTCGTCTCCAAAATGTCCTTACGCACGGGTCAGAGTTGGCGTACAGGTGCGCACATTTTCCCGTCAAGTCTGTTTTTTATAAATCACAACTTTTGCTTTGAAAGTGGCGTACGCCAGTTTCAGGCCCCGTTTTGTGCGTATGCAACGTTTATAAATGAGACCCCTGGACATTGCTGGATTATGTATGAGGAAGAAATTGTGCAGCTCTATACATTTATTTGCTGTTAAACTTCCTTAGACTCCCTTTAAATATTTATATAGCCCCTAAGTATACATCCGTTCCATGTTTCATCACATCTTTATTAAATCAATATAAGTTAAAAGCCATAGGTTTAAATGTTTTCCGTTTTAAACGTCACCAACATTAGGTTGTTGGTTGGGAATAATTATTAAAATCCCCACTGTAGAACAAAGAACAATGTTGGATATAATATGTAGTTGCACCAGAAGAATGTGCAACAATAAAACGTGTTCATTTGCAACCCTAACACCACTCTGGCTTTTCTTCTGGATGAGAAGATTATTATAACCATGATAAATTTGGCAAGGGCAGGAGACATGACAGGATATTGACAATTGCCTCCAATCATTAAGGACGCAGAATACAATGCAAAGAACTGTGTAACTTTTTTTTTTCATCTTGAAATAGGTACCAGTGTCATTGCAGGAATCTGCCCTGTAGCTGACTAGCTACCAGTCTTTTAAAACAAGACATATCTACTTAAAAAAAATGCTGTAGCATATGAGAAGAAAGAAACATGACTGCATAAGAAAGTTGAATGGAGTGTTTTAAATAATATTCTGTTCAGATACTGATATGGAAACTTTGCTGGGAGCACAAGTGGCTGTTAGATCAGTGCTGGTAAAGAATTTCCGCATCAGGTTTGGTGGTCACAAACCCGTCAATCATAAATATTACTGGGGAAATGTCTCAAGCATTATCGGTTAAAATGACACCTATGGCTTTGTGTCTGGAGATGTTCCATTTATGTTTGATGGACATGTCAGTGTTTTCTGTATTATATTTCTTTTTTTAGACTAATTGCTACTTGGAATATTGCTAAGCAAATTTGGTTAAGTATGCAGCATACAGTATAAGTGATGAAATAGGAAGTGAACTGAAAAGTAGGAGGGACAAATTGTCTGTCATGGTTCGGCCCAAGCTCCTGACCCACATGCAGAACCACACTGAGACTGAATGACAATTCAAAGGGGTTTATTTAAATAAGAAAATAAATAGTTCAGCTAGAGAACGTCGGGAACTGGTAGGCATCTGGAAACGGAGAGATTGGATTAGGAAGGAATGATGGCTAATGGAAATTAATTGGATTCCTGAATGTGTCAGTACTCACTGATCCGGGGGGATGTCTGATCCTGGGAGGAGTAAGTGAGGTTGCTGAGCGGAGACTGGGGCTTCTGGGGAGTACGGGAGGAGACGGTGTGGCTGAGAGCGAGCAGGCAGGTAGAATGCTGCACAAGAAGCTGACTGTGATGGAGGTGAGTAATCCACTTGGGAAACAGCTGTCAAACTTGGAGGCTTAGGCTGGTTGCTTCAAAAAACTCCAATCAAGAAAACCTGAAGACAACAAGAGGACTGAGAATCACAGGAGACCACGAGAAACTTGGATCTAGAAATACCTGGGAAACAGAGGCTTGGATGTACCGGTATGGTAACCATCAGGCGCTGAAGAGTTGTCAGCCAGCTCCTTATAAAGCACCAAACAGCTGATTGGGAACAGGTGGAAGCAATCAGCCAGTGCAGCAACTCAGTCACAGATCCTCTCTGAAAGAGAGGACTCGCTCCGGATACAAAACCTCACATTGTCATTGGTAAGCAGTGTATTTATGTGTTTACATTTTGAGCAATGTTTGTTGATTAGCTGAATACTTTTGTGGATTCTTACCTGTTGATTGGTTGGACCAGTTGAGGAGAAAAAAAGTGAGAAATGTCATAGTTCTTTAACAAGCATGTAATTAATAAAAGAAAAGTGTATATTATTTTAAATGTTTAAAAACAGTGAATTTTTACATTATACTACCAGAAATAAAGCATTGTGTATATCTTTTACTGTTTGTTTATATTTCTTTTATATCTTCTCTTTTAATGGTGCAAGTAAGCGTACTACTCTCTTTTTGCCATGCAGCATCATTAAGACAGTACAGAAAGAGAGAGGAAAAGATTGACACATTTTTTAAGAGCAATCCTGTAAGTGAAGTTGAGAGATCTATGAAGGAAGAGAGAAATTGTAGGTTTGTATCATAGGTCATGCTCCTTTCCATCCCAGAGGAACACATGTGTCTGATGTTTTTATATAAAAGTCACAATTCCATTGAAAAAATTTTTGAATAGTAGGAAAACCACATACATCCCCCACACTGGTTGCTACACCACTGGTTACCTGAATGTAATCTAGGTATGGTTATATTTTTTTAAGAGTAATTGCAAAAATGTAATCCCGTCTTTTTACTTTTTTTCTGTTTCTGTAAAGTTAATTTTCAAAAAGTTGCACAATTTTTCATTTGTTTTAAAATGCCCCTTTTCTTTTTCTACTCTTCCTTTGTAGTAACCTGTCTTGTTTTTTTAATCTGCCCTTGTTTTGTCCTGTTAAATTATTCTCCATAAACTCGTTTGAGGTGTCTTTATTTCTTCTTTTTTGATATCCTCCAGTGTCTATCATTCCTAAAAAAAATTCTGTTTCCTCTTATTTTATTGTTGATGCTGTTAATTTTTTTTTCACGGTTGTCCTTATTCATTCTCTGATGAGAGCCTTATTTGCTTCTTTAATTATATTTTCTGCGGGTTTTGTTGAGATAGGGCTTTTAATGCTGTAGCTTGCTGGTGTTATGCTTTCATATTGGCATCAAAGCTAAATCTCGCGTGATTCTTTTGGTGTGCTGCTAGCATCTCCCTTATTTGAGATGACAGAGGGCCTTGACACAGTCTTGCCCCAAATATTGATAATATTTTGATTAAGTTCATTTTGTGTGATTTATCTTTTTCTTACGATGAGACGGATAGCCGTTTTACAAGATGTTTCTCATACCTGCTGTCAGTTTTGACTGTAAGTCAGCTGACTGGTCTGGAAGCACCGTTGAATCCCTAGACTAACCACGCTACAAACCTTACGTTTGTCTTATCCAAAAAAAAACGAAAAGATAAATCGTTATACCACAAAGACAAGATGTACTTAATCTTCAGTGACTATAACAAAGAGGAGGAAGATGAGATTAACATGTAAGATATTCTGATATTCTATAGTATATACAAAATATGTCTTGTTAAATAATATAACATTCTAGGATATTTGTTGTTTATTGTTATATTCTATATTTTATCTTTTAAAAATTATATTACTTTATTGTGATTTGATATTTATATACATAGGATTTTTATAATGTTCTAAAGGGTTATTCTAGATCATTCTAAAGTATCTTATAATATTCTGTTCTAAATTAATGTTTACTTCACTTATTAGGTTTTTGTCAATATTATCTCATACTATGTAGTGGGATTTGCCCATGTAATGAACATTCTAAATTTTTTGCAAGCCTTGTATGAAAATGTTGCAGGGAAAATGCCATCATAATGGACACCTAGGGCCATTTTGAGTATGAGTTCCTCTTCAGATGGCATGCAGTAAACTTTATAGATGTGCTGTATATTATTTAGATATATATTAAGAAATTATTTAAAAGTTGAATTTGGGCCATTTGAATTTTACTCTTTGTGGGTTATATATACATGTTTAACAACTGCTTAGTAACATATGAACAGATGATCAAAAACTGCTCATGTTTTCTGTACTTATACTTGAAAGCATGATCTGCACATTGCCAAGGCAATGCATTCTAAGAAAAAACATGTATTAATAATTTATAGAACAAGATCTAAATGTTCATCTTGCTCATAATTAGTTCAATGGCTAATATTACTGGATGTACTGAATATAAGCATTCAGTAAATGTTAATCCTTGGGGATTTATACATAATTTATGCTTCCATGGTTTTCATTGTACAAATGAAAACCATGTTCCAATGGTTTTTCCAATGTATTATTATGGAACAATAATACATTGTTCCATGTATTATTGTTCCATAATACATGGAACAATATATTATTTATCAAGTGTTACTAGTGCTTATAGTCTTCCAAGTTTTAAGTGTTAAATATATGTTACCCTTTGTATAGAATGTAGAAACTAGTGCATGCCATGGATTGAAAAAAAATAAATACACGAGTTAGCTCTGTAAGCAGAAATTGCTTAGTTAGATTAAATAACTTTAGAAATTTCAGTGGTGGCTGAGTCTCTTTAGGAATGTTTTATTTGACTATTTTATATTGACTGGAGATGGTAACACAGGGGAAATTAGTTTACTGGCTGATTTCAAGAAGAGTTTGCTTTTGTGATACATTCTAAGGTTTTGGGGGTAGTGATATTACTTTTTTTAATACACTTGTCTTGGTTCCTCTAAGTTTACTTGAAACTATTTAAAAACTAGTAAAGGTCACCTTCAACCCCTATAAAGACGACAAAGGACATGGAGAATTTCTCCATGCATATCTGATCCTTGTTTTTGACACATTGTAATGTACAAATGTACATAATAATGTCTCAGATACACAATTATAAACCTATTGACCAGACGTACAAAGCAGAGTTCTAAGAGGTACAGACTGACAACTGAGAAGTTTCAAATTATTTTAATTTGAAAAATAAGCATTCACAGGCACTGAAGAGCAAAATGCAGGCATTTTAAGTTAAGTAAAGTTGCTCCAGGCAGTGGTTCCTTATCTGGAATTTTGATAAATCAGGCCCCTAATATTTTGGTTGCTTATGTGAAAAGCATTTTAAGCAATATTGCAAAGTGTTTCAGAAAAAAAAAAATTTACCCCACCTTTAAGTGGACATACAATGAAAAAAAACACCTGGAATGGAAACAATTCTAGAATGGAGAGATCCATCCACACTGGAACCCACACCACAGAAGAGTCCACAATGCCCATACTTTGTAGGCATTACAAAACAATCCTTAAGAGTTTGGTAACACAAAATAATAGAAAAAAATGCATAAAAATCATTTTAAATGATGAAATACAGACGAAATAACATAAAAAATAATAATTAGACAAGTCAAATAACTAAAAAGCTAAACTAAAAAGTATGTCTCGAACCTATTTGTAAAAAAACAACAAAAACAGTTTCTGTAGTTGTGAGGTTGTTCCACAGTTGAGGGCTGTATTGGTAAAACAAGACTTCACAGCATGTCTTAGTTCTGACTGTTGGAACAACTAAAAGGCTAATGCCAGAGGACCCAAGGGATTGTGAGGAATAACTAAGATAAAACAAAACCATCATGCAATTTGTAAACTAATAAAATAACCTTAAAATGTATCAAAATACACAGACAGCCATTGCAAGAACTTTAAAAATGTTTTCCCACCCTCTGGTCCTTTTCAGCACGTGTGCAGCTGAGTTCTCGAGTAGTTGTAAACTTGAAATACTCTTTTTGGGAATACCAGAGAACAGCGCATTACAATAATCTAAACAGTAGGCCTACCTGAGAGACCCACCAGACTTTTCATTCTATACAATAAAATGTGGTGGTCAATCGTAGGAAAAGCTGAGCTTAGATCCAGTAGAACCTAAACGGAAAGTTTTCCGTGAATCTGAGTTGTATCTGAGCTCATTAACATTCTATTAAAAGAACTGTACCATTTGTCCTACAACCAGACTAATATTTTTTTTTTTTTAAATATTTTTTTATCCCACGATTTTTTTCCCCATTATTATCACCCCAGTGTTCCTACCTAAGTACAGTCCTGGGCATTGCCTTCCCTCTGCTGACCGTAGGAGGGCCCTGCACTGAGCTCAAGCCTCCTTCCTACTTGAGGAGTGAACAGGCCCATTTTGTCACCCGAGGGGGTGGGGTTCCCCCAGCTGGACGTAGCGTGTGGAAGGATCACACTATTCCAGCTGGATCCTCTCCAACCCCTCAGGCGCCTCGGTCAGCCAGGAGGGGGCAGTATATAGCCCAGAACTGATACATGTTTTTGTGGGAGTAGCTCACATTAACTACTCAAGGGAACACGGGGAGAACATGCAAACTCCACACAGAAAGGCCCTTTTGCCAACCCCACCCAGGGTGTGGGTGCTGATGATATGGAGGATCAAACACACCTTCAGCACCCACAGCGTCCCCGGCAGGAATTGAACCCAGGACCTTCTAGCTGTGAGGTGAGCTGCGCTACCAGCTGCACCACCGTGCTCCCTAACCAGACTAATATTTTTAAAATTATTTTATTTATTTCAGTTATTTTACTTAAAAATGGTAAGATGGATAATGGTTGAGTGCTGTATCAATGGCTGACTTTAGTCTGCTGTTAAAATAATCAATAACAAAATTGCACGTTGCAGTTAAAGTCTGGACTGGAGTTTAGTCGGAAATGTAAAAGACATTTGCACCCACTTTAGAAGTTATATATTGTTTCCTCACAGATCTCATCGAGGGCTCCTCTTGGATAAAACCTGTGATATTAGAAAATATACAAAACGGGTCTGACAGAGCCACACATTATGACCAGGTGCAGGGTGTCCTCTTTTTGAGTCTACATTAGAGTGCATTAGAGTGCTACATGTTGCTTAAAATTCATACAGTTAAATAGATTTAAAAAACTCTTTTGTATGTGTATTAAATCAATGTGTAGATTAAAATCACAAGTTATTAAAAATTTTAGATTTTGCAAAATTAAATAGGAAGGAGGCTTAGGTGGTCTGTAAACTATAATATAAAACAGTACTAAAAATCACCAGTCTTTCTACACATTGAAAATGGTAATGGACAGGATTTACATGGCTCTTTTCTAGTCATACTGACCAATCAAAAAACTAAAAACGATCGGAAAAACACAAAAACAAAGAAAATTGAGACAAACTAGGAGGATTTTTTACAACAAAGTGACAAACATATTTATGGAGACGGTGCTTGACTTCATATACAGATAAGATTGGTAAGATTTTTAATTTCACAAAAAAAAAATATATCAGCCAAAGAAAACT
Organism: Apricaphanius iberus; assembly: GCA_028564705.1. Lineage (NCBI taxonomy): Eukaryota > Metazoa > Chordata > Actinopteri > Cyprinodontiformes > Aphaniidae > Apricaphanius > Apricaphanius iberus. The sequence continues at coordinate 1,215,657 of JAPXFQ010002332.1, read as the reverse complement.
CAGAATCAGAATCAGAATCAGAATCAGCTTTAATGGCCAAGTATGACACATACAAGGAATTTGACTCCGGCAACTTTTCTCTCCAGTACAGAACTTAAATAGTGAAATTAAAAAACGGAAAAAATAAAAATAAAAATAAAAATAAATTAAAATAGAAAATAAAGGATAATATATACACCAAACCAGGGTTATTGTACAGTAAGTATATACAGTAAGTATATACAGCAGTGCAGAGTTTTAGTTTATTGATCATGTGAATGGACTCACACTCTTGACTATTCAGAGTTCGTCAGAGCGACAGCCTGGGGGAAGAAACTGTTCTTGTGTCGGGTGGTTTTGGCGTACAGCGCTCTGTAACGCCGGCCTGAGGGGAGGAGCCTAAACAGATTGTGGCCAGGGTGTGAGGGGTCAGTGGTGATTTTTCTGGCCCGCTTCCTGACCCTGTCCCGGAAAAGGTCCTCAATGGAGGGAAGATCAGAACCTATGATCCTCTCTGAGGACCTGACTGTTCTCTGCAGTCTGTCCCTGTCTTGCCTGGTGGCGGATCCGAACCAGACAGAGATGGATGAGGTCAGGACAGACTGGACTATTGCTGTGTAGAATATGGTCAGCAGTTCCTGAGGCAGGTTGAACTTTCTGAGCTGACGCAGAAAGTACAGCCTTTGCTGGGCCTTCTTCCTTATAGAGTCAATGTGGGAGGTCCACTTCAGGTCCCGTGTGATGGTGGATCCTAGGAACCTGAAAGACTCTACTGTGGGGACTGGCCTCAAGCATGTAACAAAAAAACTTGACACTATACTAAGTATTATTTTACTTTTCTTGCTTTTGTATTGTTGAACATTATGAAACGGATTAAAACATAACCAAAAACTTTAAAAACCACTACATATTACAACTAAGAACTAAACTAAAATACAAGTTTCCATTTTGTATTTCTACATCTGACTCCAGAGGAGTGGGTACCTCTCCAGTAAATAACCTCTCCACACATCACTGGCAACAGCGTATAGACATATAGTCTAAAAAGATATGAACATGCGAGTGTAATGCACATGTATATACAGTCAGGAGAACAAGTATTTGTTACACTGCTGATATTTGACGCTTCCCCTCTTACACTTTTTAAAGAAGAACTAAGAGATCTGTGGGAGCCTAAATTCTTACTGGTTGATTGGTGATCAAATACTTATGTCATTATTTAAAAATAATCCACTGTGATTTTCTGCATTTTTGTTTAAGATTATGTCCCTCACAGTTGAAGAGTACCTTTGATACAAATTACAGACCTCTACATGCTTTGTAAGTGGGAAAACGTAAAAAATTCAGCAGTGTATCAAATACTTGTTCTTGCGCTGTATATATATATAAGTGTGTACACTATGGGCCAGATTTATCAAGATTCCTGATGACTGCAAAATTGCATGCAGCGCTAAAGCATTACGTCAGTGGGTTTCCAGGTGATCAAAAATTGCGTGAGCAGTTCGATACAGGCACAAGGAGCAGTATTCAAATGAGGAGTTTGCACTGCGACTGAGAGCTGCGCCATGGCTAGGAAGAGGAGGAATATGGATTCATTATGCATTTTTGGCTAGATGAAGCAGAACAAGCTACATACATATCAATTCCATGGCTGTTACAGAGTTAATTACTATTAGGCTAGAATATTGTCAATTATATTTCTTGTTTGTCAGTAAAAAATGTAATACCTGTGGTGTCCACGCACTGCTCTCTGCTCCATACAAGCATCGTAATCCAGAACAGAAAGACCGATTAAAGCTGCAGCATGTCCAGAACAAGGTTGCCAAGATGTTCATATTCTACTAAGGAAGATTATAATAAGTGTATCACAACTACTCTGGGGGAAACTAATGACAATCCATAAGGATCATAACTCACTTCAGCAGCTGGAGATGTGTTGAGCGGTTAGTGAGTTATTGTGCATCTTTGGGAAAAAAACAAGTAAATATTTAAATAACTGTCAAGTTTTTGGCCATTAGAGTGTTTTATGCTATTAAGTTATATTGTGTCTGAATTACATTTTTTTTGTTAGTAATAAACTTATGTTGAATGTGGCGGTGAGTTTAAGACATGCCTTTCAGAAGCGCTAAAAATAGTAACTAAAACAGCCGACTCACACATTTTAATGCTGAGTAAATTACACTTCGCCTGGAAGGCCTACTTATTTGCCTGTTATCCTCCAAATATTTCACAATTTATTACAGAAAGGACCAAACTGCATATTCAGATTGGGGAAAAAATGCTAAATGGATATCTTGCTTGTGGTTTAACAGGCGCAATGCTCTCTGTGTTAGATAAGTAAATCAGGTACGGCCTGTTTTTGCAATGCTGTGCGCCGGTTTTCACAAGTGCAAAACATTAATGAATCAGGCCCAAAATACACATGAAAGGATAGTGAAAATGTGCGTTTAACTTAGTGACAGACTGTGTTCTAAACTGTGTTCTTGTCAGAAGGTGGTCCAGACGTTGGTCGCTCCAAAAGTGTTTGTTGTGCTGCAGAGAGAAGAGTAAATCAAAAAATTAAAGTCAAACTATACATGAAGGTGAAAGAGCACAAAATCAAGATACAACAATCTAGTGATTTCCAAGTGGAGTAAACTCTACCACATTAGTGGTTTTCACATCAAACTGTATGTTAAGGACGACCATGGTTTACTTAGCATCTAATTAGGATACATAAGAGGAACATCATAATGTAATTCTAGAAGTACAGCTGGAGGCTAAGCAGTGTTGGTAGCACTGTTGCCTTACAGCAAGAAGGCCTGGCTTTGAATCCTCCAAACTTGTCTCTCTAGAAATTCCCTTGTGAGTGTCCAGGGTGTACCCCGCATCTCGCCCAATGAGCACCAGCCCCCATGAACCTTTGAGGATAAGCGAAATAGATAATGGATGGATGGAAGGTACAGCTGAATGATTTCTAAAAGATGCTAAGTGGACGTAATTGTAATTTATTTTATTTGGTAATCAGGACAGTGCATGTTAACAGCAGACAAGCTGAAACATGCCAGACTTAGCCATAGGCTAGTTTTCATCTGTAGTCCTGAGCCAGTTGTACATTCGGCATCCAAGAGGGGACATAAAAGCATTACAAAAATGGACTGAATTTATATAGCTTCTAGTCATACTGACCACTCAAAGTTGTTTACATTGAAGCCACATTCACCCAGTCACACTGACACACCGATAGCCAACATGGCTCGGTAGGACAATGTAGAATTTGTGGGGTTAAGTGCTTTGTCCAGGGGCACATCGACATGTGACTGGAGTTCGGAAGCTGGAATCAAACCTACGACCCATCCGATTGCAAGCCAACTACTCTACCACTGAGCCACAGTCACCCCATGCCCATAATAGAGCAAATGCATATGACTAAGGCAGCGTATTAATCCAATATAGAATAAAAACAGCATGGAAGCAGTATTAAAAAGAATAGCAATGAAACCTAAAGAATAACAGGGATAAACAGCAAATCCATTAAACAGATTAAAGTACACGCAAAAGTAAAGTGTGAAAGGTGGGTCGACATGCAGCTACAACTATCTGTTTAGCATGCAACTAATACAAGGTCCGATTTACAATCTTTGTAAAAGAGCATACATAATAGTGACACTGTTAATATTATTATTAAAAGTGTAAAAAACGCGTTGATTACAAGTAATAATCAAAGGACATAAAATGTAAGAACACAGATGGCGGCACAAGGGGTCAGTGCGGAATGAGGTGTATGTGGAGATTTGTCTAATTGATGTTGGGATGTTGTACCATTCCTGAGCTGGCTGAAAATAGAAAGATGACTGTGAATGTGCTTTTCCTTAGAGGGATGATACAGTCACCTCTGGAAGCTCCTCTAGTGACTGTGTGTGAATGTTTTGATGGTCACAAATTCACTGAGAGGAGGTGGAGCCATTCCATGTAAAATTTTGTACATTTGACATGCTCTTGTCAAATAAGTAAGATTTTCCCAGCTAAAAAGCCTATACAGTGGACCGCAGAAATTCCAACACTAGATGGCACAGTGGTGTAAGTGTTTAGGCTTTTTATCAAGTACTTAACGTGTCTGTTTGTATAGGGACTGCAGTGGTTTGAGTGTTGTGGAGTTTGCCTGGGACCAAACAGTACTAATTGAAAATGATAAATTATCGAATGCCAGTGCTGCTGTTCAAGAGAGCCATATCATGAGTTTCCACAGGCACACAACTACAAAAACGATGTAACTTTCATTTTCAAGTACCTTCAAAACTAGGGGTGTGCAAAGCAGCTGGGATTAGTATCTGTATTTGTTGAGGGGGGGAAAACTACAAATAAACATTTTTCTTTTATTCAAATACAATAAGAAATTGGCATGAATTCTATTTTTTTCATGTTACACTTCAAATGTATGTTATATTTAATATATTTATTGGGGGGTGGGGGGTTGGGGTCATGGTTGTGATGACGAAATGGTGCTGGTGGGGGGATTGGTGCTTGTGGGTGTGTGTGTGGGTGGGGGGTGTTTGCAGACAGTACGAGGAGAGGATGCTTTGAGTACACCCTATTATGGATGATCGATGTTTGATATCTGGCAGGCAGAGTCTTTTCTATTTGGTTGCCCAATGCCATGTTTGGAGTTTAGGAATGATAGGAAGCTATGCTAAGAATAATTAACCTGTAGCTTTACATCTTGCTGTTTGCAAAAGACACAGTAACTTAAACGTACAAAAAAGCTCCCACAGGTCCACACTAGGGCTGGGCAAAACGATTATTTTTGTAATCGATTAATCTAGTGATAATTTTTTCGTTGCATCGCTTAATCTAAACATACATTTTTCAATTCGATTCAATTTTGATACGATTATCGATTACCCATTATTTGATTTGTATAGAAATTAGACATTTATAAATGTATGTATTTCCATTAAATAAACAAATTTCTTCATTTGAACACATTTTAATTGTAACAAAAATCCCAAATAGAGTTGTGGTATTAGTACAATCTTGTTAGAGGTTGCATTTAACAAGAAGTTAAATGTTGTGCAAAGAAACCATATGAATAAAGGAGAGAAAATACTCCCAAAAATATTAACAAATTTTTTTTACATTCACTCTATGCAAAAAAGTACTCTTCATTCACAAAAAACATGTATTTTGCTGCATTTTCGCTTGTTTCTGACATAAGATTTGCAAGAGAGAGCGAGGCGCTATTCATTACAATAAAATGCTGCACATTTTTCTAGTTTTTAGATGGCAACTTTGAATCCGACAAACTGGAGAAGCATGAAGTAAAAAAATAGTATTTAAACAGGATGAAGCATTATTAAACATGACAATCAAGAGTTTGTTGTCGGTTTGCTTTTGCAAGCACTTAAAGTGACAATGTGTAGTTTTTGCAGTACATCTTTGAAAATAGGCATTAAAATATTATGCAATAATAATTACGTAAAGCACATTAATTGTAAAATATTGGCGATATTGTAAAATATGACTTTAAAAATCGATTTTAAAATACATAGGCGCGGGTCCTCTTTTCAGGGGAAAGCCATATTAGATGACGTCTTTAGATAACACTCTTATTAAAAACATTGATTTCCCCTCAAAATAGAAAAAAGTTTTGCCATAAATACATTTTTACCTCTTCGCCAGTTCCAAGCGATGAAAGAGAGACTGATGTGCTCGTCATGTTGCTGCAAATAGATAATTGAGCCTTTGAAAACAGCACTAGTTGGACCTCCGTTGTTGAGTTTCTTACTCAAAGACACAGATACCGCATGCTTGTGATCATTTAGGTATGCACTTCCCCCTACTGGCTGAAAATTACACACTGTGCCTTTAAACAATGTTGTATTAATGTCCACGACAACTACGTTTAGTGGGTGGTTACCTTTGTTAACAAACATATTTACCGCGACCAAATAACACTGTCTCACATTTTCGGGTTTTGCTCATAATCAGTCTATGCGCATTCTGACTAATTCTGCCAACACGGGTCACAAATAAAAACCAACAAAACAGATAGCAGTAACATACATCAGACACAGCTCTGTATGAGTATATGCTCTCTACATGGGGGTGTTTTGGTGATTTAGAGGGTAAAATACATAGCGTTAGTAAAAAGTTGAAAACCTACGGTGTTTAATCATTTGCAGGAACTGCTCCTGGATGCCGTCGTGCTTTTATAAGCCATTTCCATTTTGCAAAGCTGGCAGACAACAAAATTGCTCCCTTTTATTTTAAAATAATGCCATACCTTAGAACTGCAAGTTCGGATGGAGTTATTTAAGTCAACTGACTCACTCATCAGCAAGACTACTTGAACCCGCTATGTTTGTTTTGAAAGTGATGATGCATTGTCACGCATTTTTTGTGTCGACGTATTTTATGTCAGGACGTAATCGTTTACGTCGACGCGTCGTCCCAGCCCTAGTCCACACAATTTTAAATAACTTGAGACCACCCAACCATGGACGTTAACTCTTTATGCCAGGGTTTTTCCTGCGTTTAAATTTGTGTGGCGGCCACCTCCAGCTCCACCTCCATTTTGTGCCGCCCCAGCCTGATATTGCTCTGCCCCCAGCTATATGGATGTTAATTTAAGTGCAGTTGCAGCGTTGCGCCACTATGGGGCCGCTGTATCAGCAGCGGTGCACAGAAAACAGCTGAAGCAACTACAGAAAAAGATGAAATTGTCTTTTTTTCTTCCATAGACTGTAAAAATAGTTTTTTTCCCGCTAGTTGGTGGTATCGGCATCCTGATTTTCCCCGGCAATTTACATGGCTAAGTATTGTTTTGGGGGTTTTTTTGCATCCAAGCATGTCATGTTTATTTTTTTTATTTCTATATCAGAGTAACATTAATAGTTTTTAGCGTTGTACGTATGGCTGGGAAAATCAGCTACCTCTCGAGAAGGAATGTCAAGAATCCAGATGAAACAGTACAGAATAATTAACGTAACAGACAGTTAAAAGGTAGTCATGGTTGTGACAAGATGTGAAAATTGTGCCAGGTCTGAACATACTTCGCAGGCAGAGGGTCAGAATCATTGTCAGAATGCAGGACAGGACAGTTTCTCAAAAACACAAGAGCCAGTGGATTTGACAAACAGTGGCTGAATCAATTTACCTGGCTCAGGCATATGCGTCTTTTTAACCGAGGACGTCGGGGACATTACACCAACACTTTTTAATGACGGGTTTGCTCCCACCAAACCTGAAGCCTGGTCAACACCAGCTCCATGAAGTGATAGTTTCTGTGTCTGACCTACTTTTTGCGCAACCTGCGAGTGATCCAGTCAATTGCGAAACTAAAGGCAATGTTTTTAAATAAAGTACTGCAGAATACAAATGCGATCGTATTTGTGGATCTAAACAGATTATAGAGATAATATAGATATCTCAAGGAAATTTCAATCGAACGCAACTGGACTTGGCAATTTGGAAGACGTTTCACCTCTTATCAAAGAGGCTTCATCAGTTCATGCTCGCCGCTGACCAGGCTGGGACTGGTCCAACTAACTGGTGTGTTAGTTCCTTCTTCTTCTATGATTTCCGCTGCATTGTGGGATAACGTAGCATCCACCGGCTGCTTACTGTGGTGTTAGTACACTTTCGGGAACTTTCTGCTTACTAGTCAGATCCATAATGGTGATTTGGACCTACTACATTGCTCAAATACTCCTCTTCACCTGCTAGCTGAGTGGCGTGTGCGCTGTTTTTATTTGGTCAGCTTAATGAAGCTTTAGCCATGCGTTTGCCCCCTGGTGGTTGGCAGACTATTGGTTGAGGCAGTGTATGATGAAGAGGCGCGCAGTGAAGCTCGCATTTTGAATGTAAATATCGTTCACGATCAGGTTAATTTAATTGTGGCCACCAAAATCGTGATCACGATCAAAATCAGATTAATTGTGAAGCCCTAGTCCAGACCAGAAAGCAGAGTTATAGTTTAAGCCACCTCTCTGCACCTTCTGTACTGTTACCCACTCAATACCCCATGAAGACAGTGTCTTGCCCATGGCCAAAATCAAATAGACTAAATGTTAACCTGACGAAAGCAAACCTTTAAAATCTCATTAAAGGAAATACGACTCTGACCAAACAAGAAAATAGGGCAATTAGATGTGGTTTATGTTTAATAAGATCCCTCACCTCAAACACTTTATTAGTAAATGACTTGATATGTGATATCAAAACCTTCAACTTGCATGTTAGACCCAGTCCCAACTAAACTTTTAAAATAAGTTTTCCCTTTGATTGCTGATCCAATTTTAGATATAATGAATCTCTCCTTAATCAATGGATATGTACCACAGGAGTTTAAGATTGCTTTAATTAAACCTCTACTTAAGAAACCATCTCTTGATCAAAACGACTTAATTAACTACAGACCGATATCTAATCTTCCTGTCTTATCTAAAATTCTTGAGAAAATAGCTGCACATCAGATGTGTGAGCATTTAAATAATAATGAGCTGTTTGATAAGTTTCAGTCAGGCTTTAGAGCTCATCATAGCACTGAAACAGCTCTGGTGAAGGTTACTAATGATATTCTCATAGCCTCAGACAATGGACTGGTGACTATTCTGGTCCTGTTAGATCTCAGTTCTGCCTTTGACACTGTCGATCACGATATTCTCATAGAAAGGCTTCAAAGTGTTGGTATAATAGGAACAGCACTAGGCTGGTTTAAATCTTATTTGTCCAACAGATTCCAGTTTGTTCAGGTAAACAATAGATCTTCCTCGGCCTCAATGGTTACTTGCGAAGTACCACAGGGTTCGGTGCTTGGGCCAATTCTTTTTACTATATATATGCTTCCTATTGGTAAAATCATTAGGCAGCATGGGATAAATTTCCATAGTTATGCAGATGATACACAGCTATATCTATCCATAAATCGTGATGAATCCAATCAGTTAGGTAGACTACAGGCGTGTCTGTAGACATAAAAACTTGGATGATTCTAACCTTTTTGCTTCTGAATTCTGATAAAACAGAAGTTGTCGTCTTTGGACCAGAAGCTCTGAAAAAGGAACTACTTAGTCAACCCCTTCACCTGGACGGCATTAGATTAGCCTCCAGTAATAAAGCAAAGAACCTCAGTGTTATTTTTGACCATGATATGTCATTTACATCTCACATTAAAAAATGTCTCTAGGATTTCCTTTTTTCACCTTAGGAATATTGCAAAAATTAGAACCCCTTCCAGGAGTGATGCTGAAATACTAGTCCATGCCTTTTTTACTTCAAGGCTGGATTACTGTAACTCTTTATTATCAGGTAGTCCACAGAATACAACTCAAAGTCTTCAGTTAGTCCAAAATGCTGCTGCTAGGGTTCATCAGCTCTGTTGTGCTTTCTGAGTCTCTGCTGCCTTCTCCAAACCCCAGAGGGTCTCGGCAGATGACCGCTTATGCTGAGCCTGGTTCTGTTGGAGGTTTCTTCCTGTTAAAAGGGTGGTTTTCCTCTCCACTGTTGCTTCATGCTTGCTCAGTGTGAGGGATTGCTGAGAAGTCACAACACAATCTTCTGTGGTTCTCTAATTCCTAAATTAAACATTGTATTGTAATAACTCTTCTTGTAAAGTGCCTTGAGATGACATTTGTTGTGAAACGGTGCTATATAAATAAACTGAATTGAATTGAATAACAAAATGTATCTATTTTGCCTATCAGAAACCTGGTTGCAGCAAGATGATTTTGCAATTATAAATGAGTCAACTCCTTCCAATTATCACAATTTTCACATTCCTAGAAGTACTGGGTGAGGAGGAGGAGTTGTAACTATCTTTCATTCAGATTTGCAAATTCACCTTAGACCAATTAATAGCTACAGTTCTTTTGAAAATCTAATCCTTAGTTTTCCGCATCCAAGCTGCAAAACATTAAAACCACTTCTGTTTGTGGTTTTGTATCCCCCACCAGTCCCTTACTCTCAACTCTTGGACCAGATCTCAGAATTTTTTTTATTTGATTTAGTCTTAAACACTGATCAGGTAATTATAGTAGTGGATTCCAATATCCACGTGGACATTGAAAGTGATAGCCTAACTGCAGCCTTTAGTATTATCTTAGACTCAATTGGCTTTATTTAGAAAGTGAAGGGACTCACGCATTCTGGTCAGCACAATTTAGACATTGTACTGACATACAGCATTGAGTGTGAACCCAGTCCTATCTGACCATTTTTTGATAACCTTTGAATTTACTTTACCCTGAAAGAAAAATTCATTACAGTAGAACTTTATCAGACAGTTCAGTAACAAGTTTTAAAGAATCTGTTCCATTATTGCTTCCCTATGTGTCTCAGAATACCACAATGGACAGCTGTAATTCCAACACTAACCCTACAGAAATTGATGGTCTGGTTCAAAGTACTACTTACTCACTGCGTTTGGCGCTAGACAGTGTAGCCCCCTTAAAAAAAAGATAATCAGCCATAAGAGGTTGGCTCCCTGGTTTAGTGCATAGTTGCATACTTTAAAGCAGAATACTAGGAAACTGAAGAGAAAATGGTCCTCTACACACTTAAATAATTCCTATCTAAACTCGAAAAATGTTCTACTACTTTATAAAAACGTCCTTCAACAAGCTAGAATAGCATATTTCTCGTCATTAATAGAGGTAAATAAAAACAATCGTAGGTTGGCATTCTCTCAAACATAATTAACTCTATCAGTAAATGAGGCAGTATCAGAGAGAACTGTACAACCATGTTTATGTCTGTACCATTTTGATTCTGTTGAACTTTCGGAATTATCACAAATATTAGCTCCATCTAAACCAACTTGTATGTTAGACCCAATACCAACCAAATTATTTAAGGAAGTGTTCCCTCTGGTTATGGATAATGGATTTGTGACTGTTCTGGTCTTGTTGGATCTCAGTGCTGCTTTTGACACAGACGATCATAATATTCTCTTAGAAAGGCTTAAAAATGTGTGGATCAAGGGAACAGCACTAGGCTGGTTTAAATCATATTTGTCTAATATATTCCAGTTTGTTCATGTTAGTGCCACAGGGTTCTGTGCTTGGACCGGTTCTCTTTACTATATACACTACCGTTCAAAAGTTTGGGGTCACATTGAAATGTCCTTATTTTTGAAGGAAAAGCACTGTACTTTTCAATGAAGATAACTTTAAACTAGTCTTAACTTTAAAGAAAAACACGCTATACATTGCTAATGTGGTAAATGACTATTCTAGCTGCAAATGTCTGGTTTTTGGTGCAATATCTACATAGGTGTATAGAGGCCCATTTCCAGCAACTATCACTCCAGTGTTCTAATGGTACAATGTGTTTGCTCATTGGCTCAGAAGGCTAATTGATGATTAGAAAACCCTTGTGCAATCATGTTCACACATCTGAAAACAGTTTAGCTCGGTACAGAAGCTACAAAACTGACCTTCCTTTGAGCAGATTGAGTTTCTGGAGCATCACATTTGTGGGGTCAATTAAACGCTCAAAATGGCCAGAAAAAGAGAACTTTCATCTGAAACTCGACAGTCTATTCTTATTCTTAGAAATGAAGGCTATTCCATGCGAGAAATTGCTAAGAAATTGAAGATTTCCTACAACGGTGTGTACTACTCCCTTCAGAGGACAGCACAAACAGGCTCTAACCAGAGTAGAAAAAGAAGTGGGAGGCCGCGTTGCATAACTGAGCAAGAAGATAAGTACTTTAGAGTCTCTAGTTTGAGAAACAGACGCCTCACAGGTCCCCAACTGGCATCTTCATTAAACAGTACCCGCAAAACACCAGTGTCAACATCTACAGTGAAGAGGCGGCTGCGGGATTCTGGGCTTCAGGGCAGAGTGGCAAAGAAAAAGCCATATCTGAGACTGGCCAATAAAAGACAAAGATTAAGATGGGCAAAAGAACACAGACATTGGACAGAGGAAGACTGGAAAAAAGTGCTGTGGACGGATGAATCCAAGTTTGAGGTGTTTGGATCACAAAGAAGAACGTTTGTGAGACGCAGAACAACTGAAAAGATGCTGGAAGAATGCCTGACGCCATCTGTTAAGCATGGTGGAGGTAATGTGATGGTCTGGGGTTGCTTTGGTGCTGGTAAGGTGGGAGATTTGTACAGGGTAAAAGGGATTCTGAATAAGGAAGGCTATCACTCCATTTTGCAACGCCATGCCATACCCAGTGGACAGCGCTTGATTGGAGCGAATTGAACCCCGTTGAGCTGTTGTGGGAGCAGCTTGACCGTATGGTACGCAAGAAGTGCCCATCCAACCAATCCAAATTGTGGGAGCTGCTTCTAGAAGCGTGGGGTGCAATTTCTCCAGATTACCTCAACAAATTAACAGCTAGAATGCCAAAGGTCTGCAATGCTGTAATTGCTGCAAATGGAGGATTCTTTGATGAAAGCAAAGTTTGATGTAAAAACAATCTTATTTCAAATAAAAATCATTATTTCTAACCTTGTCAATGTCTTGACTCTATTTTTTATTCATTTCACAACGTATGGTGGTGAATAAGTTTGACTTTTCATGGAAAACACACAATTGTTTGGGTGATCCCAAACTTTTGAACGGTAGTGTATATATATATATATATATATATATATGCTTCCAATTGGTAAAGTAATTAGGCAACATGGTATGAATTTCCACAGTTATGATGATGATACAGAATTATATTTATCCAAAAAAAACTGATGAAACCAATCAGTAAGGTAGATTACAAGCATGTCTCGAAGACATAAAGACCTGGATGACTCTGAATTTTCTATTTTTAAATTCAGACAAGACAGAATTTCTTGTCTTTGGATCAGAACCTTTAAAAAGGAATAATAATGTAAAGAACCTCAGTGTAATTTTTGATCAGGACATGCCATTTAAATCCCATATTAAACAGGCTTCTAAGATTTCTTTCTTTCACCTCCGGAATATTGCTAAAATTAGAAAAATCCTGTCAAGGAGTGATGCAGAGAAACTACTTCATTAATTTGTTACTTTAAGGCTGGACTACCGTAATTCCTTATTATCAACTGTTTTAGCTTCTCTCCATTGGCTCTCTGTTAAATCCAGAATAGAGTTTAAGATCTTCTTCCTTACATATAAAGCCCTTAATAACCAAGCTCTATCGTACATCAGAGATCTGGTTGTTCCATATGTTCCTAACAGAGCACTTCGTTCTCAGAATGCAGGTGTACTGGTAGTTCCTAGGATTTTTAAAAGTAGAATGGGAGGCAGATCTTTTAGTTGTCAGGCTCCTCTCCTGTGGAACCAGCTTCCAGTTTTAGTCTGTGAGGGAGATACTCCGTCCATTCTTAAGACTTGGCTTAAAACCTTCCTTTATGATAAAGCTTATAGTTAGAATGGCTTAGGTTATCCTGAGCTATTTTTGTAGTGATGCTGCTATAGGCTTAGACTGCTGGAGGACTCTTCTACTTTTCTCTTCTACTGCTCTCCAAATATATTTTTTCTTCAGTTATTGCAATTGTTAACCCAGTTTTCTCTCAGTGTTTTTCTCCCCATAGAAGCTCCACACGGTCTGGTACCCTGCTGAACCATAATGTCCCCTGCTGGATGGGGAACATTGGTCGAGATGATTCTCAAAGTGACCGAGCATCCTCCATGCTGTCTCTTCTCTGTCTTCTCAGATCCCCAGACGGTCATGTCAGATGAGCGCTTGTACTGAGCCAGGTTCTGCCGGAGGTTTCTTCCTGTTGAGGGGAGTTTTTCCTCTCCGCTGGCGCCACATGCTTGCTCAGTACGAGGGATTGCTGAGGAATTGCTGTGGATGGAGTCTGTATGATCCGGGCACAACCTAACGTCGATGACTTATCGCAATTTGCTGGAATTCCTTACAAAGAAAACTTTTAACTGATTGGACTGTTTGTATAGTTGTATTGAAATGACTTTTATTGTAAAGTGCCTTGAGATGACATTTGTTGTGAATTGGCGCTATATAAATAAAAGTGAAATGAATTGAATAAATAAAGGTACACTGTGAATTAGAAAAACCTTCAGTATGATTCAAAGTTTGTGATAGGAGCAAAATCACACATCTAATTTGCATATTATGACATCATCAGGTGGTGGCAATATAACAGCCACTTGTGCTCCCAGCAAAGTTTCCACATCAGTATCTGGACAGAATATTATTATTTAATTCACTCCACTTTCTTATGCAGCCATGTTTCTTTCTGCTCATATACTACATTCTTTGTAGTAGATATGTCATGTTTTAAAAGACTGGAAGTCAGCTACAGGGCGGAGTCCTGCAATGTTACTTGTACCCGTTTCCAGATGGAAAAATTACAGCTATACAGTTACCTTGCTATAATGCGGTCAACCCTTTGCTGCTTCGCTGTTTGGTGGATTTCTTTAATAGCACTATTTAAATGCTTTCTTTAACGTGTCCTAACGCGCATTGTTTTTTTTGCCTCCTAAAATGATTAGAGACAATTGTCAATCTCCTCCTGTCATGCCTCCCATGCTTGCCAAATGTATCTTGTCTGGTTATTGTAATATTCTCCTCCAAAAGTAAAAACAACACAAAAGACTGCCCATAACTATGTTCCTCTCTCGGAAACGAAACCTGAAATATTTATGTAATATCTTTGCTTGTTTGAAATACCGGATTTGTGTACAGAGCATACCAGAATACTACTTTGTGCTGAAGGCAAAAAATTCTCGCTATTTCTGCATCCAGCTGCCAGAGAGAGACCCTTCTGCGACGCAGTAACAGAGAACCAGGGTGTGGGAAAAAAAATAAAAAAGGAAAATAACTTGATCCATTAGTGAAAGTAAATTATAGTGCAGTGCATTATTAGTCTTTCATTATTTGGATAGGCAGATGAAATTTATATTGTGCAAAAATCACTGTGCAGAAAGAAAACATTGTCAATTGTCCCTACCTTGATTTTTAATTCCTGAATCGCTGGAAGCGATGGATGGATAGCGCGAGCTAATTCCTAAATTAAACATTGTATTGTAATAACTCTTCTTGTAAAGTGCCTTGAGATGACATTTGTTGTGAAACGGCGCTATATAAATAAACTGAATTGAATTGAATAACAAAATGTATCTATTTTGCCTATCAGAAACCTGGTTGCAGCAAGATGATTT
Source organism: Apricaphanius iberus (assembly GCA_028564705.1). NCBI lineage: Eukaryota > Metazoa > Chordata > Actinopteri > Cyprinodontiformes > Aphaniidae > Apricaphanius > Apricaphanius iberus. Next base: position 1,200,582 of record JAPXFQ010002332.1, on the reverse strand, counting down.
TGCAATTATAAATGAGTCAACTCCTTCCAATTATCACAATTTTATCACAATGTCAGCTGTAAGTTAAATTTGAAGTTTCTCCAAACAGAACGGTGTTGAGGTTGCAAAAGGAGCACGTTTATAGAAGATTAGAGTATTACATCAGGAAATGTTTGTTTTGGCGAGTAGAATTATATTAATAGCACAAGCATGTGAAATAAAGTAGTGATGAGTACCATAAGGTTCTGTTGCCACCACTCCCTCAGGGATTTCGGTCGTACCAATGTCAGCATTCAAGCTCTCTGTGGAAGAAGAACAGTCTTCATTCAATCATGCTATTTTTATATTAATAAGTACATTGTAGCAGTTCAAGTGTTCCTTGCACAGCCACACAGCAGAATTGCTCTGTTCCAAGTGATTGAATGTGTGCATTTGTGGTTGGTGCAGGAGTGATTCTCAAGAACCTTCCTGAAAAGTATGTATATCATGTTTGTTTTACTGGATGTGAAACTAATTTGACAAACACATAGACAAGTCAGGGCACATACTGTAATGGTACAAAGGAAACTGTAAAAAGTATGGGGGGGGGGGTTATTATTAGATTAGTTTCAGTGTCAGGGAAGGCAAGGATACCACTACAGTCTGGTAAATGACTTGTCTGAGTGATGATAGTGTGTCATGATTTGATGTGTAATAGAAGCTTTGATTCTGTTGAAAAAGGAAAATGCAAGATATGAACATAGAGAAGCAGAGACCTGAGAATGGATGCAAAGCAGTTAGAAATAAATATAGGACTTCCGGTGACTGTGTGATGGATGCATAGTCTGTGTCAACCATAGCTTTTAAACTTGAATTCCATGACTCAAAATAAAACATTATGAGAGGGGGCAGTTAAAAAAGAGGACAGAAAAATATCAAGCAATTGTCAACTGGAGGAGTGATAACCCAAAACGAACAAATGGAACAAATCCATATTGAAAATTGTGACTGCGGGCTAACAACTAGCAAAGAGATAGCTTTGGAGACTGGATGAGATATCCTACACTACATAGTAAAAGTGTCCAAGGAACTTGGTAGCGTTAAAAAGGAAATCCAAGAGTCAATACTTGGTAAAGGGACTATTTCTTGTTTTAAGTCTGTATCACTTTACTTTATCAGTCAGGATCCACGTGCCTCCCTCTTTTTATCTTCAGTTAAACACCACAACAAATTAATATTGTAGCTTTTCTTGAATAAAATAAACTATGAATGGATCCTTTAATCTGTGATGGACTGGCGACCTGTCCAGGTTGTACCCCGCTTCTTGCCCGTTGACAGCTGGAGATAGGCACCAGCCCCCCCGCGACCTCTGAAGGATTAAGCGGTTCAGAAAATGGATGTATGGATGGATCTATTAATATTATCACCTGGAATGTTAAAGGAAAAGTTTGGTATTTTACACTTTAAGCCCTGTTTTTAGACTTTTTATGATGAAATAGAACGGTATTGATAGAAATTAGGACAAATGCTGCTGTCCCAATAAAGCTAAGTGCCCCCCCCACCACCACCACACACACACAATGGGATCATAGGTGGACTCTTCTTTCCTAAAATGCATTAAACTTTCGTTTACAAAGACGTGAAAATCACAGAGTGGTCAGGGGTGTTCACTGATATGCTCACACAAAAATCGCCGCAAAAGATGTTTTCTAACAGGTTTTATCGTAGTTTTGGTCCAACTCCTTTGACTTGTATTAGAAGTTCTGTGCGGAATGATATCACTCAGCGGTCGGAAACGGAAATGGTTTTGTTTGTAGTCATTCTGTAGTCTTATACAGTGGTGGGGTCCAAACATTATCCAAATCCAAACATTTTTGAAAGATAATTTATCTTTGTACACTGTTTCGGAATCCATTTCCCAGTTTCCTAATTTCCTTTACACTCCAATAAATCTGAATGATGAGAAGGCTTTTGATAGGGTTGACTGAGAATATCTTTGTGACATATATGTCTTATATGTGACTTTGCATAGATTTGGGTTTGGTAGCTCCTTTTTGTCTCGGATTAAACTTTTGTATGCTTGTCCTTCAGCAATGGTGCTCACTTACGACACTCATTCAAAACCATTTAGACTACATCGCAGGACCAATCAGGGCTGTCCTGTTAGTCCACTGCTAGTCCTCGTTCTAGCTATCGAACCATTAGCAATAGCAGTTAGAAATGACCGTGGTATTCATGGCATCACAAGATGGGGTATACTGTAGAACACAAACTGGCTCTTTATGCAGATGATCTCCTGCTGGATGTGTCTCCTCCTGAAGAAACCATTACTCATATTCTTCATCTTTTGGCTAAATTTCGAAAAGTTATGAACTGAATCTTCATAAAAGTGAGCTGCTGCCACTTAACATTCCTAAGTCCTAATTGATTTAAAGCTAAAAGTACTAGAATTATCCAAGTGGTCTCCCTTTCACCTCTCACTTATTGGGAGTAAATATAGTCAAAATGTCTACAAATGGCTGCAACAACGAATCGAAAAAAATCTATAAAATTCTATGATAAAAAGCGTTGGCAATGAAGTAGTTATAACGTGATTACAAGGTCTAATTGGGTCACCAGTCGCGCAACTTTTTTTCTCTGCGTTACCTTTAAGAGTCAACACGAAAAACTTGTCACGAGGGTTGTAGGCTGCAGCTGAGCATTGCATGAGCAGCTAGACCTAAACGTCAAAAGTTTGGGAGTACTTTATTTGAAATGTGTTCCTCACGTGTACCTGCAACGTTTGTAGGTCCGAGGTTGCATGACACGGGAGTACAACGGTGATGATGCAGCATCATAAACGCAAGCATGTCAGAGTCAACAGTGAGGAAGGGGAGAGCTCAGTGTCTGCGTAAATATTTTACTTTTTAAGTAATGGATCGCAGCGTCTCGACATTGCTGCTCGCCCTTCAGCTCATCATGCATGCCTAGACAAACAGAGAGCAACATGCGTCAACTACATTGATCGACAGTACACAAGTTGTAGCTGTTTTAGCAGTTGCAACCGAGCCTTTGGCGAGGATGATCCCTGACGTTATAAAAGCTTAATTGGAAGAAAGGACAACAGCCGTGAACTTGAGAGGTGCTTTATATTTCTCCCTCCTTCTTACAGCAGTCAAGTTTTCTCACTCACATCAGCTTCCGGTCTTCACAATCAAAGCATTATGCGCCACATCCTGGCCGAACGCACTAATCAAAATAAAAGGTCTCATAAAAGTGGCTTACACTAAGCTATGACTGTGTTATCATGTATTTGGCCCGGTATTTGGTGCGTGACAGTGGAGAATGTGTTTAGATCTATTATGCTACTTGTTTTAAAGGGGCTATATCATGCAAAATCAAGTTTTTGGAGTTTTCAACCATCTGGTAATGCAATTTTCTCATAAAAAACTCCACCAGAGTGGTTTTTGGCTTAATTCACGCATGTCTGAGTAATCCTCCTGAATTCTGCTCTCTGGGCAGCTGCCCCTCCCTCTTCTAGAAATCGACTAAGTGTTGGACTAGTGACCACACTGGTTGAAAGTTTAGTGCTAGAGGTGGCTGCACCACCCCTGAAGTCAGAGCGGCTTACACCTGGTAGATTTTCAAACACACCCTCCAAAGTTAAAGGCAGCTTTGGTTTTTTGAAGCTTTAAACTCTTTTTTTGTTGGATTTTTTACTTTCTCTGTGAAAACGCCTGTTTGGCTGCATGGATTACAGGATTTTATTCTACATTCCTAAAGAACAGCAGCTGGATCAAAGAACAAGGACGCCTGATGGACAGAGAAGTAAGTGGCTACATGCTAATGTGGGTTAGCTATTTATCAAGCTGCTTCTGCAATCTTACATTACACAACATTGTGTGGTTAATTAATTGATCTGTAGCATCTCAGAATGTTCAGTAAACGGGTGCAAACAACACCCACGGCTGGAAAGATTTGCTTAGTGGATGCAGCTCTGTTGGTTTGGGCTGTGTCTAAAGCCTGGAGTTTTAGCAACTGAGATAGGCTTTATTGACTCAGTTTTTTACAAAAAATAAAATAAACCAAATTTCTGAGCCCTTAATGTAACGGAGTTTCATTGTGGTGCTTCGTGAATTTCAAATTCTTGTGAGAATCTTCTAACAGGAAGATGGCGCCGCGTATGGACGCCTCGGCACTTCGCTCTCTGGTACTAGTTACTGTTTTACTCTTTTGCGTAGTTTTCTGCACTCCCTCTGCTATTAAAATTAGCAGAGAGGAACTTTTAAAAATTGGGCTATCCAGTGCCGGACTTTTTTCACCGGTCTTTACACAACCTGACTGCTTTATTGAGATTCTGATCGGAGGAGCAGCAGCGTTCTGTGGATTTAGACGGAGACGACGACGCGGGAAACGGGCTGGTGTGCTCGTCAAGCTGCGACAGCGGGGATTACGCACCGCTCTCCCATCCATACACCTGGGGAACGTCCGCTCTCTGCCTAACAAAATGGATGAATTGCTCCTTCTCCTATCCAAGAACTCAGACTTTAGTCGTTCTGCCGCCTTTTGCTTCACTGAAACCTGGTCCAGTGAACTCATCCCGGACAGCGCTCTAAAGCTGCCAGGCTTCCAGCTGTTCAGAGCGGACCGCTTCGCGGAGCTGACTGGGAAATCAAAGGGAGGTGGAACGTGCTTCTACATTAACGAAGGTTGGTGCACAGATGTCACAGTGTTAAAGAAGACATGCAGCCCTCACCTTGAGTCGTTCTTCATAAACTGTAGACCATTTTATTCACCGCAGGAGTTCGCCTCGTTTGTGCTGGTCGCTGTATACATTCCACCGCAGGCGTGTGTGACGGAGGCATTACATCACCTCGCCGATCAGATCACAGAAGTGGAGAAAAATCACCCGGACTCTCTGCTAATCGTTCTCGGGGATTTTAACAGAGCTAATCTCAAACTTGAACTGCCTAAATATAAACAACATGTGACGTGTCCCACAAGGGACATGAACACTTTAGATCACTGCTACACCACAATAAAAAATGCATATCGCTCTGTCCCCCGTGCTGCTTTGGGACTTTCCGACCACTGCCTGGTCCACCTCATCCCATCTTACAGGCAGAAGCTGAAATCTGCTAAGCCTGTTGTAAGAACTGTGAGGAGATGGACTGATGAGTCAAAGATGCAGCTACAGGCCTGCTTTGACTGCACTGATTGGAGCGTCTTTGAAGCAGCGGCTTCATCCCTGGATGAACTGACCGACACTGTGACATCCTACATCAGCTTTTGTGAGGACATGTGTGTGCAGACCAAAACCTTCTGCTCATTCAAAAACAATAAACCGTGGTTCACTGCAGAACTGAGACGGCTACGCCAGGACAAGGAGGAGGCCTACAGGAGTGGGGATCGGGACCTGTACAAACAGGCCAGGAACCAGCTGACAAAAGGGATCAAAGCAGCAAAGAGAAACTACAGTGCTAAGCTTAAGGACCGTTTTTCTGCTAACGACCCCTCTGCAGTTTGGAGCTACCTGCAGACCATTACTAACTGTAGGAGACCATCCCCCCACCCTGTGGAGAGCCCCCGCCTGGCTGAGGACCTCAACGACTTCTTTTCCAGGTTTGAAAAGACTTTCACACCTCCCACCTCCCCCACCATCTCCATCACAAAAGACCCAGCTTCACCCCAAACCACCCACGTACCTGCCTTGACGATCTGCGAACAGGACGTGCGCCAGCTATTTCAGAGACAGAAAATTAAAAAGGCTCAGGGACCAGATGGAGTGTCCCCAGCCTCTCTGAAATTCTGTGCTGACCAGCTGGCTCCCATCTTCACCCAGATCTTCAATAACTCCCTGGAGCTGTGTGAGGTCCCCTCCTGCCTCAAACGCTCCACCATCATACCGGTTCCCAAGAAGTCCCCAGTCACTGGATTAAATGACTACAGACCTGTTGCCCTAACATCTGTGGTCATGAAATCCTTTGAGCGTTTGGTACTGACCCACCTGAAGGACATCACAGATCCCCTGCTAGACCCCCTGCAGTTCGCCTACAGATCAAACAGGTCAGTGGATGATGCCGTCAACATGGCTCTACACTACATCCTGCACCACCTAGACTCTGCAGGTACCTACGCTCGGGTCCTGTTTGTGGACTTCAGCTCTGCGTTTAACACCATTGTACCAGAGCTCCTCCACCAAAAACTGTTCCAGCTCACCGTGCCTCCCTCCACCTGTCAGTGGATTACCAGTTTCCTGACTGACAGGAGGCAGCAGGTGAAACTGGGTAACTTCATATCCAGCACCCGGTCCCTCAGCATCGGCGCCCCCCAGGGATGTGTTCTCTCCCCACTGCTCTTCTCCCTTTACACCACTGACTGCACGTCGAGGGACCCTTCTGTGAAACTCCTGAAGTTTGCAGATGACACCACCGTCATTGGACTCATCCGCGACGGCGACGAGTCTGTGTACAGAAAGGAAGTGGAACAGCTGGTTCTCTGGTGCAGTCAGAACCACCTGGAGCTAAACCCGCTCAAAACTGTGGAGATGACAGTGGACTTCAGGAAGAGACCACCATCAACATCTCTTCTCATGATCCTCAACAAGCCAGTCCCCACAGTGGAGTCTTTCAGGTTCCTAGGATCCACCATCACACGGGACCTGAAGTGGACCTCACACATCAACATAATAAGGAAAAAGGCCCAGCAAAGGCTGTACTTTCTGTGTCAGCTCAGGAAGTTCAACCTGCCCCAGGAGCTGCTGATCATCTTCTACACAGCAATAGTCCAGTCTGTCCTGACCTCATCCATCTCTGTCTGGTTCGGATCCGCCACCAGGCAAGACAAGGACAGACTGCAGAGATCAGTCAGGACTGCAGAGAGGATCATAGGAACCGATCTTCCCTCCATTCAGGACCTATTCCGGGCCAGGGTCAGGAAGCGGGCCAGGAAAATCACCACTGACCCCTCACACCCTGGCCACAATCTGTTTAGGCTCCTCCCCTCAGGTCGGCGTTACAGAGCGTTGTACGCCAAAACCACCCGACACAAAAACAGTTTTTTCCCCCAGGCTGTCGCTCTGACGAACTCTGTCTAGTCACAGTGTGTGAGTGCAATCACATAACAATAAACTATAACTCTGCACTTCTGTACATACTCACTGTAAAATAACCCCGGCTTGGTGTATATATTATCCTTTATTATTTACGATCTGATATTTATTTGTATTTTTACTTATTTTTGTTCATATTTTTCTTTTTTTCTTTTTCTTTTTTTATTTTTTTTATTTCACTTATTCAAGTTCTGTACTGAAGGAAAAAGTTTGCCGGAGTCAAATTCCTTGTATGTGACATACTTGGCCAATAAACTGATTCTGATTCTGAGAATACTGTTTGTGATAAAGTTTAGCACTTTGTTTCAGTGTGATCTCCTCCCGGCTCTGAAGCGCAGCAGAGTGGGGGACCGTAGCGTAGCAGGGGGTGCAGGAGGCGGGTTTGCAGAGAAAAGAGCCGTTTCACTTCGTAGTCTAACATTAAATACAGGATACAGGATACAATATGCAAAAAGCTAAAAAGGATAGCGGGCTATCACTTTCGAACTTTCGTTACCATTACTGGGCAGCCACTCTCTGTTGCATATGTTTTTGGACACCATTTCAGTAATAACAGTCCTCCATGGGTAGAAATGGAAAAACTTTCTTCCGGCTCTGTGTCATTGCGATCTGTAATTGGTGCACCACTTCCACTGTCCAAACCTCTAATAATTCCTAATCCTGTGGTACACAATTGGAAAAAAATCAGCCATCAATTTAGAAAACATTTTGGATATCTGGAGATAAGCTTATCGACCCCCATCGCATCAAATTATTATTTCGCTCCCTCACTGTTAGATGCTGCATTTCAGAGATGGCATCGAGAAGGACTGACATCTTTCAATGGCTTATTTTTTGATGACCAATTTGCTTCTTTTCAACAAGTATCCAATACGGCCTATAATCTGCCTCACAGTTTTTCATATATTTACAGGTGCGTCACTTAACTGCAACTTCCATCCCAGGGTTCCCAAATAAACCTCACAAAAATGTTATAAATAATACTGTCAATTTTAATCCGAACCAAAATAAATCCATCAATAAAATGCGCTTTTTGTTTTCGTACATACCTCTTTCAATGCAGGCCATTAAATAATCCTGTTAACAGGATCTTCAAGTCATGATAAATTATGCAGATTGGGACAGTATTATTACACATATTAATTCATCTTCAATGTGTGCCAGACATTGTCTCATACAGTTTTAAATAGTTCACGGTGTACAACTCCCTAAAACCAAATTAGCTAAGATGTTTCCACAACTTCATCCCACTTGTGACAGATGTAAATTGTTGGAGGCCGCTTTAATCCACATGTTTTGGCTTTGCCCTAAAATACAGTGTTTTTGGGGTGAAGCACTGAAGATGTGTTACTCCACCTTAAACTTGGGAAGATGATATAAACTCATCAGAGCAAAACATTTCTCACTACATGGACCTTTTTTAGCCGTCCATCTAGAAGGTTGTCTGAATGATAGAGGGGAGGAAGAAAATAAATGTTGTCTTCCTCATGAGTCCTTTGTTTAGCCATTATTTGTTTTGTCATTCCTTTCATTCATTTGTCATTTTTGTGGTGTCTGGATTGAGAATCCAAGTTTTTGATATTTAAGGTATTTTTCCTTTTTCTTTACTTGTCTTACTTTATTTACATGTCCTTTTAATATATTGAATATATGGGTAGATGACAAAAAAGGGTGAAACAGATTTTTTTAAAGTTCTAAATTGCTTGAGAATTATATGAATTTGTAAAATTCAAATTCTGTTGTTCTTGAAACTGTTAGAGGTTATTAGATCTTTTTCTCATTATGTTAAATATTAAAGTTTTCTCACAGCTCCAGGCAAACTATGTCCTGCGGTGTGAGATGACAAAAAAAATTAAATATTTAAAAATAATTAATTTCAAATTCAAATCAGATATGTTTTAAGTTTAACAGGTATTCTTAAAGAATAATAAAAAATATGGATTTTTTTTTTAAAGCTGTTTCTCGATTATATTCTTTACTTGCGCTGTCTTTTACCACTCACTCCAGTGGAAATATTGTGTGAAATGAGAAAAAAATATTTGAAAATGTTTATTATTTTTATATAGTTATATTATGCCATGTTTTCAAATGCACAGGACGAAATAAGGCTGTATGAACATTTATGGTAAAATTTATTGAATACTATTGTAACAAACAAATTATTTGCATCTCTATTTGAAACATTAATGAAAATGCAACATATCAGTACAATCTTATTATAGTGTAAGAATTTAAGCTAAAAACATAGTGAACAACACATACTAAATAATTAACATTTGTAGGTGTTAAATCAGACCCAGATATAAAGACCATTCATTAATATATATATTTTTTTTTTAACTAGTTTCTAAGGCGAAAGTCATTAAAATCATGCTAAAATACTTAAAACCATGCTAAAATCATCAATCCAGTTCTTTGAACATAGATTCCAGTGAACAAAGAAATCTTGACATTCTACCTCCTTGTCCTTTATTTGCTCATGCCTAAAAACGCAAAAAAATCACTTTAAAAACAATGATCAGTGACTGTTAACGTACACATAAAAGAAACAAATGAAGACAAATATATATTGATGACTAATATATGTATTATATAGTTATATTATCTATAATATTGACAATATGTGATATATATATATATAGAGAGAGAGAGACAAGGATATATTTATATTTATGTTTAATATTGCAAACATAATCTACCTTAACATCTAACTTATTTATGTCACGCTGTCACATTAAGATGTGTGCCTTTTTAAAGAAAAATAACTAAACATATAGGAATCATGTATTTCTATGTCACATTTAAACCAAATAAGAGTGTTTTGTATGAATTTTCCTTTTGTGCAGTGTAAGTTTGTGTAAATGGGGGAAGGGCACGTTTCTATCCTTGAAGCTTATTTAGGAGAGGGAGAGATGAAGCAGGTGCGAGGGAGGAAGGGATAGTGGGCGTGTGCTGTGGAGTTTTGGATGAGGTGTCAGCATTCTGCACTGCAGCCTCAAATATTGACTGAGTCACCTTTGTTCCTGATGCAGTAAAATTAATTTAAATAAATAGTATTAGAATGGACTGCTCAGGCTGAGGAGACGCGATCTTTGACTCCTTCCTCGTTCGGAGCACTCGCTATCAAAATCCAGGAAACCGGGAGGACCTGACAGGAGGAGAAGCCGGCGGAATCGACCTGGGCCCTCATTTATCAAACGTTCGTAGAAATGTTCCTATATTCTATCCTATAAATGAAATTTAGGATGTGCGTAAGTACACGTCAAAGTGTGATTTATGAAACATGCGGTGGCCTCTCGTACGCACGCTCCTCCACAATCAGCTGTTGATAAATCCCACTTGTGCGTACACAGGTCCTCGTGCCCGTTCACAGTCATTTGCATACAGAAACGCCCTGAATTAACCATATTTGGTAGCACCACATCATGCATTGAGTCCTCACATTCTTCCTTAAAACAATTTCCAAGAGAGGAAAAAAAGGGATTTTAATGACACAGAGATCAAGGTGAAACATAGGTGGAGAAATGAAAAAAGTATTCATGATTTACAGACCTAAAAAAAATTCAGTTTATACAAATTGATTTCACCACCGATAGTTTTTGCCATCAGCGGTTTCTCTGTTTAATTCTCCCAGGACGCAGCCGTTATATTTCTGCTGCAGAGCAGACAAACAATAAATAAAAAATGCGGCAAATAATTTAATTTGCTAATTTTAACTTCTGTGTGAATCCTTAATTTCTTTGAACATATTAAATAATTTAATAATGAACATTGCTGTTTGATTTTATCAGCTCAGGGGAAACTAATTAAAAAAAAGAATAACTCCGCCTGGGACAGAGGTGGCAGGCAGTAAAGTAAAGTTTGTTGCTAATCCGTGCATAACTTTAATGTTATTTTGTTATAACACAGACAGACGCCAGTCAGAGAAAACTGTTTCAGTGCTGCAGTTCCTCCGTTCTAACAATAGATGCTGTGCGTACGAACATTCAGAACTGTACTTATATTTAGAAACATTGCTGCGAAAAAGTACGAATTGATAAATACCACACAATGCGTACAATTTTTCCTATGCACAAAATACACACGGATCTGTGCGTAAGTACGCTTGATAAATGAGGGCCCTGGACTCAACTCCCATCCTGCGGCTACAACCTCACTTGAACCCAGCGAGATCTACCTTGTTTTCCCGGATATATTTTGGTATATCACATTTTTGTTTTTTTGGAATTTTTTTATCATGTGGATTCGAATTTTTGGAGACCAAAAAAACAGAGCATGCCGGAACTTTAAAAGTCTTATGGATTTAATTGTTACTTTTATTTTTAGATTGGACAATTGGATCATTTTATTTGTAAACGAGCAGGACGTTGGGCGCTGGAATGGTTGTTGTGACCTCTTTCAAATACTTGGCAGTATTGCGGGACTGAACTCAATTAGTGTGGAGTGTCTGTTTTTTTCCACTTGGGTTTATGTTGCTCTAGCAGTTATAGATTTAGTGACACAGCCAACAGAAGTTTGAAGGGCTGGTTGTTAAAAACACTACAGGACAGGCTGTCACACCACAGGGCTTTTTCATCTTTGCGGACATTTTGACATTTGAGTCATTACACTGATTACCGTAACTGAATAAGTTCATTGTTTTACCCCGGAATATTATTCTTTTTTTATATTCTTCTTTTTTTCCAAAACTAGATCAGTCATTCTACAGGACTACCAAAAATTGACACGTTCATGGTCCGACAGAAATTATGAAATTGTCAAATAAGAGATTAACACTCACCTTTTAACCTCCTTAGTACATGCAAAAATCTGGGGGACTTCCTAGTAACTGTCGGTACAAAAATCTAATGTCCTAAGTCACAATGCAGGACAGCATTTGTGTTACAAATCTAAATGTACTGTAAATATTATTTTAGTACATTTTAGCATTTTTAAAACTTAATTAAGTAAATGCATAAAAGATCATGTCAAGGCATTTATTAGCAGCTCCAAACATATTTGCTTTATTTTACTAATATTTACATTTGATAAGTCATCAAACAGTCACACCGCAGGAAATTTTGCTATTCACCTTGAAATATGAAGAACACCAAATAGATTTTGCATCCCAAAATCATCATATTGAAATAAAATTATGTTTTATGCCTCACTGGTATGTGTTGTTTAAGTTGAGAAATGCAGTTAAGTAAACATTTAAACTTAGTTACAGAAAAAACAGGCATGACATCATCTTTCCATATACTTTGTCCCACCACTGTCAGCAAGTAAGGTGGGGGTGGCTTTGTTGTTGTTTGATAATTAGAAAAAAACATTAAAAACCTTTAACACGAAGACTGCTCTGAAAGAGAGCGGTATACGCTTTCAGAAACCACTTAGCAAGGTTTGGATGTTTTATAAGTCAGGCAGTGTCCTATACAATACTGCGACCCAGGCTGCTGAGGATCTGAGAAAGCAGGGACAAGATGTGGTCACCTGGGGTATTTGAACGAACAGGATAACAGAGGAAATCATAAGAGCAGCCACTACATGGGAGACGCAGACGGGAATCCCCAGAGGCGACTTTCAGCAGCATGTTCGGGAAAAACTTAGAGCATTCCGGAGGGAGCAAGGAAAAGCACCAGCAGATGAGTGAGCAGTCGACGGCAACGCTGCGGTGACTGTTAACTACAGTGTTTGGATATGGTCTGCCTAAACAATGGCTTTTGTATTTGTTTGGAATTCATGTTTTTCGAGCTTGGTGCCTAGGAAATGGTCAGAGAACCACAAAGTTACTTTTAGTAGTGATAAAAGTGATAAGAAGTAGTGATAAGTTCTGTTTTTGTTTTTTGAATTTCCTCTTCTCTTGATGAGGGGCCCCACCTTGTGACCAGTCCCCTTACCACCAAAGGACAGTCTCATATCCTTTATAGTGGAAGCGCATGTTAATATTTGTATGTTCATTGTTCAGTGACTTCAGGTTGTGATGTTTTGAGGTCTGGGATGATCATGTTCATGAACATGTCTAACTGATGTTTATGATTTCTATAAAATGCTGTTACTAAATGGCAACGGCCTGAATAGCCCCACAAAAAGAAGCAAAGTAATTGGCAAAAGGAAAAGGTAGATATAGCATACTGGTGGAAAGCCATTAATGTAATACAGAACATAAGAAAGATATCAGCACATCTTTTGTGCTGGAAAAAATAATGGCCATGTTCTTCCAATTGATCTCCCACCAGGAGGGGGCAGTTGTTGCACACCACTGCTGTGTACAAATTCTGTCCTATTCTGTTGTTTGCGTTGTATTGCCCTCTTTTTCCGATCTTGCTTTTATATATTATGTGTTATTCCCCTTTAAATCTGATAGTGTTCAATCTTCTTATAACAAAAAACCCTGAAAATAACTTTTTCAGCACACCTATCCTGTCTAAATACAAAACCTCTGTATTAAACCTATCTAAGCAACATATTTCAAAGTAGTATTAGGGTTAGTTGGTGGTTGGGAAGCAGCGTTTGGTGCATACTAAATATGTTCAAATTTTTTTTTTACCAAGTACTAAAAACAAACCCATACTATTTTATTTTTAGTAATTGTGTTTTAACATAGCAGATTTGTTTTCAGACTTACACATTTTGTTTGAAAGAGCTTGGATTTCCATTTTTTTATTTTTTTATTTGATATCTTGTCAATTTTGTACCAGTTCCTTTCTCTCAACAGTATATTTCTGGTAACATAATATAATAGTTTCTTCTGAAGACAAGCTTTTCAGAGATTGTAAAACACATTTTGTGCAGATGCTGCAACTTTTTATTCTGTTCAACAGAACCAGCAAGCTCTGTGGCACCAATGATAAAGTTAAAAGCGACAAATCGATGATAGAGATAGAAGCTAACATACAGCCCTGCATTCATTTCTGTAAAATTTGGCTGTGCGCCTGATTGTCATTTAATTCCATGGGGATTGCTTAGTGTTGCAGTTCCAGCAGAACCTGCTTAAATCTTTCTGATTTCTTAATTTTACGTTTGTAGCAATTATTACTTAATTCTATGCAAGCGTGTTTTAATTCTTCTTGGTAGGAAGGAGTCCGCTCTCTTTCATTAGTTGACTGTCAAAGGTTCACCTTTGATAATATTTAGCCTGTTTGTTCTGACATTAAAATGTTTTTTTTAGCATAATGCAGAGTTACAAATTCAATTATTAAATACTGAACATTCTGCAAGTTACTGTATTTCCATATTAATAATTTAGCATTTTACTAATTCCTGCATTCAGAATGTCAAGTTACTGTAGTTATTTTCCCAATTTGAATGCATAAAGGACATTTTTCTAACTTAGAATAGAAAAAGTTTCTAAATAACAGCTGCAGAGGGCCCCATGTCTTTGTTCACATGGGGCCCCCAAACTGCTACTGGTTTCTTCCTCTACAGTAGCAGTCCGTTGTAGCAAAACTGTTGAAGCCTCTGAATGAAATCATTCTTTTGTCGTAGGATAGTCCTATTAAGAGGTTGCTCAGGGTTGTCCAACATTAATAAGAAACAGTCACCTTTACATACAGAAAATGCTAGCCAGTTAGTTTGTGTTAGCAATTGGCTAAAAGATCAATAGTTTAAAAGGGTTATGTGCGAATGTAATTGGGGAGTTAAAAACAAAATTCTATTAATCTCTCCTTTATTTCATGTACATGGGGTGTACAATTGGATTTGTACGTTTACACAAAATATATAAAAAATTTTTTAGTCATATTTAGGAATGTTAATTAGTCAGGATTAATTCACAGCTACCCTGTAAAATTAGGTTTAGAAAAAAATTATTGTTTGACAACCCTAATATCTAGCCATTTTCATAGCCCCCTAGAGAAAACTCCACCAGCCGCCACTGGTGTTGTCACTACAGGCTGAAATATTATATGCTCCCGAACTCATCATAGATTTCCTACGTTATTTGAACATAGCACAGCTAGATTTCAGCATCTGCCTTTTTTTCTCTCTTCCTCGCTGCGGCAGCTGCAATATGTTTTTCTCTGTTTATTTTGATTTATTGTTGCGTGTAAATGACAAAGCTGAGTTTCTATGCCTTTTATTATATAGTTTAAAGTATGGTTAAGCATATCTGTTCACCCATATTAGAATTGTGCTTAATTCGCTATGCTGATTTTTGGTAATTGAGAATCCTTGTTTGCACTGCTTACTGAGGTTCGCTACTTTCGTCAAAATCGTCGCGACTCATGAGCTAATATAGCCAATATCCGGTCACTAAAAAAAATGTGAAAATATCGACCCGATACGAGGTTGGGATCAGGACATCCCTAAAGATTATCCTTATGAAGTCATTGAGAACAACCTATAGACACTCAGAGAAAGGTATCCGCTTACAAACGCCTTTCACATGTATTCGAATCCAATGGAGTACTGGCCCACGGACCTACGGTGACGCGGAGGAAGCGGTGATGGTATGGAAAGCCGATGTGATCATAAGACGTCACTTCTGGATGGCATTTTAAACGGCGTATTTTCAAAATAAATCCCGTTCCAGGCGCTGTATTTTCAAAATAAGCGCTGTTCCAAGCGGCATTTGTCAAAAAACGGAACGGCATTTCAAGCAGCGTTTGTGTCAAAATAAACGCAGTTTGCTAATGAGATTTATTTTAACCAATACGTTTGAATCTTGCTCAGCCAATCAGCTAATACAAGTAGACCTTACTAAAAGATCGCCAGAGGCTAGATCTCTTCAGAATGTCTTTATTTTGTTCAGAATGGCTTTATTCAACTTAGTATTTAATAATTCTGGGTAATAGATACCTGCATTAAACAAATACATTAATAAAGTGTGAGCATAAAGACATAAATATTAGCATACTACACATGTTAACAAGTTAACATTTATATATTTCAGATCTGTGATCAGATCCGTTTATCATCGAAGTGGCCACCACAAGTGTAAATGTGGTCCTCAGCATTGAAGAAAAAAATATGCAAAGCATTAAGACTGTGGTTCGATTTGCTTCAAGTCTG
Source organism: Apricaphanius iberus (assembly GCA_028564705.1). Lineage (NCBI taxonomy): Eukaryota > Metazoa > Chordata > Actinopteri > Cyprinodontiformes > Aphaniidae > Apricaphanius > Apricaphanius iberus. The sequence goes on along the minus strand of JAPXFQ010002332.1, from coordinate 1,184,543 downwards.
AATACAAACCAGTCTCAATCTGAACTTATTCCAGAATACATGCGCCTTTTGGACGAATTATTCAATTATTATTATTAAATTATTCATATTATTTAACCCAAGTGTTTGACTAGCAGCGCCACAAATGTATATCCCATATGCTGTAGTGAATGTTTTAATTCCTGATCTTCCGTCTCATGCTGCCAAATTTTCAAACACAGCATCTCAAAACGTGCATTGCATGAGTTGCTCTGACACACAATTGTCAGGAGATCATGACACTGAGCTGAGCAGTAAGTAAACAGGACAGAATATTAGCAGTCTGAAGACTCCTGCACTCATTGCTCAGTCATTGTCCCAGCCTTGCTTCTGATCGTAACCGCACATCAGTTCAACAAACCATGTTACCACACATCTCGAAAACTCCGGTCTAGTCCGCCTGCTCTGTCTCTCTACGGCTTCATTCTGCTGCAGCTCTTGCTGGCGGCTGTTAGCCACAGGGCTAACTCCTCCAGCAGCTCTGCTCCAATTCCTCTTGGGTCATACCCTTGGCTCATGCCCCATAGCTCGGCCGGGTGCTCGCTCACCTCCCAGCCTTGTCAACGCCTTGTCATCTTGCTTCGGCTTTCCTCCGTGTTTGGAACGTCGAAATATCTCTTCGCCCTCTCATCCATCGCCGAGCTCTGATATACATATGATTTTACTGCTGTTTTCCTCCATTTCCGCATGTTTGCGCTGAGTTCCGCCCACGTCATTGCTGTCCAATAGCAGGACCGATCGTCACACACGTGGATGTATTAACAAAATATAGTCCACTTGCAAAAATGAACAGTCTGAATGCAAACCTCACCAAAGTAAAAAAAAATGTTTTGCATTTGGTCTGGACCAAACAGGACCGAAGGACTTTTCTGGTCATACACCCTTAATCTTTGATTTAAAAGAGCCTAGTGCATCTTTTCAATTGTCTGGTAATGTATTCTAGATTTGTGGGGCATAGAAGCGGAAAGCTGCTTCATGTTTGGTTCTAATTCTAGGGATGTTTAGTAAACTAGAGTTGGAGGACATGAGTGCTCTGCTGGGTTGATATAGTGACAAAAGGTCTTCAACATTCTTTGGTGCTAAACCATTTAGTGATTTATGAACTAGTAGGAGTATTTTTATATTATTATTTTTATTTTTAAATCTATTCTCTGAGCTACAGGGAGCCAATGTAAGGACTTTAGAACTAGGGTGACTCTACTTTCCTGCTTATAGTGAGGATGCAACCAGCAGCATTTTGGATCAGCTGCAGCTGTCCGATTTACTTTTTAGGTAGACCTGTTGCAGTAACTAATCAGACTAAATACCTTTTGTAACATTATTCCTTTAATCCTAGAAATGTTCTTCATGTGATAGGCTTGTCTTTGTTATTGCCTTTATGTGACCCTGGAGGTTCAGGTCTGAGTCCATTATTACACCTAGAATACGCGCCTGATCAGTAGTTTCTAGTTGTATCAACTGAAGCTGTATGCTGACTTTTGATAGTTACTCTTTTGGTCCCAAGATGATAACTTCAGTTTTGTTTCTATTCAGCTGGAGAAAGTTGTGGGACATCCAGCTGTTGATTTGTTCAATGCATTCATTAGGGTCTGGATGGGATCAAAGTGATCTGGTGACATTGTAATGTACAGCTGAGTGTCTTCTGCATAGTTGGTTGCTAATGTTGGGAGCATGTAGATATTAGGGAGATTAAAGATTTTTTGTGTCGAGGCTCTATGTGCACAGTGAATTTGGAGAGGCATTCCATCAGGGAGCAGCAGATTCTTTGATAGTAAACTTTGTGAAAAATCTATTTTTGACTCGCCCTCTGATTCGTGTGGCACACTATAAATATGGATGTTTTTCTTCTGGATCTCCTCTCCAAATCAATAACCTTTCTCAAAGTTAGTGCTGTTCTTTCAATCAACCGAGTAGTGCCTCTTTAGTTACCACGCGTATTAGTCTCCGTAATGTGTCCCTTTGCCTCGGCAGCGGCCTTGCCATGAGACTGTAGTGTAGCCATGCATTCAGTTAGCTTTTTTTAATCTTCCATTTAAAGATGGTCAAATTCGTCTGTCAAATACCCGACAAAAAACATCCCTAAATCCCCAGGTGACACTAGCTGCTAGAACATGCAGCATACATACATACATACATGCAGCATACATACATACAAAACCTCTGTATTAAACCTATCTAAGCAACATATTTCAAAGTAGTAAGATAAAATAAAAATATATTTGAATAGAAAAAGTAACAAAACCCACAAATATTTGTAAGTCCATACCCTTACACATGAACTAAATGCAAAATGAATAAATCTGTCTGCCATAAACTGTGATAAGGCCATATTCTCTTTCTTACTAAAGGAAGGAAAAAAAGAAACATATAAACAAATAATTACCAAGAATTGTGGTAAAACAACTGCCCCATACTTGACCACAGTGGGATAATCAATTCAGGCCACTGAGAAGTCCTTTACGAACTTTTCGGCCTCTGCTGCGGAACCGAACACGACGCGGGTGCCATCTGATTTGGTGATGCGCAGCTGGGCTGGAAAGCGCAGTGAAGGCTTCATTGATTCACCTGTTTCACCCCTACACATCAAGTAAGTTAGCCTTTATCTTGTCGTTACAGGCCTGTAGCGTCGAGCAGGGTGATTCCAGTTTAGCAACACGCTAGTCAAGTGTTTCTGCATTTTCTTCAAGCGACGTTAAACACTCACCGGTGCATTCCAGTCCTCTCTGTAGCCCATAAAATTGATGATTAACTTTGTCAAAAAAAGGTTTATTACAACTCGGCTACTAGCGTCACCAGTTCAGTTAGCAGTGCTATTATATTGGCCCTGCCTATGGCTGCAAACTAAGCGATTTCAGCCTCCGGAGTCTTTTACGTTGATTTGGCTGGTTTAGGTGGCATGGATGGGATGGGTGGGGATGCAAAAGCTCAGACAAGTTTTATAGAGAGTTCTCTATGGGTTTTCAATCGAGAAGGATGCAGTTAAGTGGGTTTAACAGGTAAATGTAGCAAGCAATAGAAAATTGCGTGACTACCCCATATGATCGGCCAACCGGAAGTCTCTGTTTTTCAGAGCCTTCTTAATGGGGATATATTCCCGTCTCTTTTTCTGTACTTCCAGGGATTAGTCTTGGTCAAAATACACCCCTTTATTTTGGATGTTTCCCCTTTTTTCCATGTGGAATCTCTTCTTTAACAGAGAACCAAAGAAAGAAAACTATGACAGAGCGTGGCAGGGTGTTTGGAGGTGGTTCTGGTCCCAGTGAACAGTGGGCGCTATCAATGCTTAGGGCACAATCCGGTCCGAAGTCCTTGCTCACCTGGTTCTTGATCAGATTTTCAACAAAAGCGGTCACAGACGAGGCCTCAGAGTTGTCTGGTACACCATATATCCGAATATTTTTGTGCCTAGTGTGGCCATCCGTATCGGACACCTTTTCCTGCAGTGCCCACTGATTTTCCATCAGCTGCACAAGTGTGTCCTCAACTCCAATGTCACAGCATTCTGATTCAGCCATGTTGTCTTTAACTTGCTTTAACCAGTCAGCCACCTTCTCCACCTGATCCATAGTCTGTGGTTTATTTATTTTCTGAGTTTATCTCTTTATATACTTCCGAATTCTATATGGAATTCTATGAAGTCACTTTCAATTCAATTAATATTGTGGTCATTTCAGCCATCAAAACCTTACTCAAAGCACTCCAGACTGCGCCTTGGTCGCTATCTTGTCCCAATGCAAGGCTTTGCTCATTAGCTGGGACTTCTTTCTCCATTTCAAAATCAGGTATGTTTCGTCCTCCGTATCCTCCTTTCTTAAATTTATCCCTGCTCATTATTGTGTCAAAATATAATAGTTTAACCCTAATACAACTCTTGAGTCCGGGGAAATACATGGTCTATGCCAGAGATTACTTTCTATGCGACCATACTGTGTTATGCGCCACCGGAAGTCTCAAAATGTGGATTTTTATAAAGTAGTTGGGTTTCTGAGTAGGACATTTTAAATGATTATTTTCCCATCTGTTTTTACATTTTCATAAGGCTGATGGACAAATATATATTTTTAGAAAATTACAGTGCCTACTACTTGAACCATTGTTGTACAGATAATATTTATAAACTAAATTAGCTTATTACTTTTGGTTTAACCTTTGTGAATTTAAAACAATCTTTCACAAAAATGCTGTTGTATCTTTAAGCTACTTTGCTGTATGCAGTTGCTGTTTGTCTAATTTTTCCTCTGTTCAACAATGATGTTCAGATGCCGCCTTGATGGCAGAATATTACAGAATGTTTTAAGAGGATTTTAGTAAAGAGGCTTACGTTGTATACTGAAGCACAATTTCTTCTTCTGGTAGGATATGTAGCTGCTGATGGCACCCACCAGTGCCATTCCAACTGCACTGATAATTCCTGCAATGGTGCCAACCTCTGCATTGATCTCTGTAAACAAACCGACATACATAGAAAGTGGAAAGGAAGAAGTTCACAAAACTTTCTTTTTAAGCATTTCAAAACAAACAGTACAGAGACTAAATACCACTGCTTTCATCATTGGTACTTTGACTGGTGTCACTTCTTTGATGCCCTCCTGAGGAAACAGTGTTCAAATAGATTTATATGTAAAAGGTACATATCTGTTACCTTTACACAGATTCTTAGTAAAGGGAAAAATACCTTTTCCTTTGTCAGGTCTGTAGGTGTTATCTCTGCTCACAGCATCCAGATCACTGTCAGAAAATGCACCTGAAAAAAAGAACACCGCAATGAAAGTGAAGACAGATTGCACTCCTTAAGAATATCATTACAAATGTATTACATATGTACTTTATCAAGGAATGTAAATATTCCTATATAAAAAAGGGAATTGGCTTGTCTTTTATTTTATAATAATGTTTAGTCAACTCTGGAACTGAAGTCATATTTGTTATTATATACAAAATTTCTTAGTTATTGTGTATTAAAGTGGTTAATTCAGGTACACAGAAAACAAAGGTCCTGATCTGAGTTTAAGTCTCACCCCCGCTTTATATTTTTGTGCCTTATAACAATACAAATGTATTAAGTTGACGCAAAATGTTTACATTTAGTTCACACACAAAAAAAAATCATTATTTCTAAATCGAACCAAATCAGTTATGTGGAAATTATTTCCATAACTTTATGATGTTCACCCAACATGTTTTTTGTGTGTGTGTGTACCTACTAAGGTTTTTCCAAAACTATCTTATAAGCACCCCAAACTTACACACATACACACACAAAAAAAAATTCCACTCAACCCGAATTGGGTTGATTTAGAAAAAATCAATTTTGTTGAGTGAACTAAACTGATTTGGGTTGATACAGCAATAAAAGATTTTGTTGAGTGAACTAAATGTGAACATGTTGGTTCAACCTCATAAATTTAGGTTGCTGTAAGGCACAACTTAATTTCCAGTGTTGTGCCTTAAAGTAACCTAAATGTATTAGGTTGACCCAACATGTTTACAATTTAGTTTACTCAACAAAATTCATTATTGCTAAATCAAGCTAAATCAGTTTAGTGCACTCGACAGAAATCATTATTACTAAATCAACCCAAATCAGTTTAATTCACTTAACAAAATTCCTTATGTCTAAATCAATCCCCCAGTTTGTATTTATTTTTTTGAGTGTAAGGGAAAAGCAACATCTAGTAAAGTGGAGAGGGCATTTAGTTAGGGGATTGTTTCCCTAGCTCTCAAGACCAATTCTCTATCTGAATTGACCAACTGAAATAAACTAACTTTTTCATATTTCAATATATGACTTGAGATCTTTTTCACTTAATGACTTTACCATCTTGACCTTCTAAAACATTACAGTTGTTATGAAGAAATTATTTAAAGATTAGTTCTATTCAGGGATTAGTCATTATTAGTATAGATGTGATTTCAATATGCCAATATATCACAATGTTTTGTCACAATTGTTGGGTTGCAAAAGGATGCAATTATTTTGGGTTGTTTATGGCAATCAAGATGAATAATTTATGGAAAATTATTATAAAGCCAAACATTTCAGTCTGTTATTGTTTACTATCTACCTGGTTAAGGCTGAGATAATAAACACAAAGGGAAGGTTGAGCGTCACTGAACACCAATTACTACACGTGTGTGGAATAAATGACAGACTTTCCAAAATACAAGACTTTGTTTACTATATATATATATATATATATATATATATATATATATATATCAGTCTCTATAGATAGGCACCTAACCAGCTGGGGCTGAATAGAAAATTATGAAGGAATGACTTCTTACCGCATATTGAAACATTACTCCATGCCTATGTGTGTGTTCAATAAAAGGGACAACAGTGACTTTCTAAAATAGAAAAAAATTATTTACAGAAAAAAAGACAAACATTTAATCACTCAAACTAATAACCAACACACTACTGATCAAACTAAATGAATAACTAAAAATAAAAGAACACAAATGGATAGAAATGCACTAAAAATGGAAACCATGAAATCTGATGTTCTGTTTTTAGGGGAATCTGGATTCTTCAAAGGACCAAGGCTTGATTTGCAGATGCTGGAATGAAAGCTAAATTAGTTTACCAATTGTGATTAGTTTTCACTAATTAGCACCATTGATTTATGTGTAAACCAATAAAAAATGTAATGAAAATTATAACATTCTTTAGATCAAGAAATGTTTGTTTAAAATTATCTGGACAAGAAGTCAATGACCTTTGGAAAATTACTTCTATTTGGATTGATTACAGCAGAAAACAATCTAACTCCAGTATTTTGATGCATTAAAGGGTTTCAAAAACAGCTAATAAGATTAGTTTCTGTTGTTTATTTTCTCAAAACCAATCTCTATTTGAACACATGGCTAATCTTAGCTTTAGCTCCCAGTAACGCACGTGGGGCGTTTGAAGTCGCTCAAATGCATTTATTAAAGATTTAACGAAAAAAGGAAAACTCCTGTTTGATTGAGTAGCTCAAATTGCAGGATTTAAAACGTCTCTTTGTCGGGAAAAGTCTTTTAAAACACTAATCAAAGTTTCAAGCCGAAGCCTGGTTTACCCAAACAGATACAGATTAAACTTAAAAACTTAACAACAAAAGAATGCAGGCTTCAGTTACTGGTTACACTGACCCTTGTGGCCATTGGGATGCAGTTAGCTTGTCCTCCGATGGGGCTAAGCAGCGAGCAAAACCAGCTTCTTTCACTGACAGTACCTTTTTGCAGTTACCATCATAGCAATTCTTATCAGCTCTGGGGCTTCAATTGGATGTGGCCTTGGCTGGTTTAGACTGCCACCGCGCACAGCTCTCAGCTCCGTTTCTCAGAGCTCTGAAACTCAGGGAACCTTTCATCAGCTTTGATGATCCATATTTTTGTTATTCTAGGTTTATGATTCACCTGCTGTTCTTTGAGTGCTTTGAAGTGAGTTTCTCCCAGAAACTCAGGCCCTCCTCTGCCAGCAAAGGAAGATGGTTGGAGATTGTCTTCTATTGCCCACCCTGGGTGGCGGCAGCATACAGAAAGGCGAACGGATGTTGCCAGGTGCATATATAGACTTTCTTCTTCTCCACTACCTGTTGAGTGGAGTTTCTTTTCCTGTGGAGCTAGAATGTTGATTAGCACCACCCAATGGCTGTGTGTGACCTAACATAGTGAAGGGGGGAATCGGTATGCAACATTTTCTCCCCCTTGTCCAAGCCCTCAAACGGCTAAGCTGGTAGAGACCAGGGGTGTTTCTCAATATCAAGGCATCTTGCTTACGACGACACTGTCCTTCCTTGGACAAAGAAAACGGTTAAATGGAACAGACTTGCCTCACATGACCACTGCTGCCGGCTTTCGTGCTCTGTTTACGTCCCATCGCTCGTAGTGGCATAATATCGTAGTAACTTTCCTTTAGCCATGAAACTGGAAATGTATAATGAGCTTTTTCCTTTTTTTTTTTACTGTGTATATGTCGGTTAATTCAAATGTTTAAGCGAATCAGTACCTGGTAGCCACTGAAGCTGAAAGTACTAAGCAACTAACCAACCATATATATAACTGCTTTGGCTCAAAAAAATAATTATAACAATAAAAAAATAAAACATTTTAGATATAAGGCTGGTAGCTACAGCTAGTTTACTTACGTTTAAACTGGAAATGTACCCCCGAAGTAGCTGCTGGTGCCTCCTACCGCGTTGTATTCTGGGAATTTTTTGACCGAGAGAAGGCATCAAGGCACCTCTGATGTATCCTTGGTCAGTTAGTTAAACGGCTAACAAACGGAAGAGAGATTCCTCGGTAGCCCATGAACCTTGGAACTTGCCTTGGCGGTTCCTGATGACGTATCTCCTATTTAACCGGGGCATCAGGGCGAGGTTCCTTGGCATTTTAAGAATTTAACTGAACCATTAATGATGACGATAATTTTTGCAGTAAAATTTGAAATAAGACCACTAGTTGGTTGCTGTTTCCATGTTCTTTGTTCCACTGGATCAATTAGATCTAGTAATAAAACTGGGCGTGTTATGGATGAAACGGGTTGGAATGCTCAGAGTCCTCGTGGTATCGCAATATATCATATTCTACAATTTGTATTATTGGAACTCAATAAAGAGACTAAAGTTGAAGAAGAGTTATGGACTTTTCACTTACTCTAGTCTAACTGCAGGACTCCTCTTATTATTACCAAATATATCTGATAGAAAGCTCTGGAAGCTCCTACAGACAGGCACAAACGCCATGTTAGAGGGAGAGAGATTTACCAGAAGAGGGCTTTTGTACCCCCATAATAAATATTTTAAAAATGCCAATGGAGACTGAATATTGCTTGTCTTCAGCGCTATTTCTACCATGACACTGAATATAAGCATAGAGAGATCTTGAAGCATTTAAATAACACTTATTACAGTCCAGACATTTCTTCACAGTATGGATACTGCATACAGGGATACTACAATAATGATACATTTATGAAACAATTTACAACCCAAGCTGGCACTATACAGGCCAAATTGAAATATAAATTACATATTTTTTGTGTATTACTGCTTGTCATGACGTTTTGTGCTTTATCTTTTTGTTGACCTTTACAAAATCACTTGCCTTTAAAAAGATTCATGATTTAAACATTCTACATATCCACAGCCTACCTCCTGACTTCTGGTTTTTATCCAAGGCATCTGCCAGGTCAAAGTCTTCTCCAGCTGTAAAGATTTTAAAATAATTATCAATAATGCATAATTTATTTCAAACAAAATAAGTCACTCTTAACTTTTTTTGCAAACTTATTCGTTGGTTTTAACTCTATACAAGCTATAATATATTATCCAAACACTTCAACGGTTACATACGCTCGATCAAGCAACTTAATAGTTATCCCCTTCCTTTTTCCACACCTTCATCTAGGGATGGGTACCGAAACCCAGTATTAAATTAGCCCTGGGGCTGATTCTGACGGTCTAGCTTTAGCTTTATCGGTCCTCTTAATAACAAATTAAGGTCGTAGCACTTTGAGAATGTGGTGGTTTGAAAAGCGCTTTATAAATAAAGTTATCTTTTATTTGGATGCTTTTTGCATTCCAGTGTTGTACGTATGCTGGAAATTACCCAGATGAAAACAATAACATTCAACGTGTCTATAAATTGACAGAATTCAAGTCAGATTATTGGTGGATTTAAACCTGTTACGGGGTTGGGCCTGCCCGTGGGCCTTACAAACACTAAGGGGTTAAACAAGGTTTATACCTCTTCTATCTACCTTTGTCATAACATGTTTTTTTCAATGAACATGATTTTTTTTTTTTTATGAAAATATTTCTGGCATTTCAATGCATCCTCAAGAGAATATTTGGTTTCTTTATTTAGCTCAAAACTTCCCTGGCACAGTTTTATGAACTCAAAGGACAAATTCAAGGCAGTCTAACAGAAATTGCGCTGCACACTTCTTACCTTGTCTTGTTTCTTTAGCCTGTGCTATTGGCCTCCGTGTAACAGGTGCTGCTGCTACAATGAGAGAATAGACTGCATTGAATAACTATGGCTGGGTATGAGAAGCTAACAGGCTCACTTTGTCCGATTATGAGAACAAACAGCTGAAGAAGCTGCACATTTTACCTTTTTACATAAAAAAACACAATACACAGATAATGATTTTGTTCTACGTCTTGATGGAGTAGGAAATAGCCTATAAGTTACCTATACAGCCCTTGTAATCTTATTGCTATTTGAGCAAAAAGAATTGAATAATGGGTAAGATGCGTGGAATTATCTACTGCTATTTTAAGGATTTCGAAATGTTTAAATAAACCAGCTTTGTTATAGTGTGCAAGCACAGTGGTCATTTTAAGGCATCCACATAAACTGATCTAAAAAAGGCAGAAAGAAATATCTGCTCAAAAGCTCCCTGAACTGGGTCCCGATGTGGGGAAGTTTTGTATAATAAGGTTAAATTTGAACAACTGTACAGACCTGTAAAGACCAGGGGACATTTTAGTAAAACATTGCACAGAAAACCAAAATACTAAAACTGTTCTTAAATTCCACAAAAACGTCACTACAAACCAAAAAAATCTTATCATTGTCATAGAGCTCCAAAATCATCCCATTGAATTCTGATATTTGTTCCCTGGGTTCTGGTTGGGTAACGCCTAGTTTATAATTCTGTTAGCAAGTATAGACTTGATGGAGATGCTTTCCGTTTATAGTTCTCCAAAGCAATTCCCCACCAGGACAGCAGGGGCTGCAGACTTTTTATAGTAGGTCTGCCTACAGTGTTTCTGGTTAACTAGTTTATTTATTTAAGCTTGTGAACGCCTTCCCCCTTCAAGGAGCAATGGGCGACAGAGTTTTGATTAAAACTGTAACTGTAAAGCTTTTTACTAGAAGTGCAGCTCGCAGAATACTCTAAAAACGCATGTAAAGAAACACTGCAGTCTGGTTTTTCTTTTGTTCTCTACACCTCCGTTTGTTCAAATTGTCAAAAGACGATATTAGTGAAATTTTCCTTTCAATATAAAGCATGTAGTGCCCAAACGCTGCTTTTACTACTATTTACATCGACTGAAGAGTACTGTTCTGGTGAAATGATCAATGGCTGTTGTTGATAGTTAAAAAATTGGGCTCTGCTCCATCTGTTGGTGTGTCGAAGTATAATGGTGTTTTATCTGTTTTGACATAGACTGAGAAGTATAAACTAGGCTTAAGCCGTTTTGTGTCACTTCCTGCTGTCGCTGTTACGCTCTGTGAAGCTGTTTGGTGTTCAGACACTATTGAATTGATCAAAGTTTTCTTTGTGCTGAGGCCTTGATTTATTTTTAACACACAAGCACACTAAAATGTATATCTTTTGTTGGTGTAATTTAGGTTTTGGCAACATTTACATTTTGTGTTTCACAGGGTTTGCATGGCGTGGTAAGGTCTCCCTAGCTTAGTTTGTTTAGCTTCATTGCAGCAATGCCAACTCCTTTCTCTTTCTATCACTCAATCTCTGCCTAAATATCTTCCTCTCTCTTGATGTCTGTGTCAGATGTTTAGTTACGTCCCTGCCTACTTTATAATAATTGTAATGTAATGTAGAATGCAATGTAGAATTTTTGTAGCTGTGTAGGTGGGGGTGTTGTAATTAGAGTCCTGGCTTTAAGGTCTTGAAAAACGAGCAGATAGTCGAGGACAATTAGCCAACGTGGAGCCAACAAGGACAGAACCCCCTAGCCATCCTCCAACAGAACCCACACAGTGGGGATCTCAGGCTGGCTGGCTGATGGTACATAGGGAGCATAGTTCCACAACCCCGCCGAAGGGTCACCCGTCCGCGTTTCTTACAGACTTTCCCCGTTAAACGACACACCAGCTGAGAACCCCAACCTGGTAATTAGCAGCTTCATAGTAAGAAACATGGCATTAAAAAACGCAACCGGTCTACATGTGTTTTGTGGACTTGGAGAAGGCGTTCGACCGTGTCCCTCTGGGAATCCTCTGGGGGGTACTCTGGGAGTATGGGCTACCAGGCCCTTTCATAAGGGCTGTTAGGTCCCTGTATGACCGGTGTCAGAGTTTGGTTCGCATTGCCGGCAGTAAGTCGGACTCGTTTCCGGTGATAGTTGGACTCCGCCAAGGTTGCCCTTTGTCACTGATCCTGTTCATAACATTTATGGACAGAATTTCTAGGCATAGCCAATGTGTTGAGGGGGTCCGTTTTGGTGACCTCAGGATCGGGTCGCTGCTTTTTGCAGATGATCTGGTCCTGTTGGCTTCATCTGAACGTGATCTACGGCTATCGCTGGAGCGGTTCGCAGCCGAGTGTGAAGCGGCTGGGTGAGGATCAGCACCTCCAAATCCGAGACCATGGTCTTGAGTCGGAAAAGGGTAGGGTGCCTTCTTCGGGTCGGGGATGGGGTGCTTCCTCAAGTGGAGGAGTTCAAGTATCTGGGGGTCTTGATCACGAATTAGGGAAAAATGGAGCGGGAGATCAAAAGGCGGATTGGTAAGGTGTCTGCAGTTATGCGGGCGCTGTACCGGTCTGTCGTGGTAAGGGGGGACTGAGCCAAAAGGCAAAGCTCTCGATTTACCGGTCGATCTACGTTCCTACCCTCATCTATGGTCACGAACTTTGGGTGGTGACCAAAAGATCAAGATCACGGATACAGGCGGCTGAGATGAGTTTCCTTCTCAGACTGGCTGGGCTCTCCCTTAGAGATAGGATGAGGAGCTCGGTCATCCGGAGGGGGCTCAGAGTAGAGTCGCTGCTCCTCCACATCGAGAGGAGCCAGTTGAGGTGGCTCGGGCATCTGGTCAGGATGCCTCCTGGACGCCTCCCTGGTTAGGTGTTCCGGGCACGTCCCACCGGGAGGAAACCCAGGGGAAGACCCAGGACTGGCTGGAGGGACTATGTCTCCAGGCTGGCCTGGGAACGCCTCGGGATCCCTCCCGAGGAGCTGGCCCAAGTGGCTGGGAAGAGGGAAGTCTTTGTCTCGCTGCTCAGGCTACTGCCCCCGCGACCTGACCCCGGATAAGCGGAGGAAGATGGATACTAATAAGGTCATTAGTGGAGAATTTCAATATTCATGTGGACACTAGAAGTGATAGCCTAAATGCAGCTGTTAATGCCATCTCATACTCAATTGGCTTTACTCAAAAACGTACAGGGACCCAAACACTTAGGTCAACATACTTTTTACCTTTTACTTTGCTTTTTCATTCTTGCTTTCCTCAGGGTCTTGGAGTGACACAGTGGAGGGCAGCAATTCCATCTCTAACCTTTCAGATATTGATTGTCATACATTACTTCATCATTGCGTTAGGCATCAGAAGGTAGTATTCCAGTGATTATAAACAGGAGAATCCATAAAATTTAAACTAAACACTGCTGTATTCAGCCAAACCTCAAATTAATCACCTGTCAGAAGAATCTGCTTATCACCACAAAACCTCTTAAAATAGCATTATTAAACATAAGGCCTTTGTCAGTGAAGGCATTTCTAATTAATGACTTAATCACTGAACAAAATGTAGACACTCTGTTGTTAATCAGAACCCTGGCTAGACGTAAATAATTTTGAGATAATGACACATCTGCATTGATATAATGAACTTCTCCAAATTACAGCTTTTTAAGTGACAGCAGGAACCACAGACTAGGTGAAGGGATAGCCACAATGTTTTATATCTCACTGAACTGTAAAAATGTGTTTCTGGGGATATTTGACTTTTTTGAATACCTAGCTACCCAGATAAAAGATCCAAACAAAGCTTTATTTCTAAGTTTATATAAACGCCCAAAACCTAACTCCAACCTCTTTAACTATTATACTGACCTCCTTTCTGTATCGACTATGACCAATTAATCTTTGTGGGGGGTTTAAACATCCATACTGACAACCTCAAAGACAGACAAGCCAAAACAACAAGTGATACCCTCCATAACTTCGGCCAGATCCAGCATGACAAATAGCCAACAGACAATTGAGAGCACACTCTGGACGTAATTATTAGCAAAGGTTTAAATATCTACAACATCTATCTAACACTATCTGCAAAAGGTTGCCCCTTAAGCTTTACCATACATTAAACAAGTTTAATGTCCCTCTCAGGAAAACTAATTAAATAGAAAAAAAGCTTAAGTAATTATCTTTGTACCTCAAATGGAACAATCAAGAGTCAGCACACCGCTTCAGTTAATACAACTACTGATCATGCTCGAACTCTAGCAATGGACTCAGACCTGAACCTCCAAGGTCACATTAAGTATTAGCAAGGTCAGCCTTCTATCAACTGAACAAAATTTCTAAGATTAAAGGACTAACGTTGCAACGGGACCATCAAAAGCTTATCCATGCATTTATCATTAGTCTACTTTATTACTGCAACAGCGTCCTCACAGATCTGCCTAAAAAGTCAGACAGCTGCAGCTGATCCAATAGCCTGCTGCTCACGTCCTTACTAGAACCAGGAAAGTAGAGCACATCACCCCAGTTCTAAAGTCCTTACATTGGTTTCCTGTAGCTCAGAGAATAGAGTTCAAAATACTCTTACTAATTTATAAATCATTGAATGGCTTAGCAGCAAAATATGTTTTAATAGTCATCCAACTCTAGTCTACTAATCATTCCTAGAACAAGAACCAAACATGGAGAAGCAGCTTACTTTCTATGCTACCCTTATGCGAGACAAACTCTTAGCCCAGACAAGATGTGATATTTTTGAAATAAAAATATAAAATAAAGTTTTTCAATTAGGGATGTCCTGACACCAACAAGTACTTATAATGGTATTGGTTAAAGTTAACCGATAGGCTACCATGAAAAGGTTTTTTAGATTTGTAACTTTAGTTTTGGGGTCATTTTTATTAATGTTTTATATTTTATGTAATTCACCATCATTTGTTGTAACACGCAGTGAAGAAATTGAACCTGTCTTCCAATTCATTGAATTTTGCTCAGATTGCTCAGATCCAAGTATTGGTATCGTATGGGCTTAAAAAAAGTGCCATCGTTACATCCGTTATTACATTAGATTAAAGAATGTAGCATACATGGTAAGATGTCACGCGTTTATGCTGCATGGAGGAAGAGGGACCCAGGCGCAGAAGCAGAGTTCAAAGGTGAGGTGCTCTTTTATTGAAGTGCAGCAACACAAGGCGAGACGATACACACAAATGTACGACAATGATCCAGCGAGGATTGAAGCGCTTGCTGGATCTTAAATAGGGGGAGAAAAGGAGGAACAGGTGAAAACAATAGGAAGTGAACCCAGGTGCAAACAATGATGAGGGAGTGAGAATCCTGTAAGATGCTGCTGTGATGGCCAGGAGGATTGCCGCAACAATGAAGTCCGGCTCTGGCACTTCGCCTGGTTCTGGGTCCAGCAGCTCTGGCGGAGGCTGCGGCAAATCCAGCAGCTCTGGCGGAGGAGGAAAGTCCAGCAGCTCTGGTTCCTCTATTTAGGTCATCTTTACTACTCTCTACAAAAATTATGACATCAGAATTGAAAACTGTCTAAGGTATGACTTTTGTGAATTAATAATACAAAACACAAACTGAATATCCGTATGTAAACAATTGGGCTACCTCAAGCAGTGTTAGGCTACTCACTCAAAAAAAAAGTAATCAATTACATATTACTCATTACTTCGCAAAAAAGTACTGCCTTACATTAGTTAGTTACTTTTTTTGGAAAGTAACTTAGTTACATTACTAGTTACACTACTTTTGCATCGTTCTGAAACATCATACCTGACATGCAGGGTAATATAAATTTTAGGTTTTAAGTCAAAAATCAAGTTACGCTACGCCATGTAACATTATATATCCTCCACAGTGAAAGAGCCCACAAGTCTATATAATTCTGTTTGTTATCTGTGTTACCTTCGGTTCCTGGAAATTGAGCCGCCGTTGCTTGGGTGTCGGTGCAATGCCATCTTCACTTTCACTACGGGGTGGGGGTGGAGTTTCGCAACTAGTTTTTGGTGCTACGATGCTGTCTTTCTAGATGCTTTGCATTTCTGTCATTAAAGGACCCGCTGAGATCATTTCAGTAATCGTCTTGTTAAATCAGGTGAGAATGTGGACGAGCACAAGGCTGCAGATCATTACGTCTGGTGGATTGGGTTAGAATGGCAGACTTGACATGTCTTTGCTGTTCCAAGTACAGCACATTTCTGGACTGAGATGTCTGAGGTTCTTCAAGGGATCTGCTGAAGCCATTCCTTCAGTTTGGGGGTCACTGCCCCAAGTGCTCTGATTACAACGGGTACTACTGTCACCTCACCTTCCAAGCCTTCTCTAGCTGCTCTCTGAGCCCTTGGTATTTCTCAAGTTTCTCACGTTCCTTCTTCTTGATGTTACCATCGCTTGGTATTGCCACATCCACCACAACGGCTTTCGTCTGCTCTTTACCAACCACTACAATGTCTGGTTGGTTCGCCATTACCATCCTGTCTGTCTGGATCTAGAAGTCCCACTTTGCTCTGTCATTCTCCACCACCTTTGGAGGTGTTTCCAGCTTTGACCTTGGGGTTTCCAGCCCATACTCTGCACAGATGTTTCTGTATACTATGCCAGCCACTTGGTTATGACGTTCCATATGCTTTCCCTGCCAGCATTTAACATCCTGCTGTTATGTGCTGGATTGTCTCAGATGACTCTTTGCACAGCCTACACCATGGGTCTTGTCTGGTGTGGTAGATCTGGGCCTCTATCAATCGGGTGCTTAGAGCCTGCTCCTGTGCTCCCAGGATGAGTGCCTCTGTTGAGTCCTGTAGGCCAGCCTTCTCTAGGCATTGGTAGGATTTCTTGAGATCAGTCACTTAATTTATGTTCCGATGGTACATCCCATGTAGGGACTTGTCCTCCCATGATGGTTGCTCCTCCAGCACCTCCTCATCTTGCCATTGTCTCAGGCATTCACTATGTACATCATCGGTTGAGGCCTCGTCCTTGGTGTACTTATGGAGCTTCGATGTTTCATCTTGGATAGTGGCTCTTACGCTCACTAGGCCCCTCCCTCCTTCCTTACGGCGTGCATACAGTCTCAGGATACTTGACTTGGGATGGAACCCGCCATGCATGGTGAGGAGCTTTTCTGTCTTCATATCTGTGGTCTGTATCTCATCCTTTCGCCATCGTATTATTCTCACAGGGTATCTGATCACTGGCAGGGTGTAACTGTTTATTGCCTTGGAGTTGTGTGTGTGTGTGTGTATATATGTATCATTATTAGCAGTGTCAACATTTTTACATAAATTTTAGCTAAACAAAGTGACTTCAAATGTAATTTTGACAGCTCAGATTGTGTCACCGATCAAATAAATAAAATCTCTGCTATTTGCTATTTTGTTGCTACAGTCCCAGGCCCACCTTGGGCCCTTTTAGCCCCCTCGTCATTAATCTCATGGATACGCTCCGAGCAGGGGCATAGTTGTAGGAATAGTCGCTCAATCGTTCTAAAAACTCACAGGAGTCTGTAAGGAAAGATACTGAGAAATTACTTTTTTCTCTCTTTGGTCATAGCACAGTATGGAATCTGTTGAGGTTGACGCTGTTACTTTAGTTTCCAAAAGCCCGACCAGCTGCATTCTCGGGTAAAGAGCAGAAAAGAGAGCCATGGTCCGCTGGCTGGCGAAGGTAGGCAGCCAAAATAAAAGGAAACAAAACTTGAGGTCAGTCGAAGCAGTTTTGAATCCCATAACTAAGCGGATGCAAAAAGTATTTGAAACAACTTGTCCTGTCATTCACATTAAGACGTCGGGTCTCCTGAAAACTTCCCCATCGCTGCTGCTGTCTGTTTAGAGCTGATTGTTTTCTCATCGAACAAACAATTACAGGAATCACATCGGTGACCTACTTTTGATTCAAAACGGCAAATTTCACCTAAAGGTGAGGGTTTTTGCTTGTCTGTCATGAGATGCGCTCTGCTCAAGTCTACTGGTGCGGAAGTAACGGTAGTTTCATTACTTTTTTTGCCACTGTAATCCCTTACTTTACCTACTACTTGAAAAAAGTAATTGGATTACAGTAACACATTACTTTTACATCACTGACCTCAAATCATGATGCATCAGGGGGTTTTCAACAGTGTTTACTTGGTTAGCAATCTCTGACTTAAATAACTGATCAATTTCCATGTTTAATTAGAACACCTCTACTGCTGCTGCTGGCTCTCTGTGTGGAGCTCATCTTTGCTTCTACAAAATTATTTAATGAAAACTAAATGTGCAAACATACAGAAAACAGGCCGCACCTTTAGCAACACAATAATATAATACAAACGGGTGGACAATTAAAAAAAACAAGTTCAACAACAAGAGAAACATTCAAGCTTTCCGTCTAAAGCAGCAGTTCTCAAATGGGGAAAACTGTCTGCAGGAATGTGAGTTAAAGAAATGGTCAGAGCTGTAACATATATACATATTTTTAAATTAAGAGTAAAGTACAAAATACAAGTTTACAATCAACATTGCTATATTAGTGTTTCCCACATCTAGTGTACTACTTAATTCAATTTGTTTGTTCTGTAATTAAAAAGCTATTTTGCTACTTCTGTATTAATCATTTTTCATTCAGTCCCTTAGTCAGTGTACTTCCTAAGAATAACGAGTTTGCTACCAGGGAGACAATTTAAGAAAATTATGCATAATAAGCCAGTGTTTGCGTTTGTGAATCTCAATTTTAGAAAGATAAATCCTTAACCTTTTCTGTAAAAAAGGCCAGCAACAGAGTGGTAACAGTCTCCCCCCCTAATTTTCTACGATCCATTGATTTCTGTTAGTCTTAGAAATGCAACTAATGATAATTTATCTTCTTGTTTGGCGCTGTGCAGTTTTCTGCGTATGTATTTGTATAGAGCGGCTTTGTTAGGAGAGGGGAGGGGCTGACTACGGCAAGCCATAGTAAGGCGAGGTGTTAACATACACTATAGACGTTAAATCCTTAATGAGGCATTAACATACACCTTCTTTTTGCTACTGATGGCTTGCCATATTTGCCTGCAACCTGACACAGAGTCCGGTCAGCAGCAGCGCTGATCAGAGGAAAAAACAGCCGCCCTATTCTGAGCAACTGAGAGAGGGGAGAGACTGTCGTTGGTGAGTGATACAACATATTTAAAACATATGGGGTTTGACTGAAAACATTTGGGGCTGAAGCCCCCGCAAAACGGCTGATGACACCACTGCAGGGCACGAAATATCTGCTGCCTTCATCATGCATGCCTCAACAAATTCACCCTCACTAAATGGTCTTGAAGCCACTGCGATTTCATCAGCAGTGAGGTGGCTGGCCTTCACTGCAGCGTCACTGATATCTCTGCTGGGAAGAAACACAGACTGCTGCTTCGTCAGACCCCCTAACAGTCAGATATCTTGTCAGATAACAGGGAATTAGCTTTAAAAAATGACGCTGCGATGCGGTGCCAATGTGTGTGGTTATTAACTCCGCTGCAAAATGCAATTCCATCGGGTCTACTACACTGCATGCACCAAAACTGAAACTTCTACGTTGTTGCTACACCACCTGGATAAACTGGTAAGCATATGATATCCGACTGAAAATGCGTGTATCTTAATAGTTTGGTAGTCAGACGAATCGAGTCCATTCATGACGTACTAAGGTGGCCAAACAACGAGAATGCAGGATATGGTTAAAGATTGCAGATAAAGCTAAATAGATTATCTTTTATACTGTGCTGCGGTATGGTTTAAAGGGGGCGGGTGGAGCGAGCGCCATAGGAGGTAAATTACTAATCTACGGGATTCGGGTCGGGACGGGAGTCTGTCTCTCGGGATTTTTTCGGGACAAGATTTTTTTTGTGGGGCTGTCACGTGATCGGGACGTGACGGGAGTATTTTTTTGGGATCGGGACGGGAGCGACAAATGATTCCCGTGTCACCTTCTACTGTGAACAAACAAAACATAAAGCATTCCCATTCCCTTTTGTGAAAAAATGGGAGAATGACAATTTTCTTGGAACACTGCACTCTGTGTCCACTTTTTCTTTTTTGACAGATACATATTGGGGCAATAAGGGTGCAAAAGCACAAAATGTTAAAAGTAGAAGCAGTTATAAATATTGTGGGCAAAACAAAGTAGCTCATCCGAACTGGCTGCACTTGCTTGATCTACTTGCTCTGCGTTGGTATATTAACAGTTTGGTTGCTTAACGCATTTGGAACAGCACTTACTTTATTGAAAAAACTGCAGCTTATTTTTATACTTACAAAATGGGCCAGATTTAACCTGTTTATGGTGCTGATCTGGCCTGCAAGCTGTAAATGGTAAATGGACTGAACTTATATACCACTCAAAGTGCTTTACATTGAAGCCACATTCACCCATTCACACTCGCATTCACACACCGACAGCCAACATGGCTCGGTAGGACGATGTTTTTGGGGTTGTTGACGATGTTTTTGGGATTGCAAGCCAATCGGAGGGCCGATTGGCTTGCAATCGGCCCTCCGATTGAAAGCCAACTCTACCACTGAGCAACAGTCGCCCATACGTTTGACACCCCTAATCTACACTATAAAACCTAGACCCTGGTTTACCATTGTTTAACACCAATATTTTACAATTAATGACAACATATGTTGTAATATATAACATATAGAAGGGGAATAATAAATCCCCATTTTTTGCTAATTAAGGGAACCTTTTCAACATGAACTACTTTAATTAAAACATTTGTACAAACATAACATAGACCTACGGAAACTATTTTATCATTCATAGAATTTTACTTCACACATGGTCAACAGTCAACTTACATGGTTTGATGTAATCATTCAAAGCATCAGCCAGGTTGATGTCACTCTGAGACAGAACTGTAAAGGAAATATAAGGAGAAAAACATAAGTTAAACATAGAGTAACTGTGTTGTCCCTATTTGGTTATTGTATGTACATACATACATACATACATACATACATACCTATTCATTCTTAACTTCTTTGGTTTTATTATGTTCTATAATTTAAAAAGTCAAACGTATCGAACAGACTGGAGATTTGATTGGATTTTTAGGAAATCAATAAAATAATAGAAGCAGACAAAGCCAGAGTAAAAAAGAATATAACCACTTGAAAACAGTCAGTAATAATTTTTAGAAGGGATTAACTTTGCCCTTATTTCAGAATAAAAGATGCTTAAATTAATTTTTTGAGTCATTTGGTTATTTTGACAACCTAGTCTCCCAGCTGTATTTGAATATGAAAAAGTATTGGGGACAAAATTAAGAGAACTTCCCAGCCACAAGAAGGTATGGGGAGCCTAAGTCACGCCCTTCTCCTTCCGGTCCAAGGGTCCCCTACTGCTAAAAAAAATGAACGACAGTCAATGGAGCGATAAAAGTTTTTTTCTGATCCCGTTTAAAATGTGCCATGATCGAACCAGTGGTGGCTGGTGGAATTTTCTCCGGGGGGACTATGACGATGATGGCTAGATATTAGGGTTGTCAAACGATACAATATTTTTAAAACTAATTAATTACAGGGTAGCTGTGAATTAATCCTGACTAATTAACATTCCTAAATATGACTAAAAAACAAAAAATTTTAGAGTAAAATGACAAATCCAGTTGCTTTAGTTCTTTTTTCATGAAATAACTGAGATATTAATATTTTTTATTTTAATTATATTTTTAAATATAAACTAACTGGCTAACATTTTCTGTATGTAAAGTTGACTGTTTCTTTTTTTTTTTTCTTTTTTTTTTTTTTTTTAACGTGTCCTGTCTAGCAGTATCCTACTCAGAATTGGTGTCTGAGTACCAAGTACAAGCCCAACAGTTTTACTTTCCCAAGCAGAGTATTACAGCTTCGCTGTAGTACGCCACTTGATGTATATGTATGAAAAACCGTGAGCAGACCGAAGTCCCGGGCGGCCAATCCCCAGGCCGACATCCTCCAGCCTTGCTACTACCGCCCGATGGCC
Source organism: Apricaphanius iberus (assembly GCA_028564705.1). Classification (NCBI taxonomy): domain Eukaryota; kingdom Metazoa; phylum Chordata; class Actinopteri; order Cyprinodontiformes; family Aphaniidae; genus Apricaphanius; species Apricaphanius iberus. Next base: position 1,162,611 of record JAPXFQ010002332.1, on the reverse strand, counting down.
GGGTGGCAACAGAACCCAGCACCTCCACCCACCAGCCCACACCCCACCAACCGGTCAGTCACCGTGGAGGCCGACCAACACCGGCCAGAGGCCCCCACCTCAGCACCCTGTTTTTTAATCATACTGTTTCTTAATCATACTGGACAACCCTGAGCATCCTCTTAATAGGACTATCGTACGACAACAGAATGATTTCAGTCAGAGGCTTCAACAGTTTTGCTAGAACAGACTGCTACTGTAGTGGAGAAAACATTGAGCTGTCTATAGAGGTATTGGTTCAGGGTGGCATCACTCTGTTCACACTTGGGGAACCTGCCAGAGCTCCACTTAAGGCCATTCAGAGTGTGAGGAGATGTGGTGGGGAAATGGCTGTTATTTTTCTTCTGTTCTTTATTATTTCCACACAGCTGCTTATACAGCTTGGGGTTATATAAATGTGTGGAGGGAGATGATGTGTGTGATCTCATATGCAAAAAAAGAACAACTGTAAGGTAGAAATAACCAAAATATATGAATCAACTTAACATTTGGATACCAGCAGCTGTGTTAAATATCAAATAAATCAAATTTAATAAAGACTTGGTAACCAAATGTGTCCATTTACCTTTTTCCTAAATGGAAACACTCAGCAGACAACCATCCAATTCATCAATCTAAACAAAATTGTACTAATATACTATATATATATATATATATATATATATATATATATATATATATATATATATATATATATATATATATATATATATATATAAAATGTACTAAAATAATATACATACTCTTATTGTGAATTAGCGGTGTCTACATAGCTTAATGATAAAGATAAGGGTGCATCTATATTTTTTACTGGGATCGAAAGTGTTAAAATAAATATTAGAGGTGACAATACAAATACCATTAGAAAGAAGAGGGAGGCTTTTTGAATCTATTATTTGAAGAGTCTGTTTCCCTCAGGGTTGAACTAGGAATTAGTGGTAAACGAGTTTTTGTACGGAAATTTCACAATTTACCAAAAGGCAGAAGAATGTCCCATCAGTGTGTCCCCATCTTTTTATACACACACCTATGGTAAATGGCCTGCATTTGTATAGTACTTTTTCAGTCAGAGGACCACAAAGCGCTTTACACTACATTCAGTCATTCAGCCATCCACACACACATTCACACACTGGTTATGGCAAGCTACGTTGTAGCCACAGCTGCCCTGGGGCCACCTCAGGGGCCACCTTGATGTGCCACATCAAGATGCTGATCTGAAATCATGATTAGTGCACAGGTGTACCTTATACTGCCCACAATAAAAGGCCATCCTGGAATGTGCAACTTTTTGGACTCAGAACCGAACAGTATCTGGTGTGACCACCATTTGCCTCATGCAGTGCAACACATCTTCTTCGTATAAAGTTTATCAGATTGTCAATTGTGGCCTGTGGAATGTTGGTCCACTCCTCTTCAATGGCTGTGCGAAGTTGTTGGATATTAGTGGGAACTGGTACACGCTGTCGTATACGCCGGTCAAGCACATCCCAAACATGCTCAATGGGTGATATGTCCGGTGAGTATGCTGGCAATGCAAGAACTGGAACATTTTCAGCTTCCAAGAATTGTGTACAGATCCTTGCAAAATGGGGCCGTGCATTATCCTGCTGAAACATGAGGTGATGTTCATGCATGTATGGCACAACAATGGGCCTCAGGATCTCATCACGGTATCTCTGTGCATTCAAAATGCCATCAAATAAATGCACCTGTGTTCTTCGTCCATAACAGATGTTTGCCCATACCATAACCCCACCACCACCATGGGCTACTCGATCCACAACATTGACATCAGCAAAGCGCTCACCCACACGACGCCACACACCCTGTCTGCCATCTGCCCTGAACAATGTAAACCGAGATTCATCCGTGAAGAGAACACCTCTCTCACGTGCCAGACGCCATCGAATGTGAGCATTTGCCCACTCAAGTCTGTTATGGCGACGAGCTGGAGTCAGGTCAAGACCCCGATGAGGACGACGAGTATGCAGTTAAGCTTCCCTGAGACGGTTTCTGACAGTTTGTGCAGAAATTGTTTGGTTATGCAAACCAATTGTTTCAGCAGCTGTCTGAGTGGCTGGTCTCAGACGATCTTGGAGGTGAACCTGCTGGATGTGGAGGTCCTGGGCTGGTGTGGTATAAAAACAGAAAACATTAGCGATACAGCAGACATATGACTCACAAAGCGACCAGTGATGGGAAGTAATGGGCTCTTTTTACTGACTCGGATCATTGACTCTTGAACAGTCAATTGAACGAATCTTGAACGAATCATTTTGTTCATTTTAACAGCAGGTGGCGCTGTTGCCCTCTTGTGGGTGTTGTAAACCTGGCTGCAGTTCTTCACTTCAATACAGAAGGCAACATGGTTTGCTTCAGCTGACAATAATACCCAAAAGGCCACAAGCAATTCAAACCATTCGAAAACCTAGGAAGGCAAATACACACCAAGATAAAGTGACTTGTGTCCTGTATCCTTGCTGCTATCATTGTTTAACAACGCAACAGTGATTAGGTACTGTCACGTGACAAATGAAAGGGCGAGACCGATCACAGAACATAATACTAGCCACACAGCCTGAGCTGTTGGTCACATAACAAATGAACGAATCTACTGCTCCACACACACTACAGCCTGAGCTGTGAACGATGAACAACGAGATCCTTTCAGTCAGATCTGTTGGTCACATGCAAGCTGGGTAGAGGAAAAGTGAATGTAAAACTAATTTTGAAAATTAGTGATACAAAACAAAAAGTAATAATTAATAAGTCCCCTATGTTTACACAGTGCATTTATTGTGTCCAAAATATGAAATGTTATTACTATTATTATTATTATTATTATTATTGTTATTGTGTGTGTTATCATCATTGTTATGTTTGATTATTTTGTGGCAGAGTATAACACAAAATCAACTTGATACATCTCTTAAAGTAATAATTAGCACCATACCACAATAGAAAATATAGTCATGTCCAAAGTCATGGAATAATTAAAGCCTTCAAAAAACCTGTCCTAACAGTAAAAAAAAAAATAAAACAATTTGACATTTTTATCCCCTGAGAATGACAACTTTAATCTTTTACTCTTCGTTTTCAAGTTTTAATATATTTAAGATATGTTATGTGCTCTCTGAGTAATCAAAATAACTTTCAGCATCTTTTGACTCATTGGTTTCAGTAGTGTGCATTACTCAAACTAAAGTGCGATAAAATAAATAACAGTCATATCCAATGTCATAGAACAATTAAAACCTTAACAGACTATATCCTAACAGTTAAACAAATAAGTCGTTTGGACTTTTTAAATCCCCTGAAAATGAAAACTGTCATCTTTATAATCTTCTTTCAAGTTTTTTTCTAAACCAAGTTATGTTATCTTTATCTGGAGAGATGTTACCAAAATATTAGCCATTTACATATTTATGGCCAGACAAGGCAACTGTTATTTTTATATTTTCAAGTTTTTCTTTAAGAAGATGAGAATATCCATATTCTCTGGAGAAAGGGCTGCTCTTTGAGCGGTAACAATGTCCCCTGCAGTGGAGATGACTCTCTCACTTGCCACACTTGTTGCTTGCACAGCAAGATAATGTTTGGACAGCTTGGACAAATTTGGGTAGAAATACTTATTGTCTTGTCAACCATTTCAGTGGATTTTCATCCACAGAAATAACTTTAGCCAACTTGTATAGCTCAATTTCTGACAACATCAAGCCATGGTTCTGGTGTGTGGGGTGTGTGCTGTGCTGAAAAAAATCACCAATCAGTTCACTGAGTGTTGTTCTCTTTACTAGGGGGCTGCCTCCACTGGTTGCTGCAGTTTCTTGGTCGTCTGCAGGAGTTTGGCTGGTCCTTTGTCCCGAATCCTGAGTCTATAAAAGACAAGGTCACACAAAACAGCTGTTTAAAGTAATGACAAGGCACATCTGACACTTAGATGTGGTAATAATAACAACAGTGTTGCCAAAAGTAATAAAATGTTAAAAGGAAAACTGTAAATATACTTGTTGGAATAGGAATATTAAGTACAAGATGAATTTGTACAATTATTGTTGACATTTCATAACATTTAAGTTCCGTAGGCTACATACCTGTGAGGGGTGCATTTGCAGGAGTTTCTCTACAAAATGTCATTCCGAGAGGAGTCATCAAGATGGGGTAAAAACTTGAACCGAGGATCCAAGGCAGTGCACTCATTCAGGAATTCAGTTCTTTTGAATGTCTTTCCAGAATCCTTAGATTTTTGGACAGTTCCAAAAACCATGACTCTGATCCGCTTTTAAATGTCCACATTTCCTCCAACATGCAGGAACATTATCACTATATTTTGATACTTGGACTGGTGTAATAAAGTATCCCATTGAGCTGTTCCAGCTAAACTCATGCCAAGTTTGCAAACTAGTACATGTCCAATGATTTCGACATGTCTCAGACCATTCCTCTTCTGAAATATCTGTTCCTCCTTCTCGTTCCCACTTCTTTTTACATAAAGAATGGAACATGGCTTAAGATCCATCAATCAAAAAATTTTGGGAATTACATAAATATTGGAAAAGTTGCTGCTTAAGTTTTTATAACAGTAAATTGCATTTAATCCAGAATGTTATGAACAGTGATCAGATGAATTGCATAGTCCTTCTTTGCCATGAAAATTCCACTGCATTTCATTGCTGTCATTAAAGGACCTGCTGAGATCATTTCAGTAATCGTCTTGTTAACTCAGGTGAGAATGTTGACGAGCACAAGGCTGGAGATCATTATGTCAGGCTGATTGGGTTAGAAAGGCAGACTTGACATCTTGAAATAATTGTTCTTCCATTGTTAACCATGGTGAGCTGCAACGAAATGCCTGCAGCCATCATTGCATTGCATAAAAATGGCTTCACAGGTGGCTACTAGGATTGCACCTAAATCAACAATTTATAGGATTGTAAAGAACTTCAAGGAAAGAGGTTCAATTCTTGTTAAGAAGGCTTCAGGGCGTCCAAGAAAGTCCAGCAAGCGCAAGATCGTCTCCTAAAGAGGATTCAGCTGCAGGATCGGAGTGTCACCAGTAGGGCTAAAAGATTAATTGCATATGCAATTAAATCACAATTTGGTAAAATTCGATTTCCTAATCGCAAAGGCTGCGATTTGACTTGATGTAAACATATCTGGTAAAGTCACGTGACTTGCAAACAGCTCAAACAATGCAGGGAGAGAAGGAAACGCTGCACTTTAACCAGTTATAGAATTACCTAAAGCTTAACAGAATCCAACACTGCACAATATTTGGTACCAAAGAGGAACAGTACATCAGTTGTGAGAAATTATATCTGCTATGAAAACGTTGATGCTGCGCAACGCCAGGTATTATGCAGAACCCGTCTTGGTATTGTTGCTGCCTCACGAGGTAGGCTACAGTACGAACCTTTATCAACACCTAAAAACATCACACCACCATATATGAGAGTTGCACGGCTAAACTGACCGCCACCAGTGTTTAAATTTCCAGTAAACAAACTTCGAGGCGACAGGGATCGTTGACCAAGCTGTTTGAAAGAATCGCTCCTTACGAACATAAAAAAACGGCACACTGAAATAATTCGTGTTGTAACGGGGTTCATAGCCAAAAGTATGCTTTGTTAAGAATGATGAATAAGCTAGGATTCAATCTAACGAACACAGTTTAGGCACATTTTACCCTGCGCTGTATAAAAAATGCCGACAGAAAGGTAAAGCCGCACCGAAAACAGCGCAGTATTTTGCAACAGCTGACCTGAGATCAAACCGCTCTACGGAGTCATACCAGAGTCTGAAAGTGAATTAGATCGATGGAGAATTAAAAATCAGAGCTTGTTCCTTCAAGCATCCTACTTCCTGGATAACCACACGGAGGAAAACATTGCAGCCGGAGGGAATTACTAGCTGGGATAAAAAGGAAGAAAACCTTGAATGCAGAACAACACCGATGACCATCGAGAGTGATGATTAAAAGTAGATAAAGTTGTTAATATTTGCCTTTGTCTAAAAATAAGTCTATTTTATGGAATAGAATAAATTATGTATAAAAATCTGTTTATAATACACAATATTTTTGCTTGCATTAATTAAAAAATGCATGACAAAATTCCAACAAAAATAATTGCATATTAAATTGCAATCGTAATATTAAAGAAAAAAATCGCAATTAGATTATATTCCAAAATCGTTCAGCCCTGGCCACCAGATTACAGGAATGGCAGCAGGGTGGTGTGAGCGCATCTGAAAGTATGGTGAATGGACTGCTGAGGACTGAGGCAGTCAAATTACCCGATGAAGCGTCTTTCCGATTGTTCGGGGCATCTGGAAAAAGGCTTGTCCTGAGAAGAAAAAGTGAGCACTACCATCAGTCCTGTGTCATGCCAACACTAAAACATCCTGAGACCATTCATGTGTGGGGTTGCTTCTCATCCAAGGGAGTGGGCTCACTAACAATTTTGCCCGAAAACACAGCCATGAATAAAGAATTGTACCAAAACACCCTCCAACAGCAACTTCTTCCAACAATCCAAGAATGCTAAAACCAATCAATGTTACTCTGAAAAGGAGGATGTTTTAAAAAATAAACATGACATGCTTGGTGTTAGAAAAATGTTAGGTAAAATAATAATGTTGTATTATTATTTTATTAGGGTGTCTTTCTTTATCACATAGTTTAAATGTACTTTTCAAATGTCATTTGCTTTCAGACATATGTTCCTTTGTATGAAACCCTGTTCTTTTAAGATGCTAATGAAGTTTGACTGAATAAAGAGATACTGCAGGGGGGTGGCCCTTTGAGGCCAGGAGACTGAGACTCTGACCAGGAGACAAGCTGAGAGGAGGAGAACAGACAGGCACAGTGAACCACAGAATTCATCCTGGTCTCCCTCTGTAGAACTGATTTTATGTCCCTCTGCAGAGCTCAATTGATTGCAATTTCTCTCCGACCCCTGTGTGTGATTCTTTCTAGGTCAACCACTATTTTTTAGGATAAACAGTTTGGTATTCTGTGTATGCCTTAAGTGCGCAAAAAAACAACAACATAATTCTATCATTTAACCGACCTATATTAACGGATTAATTTCAACAGCCTTAATATTATTCAGTCACAAAAGACAAAAAGTTGGTATTAAACTTGCTTTCTCTTTAAAATAGTTCTCTCTTTAAAATAACTTAAATGGCTAAGTCATTAAATGTGCATATGAGGTAGGCAACATAAGAAATAAGAAATACTGTGACACTACTTAACTTACGCTTCAGCAACAGTCTATGCGACCTCTCTCCACTGTGCTGCACTGGCAAGGCAATGCCTTCTACTTGATGATACCTCATATTTCCAGACTCCATATCCCATAAGGCCACTATAGTATGTGTGTTGCCAAGACTGACAAAGGTCAAAACTGCAGAAAACTCAGAAACTGCAAGAAGAGATGGACTGGATGTTTCAGGGACAGAAAAAATCACAGTCGCCCCACTTGGAGGCACTGTGCTGTGGGAGGACGTTCGAGCCGGGTGGAATTTCAGGTGTGGGAGCGAGTAGAACCACAGCATTTCTGAAGACTTAAAGGGGGATGAGGGATAAGCAGCCTGTTGCACTCTGCCATACATGGATGTCAGATGAGTTTCCCAAGCACGGTCTTCACGAAAGGGTGATCCAAGAGCAGCGACACTGTAATGAGAGGTGAACAAGCTGTCCTGGTCTCCTGAATCTGTAGGCTGAAGAGTGGAATAGGACTGGGGGCCAACACAGTGCAGGTGGTCTGGGTGTACTCTGAAGTAGTGGTTAAGGTCAAGAGCAATTGCTGCAAGAGATTCAGTTATAGCTACAGCTGTACTGAGATCAGGTGATACATCAAAAAGACAGAAGGAGGAAGAAGAGACAGAGGAGGAAGTCGGATCACCCTCCACCCAGTCAGTGCTCAGGTAGGCACAAAGGTTGATGCTTGCCAGCAGAGAGCCATCAGTGATGGCATACACATATATGAGTCCACTGGAGCTGAGGACAAATAGGGTTTCTGAACAGACACGGAGGTGAACAGGTGCATGTTTGTCACTGCTCATAAGCTGGATGCTGCAGCAGGAAGACATCCTAGGGTTATGTGATGTTTGTTCCCACTCCAACTGTAGAAGCCAGTCACAATTTACCAGTACACAGCACCGGTTGGCAACAAAGGACAACACCTGTACAGACTCCAGCTCACACGCACTTTTGTTGTGCTTTTTTACAATGTCCAACAGATTGTCTGCAGAACACTGCTGCAAAGTCAGCAAAGAAACAGGGGTAGAACGAGTTTCATCAGCCTTAAACAGCTGCAGGTCACCCTTCGTTCCAATAGCTAACAAATGAAAGCTGCTGACACCCAGAATGCTGGTCGCCAACTCCTCCAAGCAGAAATCTAGGAAGCAGCCGTCCAGTGCAGTCGGAGGGAACTCTTTGTCGGCAGGGTCCCATAGCAACAGCTGGCCAGAAACACCAAGACAGCAGAGAAGGGAGCCTGTGGGACATAACTCGGCCTTCTGAATGTTTGCTAGCTGATCAAAGTGCTGGTTCTGAGGAACAACCAGCACCTCTATGGAGCTCTGTACATCTAACATCGCCTCACACTTCCAGAACAGCGCTTTGATCGCAACTCTCACATGGTTTTAAACACAAACTCCTTCATTTGCCTTCATAAAGATATCTGAATAACAAGATAGGGAAGATTTAAATGTTTCCTTCTCTTTTCAACGGTTGCTTAACCCTACAAATCACATGTCTTCTTCCAGGGCGACTGTGGCTCAGTGGTAGAGTAGTTGGCTTGCAATCGGAGGGTCGTAGGTTCAATTCCAGCTTCCTCCAGTCACATGTTGATGTGCCTTGCCCAGGGGCACATCAAAATGTGACTGGAGGAAGCTGGTGTATGAATGGGTGAATGTGGCTTCAATGTAAAGCGCTTTGAGTGGTCAGTGAGACTAGAAAAGCGCTATATAAGTTCAGTCCATTTACTATTTTTTACCTAACACTTGGATGCAAAAAACAAAACATTTACCTGGTTGAATAGCAGGGGGAAAATCAGGACACCGATAGCACCAACTAACGGGAAAATCCCATTTTCACACTCTATGGAAAACAATTTTATCTTCCTTTTTCTGCGCTTCCCCCGGCACACCACTGCTGATACCGGCGCCCCATAGTGGCGCGATACTGCAACTGCAGTTAAGATACAATCCATATAGCTGGGGGCAGAGCCATATCAGGCTGGGGCGGCAAGCAAATTAGCTGGAGGCGGCCGTCACACAAATTTGAATGCAGGAAAAACCCTGATTAGCTACAGCTGACCGCAACCGTTTTAAGAGAAAACAAAGCTTTAAAAAATAAACAAGAACATTGATTACTAAATTTATTTGTCGAAAAAATGTACTCAACATTGTCACGACAAATTGACGAATCATGGAAGCCATACACATTCCAAATTTTTTTATTATATTGAATTCTATGCAGCATGTCTATTTGTTCTTTTTTTCAAAATAATAACATTAAACTTGACTTCTAAAAACTACCATTTATTTGTTGAAATATGTTGAAATGTTTCCTGATTTGTGATTTTCAAATTGTTGTCCTTTTTGTGGAGTTTTTCAATTTGTTGAAATGTAAAGTGATTTGCTGATGTTGTTTGCACTTCAGGGCCACAGTAAAGAATGACAAAAATACATTCATTTAAATGCCTAAACCTATACACCATATATTTTTTAACTCGATCTAAACTGATCTTTAACAGCAAAGAGGAAAAGTACGATTTTTCTGTCTTGGTGGAATAGCTGTATTTTACAGCTTTATTTTCTACAGCATTCTCCGCAGGGCCAGAATTTTCTTTAGACTGCTTAGACATCTCTCCACTAGTACCTTTTGCCAAGCCACACTGCACCGGTACTATCGGTAACGTGACTCGACACGGCGCGACTCATCAAGTGTTGCTTCACAGTTGCAAGTAACCAGAGTTTCTCAAGTGAGCAGGTGCGTCATATGGTGGGCAGCCCGAGAGTACGTAGCAGGAAGTAAACAAAGGCTCGGAGAGGAAGAAGAACAATGGCGACCTCACAAGCAATCCTGAGCTTTTTGCTAAGTTTGTGGATTTCTGTAATCCCACGTCGAAGAGAAAGCCTCTCTTATCGAAGAATAAAGACCCCTCAAAAGCTCGCACTGCAAGGGAAAAAATGGGTGAAGTAGTACAAAGGAGTGTGAGAAGCTCTGCAGGAGTTTTTTTGTTTATTAAGCAATTTAAATGTGATTTTTATTTTATTCAGGAGTCACACAGCACTAAAGAGGATCTAGCCTTTTGGAAAAGTCAATGGGGTAAGGATTTGTGGGGGGGCACATTGTTCTGAGAGAATGGCTGGTGTCTTGATTCTAAAAGACAGATTTTCTGGAGAAATTTTGAACGTTTATAGCGATCCAAAAGGGCACTTTATTATTATTGTTTTGTCCATTTCTGGAAGCGTGGTGGTAATAACTAATATTTATGGCTAAAACTCTCATTCAAACAATAGAGAACGTTTTGATATATGGGATGAAAAAATATCTTCTTGGTTGGCTAAATATCCTGACGCTTCCTTAATTTTTGGTGGTGACTTCAATGCTGTGTTTGATCCTCCTAGTAGTTTAAATGTGTCAAATGGTTACTTAAAGGATTTTATGGAGAAATTTGATGTTATATATATCTTTAGACAGAAATTCCCTACACTGAAATTATTTACGTGGAACTCCAAACATCTATCTAAAATGTCCCGTATAGATTATTGGTGGTTTCCAATAAATTTAACCACACCAATTCAAATGTAAATACAAATGCATCTCTATTTTCTGATAATAAAGTTATTAGTCTTATCTTTGAGGTTTCGCCTAAAGTTAACATCCCGAGGCTTATATGTTGGAAGATCAACAACAGCCTTTTGGCCCATGCCTCAGTTACTGAAACTATTAGAAATCTTATATCGTCACGCTGGCAAGAGGCCTGTAACAAAAATTAATTCAGCCCATCCTGGGATCGACTGAAATATGACATTGGTAAATTTATGAGGTCATACAGCAGTAACCTAGCAAAACTCAGAAAATAAGAGGAAGACGATCTCTGCTCTCAGATTGCTTATTTGTCTTCTATTAGTAATGAGAATTTAACTGAAGAACAGTAATTTCACCTTGGTGAGTGCCAAAGTAAACTTGATGAAATCTAGAAAAGAAAAGCCTGTGGTGCTTTTGTTAGATCCAGAGCTCGTTGGCTGGAGGAGGGCGAGCAGTGCTCTTCATATTTTTTTGGCCTAGAAAAATCTAAGCTTAATAACTCCTTGGACACACTTAAAATTAACAATGAAATCATGTCTAACTTTAAAACCATAGCTTCTTTTTGTTCCGAGTTCTATAACAAACTGTATTCCTCTAATTATTCAGAAAAAGCAATTAGTGATTTTTTAACTTCTATTAATTGTAAAAAGATTTCTGATTGTGATAAAAAACTATGTGACAATAATTTAACCCATAATGAAATTCAAGAAGCTATCAGGTGTCTAAAAATAACAAATCATCTGGCAGTGATGGTTTGTCAAGTGAATTTTACAAGACATTCGAAAGTGAAATTAGTCCCTTCCTTCTTAACATACTCACTGAAAGTATCAATAATGGTAAATTAAAAACAAACATGACTAAAGGCATTATTACTATTATTCCAAAACCCAATAAGGATATGTTATCAATCGAAAACTGGAGACCTATTTGTCTGCTCAACAACGATTACAAAATATGTGCCATAATTTCGGCGAAAAAAATTAAAGGGACCTTATCTTCTATTATTGATGGATCGCAATCAGGTTTCGAATCCCATAGACATATTATTAATAACGTAAGGCTTGTTCTGGACATGCTGGACTATTCTGAACTTATAAATGAAAATAGCTTTGTTATGTTCTTAGATTTTTATTTAATATCCCTGTCAAATCCAAAGTCACTTACCTTGGCGTTGTTGTTTCCAAAAACACAGAAGAAAGATGCACTCTGAACTTTGATCCTATCGTTGAGAAAACTAAAAGAAAATTGAACCACTGGCTTCAAAGAGATCTATCTTTAAGAGGCAGAATCCTTATATCTAAATCTGAAGGTCTGTCTAGGTTAAAATATGCTGCTCTCGCTTTGAATGTTAATGCTAAAACTTGTAAATCTATCGATAAAATGCTCTATAGGTTTGTTTGGAAAAACAACCCCCATCTTATCAAAGATAGTGTGCTTGTAAACCCAATAGGTTCTGGAGGACTCAATTTCTTAGATTTCACCACTTTAAATTATACTTTGATACTTACTTTTAGAAAGTTTTTAATGTATCCTATTTCCTAATTATATATTCTCAAAAGTCGGTGGCCTCTCGTTAGTTCTAATGTCAAATTTTAACATCGAAAAACTGCCCGTAAAACAAGCAAATTATCACAAACAGATGCTCCTTGCATGGTCTCTTATCTATAAACACTCTTTCTCTCCCCACACATTCCAAATTTGGAGCATTCTATATAAAAATAAATCAATTTTTTTCTCAAACTGGTATGATAATAATTTAATTTTTGTCAAGCAGTTTTTGAATCCTGAGGGGTTCCTGATGTCATACTCTGTGAGTTTTTATCCTCCTATCAGATTCCGGTAACTCCTAAGGAGTACGCTATTATTATGGACGCTATTCCTCATGGTGTGCTCATGCTATTTCGGGGTGGAGTTCTTTCACTTATCGAGAGGCCGATTGCTTCTTCTTTGTCCATTTTTGAGACTGTTGTGGGCAAAATCTGTTTTGCATCCAGCCCATCCATGAGTAACAAAAAAATTAGAGCTTTACTTCAGAAAGATATTGCTACGGTGCCTTATGTCATTCATTACTGTAGGCAGTTTGTACCTGATATCAAATGGACTACTGTATAGACTTTACCTTCTAAATATCTAGTTACAAACAAATTTTGGGATGTGTGTTTTAAACTTCTCCACGGGTGCTACCCAGAAGAGAAATCTCTACACATGGACATTGACTGTAACTGTTCCTTTTGTCATCAGGATAATGAAACTGTCATCCACCTACTTTGGAAATGCCCCTTCACTGTAGTCTTTTGGAAAGACTTTATTCGTTATATTCAAACCCCAAAACTATTAAGACTCCTAATGCTTTAACCTTTTTTAAGTGCTGCTGCTAAGGGCTACCTCTGCTATTGTTTTAAGTTAGTCGTTTTGTTTTTTTTACCCCTGGCATAATTGTTTGAAACAATATTTTTACTGTTCAATAAAAATAATAGTGAAAAAAAAAAAAGATGGAACCACAGCTGAGGTGGTACGAAAAATAGTATCAGCTCGGCGCAGCTCGGAGCGGCTCACCCAGACTTCTGCCAGTGGAGAGTAAAAGGTACTGAGGTTGAGTCAATCCGAGTCGCCTGTTGTCTCCTCTTTCCCTCGCCTGCTATCTGCATGAATCCCAGTTTGAATTGTAAATTATTATTATTAATTATAACAGTATTTCATAATTTATACAGTCTAGTAGTCAGATATAAATATAAGAGTCGGCTCTTTTACGGTATGCGATGAACTGCCCTCTAGCCCGATGATAGACGGGATGAGGCAGCAGCTTCCCTGCAAAGCGGAAATGATGGATAGATCTATTACGGTTTGCTGTTACTTTCAAACGGATAAATTATCCGGGATAACAGCAACCATTACGTTTTCGTACGTTTCTGAGCAGGTCTGTAAACCTCGCCATGCCGCAACCAACCTACGGCACAAAGAGGGCATACGCAGCAATTGCACTCAGTGACTGAGCATTCTTACCTTGGAGTGGCTGCAGAAGCGCCAGGACACTCAGAGGCAATAAAGAGCGACAGATCAGCATGACTCTGACTAACTGAAGCTTTAAACAAGCGGGGAATAACAGTATTTTCTTCGTTTAACAATAAAGCCGGTGTCCTGACAGGTGTTCTAACACCGGTATGATAGATTAACTGTTGGCGAGATTAACTGGTGAGAATCTATGCGTACTGCAGATGTTCACACAAAGTGTAGATGGCTGAGTCATGCCTGATTAAAAATTCTGTCAATCGAGCGAAGGTTTGCTGAACTTGTCACACTTGATTATATTACATATTACTTCTTTCTGTGTTGTTCACCAAGCAGGCTACCTGTAGTGAACTGCTCGGGAGGAACACTTGTCTACTGAGTATATTGTTTGTCTGGAATCCGTTATATCATGTAATCATATTGGGCTGTTTCTGAATTGTTTTAGCAGTACTTGTACACACAATGTAGAAGTTGAAACCATCTAATAAAATCCAGATCACATACCTGGTAAAGTCTACATGTCCAGAACATAAAGATGAGTATTTCATGTTGGTCGCAGGGCAATAAAACCTAAATGAAACGACAAAGTAGCCGCTCTTTCTGCAGTTAGAGATGATATTCATGGTAAACCCCATCCAAAAGTTCCTAAACTTACAAATAATTAACCATTTACTGGTTAAAAACTACAGTATTTGTCTTTGTGCTCTCAAAGAGAAGCCCACTTATTTAGCAGAATATTGGTGAAGGGAGATAAATAAAACAGGAAAACGTAATGGTTGCTGTCAGAGTCATGCTGATCTGTCGCTCTGTATTGCCTCTGAGTGTTCTGGCGCTTCTGCAGCAACCTTAAGTTAAGAATGCTCAGTCACTGAGTGCAATTGCTGCGTATTTCTTTGTACCGTAGGTTGGTTGCGGCATGGTGAGGTTAACAGACCTGCTCAGAAACGTACGAAAACTATTGTTTTCAAAACTAGATACATTAGTGACAGCCAAACTGGGTCCGAAAGGCAGATGTGAGCAAAGCTTAGGTAGCTATGTCGTTGCCTGATTAAAATAGCCTACTGCTAACATCAAGACGTGATTTTGAAAACGTCTGTATTTCAAGTAAGATTTTTCCAAAAAGTATATTTGAGAGAAGATCCCTCCCGATTTTCCTGGGAAAGTCCCGAATTTCAGTGCACCTCAAGAAAATGAACAGGTGTTATCCCGAGAACGGTGTAGGTACCAGATCTTGTTTTTTTTTTATTGTTTTAATTTTATTTATTTATTTTTTGATGAAAACGAAAATTACAAGTCAAGTATGGGAAAGTATTACAATGGTGGAATGTTGATTTAGAACAATAACAAAGACCCAAGGTGAAAAAAAGGAAGAAAAAAAGAGGTTTTCAAAGTTACAGATAACAGTTCACTTAAGCCAAGGTATGGTATTTCGGTATTTCAAAACAACAGGTATTGTGATATCGACTTGAGCAGTCTCACAGTCTTTCTCTTTCTTTTTTCAACACGTTTCAATGACATAAAATAGTGGTTGAAGTCAAGATAAAGGCAGACAAAGAAGGTTTACAACTTTTCCATTTGCAGGTATGAATGTGATGAATGATATTTTCCTAATAAAATAACCAAGTTATTTAAATCAGACACATTTGTATCCAGATTGTCCATGTAATAGATTGCATTTTTACAATAGAAAGATGGTATACCATCAATTTTCAGGGATATCCAACTGTGAACATTAGACCAAAACACCTTAATTTGAGAACAGTGGAAGAATAAATGATTAATGGTTTCCATCTCTAACAAACAGAATTCACATAATTCTACCTCAAAATGAAATATTTTACTCAAAAAGTAATTTACAGGATAAATATCAGACACAATTTTGAAGTGTGTCTCTTTGACTTTTGGCGCTATAGGATAAGAGTGGTAAAATGATAAAGATTTTTTAATTAAGGAGGCTTCTGTATTCTTCTGGATAATGCATGAGTTGAATCCCCCTATGTTTTAAAGTTTAAAGGAGAAACTGATATGTCGATTGTTGCAATTACTGTCTAATAGGCTGACTTCATGAACTTTTAAATAGGGCAGTGAAGGAGAGCAAGTAAAATAAGACTGAATGTTCTGGATCATGACGAGTAGAGAGGGTGGGATAGCTCTAGCCAGTTTATCATAGCCCCCCTTAGAAATATCTAAACCATATTTAGCATTAAGTTCCACAATAGACAATAAGTGACCATCTATAGACAATAAGTCATAGACAAAAGTAATACCTTTTCTGTACCAGTCATCTTTAAATATAGATTTTCTGTTATGGGTAATGAATCTGTTGTTCCACAAGATGGTGTTGTGTGGGGAAAATTAGTGATTAACATCTTTTTTCCATACTGTAAGGCTTGTCTATGAAAGTCAGACATTTTTTATGGAATTTTCGGAACTTTGAAATCACATTTGAGCAGGAGCTCAATGCCCCAAACTTTATTGAACAGTTTATTAGGAATGTGGTACTATATAGATACAGGATTAGTGATACATTATTTCAACCATTTCATTCTAAAAGCTACAACAATCTATTCAAATTCTAGGGCATTCAGTCCTCCGTTTTCATATTGTTTGACTAACTGTGATTTCTGTATATAATGAGTTTTATTCTTCCAGATAAATTTAAATATTACGGAGTTAAAGGATTTAATCATTTTTGGGGAAGTGTATAATGAATTACATGGATTGGTCAGTTTTGGATGAGAGCATACGGCCAAATATACATAAATCACGTGTTAACCAGTGATTGAGTATTTTCTCTGCATCTTTGATACTGACAACAATATTCAACTAATTTCTTCTAAAATATGTTTTTTGATATCACAAGACCCAGATATTTAATTTCCTCTTTGACGGGAATATTAGCAATATTATTTGCATTACTGTTGTGGATAGCTAGAAGTTCAAATTTTTTTTAGGTTCAATGCTAACCCCGATGCTTTAGAGAAACATTTAATTTAATTTATTGCTTTTGGTACCATGTCTTGATTTTTTAAGAAGAGCGCTGTGTCGTCAGCAAATTGACTAACAATGAATTTCCTTTCTAATATGTCAATGCCTTCAATCTCAGTATCAGTTTTAAGGTAAATTGCTAGTAACTCCACTGCTAAAATGAATAACAAAGGGCTAATTGGACAACCCTGTCTCATACCTCTATTAATTGGGAATCGTCCTCAAAAGCCATAGTTAGTAGATACACTACTGTTTATGTTTTTGTAAAACATATGGATAATATTACAAATTTTTGATCCAAAACCAAATAATTCCTATGTTTTAAATAGAAAAGGGTGTTCTAGAGTGTCAAAAGCTTTAAAGAAGTCCAAGAAAAATATTAAGCTGTTCTGAGGAATCATATAATTGTAATCAAGCATATCTAACACCAAGCGAGTATGATTATGAATATGTCGACCCTTAATAAATGCTGATTGAGGTTCATCAATTATTTTCCCTATACCTGTTTTTAGTCTGTTAGAATAAACATGAGCTAAAAGTTTATAATCAACACACAGAAGTGTGATAGGTCTCCAATTATCTAAAAAATAATCTATCTTTGTTGGGTTTAGGTAAGAGAGTGATAATACCTTGTTTCATAGATACTGACCGACCCGAGTTATCAATACATAACTTAAAAGCATTATATATCAAGATTCTGAGGTCTCGCCAAAAATATTTATGAAATTCAGTCGTGAGACAATCTTGGCCAGGAGACTTGTCATTAGGCATTTTTGAGATGGCAGAATTAAGTTCTTCTAAAGTAAGATCATTTTCTGTAATTGCTTTGAATTCCTGATCTATTTTTGGAATAAAGTCTTGGATGGAATTTAAAAACAACTCATCATCGTGATGAGAAAATCTAGAGCTATACAGAGTATTACAGAAGGTAAATATATGACTGTCAATCTCTTTAGGGTCTTCGTTTAAATGTCCGTTAATGTAGAGCTTACATACTGATATTGTTAGAAATTAGCCAGAAGTCTAATCTAGAGCATTTAGACCTTCCCTTATTATTACTCCAAGTGTATTGTTTACCATTTGGGTCATGTTTGTTCTATTATTGTAACCATAGACATTCACCATGATATATTTTTGTTCGTTAGATTCAAAGATAAACATTAACCAGTTCCCTTCTGAATCACTTTTGTGTGTAAAAATCTTGCCCTCCATTCGATTAAATAAAACTGCTACACCTGCTGAATGTGAATTGCCATGAGAGAAGAGAATTTGGTCACTACCCCACTGTGATTTCCAAAATTTAATATCATTTTCTGTTGAGTACGTCTCTTGGAGAAAAAAACAATTGACCCTTGGCTGCTCTTTGGACAAAAAAAAAATTGCCTTGCGCTAAGTGTTGTTCCTCAAACCTCTAACATTTAAAGATAACAAAAAAATCACTATAGAGAAAACCTTAAGTGCGTTTACAACCTCACGCAGGAATTATGTGAATGAGTAACCCTTAAAATTGTATTGTATATAATTTAATATCTAACCAAAAAAGGAATGATATAGAAGAGAAAAAAAGAGGTAAGGACACCAATTTGCTCATTAAGAAATCACAAATGAACAAACAGCTTGTCTTAAACGCTGTCATATCTAAAATTCTAAAAGAAACCAGGAAACCAGCTCCCTCATCAAGAAGGCCCAGCAGAGGATGTACTTCCTGTGGCAGCTGAGGAAACTCAAAGTGCCGACCGAGACGCTGGTGAAGTTCTACACGGCCATCATCCAGTCCATCCTCACCTCCTCCATCACCGTGTGGTTCCCCGGCGCCGCAGACCGGGACAAACACCGACTGTAGCGCATCGTGCGTGCTGCTGAGAAGGTGATTGGCTGCAGGCTCCCATCCCTCCGGGACCTGTTCTCCTCCAGGACCCGGAGGCGTGTGGGTCGGATCACAGCTGACTCTTCTCACCCTGGACACCGACTATTCTCCCTCCTGCCCTCAGGCAGGAGGCTACGGTCCATCCAGACCCACACCTCCCGCCACCTGAACAGTTTCTTCCCCTCCGCCATCAGACTCATGAACAATAACAAGACCCGATAGTTCAGTTAAAGACCCATGTAGGATAGAACCATCTGCACTATGTAACTTTATTTTACTGCACTGTGTGGTCTGATCACACTTAGATCTGCTGCTGTCATTCACCTGCACATCTGTGAATGGAACCCTGCTGCTGTTCTCATGTTAAAAAGGATGTTTATCTTTTCATAGTTCTTTTATATACATACAGATTATAATATTTATAAAGACTTTAGCCTTATGGCTCATTCTTTTTATTTTATTTTTTATTTTATTTTATTTTATTTTATTTTTACTTATGTTAAATGTTTTATGTGCACAACTGTACCGGAAAAAAATCCTAGTTTGTGAACTTGTTCTCAAACAATGGCAATAAAACCGATTCTGATTCTGATTCTGAAACGGAACAAATCGAATAGAACGAACGTTGTTAGATACCTCTGCAAAGAATATCACGGTGCACGACTTTTTTTCTCTTTCTTTTCTTTCCTTCCCTCCCCCCTCTTCTCCTTCTCCCTCCTTCCCTCATCCAGACACACGACGACCGTCTATGATCGCATGTCCATCCCGCAGGTAAGCTTTGAGACCTTTTTTCCGTGGTTTTTCCCTCTACCTTTGGCCAGAGTCGAACGTGTGCCTCTCAGTCCTCCTTGCAGAAGTCCTCCCTGAAGCGGATTTTTAACTCGTTGCAGATCTTCGCATTTTTGGACATCTTCCAAACCTGATCACGCACAATTCTCAAATCAAACTGGATGATTATTTGCCTTGGTCTGCCTGCGTTCATTTTCCGCCCAAGTCTGCGAACAGTGTCCACCGTACTTTGGAGTTTATCCGTTGAGAGAGGCACTACTTTGGTAAAGATTTTAAATACTTCATCTCTGGTGTTTTTACCTTCTTTCTCGGGAAACCCATTCAGCCTCAACAACCACCTTCGTTTGTATCTCTTCTGCTCCAAGCAGGCTTCGCAAAGTGCCGTATTTTCCTTCTGAAGAGTAGACATTTGTTGCATTAATTTGCTTACATCTTCTAATATTCCTTTCAGGGCTGAGGTATTGGCTTCGACTGAATCTTTCACCTTTACTGTTGCTTCGGTGTTTTCCTTTAGTTTCCATTCCAGTGCTTGAAAGTGCTCACTTTGGCTATCAAGCTTGCATGATAGGGTATGAATGGCGTTTAAGATGGCATTATAAAATTATTTGTCATCATGTACGCTGAGCTTTGATTTTTTTGGGGTTCGGACTCTTTAAAGGAGTATGTTTTCTACCTGGGTGAGGGTCCTTGAGTATGCCTTCTTCTTCCATCAGAGCAATATCATCATCGTCGCAGGCTTGATGGATTGCAGCTAACGAGTAGCAGTGTTCTTTGCTAGCATCCGACATCTTGTTACTGCTTAATAAGGCAAAGCTGAAAAAGTTTGACTAGTTTCCTGGAAGGCAGATATTACATTGAGGGCTGAGGTCGACCTAAGTGGTTATTGACTATTAGTTTTAGTCACCAAAAGGGTTAAGTTACAGTAGTAGCAGTTTAAAAGTTCTCATGTTTCCATGATTGGTCCTTGACTGGCCCTTGACTGGTACGTGCCTGATCCGTCAAAGGTCCCTGACAGGTCCGTCGTGGTAATGTAATCCCCCGCTATGACGTCTTCAGTGAGGCCTCGCCCCCAAGTAGCCTGAGTGAAAACCAGCTGCAATGCCTCTTTTAACCACGGGGGGGAGCAGTGATTTTAATGTTAATGATTTATTGATGTATCAGATTCAGGGTAGCCTATATAAATGTCATTAAAAAATGTTCCCCTATCTGTTCCTCTATGGTTTGCTGGTTTGTATGTAGCCTAAGTTTGAATGTAACTCAGAAACTCAGGGTTCAAATAGCCTACCACTGTAGTCTTATACCCAGATACAGTAGTTTTATAGCATAAGAGTGCTCTGTAATTTGAAAGTATGACAGTACTGTAGGCAATTAGCCTACTTTTTGGGTTTCATAGGGTTAGGGAACCTGGCCAGGTTCGGGCTTAATTTCTATCATTGTCCACGGTCTCAGGACGGGCTTTAGTGGTCAGCTGATCATCTCAGCGCGATCATTTATACTGTAATAAAGTGCTGCAGTGGGCCACTAACATTATTCCGACAATACCTGTTAAGATGTTGCAGGCACACTGCATGTGTCACGATGTGGAAGACCCACTCCTCTCAGATCAAAACAGAAAACATACTTCGACTGCTGCGTTGCGCTCTCACAGAAAATACTGAAGTGTAAATGCACTATTATCCCAAGTTTCAAGTTGCAGAAGTCTCCTGCATTTATATAGCAGCTCCCTGATGGCCACACGTCAGACAAAATCTCCTGAAATCTAGAGCAAGCGGTGAGAGCGCACACAGAGACTCACACAGGCGAGACAGACTTTTACGCAACAGAATCAAGTGGTTAAAGCTTCATATAGCTGCAGACAAAAAAAAAAAGGTTATAAATCAACATGCCTTGAAATTATTCTTATTCATTTATAATTTTAAGTTTCAGGTAACAGGTCCTTTTGACCGGAGTTTCAAACATTTGTCCAGTAAATTGAAAACAGGTGCCAGTTTTTCTAACGCATGGATTCGTAGTCCTGCAGGAAAAATTACTATATAGACATATGAGTCTTTGTAGCCGGGGTAATATTTATAAATTACAGTTTTTTCCCAACCACTTAAAAACCTGATAGTTTTTTTGTTTGTTTTTTTAAACAGTTTATCCACCAGCGCAATTTTCATCCAGTCAGTCTCCAACTTTTATGGCCAGATTACAGCTCTACGCTGAATCAACGTGTGATTCACAGATGTGATTTACCTGTGACTAATAATGGTCATCTACCATTAATAATAAATGAAACTGTGAAGCTATAACTTTTTTTTCTTCCATTTTTATTTAAACTAGCAAATTTCACACAACACAGCAAACCAAAAAAAAAAAAAATCACATTTTAAACGTTTTTTTTAACGGCAATAGCCAAGGCGCTGTGCCTCTGGGTCAAGTTTGTGGAGTGCTTTTTAACAGAGAACAAGAGTACATACTGCACATAGGATGTCAGGGACTCATTGCCACTATGAGTTAATACAAGTCAAATGTTTCTATAGAGTAAAGCAATAATTTTGTGGACGGACTGAACATAAACAAACACTAGTTGAGAGCGGAGCGCCTCCATGTTGCATCTCATAGAGCATTCTCTGCTTTCTTACTGGATGAAACGTTGACTGTTCATAGGATTGAAAGGATATATCAAAGTCTAAAAATAATTTTGCCTCTATATGTGTATATATATATATATATATATATATACTTTTTTAAGATTTTAGGAACTTGTAATGTAACTTTGGGCCTGAAGGGCAGAAATTTTCTGAAAACAGAACAACACTGGCTAACCTATTGTACTCGCTGATGATCATCCTGAATGCATCCCCCAACTTAACACACCATAGACTCCAGATCATTCACACCTCCTAAAGAACATTACCATCTCCAAGCATCCCCCCACCAAGCTTTCGTGACCATCCCTACAGTATGTAACCATGTCTATTCTGTTGTTATTGTAAACATTTCACAACTAATCTGCTGCAATTATCCAGGCACATTTAGCTTTGTCACCATTCAAACCAATGTGTCTAACCCATTACAGTGGATATCAACCTTTTTGTCAACCAGATGTGGCTAAAACAACAACGCACATGTTTTTAATTTTTTTTTTCTTTGTCCCCACCCTGCATACGCACACACACACACACACACACACACACACACACTACTACCACCACAAATTCGCCGAGTGCTTCACTGACCAGAATCTGACCCGCACAGATCAGAGTCGCATACAAATGCAGTGTTGATACAATGCATTTTGGAGAAAACAATGAAGCAGAAAACAACTCTCTGTTTGAAATTATTTAATTTAAAATGAATTTCACAACGCTTTATTTTAGAATGTTTAAGTAAACTAATGTTTAAGTTTACGTTCTACGATTTCAGATTGCTCGAGTAATGTACAATTAATATATAATATACACAACAACTTAATTAAGAATTTATTATAAAATATATAAATTGATAAATATGATAAATACGCTATTACGTTGTTTTTGCGTTGTGTATCTCATTACCATCTTCAAGCATCCCCCCACCAAGCTTTGCTCCCCATCGCTACAGCATGTAACCAGGTTTATTCTGGTGTTGCAAACATTCCGTGGTGAGCCGAATAGTGATGTGATTGCATAAATATTATAAATAGGCTATTACGTTGTTTTGCGTTGTGGAACTCTGTCATTTTCATCCAACAACAATAACATAAAAAAACACGAGTTTATCACAAAATTAAAGGAACGTACATTAGGTTTTTAAAAAGTTATACTTTAGGTTCATAGAAATAAATCAAATTGTTTACAGATATAACGTTTAAGGCTACTTGTTATAATGTTTTACAGAACTCATTTGGTGAAGTTTGGCCCGTGTTAGGAGAACTTAAGTTTATGGAGCCTATGATAAACTTTGACAATAGAAGAAGCAGGTTAATTACAAAAAAGTGAGGAGTTTGTGTTGTTACATCCAAAATGGTTTGCGCAACCAGCTCTGCTTTTTCTTCAGTGGACTTGCATACTGATAATAACATCATGTCGATGAGAATTCTGTGAGAGAAGCGCCATCTCCTGGTCATACTCTGTATTTCAATTAATGGGTGGAGTTGCAGTAAAACTTTGACACTCCCAGGAGAAAGACGGGAGGCCACTCCGGCCACTGGGATTTTGAGGGAACTCTGCCGTTAATGGGCTGGAAAGGGCACGCCATTCGTCCGGCGTTTACTCTGAATGGGAACTTTTAAACTGCTACTACTGTAGAGTTAGGTATCAGAGCCTGCAGAAAGTTTTACCGCTCACTCCGCCATCTTCCCCGGAAGTTGGTATCAGATCTGCTCAGGTTACCAGATCGGCTCGGGGGGCCTGCGCTTGCCGAAAACGTCACACTACGGCAACTTAACTTGGACAAACTACCTTGCAAGTGCTGTGTGGTTAAATTTAAAAAAGACATAAATGTTAAAAACAGCTGCTGTGGGGAGATTAAGATATTACGAATTTCTCTGGTACTGCTCTTTCACGCAGGGGCTTTGGACCGAGTTTGGCAGGTTGTTATTTACTATGTTTTTGACGGATTTTTCTAATTCCCAACACCTGAGAGGCGGTTTGACTCTAAACCACACCACTGTAGGTCTAGTCAAGTCTATCGGTTATAGGCATATATTATACGGCAGCGGCTGGTCTTGGGTTCTCAATCAATCAAATAGAGTAGTCACTCCACGTGTTTCTGTTAGGAGGATCTTTGTTGAGATCTTTGTGCGCATGCGTGAGTGGTTGGGTCGCAGAAAGCAGACAAAATTTACGGCGGCTACAGAGACGCAACGAACACTTCCAGCAGGCAAAATCTCCATTATAACCACTTTAACATCTGAAAACTGTGAGAACTTTAGAGAGAAACTTAAAATCGCAGTTGACGGCAAAATAGAAATTATTTAAAGCGCCTTTTAGATATGTGAAAGACGTTAGTTTGATTCACCGGCGTCATGGCCACAAATCCGCCGGGGACATTTATCACTATTCCTAAAGCCGACCTTTCACACATAAAAAAATTACGGTTTTCAAAAGACTGGAGGCCTGAGATTATGTTGATTAAAGGGGAGTTGGGCCGATCTCTGCGAAACAGAAAACCGTGTTTTTTCTAAAAGCTTGAGGTCAGACGCAGATGCAGCATGATTCGTATCAGCTTTGAGGAATTGCAAAGGAGAATTACATAATCCTTAACGCGACTGCAAAGCTGGGTAAGTCCTCATTGATCATTGTCCTTATAGCCTTTTTATGTATTTGTGGAAATAGGTCAAATTGTCTTGTGACAACTTTAGTAATTCAGTGGTGTCTGGTCTCTGGCTAAAAAGCGAATATCACTGTTTACACGGTTCTTTTTTTAAATCCGGTCTTGGAGAAAAATATGCCGTCATGTTGCAGATGGTTGTCACGCAGAGCCACCACGTCACTCCACGTCGGCCGAGCCAAACGCAAGATTCCTTCATCCAAGAAGAACAAGTTAAAAGGAGTACGTCTGGTCAGACACCCTTCTGGATCCTGTCTACAGTACTTATGTTCCAGGTCTGAGGGCATCAGTCAACAAATGCAGCAGGTGCACCGAGCTCGCTGACCCTGGTGTCCCTCTACCTGCTCCTCTCCCTGCTCTCCTCAAAAACTTGTGAATAATCAGTTGGACAGGATTCCTCAAAAGAAACATAAGAAGGTTTACAGGTTAATGTGATGAAATGCATGTTTTATATAAACTTAACTGAAACAAGGCATAAAGTGTTTTGGTCAGGGTTTTGCGTTTACAATGAAAAAAACAATGTTGCTAATACTTTACCTTGATGCAAAATACAAACAAATGTGGGTAGAGTACACAAAAGTTGTACTCAAGTAATAATAGCAGTACCTTTACTTGAGTAAAAGTAGCTGTCAAAAATGCAACTCAGTGAAAAAGGTTTTGGTAAAAAAGTTGCTTGCGTACTGTGTAACATCTGATTTTAAAGTATCAGACACCTAAGCACGAAATTCTTGGTAAATTCAGGTATTTCATATAGAATAAAATAAAACAAAATAAAATGATTACAAAAAACATAGTTTTGAGCAGAGGAAACCCTTCTCGAAGTAATTTGATGACATATAAAACTAATACAGTATGTATTAATATATCTTACAAGTAAAATGTACTTCCAGGGACCATTTACAGCGTTTACTGTATATTCACTTGACCTCAAATTGAAACAAAAAGCTCATCATTTAGATTACATTAAAAATTATATGTAGAAACAGGAGCGTTCCTGTAACAGTGTAGCTCTGTGTGTGGTTTATTTTGGGTTAAAATATGTTTCCTTTTCATTCTGTGAAGCATCAAAATTTTTACCCAAGTGGGATTAGCAATGCTTCATTATATTACTCAAGTAATATATAAATAAAAAAAAGAATAAAAAAATACATTAACATTTGTTTTTTATTTGTAATTTTTTCTTCAAAAAATTAACTCAGGTGATTTATTAATCAACATGATTTATTAATTTATGTTTATTATTAAATTTTCCCACGTATCATATCCTAGAAATACACTAAAATTGATTTGGTCTAAATATCTTCCATCACAGGTTTTTACTATCACCCCTGCAGAGGAAACTTTTTCTTTCTTGAGGAAGATTTATTAGGAGGAACTTAAATATTTTTAAATTAACTCTTCAGAATATCTTTACATTAAGGTCCATATGAACCTTTAAAACCACTATTCAGAGTAAATTATTTTTGATACAAGCCTGGTGAACAGGCTGAATAGGGGATCATTTCACTTTGTTGCTTTTTTATTAACTTATTTTCTTCAAAGAAGTGTTGCTTGGAAGATGAAGATTTGCTACGTTTTTTTCTAAAACAGTAAAAAGCTCAAAAGGTTCTCTCAGTTTGTATCCCTATCAGCTTCTCTCTAAGCTGTTATGAGGAGGATGGTGGGCGGGACAGAGCGATGCAGTCTCCCCAACTTTTAACTAACTGGAGAAGCAGAGAATGAAATGTGCCCAAACAGCGCAGATAGTCAAATTGCACGAAAGCACTGCATGAAAAACACCAAATAAATGTCCTGAAATTCAGCATTCTTACAAAACTCGGCAACATTTGGCTGACAACGTATGAATTAACAAAATATAGCAAGTCTGAATTTAAGCTATAGGTAGGACCTCAAGTCTGAATTTGATCACATGTTTCGGAATATATAAATATTACAAAATTAACAATTGTCATTAAAAACATTCTCTTACCTGCAAACAATGCAAGAGCATCATCCTGCTGTTTTTTCTTATTTCTGTGCCGGATACCTGATGTCTTTTCGAAGCCATGTCATGTCAGCAACAGGTATCAAGGTTAATGAAACAGACGAATTGTGAGGTGGCGGGGGAAGGTGGGGCAAGGACAGATGAGAAAAAGGTCCATCTTTTTCTTTTTGTCTTGTTTTCTATTACTTTGTTTTGCATATTTTTTAAATTGTAAATCTGTCTTTATTATAATTTTTTTCATGAACTCAGTTGGTGTCCCTGCTGCCAGCTTGGTGCCCTACGCACAGTGCATGATGCGCGTGGGTGGAGAGACGGTGTTCTGACAAAACAGCATACTTTGTCAGAATAGCATACCATAACTGGAGTCATCTAACCAATTTTAACCAACCCACAAGTTTTATCTCCTAACCCTAAGGTCACAGAAGGACAAATATACTTTCTTTTAAATGGCTAAATCTAATCCTAAATGGCTAAATCTATATAAGTTGGTTTGAACAGATTTTAAACACCAAAGGGAAAAGTACGTTGTTTTTTCTACTGCTGCGCATGCACATTATGCTAAAGTAGGCCTATGTCATTCTGATGGGTATGCTGTTTTGTTAGAACACCGGCGCTGTAGTGGCCAAACACTGCATTAACAACAACAACTATAGAGCACCATTCTGGTAAAGCGATCTCTGGTTGTTGCTTAAATCAATCGTCAGAATACGCTCTTCGTTGACAGAGATGGACAGTTAAAAAATTGGGCTCTATTCTGTGCATCCTTGTGTAGGTGACGGAGAGCCCTTGCGTCAACTGATAATGGCGTTGCGTCAATCTGTCTCAGTCAAAACGGAGTATAAACTAGGCTTAAGAGTGGGAAACCGCTCTGACTGCTTGTCAGAGTGCACAAATTTGTTATCGGTTGATCTAAAAATTCCTAAATAATAGTCTTCATAAAGACTCTTGGGGGGCTGGATTTTTTGTTAAGAAGTTCATTATGTTACCGTAATCTATTTCATTTATCAATAAAGCAACAAAAAAACAACTCCTACCTGGTTGTGTCATGATTGCACTCAGCTCCTGTCACTCCCTCACCATCACCTCCCCCTGTGTTGTCCTGTCTGAACCTCCTCACCTCCTATCGTTTGCACCTGTGTTCACTTCCTATTGTTTTCACCTGTTCCTCCTTGTCTCCCCCTATTTAAGATCCAGCGAGCGCTTTATTCCTGGCTGGATCATTGTCGTACCTGTTGTGTGTCGTCTCACCTTATGATGCTGCAGTCAATTAAACCTCACCTGAACTCTACTTCTGCGCCTGGGTCCTTCGTCCTCCATGCAACATTAGCCTGACATAATGATCCAGCCCGAAAAGATCGACCCAGCGGAAGCCGTCGCCCAGGAGATCGCCGCCCTGCAGAAGGACGTCTGGGCTAATCTGTCCAGGATCTCCGCCTCTCCTCACGCACCTCTGCGACTCTCCGGATCTGAGGAGATCATAAAGGTGCTTCCTCATTTTCGGAGGGTGTTCTCCGCCCAGGACCTTGCCGCGCTGCGGAGCGAGGCTGAGCGGGTTTACCAGGAGGCGTGGGAGATGAACTGCCCCTCGGATGACTTCCCGGAGCAGCAGATCGGCCTCTGTGAGACACAGTCAGCGTTCCTCCTGACATCGGGTCATGGAGGAACGACCCTTCCCCACCATCCCGCCGCAGAGGTCGGCGCTGTCGAGGCAAGCGTGCTTCCAGGGTGGAGGAGCATGTCAACAGCACGCTAACAGCTGTTCTCTCTCCAATCTGCCCATCACCGGCTCTTCCCGCATCAGTCAGCTCATTGCTGGTTCTTCCCGCTCCGAGCTGTGCTCTGGCTCGCCCATGTCGTCTGCATCAGCCTGTTCGGCACCGAAGTTACCGTTTGCATCAGCCTGTTCGGCACCGACGTTGGCGTCTGAATCAGCACGTTCGAACCTTCTCCTTCTTCCAGTCTCTGCTCCCTGAGCCAGCAGAGCCCCTTCAGTATCTGATTCCATAGCAGCTGGATTTGCCTCTGCCAGAGCTGCCAGATTCGCCGCCAGAGCAGCTCGATTGGCAGCCGACACTGCACCTGTCCTCAACCGCTTCCCAGCCGCCGCTTCCCAGCCGCCGCTTCCCAGCCGCCGCTTCTCAGCCGCCGCTTCTCAGCCGCCGCTTCTCAGCCGCCGCTTCTCAGCCGCCGCTGCACCGCTCCTCAGCCGCCGCTTCTCAGCTGCCGCTGCACCGCTCCTCAGCCGCCGCTTCTCAGCTGCTGCTGCACCGCCTCAAGGTTCCCAGACCTGGTCCTCGGCTCCAGGTTCCCAAACCTGCTCCAGGCCCCTGTGCCTGCACCCCTCTTGAGTGTTCAGGCCCCGACGCCTCAGCGTCGTCTCCAGGTTCCTAAACCTGCCCCTCGGCTCCAGGTTCCCAGACCTGCTCCTCGGCACCAGGTTCCCAAACCTGCTCCTCGGCTCCAGGTTCCCAAACCTGCTCCTCGGCTCCGGGCCCCTGTGCCTACACCCCTCTTGAGTGTTCAGGCCCCAGCGCCTCAGCATCGCCCCCTGGTTCCCAAGCCTGCCCCTCGGCTCCAGGTTCCCAAACCTGCTCCTCGGCTCCAAGTTCCCAAACCTGCTCCTCGGCTCCAGGTTTCCAAACCTGCTCCCCGCCTCCCAGCCCCTGTGCCTGCACCCCTCTTGAGTGTTCAGGCCCCGACACCTCAGCGTCGTCTCCAGGTTCCCAAACCTGCCCCTCGGTTCCTGGTTCCCAAACCTGCTCCTCGGCTCCAGGTTCCCAAACCTGCTCCTCGGCTCCAGGTTCCCAAACCTGCTCTTCGCCTCCGGGCCCCTGTGCCTGCACCCCTATTGTTTCCATCTGTTCCTCCTTGTCTCCCCCTATTTAAGATCCAGCAAGCGCTTTATTCCTGACTGGATCATTGTGGCATGTCATACCTGTTGTGTGTCGTCTCACCTTATGTTGCTGCAGTCAATTAAACCTCACCTGAACTCTGCTTCTGCGCCTGGGTCCTTCGTCCTCCATGCAACATCAGCCTGACAGGTTGTTTGTGTATACCCCTCTGCAAAAACTCTAAGCAGGCCACAATTTTCAATTCTCACTATAGAATAAATCTCTTTTAAAACTTAAATAGATGGCACAGGTTTTAAAATCATACAATCAATGCCAAAGAACATATTTTTTTGGTAAAATAAACAAACATGTTATGCCACATGAATCTAAAATAGCTGGGTGTCTCTTGGCAATGGACATTTGGTGGATGCCAAAGTTTAAACCCAAAAATTGTCCTACAGATCTAGGATTCCTACCTGTAGCTCATAAAGCAAGTGCAACTATGTAGAAAATGATGTATCAATAATAACTTTATCATAGAAGATGCATTTTACAGCAGGGCAACATTTTTTAGACGCCGAAAAAGGCATTCCCCTCTTTTGAACCCCGAAATTGTCCTATAGAGCTGGGATTCACACCAGTAGCTTATAAAGCAAGTAGACTTGTGTAGAAAATGATGCATCATTCATAATTTTATCATTCTTGGAAATAATAGGGGATGCATTTTTCGGCAGGGCAAAATAATAAGATGCTAAAAAAGGCATCCCCTCCTCTTTTAAAGAAAAAAATGGTCCTACAAAGCTGGAATTCACACCAGTAGTTCATAAAGCAAGTAGAATTAAATAGAAAATAATGAATTTTTTATGTCTTTATCACTCTTTGACATCATAGGGCCAATGTTTGCCTTAATATTTTGCCCTAATATTTGCCTTAATATTTTGCAAAATATTAAGATGCCGAAACAGGCATCCGCCGAAAAATTAATCCCCTGTAAGTTAAGGTCGAACATTAGATGATTAGATGAAAACAATAATATCTTTCATAAATGTTTTCAGACAATGGTAAATGGGGGTGTGCATTTCAGCCGGAGGGCTGTTGAGGGTGCTAAAATCCACATCCCATACCATTAAAGTTCAAAACATGTACTACAGGTCTAAAACTCACACCAGCAACTCAGAGTATACGGATAATTATGTAGAATTATAACATTTACTAGAAGTATGCATTTGTGCAAGACCACAGGACATGTATGTACTTGTGAAGAAAATTCAAAGGCCATCGATGACAACTGAACATTTGATCTACTACATTTTTTACTGAGGGTTTTTTCTCAATAATACTTTGACCAGTGGATAAAATAAAAAAGTTGTGTTTTTTGGAGGATTTGTCAAACTTCGGTCACACGCTAAAAAACGTTAAAAAACAGAATTTTTATTACAAGAACAATGAACTCTAAAATAAAAACAGTATGAACTTACAACTATATCTCAATTTGAAAAATAATGTATAAGAATAAAAATAAACCCTTCCTTTGAATATACAAATTAGTCATTAGTCTGCAAATGTCCAGACAGTACCAGACGGGAAAACGTTCTTTCTGATGATCCAGCCGAGATCTCAAGTTTAGTCTATTTTATTCACCAAATTGCTCAAACAAACAAAGTAATTTCAATCTAGTTTAAAATTATCTATGCCTACTATGTAATGCTATGAATGACTGTTCTGGTCTTATTGAATCTCAGTGCTGCTTTTGACACAGCCGATCATAATATTCTCTTTGAAAGGCTTGAACATGTTGTAGGGATCAAGGGAACAGCACTAGGCTGGTTTAAATCATATCTGTCCAACGGATTCCAGTTTGTTCATGTTAATGATAAATCTTCACTCTCAATGGTTACTTGTGGAGTGCCACAGGGTTCTGTTTTTGGTCTGATTCTTTTTACTATATACATAATTCCAGTTGGTAAAATAATTACAAAGACAACAACATTGTATGAATATCCAGTTATGCTGATGATGCACAATTATATTTATGCATAAAATCTGATTAATCCAATCAGTTATGTAGATTACAAACATGTCTGAAGACATAAAAACCTGGATGACTCTAAACTTTCTGCTTTTAAATTCAGACAGGACAGAAGTTGTTGTCTTTGGAACAGAGGCTTTAAGAAGAAAACTGCTAAGTCAATCACTTCATCTGGATGGTACGAATTTGACTTCTGGTAATAAAGTATAGAACCTCGGTGTAATTTTTGACCAAGACATGACATTTAAATCGCATATTAAATATATATCCCATATATATCCCATACTAAGATTTTTGTCCATGCATTTGTTACTTCAAGGCTGGACTACTGTAATTCTTTACTATCAGGAACTCTACAAAATGCATTTAAAAGCCTTCATTTGATTCAAAATGCTGCAGCAAGAGTTCTGTAGTATATTAAGAAGAGGGATCACATTTCTCCCGTCTTAGCTTCTCTCCATTGGCTTCCTGTTAAATCCAGAATTGAGATTAAGATCCTCCTCCTTACGTATAAAGCCCTTAATAATCAAGCTACATAATACATCAGAGATCTGATTGTTCCATATGTTCCTAACAGAGCACTTTGTTCTCAGACTGCAGGTTTACTGGTAGTTCCTAGATTTCTAAAAGAGTTTTAGAAAAGTAAAAGTATTCTACAACTCTCCAGATATATTTTTTCCTGCTGTTATTGCGATTGTTAACTTTGTCTTCTCTGTGTTTTTCTACCCATAGAGCTCCACCCAGTCTGGTATCCTGCTCAACTATAATGCCCCCTCTGCTGGATGGTGAGCATTGGTCCAGATGATGCTCAAAGTGACCGAGCATCCTCCATGCTGTCTCCTCTGTCTTCACTGACCCCCAAACGGTTGTGGCAGATGGACGTTTATACTGAGCCAGGTTCTGCCAAAGGTTTTTCCTGTTAAAGGGGCGTTTTTCCTCCCCACTGTTCCTACATGCTTGCTCAGCATGAGGGATTGCTGAGGAATTGCTGTGGTTGGAGTCTGCATGCACAACCTTACTTGCAATCTGCTGGGATTCCTTACATAGAAAACTTAACTGTTTGGAATGTTTGTACGAATGTTTGTATTGAAATGACTTTTGTTATAAAGAAAAGTGATTTGAATTTAACTGAATTAAATGGTAATGCTGAACTACAAAAATGGCAGACTACGGAAACAACAACCATGTCACCGGAAGGTCGACCCACTGTACTAGAGCTGCAGCTCTTCTCACTTAGGTGTGAACTCCAGGTAGGCGCTCTCGACCACAGAAAGAGAAAGAAACCACGTGGTCTCAAATAGTTAGCTTTACCGCTGAACAAAAAGCTCATACAATGGCTGTCGCTTCTCTACTCTTTCTGGGGCGATCGAGCCACGCAAAGCTCACTGGATTCTAATACTGCATTCAGACCGCAGGCTTTGTCAGCGTCAAGCAATGCTCATAAAGCGACTAGTTCGACCGATATACACAGAAGATACATGCTGAAGCTTACAAAGCTGGATATTTTAAACCCCCAGAACCAAGCTTTGCAGCATGGGTGATTAAAGCTCCCCCCAGGCTGTGGAACGCCGTCTTTTACCACCTGAGGGCCCCACAGACTACAGATATTTTTTTTAAAAACTTGAGAACATACCTTTTAAAAAAAGCATACAACTGAACTGTATAACTTTTTTATTTTTTTCAACTTAATTTTAACTCTAGATTCTGTAGCACATTGAGATTGTTTTAACTGTAAAGTGCATTACAAATAAAATGTATTATTATTATTAAACACTCGCGGATGGTGGTTGGCTAGGCAGCACCGACGTCGGGCAACGTCATTACAGTGAGACGCTCCAATTGTTTGCCATCCTGCATTAAGAGCGTTAGGACCGTCAAAAGTTCAACTAGCTGAACTTCTGTGTTGCTAGCGTTATGAGCTTTGAGGCTTGAAACGTAGGAAAAGCTTAAAAAGTTGATGGAGCCAAAGCTCACAAAGTGCCGCAGAGACTGTGATGGTCCTCCAACAGCCTCCACCATAGACTTGACATATAATCTTGACGTTGCTGACGCTGACAAAGCCTGCGGTCGGAACGCATCATAACAGTTGGGAATCAACACAGCAACAAACAAAACAAAAATGGCTTGTGCTTACCAATCAAAAGAAAACAGTAACTGTTACACAAACAGCTGCAGTTGGCAAAATCAAGAACCTTAAAATGTAAATAAAGAACTAGGCTCCAACCCAGATTAAAGACAAGATAAGAAGTTCCTACTTTGAGTCTGCGATCAGAGGCTCTGTTGATTGCTCAGAACACGCTCATGGAAAGCCGTTGGGAGGCAAATCCGGTTGGACTGTTCGCAAAGTAGAGGGAGGTAACGAAACCAGGGAGCTCGGGCAGCTTAGGGTTCAATCCTTTGGGGCCATCTGGGATTGGAGAAGGAAGAAGTTTGCTTTCAACTGAGTAAGCAGGTCTCTTTTTTAGCTCGACTAGGCGGAGGCACTCTCAATGTGACAAGGAGGGCGACTGAAGCTTGCGCGACTAGTTTTGTATTGGTTACGTCATCCAGGGACGGCCCTAAGGAAGCCAATAGGGTTTGAGGATGCTAGGCAGCTGGCCAATGAGCTTTGGAGGAGCTTGAAAGAGAGCATTGAGGAGTATGGCGGCTGGGCCGGTCCAACGGATGCTGGGAGACTGAGCCCATTTAGTATTTGATATTTTGATATTTAATATTTACTGGCTGACCCAACATTCCCCCCTCAGATCCAAAGATTGTGCTCAGTTCATTCTGTGGAGCTGGTAATGGGTCTGTTCCCTATGGTCCATGAATGGCAATGTCATTCTACAGGGCATTTACACAGTGGCGAAACGGTGAGGATCAAACCAGGACAGTTCGACAGTTCAGTCCATCTGAAGAATGGCGAACAAGAGTTCATCAAACAAATCAAAAATCTATATGGGTCCAACGATATGTGTCCAAGCATTCCCCCCTTAGGTGTAAAGAGTGGAAGTGCAGTTTACAGTCTTTGGAGCTACACTGGGTCCATACAATTGTCTTTGGTGAACCCTATGGTGGGTCGAGCCATCTGAGTAGAGCCTAATTAATGATACCAAATATATCAGAAGTATTATTGAGAAACATAATAGTAAAAATAATATTAAGGTGCCTATATAATTTTTTCATTTCAGTTTTTAACTAACTGGTAATGTAATTTTCTCATAAAAACCCCGCACCAGAGTGGTTTTTGGCTTAATTCATGCATGTCTGAGTAATCCTCGTGAATTCTGCTCTCTGAGCAGCTGCTCCTCCCTCTCTTAGAAAACAACTGAGTGTTCAAACTGTTCAACTAGTGACATCACTAAGTAAAAACAAGTGAGTGCTAGAGGTGTCTGCACCGCCCCTGCAGGCAGAGCGGCTTACCTTTGCTAGAGTTCCAAACACACCCTCCTCCTTCTCACAGCTCATTTCTGCTTTGGTTTTGGCAGCTTAAAACACTTTTTTTGTTGGATTTTTTTTACTTTCTCTGTGGGATGCAGGAGGCAGGATTATAGAGAAATTAGCCATTTTACTTCATGGTCCAACATTAACTACAGGATACAAGTTAAATGTTCTGACAAATTAATACTGTATAACACAAACGGTAACATTTTATCATATATATGTCTATCCCAGAAGTTGAAAACTGTAAAATAGCATGATATAGTCCCTTTAAAGAAAAGAAAAAATGACCCCCCCTTCGTTATAAGGTAGTGTGTTGATTATGGAAAGGGGAGAAGATAGGACAGGAAACCATTAGAATCGCAACAATGAGCGTCCTTCAGGCACAGGTTCCAGTTTGCACCGTGAGCCTGGGAGAGGGGATGAATCGAGGTGTGATGAATGTCATAGCGTGGATTCTAGCTCGTAATTGTTTGACCTGCTTGTAAGCTGTGTAAGCCATCATTGCCAATTACACCCAATTACAAGGGCAACCATCGTGAAGGTCATGGTATGAGATTCTGTCCAATCAGCTTTCCTTGGAAAGTGAGATAGAGGGGTGAGGGTCAGGTTGAATTTAACCAATTTAGTCCCCTCTATCAAAACCTGTTTCTCAATTTCTGTATCAATGGAAACGTTACAGCCGTTAAACACGTCCATGATCTCGATCTCTGTGTCATGTCTATCGAGGTCGAGGTGATGGAGGATAATGTCACCGATGTGCATTGCAGTTCTAGTGGAACAGAGAGGAACATATTTTTGTTTTAGCAACGTTATCATGGTGATTGTGTCATGCTGATCATATGACGTGAAAGCCTCTGCCATTGGTATGCTTACTAGCCAGCGTTTACCCGCTTCTTCAGTTTTGGTTTCCATACCTGCGTCTTTTAATGTCATAGTAGCCTGACAATTTTGTTGAGGGGTGTCATTTCTCAATCCACACAGATAAAAATTGACATCTTTAATGACTGGATTACTTCGGCACATCCAGTGAAAATATTTGATTTTGGTGCATAGATAAAGATAAGAGTAAGATTAATTTTACGGTTGTTATCATGATAGGCCAGAAGGAAATGCAGATGGAAATGGGTGTTCCCTTTCCAAAATCCCACATTTAGAATAGTTTTATTCTAAATGTGGGATTTAGAATAATGTCCCTGGCTGCCACCTTATCGCGGTGGAGGGGTTTGAGTGTCCCAATGATCCTGGGAGCTATGTTGTCTGGGGCTTTATGCCCCTGGTAGGGTCACCCATGGCAAACTGGTCCTAGGTGAGGGATCAGACAAAGCGCAGCCCGACGACCCCTATGATGAACAAAATAAATGGATCTAGTGTTCCCTCGCCCGGACGCGGGTCACCGGGGCCCCACTCTGGAGCCAGGCCTGGAGGTGGGGCACGTTGGCGAGCGCCTGGTGGCCGGGCCTTTTTCCATGGGGCCCGGCCGGGCTTAGCCCGAAGAGGAAACATGGGCCCCCCTTCCCATGAGCTCACCACCTGTGGGAGGGGCCATAGGGGTCGGGTGCCGTGCAAGACGGGCGGTGGCCGAAGGCGGGGACCTTGGCGGTCCGATCCTCGGCTGCAGAAGCTGGCTCTTGGGACGTGGAACGTCACCTCTCTGGTGGGGAAGGAGCCGGAGCTGGTGTGCGAGGCTGAGAGGTTCCGACTGGACATCGTCGGCCTTGCCTCGACGCATGGCTCTGGCTCTGGAACCCGTCTCCTCGAGAGGGGTTGGACTCTCTTCCACTCTGGAGTTGCTCCCGGTGAGAGGCGCCGAGCTGGGGTGGGCATACTTGTTGCCCCCCATCTCGGCGCCTGTACGTTGGGGTTTACCCCGGTGAGTGAGAGGGTAGCCTCCCTCCGCCTACGGGTGGGGGGACGGGTGCTGACTATTGTTTGTGCTTATGCACCGAACAGTAGATCAGACTACCCACCCTTCTTGGAGTCCTTGGAGGGGGTGCTGGAGAGTGCTCCTTCTGGAGACTCCCTCATTCTCCTGGGAGACTTCAACGCTCACGTTGGCAATGACAGTGAGACCTGGAGAGGCGTGGTTGGGCGGTATGGCCCCCCCGATCTGAACCCGAGCGGTGTTTTGTTGTTGGACTTCTGTGCTCGTCATGGATTGTCCATAACGAACACCATGTTCAAGCATAAGGGTGTTCATGTGTGCACTTGGCACCAGGACACCCTAGGCCGCGGCTCGATGATCGACCTGGTTGTCGTTTCATCTGACCTGCGGCCGCATGTTTTGGACACTCGGGTGAAGAGAGGGGCGGAGCTATCCACCGACCACTACCTGGTGGTGAGTTGGCTCCGGTGGTGGGGGAAGACGCCGGACAGACCTGGTAGGCCCAAACGTGTTGTGAGGGTCTGCTGGGAACGTCTGGCGGAGTCTCCTGTCAGAAGGGGTTTCAACTCTCACCTCCGACAGGACTTCAAACACGTCCCGGGGGAGGCGGGGGACATTGAGTCCGAATGGGCCATGTTCCGTGCCTCCATTGTCGAAGCGGCTGACCGTAGTTGTGGCCGCAAGGTAGTTGGTGCCTGTCGTGGCGGCAACCCTCGAACCCGCTGGTGGACACCGGCGGTGAGGGATGCTGTCAAGCTGAAGAAGGAGTCCTATCGGGCCTTCTTGGCCTGTGGGACTCCGGAAGCAGCTGATAGGTACCGGCAGGCCAAGCGGAGTGCGGCTCGGATGGTCGCTGAGGCAAAAACTCGGGCGTGGGAGGAGTTTGGAGAGACCATGGAGAACGACTTCCGTATGGCTTCGAAGCGATTCTGGTCCACCATCCGGCGTCTCAGGGGGGGGAAGCGGTCTGCCGCCAACACTGTTTACAGTGGGGGCGGTGTGCTGCTGACCTCAACGCGGGACGTTTTGGGTCGGTGGATGGAATACTTCGAAGACCTCCTCAATCCCACCGACACGCCTTCCTGTTTGGAAGCAGAGTCTGGGGACTCTGGGACGGACTCTCCAATCTCTGGGGCTGAAGTCGCCGAGGTTGTTAAAAAGCTCCTCGGTGGTAAGGCTCCGGGGGTGGATGAGATTCGGCCGGAGTTCCTCAAGGCTCTGGATGTTGTAGGGCTGTGTTGGTTGACGCGGCTCTGCAATATTGCGTGGACATCGGGGGCAGTTCCCTTGGATTGGCAGACCGGGGTGGTGGTCCCCCTCTTTAAAAAGGGGGACCACAGAGTGTGTTCCAACTACAGGGGGATCACACTTCTGAGCCTCCCTGGTAAGGTCTATTCAGGGGTTCTGGAGAGGAGGGTACGACGGATAGTCGAACCTCGGATCCAGGAGGAACAATGCGGTTTTCGTCCTGGCCGTGGAACACTGGACCAGCTCTACACCC
Organism: Apricaphanius iberus; assembly: GCA_028564705.1. Taxonomy (NCBI): domain Eukaryota; kingdom Metazoa; phylum Chordata; class Actinopteri; order Cyprinodontiformes; family Aphaniidae; genus Apricaphanius; species Apricaphanius iberus. Next base: position 1,124,146 of record JAPXFQ010002332.1, on the reverse strand, counting down.
TCGGCAGGGTCCTGGAGGGTGCGTGGGAGTTCGCCCAACCAGTCTACATGTGCTTTGTGGACTTGGAGAAGGCGTTCGACCGTGTCCCTCGGGGTGTCCTGTGGGGGGTACTCCGGGAGTATGGGGTACCAGGCCCTCTGATACGGGCTGTTAGGTCCCTATATGACCGGTGTCAGAGTCTGGTTCGCATTGCCGGCAGTAAGTCGGACTCGTTTCCAGTGAGAGTTGGACTCCGCCAAGGTTGCCCTTTATCACCGATCCTGTTCATAACGTTTATGGACAGGATTTCTAGGTGCAGCCAAGGTGTTGAGGGGATCCGTTTTGGTGACCTCAGGATCGGGTCTCTGCTTTTCGCAGATGATGTGGTCTTGTTGGCTTCGTCTGAACGTGATCTACAGCTCTCGTTGGAGCGGTTCGCAGCCGAGTGTGAAGCGGCTGGGATGAGGATCAGCACCTCCAAATCCGAGACCATGGTCTTGAGTCGGAAAAGGGTAGGGTGCTCTCTTCGGGTTGGGGATGAGGTCCTTCCTCAAGTGGAGGAGTTTAGGTATCTGGGGGTCTTGTTCACGAATGAGGGAAAAATGGAGCGGGAGATCGATGGACGGATTGGTAGGGCGTCTGCAGTCATGCGGGCGCTGTACCGGTCTGTCGTGGTGAAGAGAGAGCTGAGTCGAAAGGCGAAGCTCTCGATTTACCGGTCGATCTACGTTCCTACCCTCATCTATGGTCACGAACGCTGGGTGGTGACCGAAAGAACGAGATCGCGGATACAGGCGGCTGAAATGAGTTTCCTCCGTAGGGTGGCTGGGCTCTCCCTTAGAGATAGGGTGAGAAGCTCGGTCATCCGGAGGGAGCTCAGAGTAGAGCCGCTGCTCCTCCACATCGAGAGGAGCCAGTTGAGGTGGCTCGGGCATCTAGTCAGGATGCCTCCTGGACGCCTCCCTGGTGAGGTGTTCCGGGCATGTCCCACCGGGAGGAGACCCAGGGGAAGACCCAGGACCCGTTGGAGAGATTATGTCTCCCAGCTGGCCTGGGAACGCCTCGGGATTCCTCCCGAGGAGCTGGCCCAAGTGGCCGGGGAGAGGCAAGTCTGGGTCTCCTTGCTTAGGCTACTGCCCCCGCGACCCGACCCCGGATAAGCGCAGGAAGATGGATGGATGGATGGATGGATGGATAGAATAGTTTTAAGCCTATATATGTTTGGTCTTTCATGATGGGAAGATTCAGCATGAACCACATTTTCTTCATGGACAAACTACCTCTACACCGTTCTAGGCTCAACATGCATCTGGATTGAAAAAGAAGATGTGCAAGCCAATCTCCCTGAAGTATTCCAGGACTTATCCGACACCCAGATCATTGTGGATTGCACTTAGCTAAGATGTCAGACGCCATCATCCCTGCTTCTACAAAGTGAAATGTACTCAAATTACAAATCTCACTGCAACTTGAAGGAATTAATTGGGATGCCCCCCCATGGTGCAATAACACTTGTGTCTTCCTTGTATGAGGGGTCCATAAGTGACAAGGAACTTTTCAGATGTTCAGGCTTACCTGACCTTCTCACAGATGACATGGCCATCATGATTGACAAGGGATTTTCACTCTCAGATGTGGTGAAATGTAAGATTTAATATCCCCCTTTTCTACAGAAAAGGAGACAAATGCATGTCCAGAGTGTCCTCCAGACACAAAAGATAGCATGTGCATGTTGAAAGGGTGATTAGGAGAGTGAAGGAGAACAAGCTTTTAGTAACATAATTCCACTATCCATCAGTGGTAACGTTAATGAACTTTTTTCTGTTGCCTGCTTGCTTGTAAATTACCAAAACAAACCCTTTGTCAGGGAATGGGTAAAATGATTTTTCTCAAAGTAATAGGCAACAACTTCAACAAGCTAAAACAATGGTCTGTTATCGAAGATGTTTCATATTACTTCGTTTTTCTGGAGTCTTCATCTTCTGTTACAATGTTTAACATTCTATTAAATAAATGCACAATAGTATACCTTAATAAATTTATGTAAATTTATTACATGTTGCTTATTTAGTTTTGCACCCTTATGACTACGTTACTTTTCATTGACAAGTACTTCTGCATAAATACATGAAAATAAAACTGATCACACTTTAGTCGAATGAGGTGCTGTACTTCCTTGTCCACATGTAGGCGCTGTACAAAAAATAATCTTCAGCCCAAACTAAAAAATCACACCAGGTTAGCCCTGTCAAGAGAAGTTGTCCTTGTATCTGCCAAAAGTATGCACGGCTTCTTTTCAGCTGAAAACTCCCATCAGACATAGACAAATATTTACATTCCACAAAACTTTTTACATTGGGCCCTTTATTTCCACTAGACCAAATGATTGAGTAATAGTGGGGTCATATACCATTCCATCTAGAGAAGTGCCAAGCCATGGTGCTTGCGGATGGATCACCAGCCCACAAGGTATGTAATTTACATGTGCACATTTAGCATACTCCTTTGTAGCTTCAAACTCCATCTCTGCTCCCCTTTCCATATCTGTGGTCTGCCTTGTGCCATGTAGCATCCTCTCAGTAGAGACTCAGAGGTACTGAGGCCACTGACATGGCACACTTCACCAAACCTTGATGATGTTATTCTGCTCTTCCTTAGAACATGCCATTCTGGAACGGCACTTTGTTCACGCGTTGACGCCTCAATTTTATGTGCCATATCATGGGTAACATTCAGGCTTTTCAGATGCAACAGTTACTCTTCTGTGCACACTGTGAAAGGTTGTGGTCCTCCAGAGGAAGGCTGGGGTAGGGTGTAGCTCAAATATTATATTCACAATATTCACAAGCTTGGTGTAGCTCAAAGTTTTTAGAATGGAGTTTGGGCTGCTGATAAGAAATAATACTCCCTCTCTGCAGTGTTCCAAACTCTGACTCTACAAGTGGTTTGGTAGCACTCATACCCATGGTAGACACCAACGGCCTGTCCAGAGGATCCGGTTCACTGTATGCTTCTGCCACCCGCAGCATAGACAGGTCAGGAAGTGGACCGAGAATTCCTCTCGTCAGGGTGCTCCTTTAAAAAAGCACAAGGTGGAAGGTAAGTTACAAATTTAACAGTGTGGGTGTAGGCCTGTCACGATAAATTTGCATGAATAATATCTGAACAATCAAATGGATAATAACCACTGAAACTGGATACAATTAATTGAATTATTGTGACAGGCCTGTGTGTGGGGCACCATCAGAGTATGTGTCTGGGGAAAAAGTTTTATTTTACAGGTGAGTCAAAGTATATATATAAACTGCTCACAAAAATTAAAGGAACACTTTTTTTTATTGGGCCTCATGAAATCAGTTAAATCTGTCTGCTAATTTTCTGGTTGGTTAAGCAGCTGAGGGCATCATTAATCACTTTCAGCTGTATTGGTGTTCATGGACATAAATACAGGTTCACTACAGTGGAAACAATTAGAAAACCATCAAAACAGGACTGGTTTAACATGTGGAGGTCATTTCAAGTTTCTCAGTTTTTATCTTTTTTGGCTTGTTTTGGCTTGAGTAATTATCTTAACTGGCACTATGAGGCGATTCCTTAACCCTACAAAAGTTGCACAGGTTGTCCAACTTCTCCAGGATGGCACATCCACACGTGCTGCAGCAAGAAGGTTTAATGTGTCTCCCAGCACAATCTCCAGAACATGGAGGAGATTTCAGGAGACTGGTGGTTATTCTCGGAGAGATGGACAGGGCCGTAGAAGGTCCTCAAACCATCAGCAGGAGCGATACCTGCTCTTATGTGCAAGGCAGAACAGGTTGAGCACTGCTCGTGCCCTACATAATGACCTGCAGAGGGCCACTGGTGTGAATGTCTCTACCCAAACAATCAGGAACAGACTTCATGAAGATAGCCTGAGGGTCCGACGTCCTGTAGTGGGCCCTGTGCTCACTGCCCAGCACTGTGGAGCTCCACTGGCATTTGCTCAAGAACAGCAGAATTGGCAATTCCGCCCTGTACTTTTTACAGACAAGAGCAGGTTCACCCTGAGCACCTGTAATAGATGTGAAAGAGTCTGGAGAAAACAAGGAGAACGTTATGATGCCTGCAACGTTGTTCAACATGACAGGTTTGGTGGTGGGTCAGTGATGGTTTGGGGAGGCATATCCATGGAGGGACGCACAGACCTCTACTGCCTAGGAAATGGTGCTCTGACTGCCATAAGGTATCGAGATGAAATCCTTGAACCCATTGTCAGACCTTACGCTGGTGCAGTAGGTCCTGGTTTCCTCCTAATGCACGACAATGCCTGGCCTCATGTGGCAAGAGTATGCAGGCAGTACCTAGAGGATGAAAGAATTTAAACAATTGAATGGCCTTCATGACCCCCTGACTTAAACCCAATAGAACATCTTTGGGACATTATGTTTCGGTCCACTAGGCACCGCCAGGTTGCTCCTCAGACTGTACAACAGCTCAGGGGTGCCCTCACAGATCTGAGAGGAAATGCCACAAGACACCATCCGTCGTCTCATTGGGAGCATGCCCCGACGTTGTCAAGGATGCATACAAGCTCAGGGGGACACACAAGATACTGATAAGCATTTTGATTTGCAGAAATTAAGTTTTAGAAAAAATGGACTAGCCTGCCACATCTTCATTTCAATTTAATTTTAGGGTGTCTACACAGTTTAGCCCTCTGTAGGCTGAAAACTTTTATTTCCATTGAAAGAATTGGCATCCTTTTGTTTCTAAGACATTGCCCTGTCGTTATTTGTATAGATATCCAACCTCATATTGAGATCTGATGTATCTAATGTGTTTATTTAAAGTGCTCCTTTAATTTTTGTGAGCAGTGTATGTATGTGTCTATATATATATATATCCCAATAGATATTTTAACAATCGGCACAACTTCAATAAAAAATTCGTATAGAATTTCAACTGATTTGGAAGTCCAAAAATCGATTTATTTGCTTAACACCATTTATCCTTTTTACAGCTAAAATAAGAAAGAAATTCCAGGCCGCCATTTTAAGGCTTGAGTCTGAAAGGGTTGATACAGTTTATTCCTTGTGAACTGTAACCCATCCAGTGTTAGAGGCATATAATTGAGGCAGGGCTGGGCGATATATCGATATTAAAAATATATTGATAGATTTTTAAACGAGATATGAAATTTGACCACATCGTCTATATCGATATGCGTAATTCAAACTGTGACTAAACATTTGCTCTCATTTTGTGACAAAATATATGGGGATATATATCGTATATCAATATTTAGCCCAATTATATCGGGATATGACTTTTGGTCCATATCGCCCAGCCTTAAATTGAGGTAAAGCTTAATAAAACTTTTAACAGTACCGACCCAAATCAATAACAGATTTAAAAGGTCTGATTATGTTGTAATAATCGATTCTTACTTTTCAGTCTGAATCGATTCTTGAAATTTGAATCAATACCCAGCTCGAATTTGGTGTGATTAACAGTTAATTTACCGTAAGCCGCCTTTCCACATCTGGCCTGGCACCATCTTGCCGACTGGTCCTGGTTTTACACCCTAAGAATAAACACGTTTTACCAGTTTTCATTTTAAATCTGATCATTGTATATGAGATTAAGAAAATGACTGCAGTCCAAGGTTTGTGCCATTGTTGCTCCTCTTCAGTGCAGCTGCACTGCTCACTTCTCCCAGCTCAGTGTGCCAGTGGTTCCACCAGTTCGGTGGACCCACTGGCACACTGAGCTGGGAGAAGTGAGCAGTCTGGTAGAGAAGGGCCACTGTATGGTTACACACTGCAGTCCCAGCCACACAAGAGCAACTGGACCTCACCAAAACAACAGGCTTTGAATCTCTAAGGACGATCTGTAGACAGAACATTTTAAGTCATCATATAGATTTTGGCAACACCAAACACATACGTTGAACAAAACTAAAAAGAGAGGGCATATGGAACTTGGCCATATCATGTAAATTTAAATCTATGTAAATGTAGGCAAAACTTGCACAGCACTTTACTTGAAACATAGGTATGCCTATGCTCTCCCTGCACTGCTCGACATCAAACCAATTCCAGAACCTCAAACTCAAAATCTCAAACTATATTTAGTCAGTTCAAATGATACAAAGAGTTAAATAATCTTATATAGTACCTTAAACCTAGCTTTACTCATACCAAAGCAAAGCTTAACCCAAGTTTAAACAAACATCTGAAGTGAACAGCTGAGCATGAACATCTCAGTTGAACTTACGAGGCTGAAGCTGGTTTCCGTTACACCCTTTTGATTCGGGAAATGGCTACAGAGCAATTAAGCCATTTCTTTCTCTACTGTTGAATAATCTAGTCTGAGTTTCAAAAGTCTGGGTTATGTAGATTAGTTGCTACGGCTGATCTTGTGTGGTCTAGATGCAGGAAAACTGCGGAAATCTGCTTTTAATAAACTTTCACAAATCACAGGAAGAGTTCACAAGTTGCAGTTAGTTTCAAATGTTCTGCCATTAGTACAGAATAACATAGTCCAAGTTTAAAATGTCTAGGTTATGCAGTTTTCAAACTGGAGCAGATTAAAGATGCTCAGAATAAAGAAAAAAGTGGTGTAATTGCCCTTTAGCCATTTCCCAAATCAGAAGCCAGAAACGGAAAATCAACTTCAGCCTCTGATTGAACTTGAACACATACAACCAATGACGCCCTACTTTCAGAGTATGAGGTTTTTCTGCCTTCCTCACCGACCTGAAGCACAGTGCCCTAACGGATAACTCTCCTGTTTGCCTGTCTTTTTTTAACACTTGAATTGCAAACAACACAGATTATAGCAAAGCAGACTACTCCAGGACACAAACATATCAAAATTTTTTTGATTAATGTCAAATGGTGTCTGTTGCACTCGTTGTTAAAGTGGTATCTCACAGCTATGTTAATGCCATCCACTTTAACTTGTGGAGTATAATAAATGAAATATATAAACCTAAGTTTCATTAACATTGATTATGCTAGCCTAGCGCTAGTTAGCTAGCTAGCCAGCAATCCGAGCCAGAAGAACACATGTATACAAGACTTACCTTCATATCCATGATGCATACATCTTAAAACCCTTCTCCAACTTGCTGTCGGGAATTGAAGATTGTGTCCGCGGACATCGTTCACATTTAGTTTTGGTAGCTCTGTGAGACACCTTGTGTAAAACAGAGCCATCGCTCCCGGAAAGCACCTACTCGTATCATGAATAACTGATGTGACGTCAAGATCGTTCGTGCAAAGAGCCTATTGGATGGATCCAGCGAATGAACTCAGTCTCCCAGCAGCCCTTTCACCGGCCAGCCACTGCCTCCTTCAAAAGCCTCAGCACACTCGTCAAAGGGGGGCCAGCAAAGGTTCTCAAAGCTGACTGATCCAAGCGCTAAGCAACCTGTGCTCTCAAAGCACAGTGGCCAGTTGCCACTGGGCAATCCCACCAACTCTTGCCTTCTCAAACGTCATTGACTATGCCAACGCCGGCCCGTGAATCTGCCAGGATTTGAGGGCTGCAAAGAATCCCTCTTCCTTCTCCAGCCAGATCATGGCAAAAGAAGGTCTCTTCTGAGAACACTCTGATTTCCCCTCCCTGTCAGGATTGCAGCAGGTGGACTGTTTGATTGTATATTTTCTTTAACCATGCTCGGGCCAAATTTTCTCCCTCTCACCTAATGTGCAAAGCGGATCGCTGCCTACCACAAGCGGTGCCCTGCAACGCTGATCTGCCCTAAGCGTTGCTTGCGTCCCCCATGCGACTCACATGCAAGGACTATTTTTCCTTTTTTTCTTCGTCTTTGGATCCAAGTTTTCCCTTTCGACACAAGCCTTTGATCGTGGACTTTCAAGTAAAAAAAATTCTTGTTTCTCCTTTTAAATCTGGGTTGGAGCCGATTTTAGATTACTATGCATGCATGCTGCTTTGAACAGTTTTGTTAATTAGTGTTGTATTACAGTTATCTCAAGGAAATTTCAATTGAACGCAACTGGACTTGGTAATTTTCTTGGAAGACGTTTCACCTCTTATCCAAGAGGCTTCATCAGTTCATGCACGCCGCTGACCAGGCTGGGACTGGTCCAACTAACTGGTTTGCTCCATGTCTTAACGACGGTCGTTGGCGTGTCACCTATTGGTGGAGGTTAGGTTTCGGCTTCATTAGTGCCCTATTGTGTTATAACGACAGTCACTGAAGTCACAGTTGTTTTTCTTATTAGAGGTTAAATTGTTGAGTCTTCTGGGAACGGATGAAAGGGCAGCATTGTTAATTGGAGATAGGTGATGTCTCAGGCTCCTCCTCTGTATAGTGATGGTTTCTCTACTTTTACATAGATGGCTTCTTTTACTCCTCTTTCAAACCATCTGTCCTCTCCGTCTAATATCTGGACATTGCTGTCCTCAAAGGAGTGGGCATTCTCCTTGAGATGTAAATGAACAGCAGAATCAATGCCTGAGGAGTTTGCTCTCCTGTGTTGGGACATGCGTTTGTACAGTGGTTGTTTGGTTTCACCAATGTAGAGGTCCTTGCATTCTTCATTGCATTCTTCAATGCAATGCAATGAAGAATGCAAGGAGTTTATGCCCTGTTTAAAATTAATACATTTTCATAAATGTATTTACTCCTTTTTCAGGAAGCAGAGGTCCTTCAATGTTTGCCGCAATATGCTGCAAATCTTCTACAAGTCTGTGTGGAGAGTGTCATCTCTTTGTCCATCATGTGTTGGGATAGGAGCATCAGAGCCAGGGACTTAAAACAGCTCAACATCCTGATACAGAAGGGTGGTTCTGTTCGAGGGACACCTGTGGAACAACTATAAATAATGATGCATAAAAGGATTGTTCATAAAATTAAAAAGATTATGGACAACCCTGAGCATCCTCTTCATGAGACTATCCTACAGCGACAGTTGGAGGCTTCTTAAGTTTCGCTGCAACGCAGACCGCTACAGGAAATCCTTTCTCCCCACAGCCATCCTGGTCTACAACTCCTTGAAAAATGAATTAGTAATGAGCTACAACAACACTTCATTTCCCTCTGGGATCAATAACGTATTTTTAAATTGAATTTAATTTGAATTATGTAATTTCCCTTTAGGATTAACAAAGTATATTTATTTTTGCATCCGTGTCTGTATTTAATTCTGTTGCTCTGTAAGGGACATAATTTACCTCAGTATTTCAACGATACAAAATGGGGTTGACTTGGACCGGAAATAAATTTTGTCTCTCTTCAGTAGGCTATATAGCTGTTTTGGTCCTGAATGACATTGAAATACTGAGAACCTGGAACGTCACTGCAACAATGACGTAGGGCTTGCAAGGGGCGGGGCTTGTGACAAATTACTCTGGTGGTTTTCCTACAGAACCGGTTTGACTGCCGCTCAGTCATCAGTAGGACTCTTTACTTCGTGCTCCATTGTGATCTCGTCTGCCATTCTGTCTGTTCCGACATCTGACACCGAGGACACTGCCGCCGGCCATCATCCGCGGTAAGAGCCGAGCAGCAACGGGCTGTGGAGCATTGATCGGGCAGAGAATTGATGGCTCAGCGTTGTCCTATAGGCCTGACTGAGAGGGAAAATTACCAGCCCTAGCATCATCACTGCAGCATCTCTGCAGGTGTTTTCATTCCAAATCCATCCCATTTGCCATCTTGTCTTTGCCATCCACAGCAGTCTATGAACATTCCCCTGTAAGTAACACAAAATAAATAAATCCAGTGCTATTCTGCAATTAAGGTGATACAATGTAATTTCGGTACTGTTCAAGCCATCTGTTCTCTCTGCCTCGTTTTCATGAATAGCGACAAATAAGATTTTAGGCCTATAGAACAGGTTTTGATTTAAAACGGATGCATGTTGAAAATAAATCGCCTACATTATGCTTGTTGGGGTTATATTCCAGAGCTACAGTATGTCCAAATTTCTTGAAAATATATATTTTTCTCACTGTCTGCGCACCCAGTCTTTGCAAGCAAGGCATTTAGCTATATGGATGGAAAAGCATAAAAAATCTTGTTAATTCACATTTGAAGCATTATGCAAACTAACATTCCATAATCAGTTAATTGTTGAATAGTAATAACCATTAATAATAATAAATAATAACAAAATGAGCAATAATCATGGCTCATTTACCTAAAATCGTTTTAACCAAAATTTTTAAAATTGATTTAGAATAACTACTGGCTCTATTTGGACATAATATTGTAAAATATATAAATAAACACAATAAATTACATTTTAATAAATGTGTCTTATTTGATTTTTAAAAATGTGTTTTTTAATTTTTTCTGAATATTTAAAGATATTGCGTTAAAATTTCTGTTTGACTTTCCTGGACTGGACTGGCTTGACATGTCAAAATGTTTGAAGGCAAGAATGGTCAAGGGACAAACACAGTAGATATACTGTGTAATGAATGGTGGAAAATTGTTTAGTTAACAGAGGCCTAAACAACATTGAAAATGCATCCAATGCGTGAGACTAGGACATTTACTTTATGTCTCTCCCTTCTCTTTCTGCATTGTTTCAAGATCACACAAAGCACATTCACAGGGTTCCTATACTCCTGAGACATCTGTAAATGTATGAAATCTCTTTTTTCCCGACTTTTCCTTGGTCTATGTTTTGAAGGAAAAACTGTAAAGATGCTTAATAAATGCAACAATTTTCCCTCTAATTGAATTAGTTTAAATTAGTTTTTTCTGTTTGACCTGTTTAATGGTTTTGAAGTCTTTTGTTAATTAAGAGTCTTTTTCTCACCTTTTCTTCTGTGTTCGCTTTGTGTGTTCTGTGTTAGCTTTGAATTTAGTGAGAGATGCCGGTGAAATCTTGCATAATTAAGGAGGGGCCGGACTTTATTGACGGGCTGTTTCGTTTGATTTAATTATAGTAACACTACATTTTAATAATTATTTCAAGTTACTAGTTCTTACCTTTTGAGGTTTGAGAAATAGGAGAACCGTCGGAATAGTGCAGATACGGCAGCATCAGGCACAAAGCTATTAGCCTTTAGCTTAGTTAGCCAAGTTTAGCATCAGAGCTAAAGACGTGGGAGCAGAATGGGCGTGATTACGACCAAACTACACGCCCATACACCAATGACACTGCCATACACAGTCTGCGAAGGCAGAGTCGACAGTGACTATGCCCTTTTTAGGAACATGCTTCGTCAGAGCTGGGGAGGAGGAGTCTGTAAATCCTTAATGAATTCCCCATTGAACGTGTGTCATTTCAGTAAACGGGGAGGAGTGAGGAGGCATTGTTTTTACAGTCTATGGCACCCACCCATTCGCACTTACAAACTCACACAAATTTGTACACTGATACAGAGCTCTGTAGACAACTTGGGTTTAAGTACCCCACCCTTGGGGAACATCGACAGGCGACAGGAGGAAGCTGGAATTGAACCTATGACTGTCCAATTGCCAGACAACTACTCTACCTACTGTGCCCACTATTAATTGTCCTATATGTAATTGTAGCTCAAAATTAGACTAATACAGTATCCACAGAAGAAAGAAGATATAATTGTAAAATAGATTTAAAAAATTAGAAAATATTTTTGTTTTTTTTGTAGAAAGGTCATAACTTTGAATAATATTTATTTAATAAAGTTATCTTTGGCACTGTAAATTTAATTTTGAATGGCAGAAAAACTGTATAAAGACTTAGTTCAGCTACATTCAGGATCTTTGCAAAATTAACTTTGATATTATTGTAAAAAGCTTATTCAACAGGACTGGTATGGCCTATTCACTCTGCCCAGAACAGCAAGATTACATGTTAAGTCTATGGTTGAGGCTGGCAGAGGGCTTTCAGTCTCCACGGTGCTTTGGCCGTGGCAATTTTTGAAACCTTTGCTGCTTTCCAAGCTTCAAAGCCGCCAAAGCCAGCAACACAGAAGTTGAACTAGCTGAACTTTCAGTGCTGTCCCCTGAGCGTCAACCAATCAGAGCATCTCACTGTAGTGACTTTTCCTGATGTCAACATTGTCTACCTTTACTTAGCAAATAAAGCCAAGCCACAATCTGCCATTGTGTAAAAGATCGAGCAAGGGAAGCCCCACTGATGCACTTTGCAGGCTTCGGCCTTAAAATGTAAGTGGATCCTAATGGTACGTTTATACCGCCCCAAATGGCAGTGTCAGCAGCAGCAAGATTACATGTTAAATAATATGGTTGAGGCCGTTGAAGGAGCGTCGCAGTCCTTTGTGAACGTTGGCTCCGTCAACTTTTCAAGCTTTTCCTGTGTTTCAATCTTCAAAGCGCATAACGGCAGCAACGCAGAACTTCAGTTTGTGGAACTTTTTACGCTCTTAATGCTCTTGAAGCTGCACGTCAGCCAATCAGAGCGTCTCACTGTAGTGATGTTGCCCGACGTCGACGCTGCCTAGCCAACCATGATCCGCTTGTGTTTAAAACATCCAGCAGAGAAAGGCCCGTCTACCAGCTTTGCAAGCCTAAGCTTAAATTTGTATCTTCTGTGTATATGCGTTGAAATAGTTTCTTTATGAGCGATGCTTGACGCTGACAAAGCTCTCGGTCTGAATGCACCATAAGTCATGCCTTCTACTTCCGGTCCATTGCATTGGTCGTCTACTCCCCCACAAAATGAATGTGAGTTACTGGAGCGATAAACATTTTTTTTTATTCCCGTATGAAATGCACTGTGGATTAAATGATTTCCGTGAATTTTAAAGATACATTTTGATGCATAGAAAACTCTGGTTTTTGAACGGTTCAAAAGTTACTTTAGATTTGATGTAAAAAACACTTACAGGACTACAACCGAAGAAGAAGACGGAGACGTAGCCTCCAGGATGAAGGAAGGAGCATTAAACACATTTGCTGTCATTTTGTAAATACAAATGTAGTCCTATAATAAGTAATTAAAACCTCTTTAATTTAAGAACTTGTTTAAAAAATTGTCTGGCCTCTAATTAAACCACACCGGAAGGAGCTTGTTTTACTTAGCTTAATTTTGATGGGTATCTGAATGATAAGTTTTTTAATAAAATGCAAACCTAGAATAAATGACAGAGGAATCAGTGTTTAAAGTATTATTAGCATGAACCAGATTTATTAAAGAAAAGGATCAGAAAAGTTTCTTACACAAAAAGATTCAATTTAGGGAGTCTGTAGGATTGTAGTGTAGGCACAAATCTTTAATGGCACCGAGGCTTTTAATGTGTTTTTCAAATAAGTACAAATAACGAAGTGAACGTGTCCTGGATTTCCACATTGCGTAAATCCCTTATAGAAAAATGCTGTAGGGAAAATGCACTTTGTATTGTAGGAAAAAAAGACCAAGATTGCAAAGTCTTGGTCTTCCTGAATAATATATTAATTAATATATTATTTATATATATATATATATATATATATATATATATATATATATATATATATATATATATACGTATATATATAATATTAAAAATAATACTTTCTACACAGACAGCTATAAGAAAGATAATGGCTTGAACACTTGTCATGACAAGGTCATTTGAAGTAAACTTTTTTGCAACACAACTTTAGTTGGAATTGACAGAATTTTTTTCTTTAATAAATCAGTTAATATTGTTCTACTGAATTGTTGTTCTGCAATCTTTATGATTCAAAGAGTTTAAAGTCAAAACCAGCAAGTCTAAAGTCAAATTAATGTCTCTTAACGTCCCATTTTGAGTCTAAACCAGTGGTTCCCGAATCACTTCTGCTGGGCAACCCCCTTTGGTTTTTAAGAAAATGCACCCCCCACCCCGTGGTGCTGTGTAGCTATTAGGGGTTTCACAATTTGATTAGATTTCTATTTTAGGGTCACGATTCGATTCAATTGTCAAATTTTTGTCTCACTATTCCATTATTAGACGAGTCTAGATTTTGAAAGATGGACTCCATAAAGGTGATGCAATTTCCAGTATTCTTGTGTATTGTATCACATTAGGCACTAATGGTCAAAAATGAAAAATTTATTTACAACATAAATATGACAATTTTGTTCAGTCAAGTGGAAAACCTTAAAACTAAAACAAAAAGAGTAGTCACAGATGGTGCCTGCCATCTAGTGACTTTTTTGGGGTACTGCAGTGTGTTCAACTTCTAAAATTTCAAAGTGTAACAACATGTAATATAAAATATAAGAGTCATGTCCAACTTCATGGGAGAATTAAATCATTCAAAAAACATGTCCTAACAGTTGAAAAAGAGAAAAAACACAAGTAATTTGGCCTTTTTTTTAATCCTCTGAGGATGACAACTGTCTTTTTTTATTTTCTCTTTTCCTTTAACACTTCTTTACGTCTTTGTGCATGGAGGGCAATATTTTTGATGTAAGATACGACCAGCTAGGCACACTGTAGCGTGGCTCAAGTATGCTACCTAAATGTTTACACCCAGTGTTTTCCACCACTGGATAAGCTATATGTTATAAATAAGCCTATAGCGTTAGTTATCGCCTTTGCGTGAGTCCTGTGGAAATTGTTTTGCAAATGAGGACTTAACAGTTGGCTAGACCAGTGATGGTGTTATTTTCCCAGTCAAAACAATGTCTTTATGATGCCGGTGAATGTGTCCTGCCATGTTCGTTTCATTTCCGGTGGCCAAGTACAGTACACGCACATAGCATAATTTGCAAAGAGTGGTCTGGTTGTTGACAACGCAAACATTGTTGAGATAACTCACTGGAAACCTAAATTATTTTCACACCTATGATTTGAGTGAAGCAGGTGGAGTTTGCAGCTCTGATCTGGCTGGTCCTTGTTCTTTACTCGCCATGGTTTAATTGTAGCTTAGCTTGCAAAGCTACTAGCTAGCGTCAGCTACAATGTGCTTTTGGTCGTGTGATCTCTTCACAGGGGATGCTCATTTTGTGATACAGCAGTTTATGTCATGTGACTTGGACCCTCTTTTGAATTTTGATGAGCGAGATAGTGACATAATTTCGATCGATTTCGATATAAAATCGAGATTGTGACATCCCTAGTTGCTATACACACTGCCTGGCTAAAAGAAAATTGCCACCAAAAAAAAAAGATCATACCCTCAATGTTTTGTTAAACTGCCTTAAGCTTTCATTAAGGAACACATTCCCTGTGGCATTGTTTCAATAAGCTTTGATGTGTTGGAGAAGGCTTTGTGTGGTGGTCAGACTCTACCATCATCAATGCAAGACCTTGGTGAAAATTTTATGCAACACAGGATGGAACTAAATCTTGTGACTAGGGCTGGGCAATATGAGCTAAAATTAATACCAGGGTATATTCAGCGGTTCACCTCGATAACGTAGTGGCCAAACATACATAATGTTCTTTAAAATATGATGGCTTCGTGCTATTGAAAGGCTTCAAACAGTATTTTAATTCAGTGTTTCATTCCCACTCCCTTCTGTATTTCTTAGAGTCCAGTTTAAACTCAGAAGTGATCACACAGTCAAGATGAGGTGAGGAAGTGACAGGGGCTGAGTGAAATCTGTGATTTTAGTGTACAGTCGTTTATTTTAGACAGAAAACATTTTACATCGGAGCACAGATGGGTCCTACTTGTGACATTGTAAAAATTCCTAATAGGGTTAAGGTATGGACTCTGTGACGGCCAATCTGTGTGTGAAAATGATGTCATGTTCTCAGAACCACTCTTTCACAATTTGAGCCCGATGAATCCTGGCATTGTCCTTGAATATGGCTGTATTATCAGGGGGAAAAAAGCCCATTGTGGGAATAATTTGGTCATTCAGTATATTCAGATAGAGCACATACTGTTGCTGAACCTAGACCTGATCAACTCACTCACCCCCAGATCATGATACTGCCCCCACAGGCTTATACAAGCAACAGGCATGATTGGTGTATCTCTTCGCCTGCCTCTCTTCTATGGTTGCCAGCTTTCATAAATTAAAAAAAGGGACACTTAGTCTGCAGGACGTTATTCAACATGGGCCGAGCCATCTGACTCGCTGGGAGGTGTGGTGCTTTTAGTGAGGGGGTCATCCAGAATGATCATATGTTAATTCTTTATTCACATTAAACACATTAATGCATTAGTGCTGTAATGGTGCATTCACACTGTACAGTTGGTCTGCGTCAGGCAACGCATTCAACGGATGAAGTTTGACGTATGTACTTTTTGGCTTCCATAGCCTGGTTCTGAGGAAAAAAACAATGCATGGGCGGGGCTTCCTCTGTTGCCGTACGTTCTGAACTTAGGTGGATCGTAACTAAAAAGTAGCTTGGCTTTATTTGCTAGATAAAGCTAGACAACGTTGACATCGGGTGCATCAGTACTCATTCTTCAGATGCGTTCTGAGTTTGGGGAGTTTAACCATTTGCTCCAGGAGCTGCTTATGGATGAGGTTCGCTTTCAGTGCTACTTCTGTCTGTCCCGCGCTTAATTTTACGACCTCCCGCATCGGAGCTCAAATCTCCTACCAGGACACCAACTACAGGTGCTCTGTTCCTCCTTAGGAGTGCCTATCCATCTGTCTTTAGTAATTGTTATTTCTGATTTTTGAAATCTGCGTTTGTTGAAAATGTTTTCACTGGACCCGTGCTACATTCAAGATACGTGTATAGTGACATATCTACAGTGAGACGCTCTGATTGGTTGCTGCACTGCGTTAACTGCGTTGGGTCTGTCAAAGGTTAAACTAGCTGAACTTCTGCGTTGCTACGTTGCCGTATGTAACACAAGTGAAGTTAACGGAGCCTCTGACGTACTCTACCATAGACTTTACATTTAATCTTGACGCAACTGACGCTGACGCATGGGATTGGTCTGAATGCACCATAAATTAGGCTGCATAAAACTGCAATGAAATGCATGCACATAGAAGGGAAAAAAGTACATATAACTTGTGTTGACAAGATGTGGTATGATCTAACACAAGATGATACTAGGAACAACATGAGGTCGTTTGTTGAGCTTCCAGCAATGTATTTTCAATATATTTTTTCTAAAGTGACTCTATATGGATATTGATGAACAGATAAACGGTTAACCAGAGTAAGACCTTTAAACTTGTTTATCTGCTCATTTAAATAAAAATTTAGGAGTGGGATTAGACTTGTTACTTAAATTGGCCTACATGGCTTGTCTGAATAACAATCAAAACACATTAAGACATTTAATGCAATGTTCATTTAAATTTTATTGGCTATTTCTCTAAAATATAAAATTTCAAGAAACCTATCCAAACATTTTTTTCTTTTCATTTTAATCTGTTTAACAGCATAACAATTAATCAGTTCGTATGATATTTGTTTTTTAAGTTGTCATTTATTATTCATTGGCTGATAAACTGACTAAACCTACTGAAAAATAACCCCAAATCCTCCACATTTAATCCAGAAAAAACAAAATTCCACAATGCACAATAAATGCAATATATCATGAATATTCTAGCTTGCATGCATAAGCCTCACAGACGTGTGTGTTGTCTGTGGTCTTGTGTGTCTTCCGTGCTGTGCAGCGAGTGTACTCTGTGTGAGACTATGAACACGCACCGACATAGGTTACAATTTACCATGTATTAGTCTTTGTCCAGCCACGGATGGGCCTCTTCCCATTCATTTATATCTCTGTAAGTGTTTTTAGGATGCTTGTGGAAATACTCTTACTTTCACTATTAAACATAGCCATGAGTTCCACTGTTGTTTTACCTTGATTTCTTCAATAGGCTGGTACCTCTTTGCTTTGTTAAATCCAGTTGGAAACTTTTTTTTTTGCAAGACATTGTACATTGCTTTCAATCCATTTTTAAAGCCTCCCTGTGCACAATTAGTTTAAAACATAAATAACCCTGAGAGGGAAAAAAACTAAAACAATACTGAGGTCATCAAACATAACTTCTTAATAACTGGTGTGAGCCTGCTGTGATGTCACATAAACCCAGGGTTTTTCGTGCGTTCAAATTTGCGTGACAGCCGCCTCCAGCTAATTTTGTGCCGCCACAGCCTGATATGGCTCTGCCCCCAGCTATATTGTTTATTTTACTGCAGTTGCAGCAGTACAAACCTATGGGGGCACTGTATCAGTAGCGGTACACCAGAAAAAACAGAAGCAACTACAGAAAAAGAAGATAGAATAGTGGATGTTTCTCAATGCCGAGGAACTTCGCCTTGATGCCTTGGTCCCTCCCTGGTTGCCTAGGAGATACGTCATCAGGGACCGCCAAGGTGTGTTCCAATGTTCATGTTCTACCGAGGAATCTGTCCTCCGTTTGTTAGCCGTCTAGCTAACTAACCAAGGATACATCAGAGTTGCCTTGATGCCTTCTCTCGGTCAAAAATTTCCCAGAATACCGAGTGGTAGGAGCCGGCAGCAGCTACTATTGAAATTTCTATTTTAAATGTAAGTCAACTAATTTTAAGCATCGGGCTTATATCTAAAATGTTTGTTTTATTTTTTATTATTATTATTTTTTAGATCCAAAGCAGTTATATATGGTTGGTTAGTTGCTTAGTAGTTGCAGCTTCGGTGGCTACCAGGTACTAATTCGTTTGCACATTTGATTTAACTCACATATACAAAAAAAAAGTAAAACTCTTGTTATACATTTCCAGTTCCATGGTTGAAGTAATATTACTACGCTACAATGCTACTACCATGGGCGGGACGTAAACAGAGCACGTAAGCTGGCAGCCGCGGTCACGTAAGGCAAGTCTGTTCCACCATGGAAGGAAAATGTCCTCTTAAGCAAGGCACCTTGACATTCAGAAACAGTGTTTTTTGTTTTTTTTCAAAGACTGTAAAAATAGTTTTTCCCGCTAGTTGGTGCTATCGGCGTCCTGATTTCCCCCAGCTCTTCAAACAGGTAAAAATTGTTTTGTTTTCTTGCATCCAAGCAAGTCATGTTTATTTAAAAAATCCTCAGTATCAGAGTAAAGGTAATGGTTTTTAGTAGGTGTTTTGCAGAGATTGCTGGGAAAATCAGACTACTTTCAAAAGTGACCTCGCGAGGAGAGTCAGGAATCAATGTGAAACAGTGCTGACAAAATTTCGTAACAGGCAAGCCAAGGTGTATGCGATTTACAGTTATTTAAAGTTATTTCCTCAAAAACACAGGGTCAGTTGGTTTTAAAAAGCAGTGGCTGATTCATTCTAAGTGGCTCATGCATAGGATTCATTTTAACTTGGGATGCCGGGAACATGTCCCCAGCACTTTTTATGATTGACGGATTTGTCCCTACCAAACCTGAAGCCTGGTCCACACCAGCCTCGGAGCGCCATGAAGTGATCCTTTCAGTGTCTGACCTATTTTTTTTGCATGAACTGCGAGCAGTCCAGTCAATTGTGAAATTAAAGGCAATTTGGAGATTACAAACGTTATGATATTTGTGGATCTAAACAGATTATAGAGATGACAGGAGCTCTCCTACTGTGTTTGCGCTGGGAACGGAAGAGAAAATATATTTATTAATTGTGAAGAGTGGATCAAAACAAATCCACCACACCCCGGGAGAAATTTTAAATGTCCACCTGAAACAGCAGATTAGCCGCAGGTACCTGTTCTATTGCAGAACTATCAACTCTTAATTAAAGTTGAAGTTTCTCCACACAAAACGGGCGAGCACTTCAAAGGGAACACATTTTATTGTTGTGCATATTCTTCAGGGGTGAATACATATTTGCCATCATTGTGCTAAATGTGGTTTTTAATGTCTGCCATTTGAGAAACAAAACATGTAATCCTTTGGCTTTCAACTGTTATTAATTGAATAAAGATTTGATTTTCAACACCTGTTTATACCCTCCAGTGCTTATTGAAATGAAAAGTGAAAAAGGGACTGGACTAAAAACCGTGATCACGATAACCTACCTTTTATATAAACGTAGGTAGCACATATAACTGGACTTAAAACCGTGATCAGAATATCCTGCCTTTAAATATAAGTAGGTAGCACATATAACTGGACTAAAAACCGTGATCAGGATATCCTACCTTTTATATAAATGTGGGTAGCACATATAACTGGACTAAAAACCGTGATCAGAATATCCTACCTTTAAATATAAGTGGGTGGCACATATAACTGGACTAAAAACCGTGATCAGAATATCCTACCTTTTATATAAACGTGGGTAGCACATATAACTGGACTAAAAACCGTGATCACGATATCCTACCTTTTATATAAACGTGGGTAGCAAATATAACTGGACTAAAAACCGTGATCAGAATATCCTATCTTTTATATAAACATGGGTAGCACATATAACTGGACTTAAAACCGTGATCAGAATATCTTGCCTTTAAATATAGGTAGGTAACACATATAACTGGACTAAAAACCGTGATCAGGATATCCTACCTTTTATATAAATGTGGGTAGCACATATAACTGCACTAAAAACCATGATCAAAATATCCTACCATGTTAAATATACATGGTTAGCACAGATGGAGAAAATTCACTCCATCCAGTACTCAATAAACATGGATCTCTTCGAGATTGTTTACTGCAGCTGCTTCTCTGGCTGGTGAGGACATCATGGAGGGGGTGTTTAGTTTTACCCAGAATGCCCTGTGGTTTCCTCCTTATCTGCCTCTCCACCACAGTTCTAACAGGGCCCAGGTCCTGATCCAGTACAGCTACTGGGGAAACTAATAGGACCCATGAGTATCATAACTTACCGTATGCTCAGTGCGTCCTCACCAGGTGGATACACACTGAGATTACAGTGAGTTATGATGCATCTTTGGGGGAAAACAGTTAAGTATTTGCATAACTGTCAGGTTTATGGTCCATTAGAGTGTTAATTGCTATTAGGTTTTATTTTGTGTGAATTATATTTTTCATTTGTCAGTAATAAACTTATGTTGATGTGGTGTTGCAAAGTTAAGACATACCTGTCAGAAGTGCAAAATTAGACGCTAAAATAGCCGGTGCAAACATTTTGATGCTTAGCAAATCATACTGCACCTGGGCCGCCTACTTATTTCTAATGTAATATAAGTAAATCAGATACGGTGCGTTTTTGTGACACTGTGCTGTTTGCACCAGTGTAACAAGCGCAGACAATTGATAAAGGAAGCGGAAAAGTCTCATAATAAATAAACTCACGCAGGGTTTTTCGCAAATGCACATGCTCATTTGGAAATGCACACGGTTTGTTTCACAAATGTTGGTTTGTGTCTGTGGTTCACAAATATAATTTCAAGAAACACTTGTAATATAAATTCACAAATGCACACTATGTGGTTCACGAATATACACGAGCCGTTTCACAAATGTACAGACGCCGTTTCACAAATGCACACAATCTGGTTCACAAATACACATTCAGATACCGTGGGTTTGAATCCTCGTGTGGCGTTGTTTAACCCAGGGACATTTCCCCAGCATTATTTATAAATCATAGTTTTGTCCCTACCACTTAAAAACCTAAACTCAAAAACACAAGGATCTGAACCCACGGTATCTGAATGGTAGTCCTACTTCTTTACCACTCTGCTACAGCAGAAACTTAGCTAGAACACCCGACATGATACCAGAGTTTGATAAACCAAGGGAATAAAATGCGAATCCATGCCCACGGTTTAATAAACCAAGGAAATCGATTAATAATTCATGTGCATGGTTTAATAAACTGACAAAAGTGGTTAGTAATTAGTAATTAATGCTGGGGTCTGTACGTTCTGCCGTATTGGGAATAGAAACGGTTAGGAGCCATATGATTGGCTGAAAGCGAACACAGCTGGGTAGTGATGAATTTGATTGACCGATTCATTAGCCAATGGTCACTTTTTGGGGCCCCCTCTTACGCCCCAGGGTTCGGGGAATCTCAACATTCACCGCACAGAATTCTCTCACAAATGCAGAGAGGTTCACAAATGAGAAGGGATCCATAAATGGACATTCAGCGATCTGTATAATGTGAGTGAGTTTATATTTGAAGTTTCAATTAAGTTATATTTGTGAAACAGCTCGTGTGCTTTTGTGAAACAGATGGTGTGCATTTCTGAATGAGCATGAGCATTTGTGAAAAACCCTGCGTGAGTTTATTTATTATGAGAGTTTTCCGCCTCCATAAAAAAACACCTCTTTTTTTAGTTATTTTTAGTAGGGCTGTCAAACAGTAAAAGATTGTGATGTGATTAATCACAGGGTAGCTGTAAATTAATCACCATTCCTAAATGTGACAAAGAAACTAGTTTTTTGTTTAAATAAAGGACAAATCTAGATGCAGTTGGTCTTTAAAAATATTTAATATAGGATAAATCGATTAAGTTTTTGTTTTGAACGCCACAATCACATTCACAATGTTTATGTGGTCCCATATGAAAAATAATAGCAAATTGAGGTAGAACTAACCAAAATATATGAATGAACTTAACATTTGGATATCAGCAGACTGTATTAACTATCAGATAAATCAAATGTAATATATACTAATCTAATGTCACAATTTACCATTTTTCTAAAGTAAATACTTAATTAATCGGATTTTGATCGTCATCACAATTTTGATGGCCACAATTAAATTAACGTGATCGTCAACGATATTTACATTAAAAAATGCGAGCTCTTCTGCTTTGTTCTTTATCACACATCGACTCAATCAATATTTTACGAGCCACCAGGGGGCAAACGCATGGCTAAAGCTTCTTTAAGCTGCCCAAACAAAAACCGTGCACATGCCACTCAGCAATCATAATGGCTGCACTGTGCTTGCTACGTAGCAGATCAAAAACAGTATTTGAGCAATGTAGTAGGTCCAAACCTCCATTATACATCTGACTAGTAAGAAGAAAGTTCCTGAAAGTGTATTACCGCCACAGTAAGCAGCCGGTGGATGATACGCTATCCAACAATGCAGCGGACGCCCCGAAATAATAGAAAAAGAGGGACCTGGCTAAAAAAGGCTACAGACGAACTGTCAACCATTGATACCGCCGCAGTTTCAGCGGATAAATGTACGTGAGGCAATGCTACTGATTACTGTAATTGTTTTTTGACTGATTAAACATTTAAGTTGTTAAGTCATACCAGACAAAATAACGGCTAGAGGATGGTGGGACCACAGGTGAACGTAACGTAAACATCTGGGTCAACAGAACAGTCAATACGGGTCAAAGGACATGCAAAATATACGCCTGATTTCATGTCAATTACACGATTGTTTGCTAAGCAGTATTTACTACATTCGCTATATGTATATATATATATATATATATATATATATATATGTGTGAGTGTGTGTGTGTATATATATGTATGTATATATATATATGTGTGTGTGTGTATATATATGTATATATATATATGTATGTATATATATATGTATGTATATCTATATATGTGTATATATATATATATATATATATGTATATATATATAAAGTATTTGAGTTTGTTTTTGTTTTTTTGCATTTTTATCATCTATTCTAATCATCTAAAGTTTTATTTTTCGCAAACAAATGTTGCAACATTGTACGTTTATAATTGGTGCAACAAAAATAGATATTTTACAGGACTGGATGAATGATCGTGATTAATAATTGTGATTACAATATTGATCAAAATAATCGTAAGTTTTATTTTGGTCATAGTCGTGCAGCCCTAAATACTTAGCAGATTATCCAGTTCATCACGACAGGAAATATTGTGAAGATGTACACAGCTAAGTCCAAAAACATCAATTTAACTGAATAATTTTGTATTTTTAACACAGCGGTATCTCACTATGAAATGTACTGAAGCTATACAGTGAACCATCAGGCATAAATCAACTTAAATACGGAGCATTTCAACTCTTCGCCGCACACACCAGAGCTGATATCCGAAGCGGACGGATAATTCTCACAGACAACTTATGAACTTATATCACCACAAAGCCAATATGCCAGTAATAATATACTCACATGTCATTTAGGATCACAAATGCATGCTGCTGCACAACAATCCGCAGTTTGGCTGGTTAGGAAGGAGAGATGAAGTGTGAGCTGAATTATAAACAGGCTTCTGTTCTGGGAATGCGTTTTTCATTGCGTAAAATAAAAAGGGAGGAAAAGTTAGTTCTAGGAATGAATCAATTCGTCCTGGTTCATTAATTTCGATAGCCCTAACTTTTAGCAGTTGTTTGCACAAAGATAGCCATGTTTACCTTTTTCTGGTGATATAGAGAATCGCTCTTGGCTGATGGCATGCCCAGAATCCATAGTGTTTGACATCTCCGGGAAAACAAGAACCGAAATAAGGCATGTAATTTGCCCTCCTTTTCTGTCTGGTTACTACCATTTATGTCAGAATGGACATCGGTACCCATCCCTACTTATAATACTTTATTCTCTATGATTACATATGAATCAACAGGGCAGGCAGGCATTTCTTGGTTAGGGCTGTGTGATACGACCTAAAATCAATATATTGGTATATTAACCGGTTCACCTCGATAATGGTAAGTGGACGATAACAATGACAACATCCTTTGTTCCACGTAGGTCTACTGCAATAAATAGCAAATGCCAGGAAGTAATATGAAGCAATGTACTGAAGTTGGATACACTTCAAATGATGACATACATTAATATTATAAGTGGAGGGGCACAATACTAATGGTACAACAGCCCTTAAGTCTTAGCAAACTGTTGCTAAATGTCTAAATGATAGGTCCAGTGAAAATGCACACAATTTAATGTAAATCAGATAGACATACTTTGAACCTGTTTTTCATCCTCTTCCTCCCTTTTTTTTTTTTTTTTTTAAGCTGGACCTGAGGACTTGTTTTGTTACCTTTTCATTCTTAAAACAAGTTTTATTGAATTGCTACCAGCGCAGATCCACCAGCATTCTCAGCAACAACTATCGGATGGATGCCCCCCCCAGCTTTGTCGCAGCCTTACAGTCTATTGCTGGCAGGTTATGCAGCCAGATCATGGCAAAGAATTTAAATTTTGAGGCTTTGTTTTTAGGTCTTTTGGAGGGAAATTTGAGTATGTATAGAGTGTGTGCTTCATAATACATACATACATTTAATTAAAGATTTATTTAATTCTGCAGTTTCTACAGACACAACTGAGGGCATCCCCCAGCTCCTGAGTGAGCTGCTCCCACTGGCCTTTAGCAGGTGGAAACCGGACATCAACTTGGCTCTGGGTACAACAAATGCAGAGAAGTTCTTCCAGACCCTTGAAATAAACTGAGGGTCTTGGTCTGAAAGGATCTCATTGGGTATTTCATGAACTTGGAAAATGTGAAGAAATGAAAGATTGTCTGGGCTGCAAAAGGGCCCTGACAGGAAGGGTGATGATATGGCAGGTTTTTAAGAAGCAGCCTATTATGGTAAGTATGACCTGAGGAAATTTGAAGTCAAGTTACGAAGTCTAATGCGATATGGGTACAGTGCCGGACTGGGTATGGAGAGTGTTTCAAGGAGATGAGTGCTCTTATTTCTGTTACAGTTGGTGCATGCCAAAACATATTCTTGCACATCCTTATTTAAACCAGGCCACCAGAAATGTCAGCAGAGGAGGGCAATGGTTCAAGTTATCCCTGGGTGGCAGGAAATGATGAAAGTATGAACCCACAGAATGGCTCGGGAGTGGACGGAGGAAGGAACAAAGAGGCGATGGAATCTGCAACATCAGATCCCAGGAAAGTCCCCCTACATAGCAGGATGGAGGATGGGGCCAGGATTCACCAATGGGCTTGGTTTTTGGGGTTCCTGCTTTGTAGATGATGTTTAGTTTGAATCGTCAAAAGAAGAGGGACCATTGATATTGCCGGGGTTAAAGATAAAGCAGGTTATGTTGGTCTGTCCATACAATGACCAAGAGCTGCGTGCCCTCCAGCCAATATCGCCACTCCTTTAGGGCGCGTTTAATGGCCAGGAGCTTTTGGCTCACCAATGTTGTAATTCCTTACGGCAGGGGAAAAGCATTTTGAGAAAAAGGGATGCAGCTTCTGGTCATGAATGGAACATTGGGAAAGGACAGCTCCTACCCCTGTATGGGAGGTGTCAACTTCCAGGATGAACTGGAAGTTTATGTGTGGATCGATAAGGATTGGAGCCTCCACAAAGCTTTTCTTTAGGTTTTGGGAAGTCTCATCTCTAGTCTGGGACCAGATGCATGCTCGCTTGGTCGAAATGAGGGCAATCAAATCTAGCGGCAATTATGCTGAAGTTCTTTATAAAGCGCCTGTAGAAGTTGGCACAGCCTAAAAATTGCTGTAGCTGTTTTTTGGATGAGAGAGTAGACCAGTTTTAGAAGGCTTGAATCATATCGGGATCAGTCTTACCTGTTCATACTTATAAATGTACCCTAGGAAGGTGATGGAATCCTTTTGGAAGTCATACTTCTCAGCTTTCAAGAAAAGGCTTTTTTCCATAGGCACTGATGGACTTGGTGGACATTTTGGCAGTGTTGAGAGAGGTTCTTGGAGAATATGAAGATGTTGTCTAAGTACACGAAAACAAAGACATTGATAAAGTCCTGAAGAACCTCATTAAATAGGTTTTGGAACACTGTGGGGGCGTTGGTTAAGCCAAAAGAGCATGACAAGGTACTCATATTGTCTGATATGAGTTTTTAAAGATGTTTTCCTCTCATCGCCTTCACGGATCTTCAAATCAGAATGCTTGGACTACATTTCATCTAGCATTGTGGATATTGACCCTGATATGTCTCACCATAAGCGTATATAGTTGGGGGTGTACACAAAAAGCCTTGGTTCGGTTATGTACTGGGATTTAATTTCATGGTTTGGTTAATTTATGTTACAGTGAAGCAACAAAAACAAAACAAAAAATACTTTTTGTGTAATGAAAGAGCAGGTTGCAGGTTAGAGCATACAACTTGCAATGCCTAATCTGAGTAGCTAGCCTCTAATCGATTACTGATCGAGTCGTGTGCCTGTTACAGGTCCAGAAGTTGCCACTGACAATGGTCTGATGAAGCTGTATGCACCTGATATTTGCTTCGGGATCCATAGTTATGTTCCATAACATCATTGGCATTTAGGTCTTGTCAGCTGCACAAAAGAACACTTCCATCCCCGTCTTTTTCTTTTGAAAACATGTGGACTGTATGTCCTGAGAGGTGGGTGATTATACATCCTCTACAAACACAATAATTTAACTTCTTTATGAGAAATAAATGTAATTCAAAAGAGCACACTGGCTCTCGATAACACTAGCTAACAGCAACCAATGATTTCCCGAAATGGATAACCAGTTACCATGACAACCTATTGTTCTGTAACACTGGGAAGCTGATGTGTTCCCAAAAGGGGGCTTTCGTTGTAGAAGCAGGTATTCCAGCTCCTGCTCTCAATTAAAAGAGCCACTGGTTATAACATCTGCAAGGAGAAAGCTGGGCTATGCGATTTATTTACATAGGTGCATCTGTTGTTGACTGAAATGCACACAGTTATGTTTCCGTGTTAAAAACGAGGGTACAGACCGAGGGGTCTGTACCAAGAAATTAAAAAACATACGTGTACTCCCTAATATATATAGAAAAATAAATGTTCCACTGCTCCGCAGATGCAGTGCTTCAAGTGGTTAAGATGGTAAAATCTGTAAATCTGCTTGTACTTGGCACTCAGACATCAATTCCGAATGCTACCCGTGCTGCCAGACAGGACATGTTAGAAAAAAAGAATGTTTTTTAAAATACATTTACTGGTTAATAGCTACTAGCTGGAGAAGTTTAGAGCAAACAATAATTTCAGTTGTGCTTTGTTCTGCTAATATTTGTTCCCAGGATGACAGGTCATCTTTCAAGCTGGGTCGTAACATTACATTGTCTCAATTACTTTTTACAGAGTAACTTAAAAAATTACTTGTAGGAGTAATTTTACTGAAATGTGGCTTTTACTTCTACTTAAGTAATATTATTTTACAGTAAGACTACTCTTGGATAAATTTTCGGGGTACTGTATCCACCTCAACTTACCTTAGTAGTAGTCCAAAACTTGACTCTTTACATGAATTAATCTCTAAATATCTCTTAGTTATGAGTCTGTGTATGCATTGTGTTTGATTTCTCACCTGTCTAGGATGTACCCTGGATGTCACAGGTCGAACGCTAAAGATAAGCACCAGCCCCTCTGCAACCATGGATTCATAGGTGTGGATGAATGAATGGATGTAACTAGGGTTGTCACTAAAATTTCCATCTCAATACCAATGCAAAGAGTATGCACTCAATACTATACTTTGCAACTGCGGTAATATTTTTTATGGCAGAAAATATGATAACTTATGATTAGATCTGCAACTTTTATTTTTAATAATCAATTAATCTGCGATAGTTACTGATAAATTATTCAAATAATCAGAAAAGCGTTTATTTTTTCTTTACAAAATAGAAATCAAAATAGAACAAAGTACTAACTGTAAAAAAGCAGTCAATAACAAGTACATTTTTATCTTTACTCTCAGCTATCGCACCAGAAAAATTCAAACTGTATCACGCGCTGCTGTTGTGCTTCCCACTGGTGCATCCAAAGCAACCGTCCACGTGGAACAATCAGATCTCTGCACTATAGTGCGTGTCATAGGAATTTAACGAGGCTTCGAGGCAGAGTTTTTGCCTCGAGCAATTTTTGGAATCGAGTAAATTGAGTAACTCAACGAATCGCTGCAGCCCTAGTGTAGACAAGCTGCCTTATCTTCTTGTGTGGCATACATACATACGTGTAGATTTCTTTTATACTTTTGAAATATTTTAAAAACAATGAAAAACAATGAAACAGACGGTCTCGGCAGATGACCGCTTTTGCTGAGCCTGGTTCTGCTGGAGGTTTCTTCCTGTTAAAAGTTAGTTTTTCCTCTCCACTGTCGCTTAATGCTTGCTCAGTGTGAGGCATTGCTGAGAAGTCACGACGCAATCTTTTGTGGTTCTCTAATTCCTAAATTAAACATTGTATTGTAATAACTCTTCTTGTAAAGTGCCTTGAGATGACATCTGTTGTGAAATAGCGCTATATAAATAAACTGAATTGAAAAAATTTAATTGGTAAACTAGAATAGAATTTTTCTTTCTTTCTTTTATTTATCCCATGAGGGGAAATTTGTCAAGTTTACAGTACAACCTGTCCAAGATCATAACAAACAATACAAACAGATCCAGGTCACTGAAGGGCATGCTGCCACCGAGCGGCACTCCTAATATGCAGTATGAAAGGGCATACACAAAGTTAGGCTGAGAGGGTGGGAGAAAAAAGCACTCATCTGTCTCTTGGTTCCTTATTCAAAAAACCAAAAGAGGGGCAATGGAAAAAACCCACACCTTAAAAATTTAAGCACATACATTAGCAATACAAATTATGGTGGGGGGGAGCCTCATTCTACAGTTGATGCGCTGGCAATGCGTGTTATCACCTTTTTCCTGAAGTGTTGTGGGTGCAGCAAGGAGAGAAACAGGTGGTGTGTGTGTCTGTATCACAGATTTACATGCTCACCCCACCAAATCAACAAGAATACAACCGTGGCGGGTTGTACATTACACCCATAGTCCTTATGTCCTAATTTGTCCTACCTAAATTAATGCAGTGATCCATAACTATAAGGAGCTTTAACTTGTGCTGCCTCACATTTTTGCTGATTTTTGGATTGTATAATTTTACATGCTTTCTGTACAGCGTACTAACACGCATTGTGTTCTGCACCCTGATTGAATGGTGGCATTAGCAATCTACTCCATGTCTTGTCTCCTGCACTTGCCAAATTTTTCATGCCTGGGCGGTATACTGGTTCATACCAAAAAACGGTGTTTATTTTAATTATGATGTGAATTTTTAATATACCGCTATACCGATACCAATAGCTGAGACAATTTCTGGAACTTTTATTGTGGGGAAGTGTTTCAGCGGGTACCAGTTTCACTGCTACATGCTTTTCACCAAAGTGTGACAAGTATTTTTTTTAACTAATAACAGCTGCTGGCAGGAGCTATCAGAGCGAAGCACACAATGCTGATCAAGTTATTCTAAAAAGAGGCCTGTCTGTAGTTTAGAAGTTTATCGGCTTTAAAAGGTGAGACAACAACCAAACAGCATATCTTTTACAGGCACTATTCGAGTAACCAGTGTGGGGAGTGTTGAGTGCTATTTGTCCATCTGTAGGTACATGCGGTCAACGGCGGCAAAGCCAGTAGGAAAGAAAATCAAAAGTAGTGGTAAATATGTTTTACAAACCATTTACGATACTTCTACCGTCTTTTTTCCTGTTGTTTTCTGAATATTAACCAGCTAATAATCTCCTACGATCACCATATTTATTTTACTTCGTTTACTCCGGTCTGAGTCTGTACTCTGCCACTTACTGGGATTGTTATGTACTACATGCAAAGCCATTACAAGATGCAATTTGCTGCTTGCGTCAACGTGAGGTCAAAAAACAAATATATACTTTCATCCTTAAACATCAAGAATGTCTACTACAATCGTAATTATTTTAATTATTTTCATATTCACTTGTGTCAGGAAAAAACAACATGATGCAGTCTATATGACAGTAAAATGGGCTATTTAAAGCACATTTTTATATTCATTATTATGATGTGGATATGAACTGACATATGGAAAAAAACTGTAATACTGATATGTTTTTTAAAATACCGTGATATGAAAATGTTGCCATGCGGCCCAGAATTACCTGATTATAAGAATCTTCTCCTCCAGAAGACAAAACAGCACAAACTACTACCCATTGATATGTTTCGTTCTTCGGGGACCCAAGATTCAACTTCTACATTAGACTCAGAAACAGGTTTAAGTTGTTATAAAAAATGTTTATTTAGAAAGTGAATGTGGGTCGTCTCGGGAAAAACCAGAAGGAACGATGTGGCCATCTGGAAGGTAAGTGGAGAGGTTTAGTATTAGGTAAATGAAAGGCAGGAATGATGAACTGGTTTTTGAATCTTACTGTTTCTGCAGAGGAGATGATCTGGAGGAAAGGGAGTCGGGCTCGGGTGACTCAGTTCGACTGGGAGTGGGTGAGTGATTCCTGACCTTCTCCGGTAATTTTTTTGCGGGTGGTGGACCGGAGTAGTTCCAGGCTTTCTGGGGGTGCCTGGTGGTGGAGGATATGAAGGAGTTCCAACTGGAAAGTGAGTTAACAGGTGGGGATGAGTTCAGGGAATTTACCAGAGTGAATGCTGAACAGGTAGTTGATTGTTGGTTGGAGGGCGGACAGATGAGCAGCAAGTGGCAGTGGAGCAAGTGAGATTGGGCGGCTCAGAGGCCAACCAGAGTGAGGAGGAAACAGCTCAGGAAAATCCTCAGGATCATTGAAGTCGCTACTGGAGAGAATTGGGAAACACAGAACATTTGAGCTGCCAAAACAACAAGGAAGGTTAGAACTTGCACTGGAGATTCTACAAGTAGATCTAGCCATGTACCACGCTGGAAGCCAGCACCATCTGGCTTCAGCTCTACTTTTAAGCTAGTGACTGATTAGATGGAACCAGCTGCACCTGGTGGTTGCCATCTGCCACGCCCTAGAGAGAAAATTGGTGAAGGAGCGGGAAAACACCAGCACATAGTCACAGGAACCCAAGACACATACATAGATGGGTCCTTATCAGAAAGGCACTGCTCTGGGTGGCTGCACCTTGGAGTGACTCTGTTAGCTACACATTGAGTTTTTTGTTTTTGGACACTGCTTCCCCCTTTTTCTTGAGGAAGGATTGCATTTTATTTGGACCTGTTTGCTTTGTGGGTTTTTGTCCTGTGAAGTTGGAGGGATTTTTGTTTTTGATTTTTCACTTTCGGGTTGTTTTGAGTCCACAGACTGGATGACTCTTTGCCAGCCACATGAAGAGGACATAAATGCGTGTGTGACTGACTCCATAAACTTCTGTTTGGACAACATCGTCCCCTCCAGAACAGTGAGATGCTTCCCTAAGAACAAACCCTGGATCACTAGTGAGCTGAAGAAACTGCTGAACAAGAAAAAAATAGCCTTCAATGAGGGAGATAGGGAGTTATTAAGGAGTATACAGAAGCAACTAAAAGTCAAAATCAGACACAGCAAGGAAGCTTACAGGAAGAATCTGAAGAACAAACTACAGAAGAACAATATAAGAGATGTCTGGTCTGGAGTGAAAAAGATCACAGGCTTTAAGCACATGAAGGACTGGATAGATGGAAGTGTGGATAGAGACAATGAACTGAACCTATTCTTCAATAGGTTCAGTTCAGGAAAAAGCTCAGCATCCTGCTCTACTGTTTCCAGCCAAAGAGACATCCGGCGCTCCTCTTACCCACACCTGTCCTGTCACACCTCATATGTTTTATCTTCCACCTCAGTCATGAACTCTTCTACTTCCACAACTTTGTCTTCAACCAAGTCAGGAGTTACTGCTACCCACTTTATCTCACTCTCCCACCTGCGTGTCTCTAGAACTCAGGTGAAGAGGCAGTTTGAGAAACTGAACCGGAACAAGGCTGCAGGTCCAGGTGGTGTCAGCCCCAGAGTCCTGAAGGCCTGTGCAGAGCAGCTCTGCGGGATTCTGCAGCACCTCTTCATCCTTAGCCTGACCCAGGAGAAGGTTCCAGTGTTTTGGAAGACATCCTGCCTTGTCCCAGTACCAAAGAAAACTATCCCATCAGTCATCAATGACTACAGACCTGTTGCCCTGACATCCCATATCATGAAGGTCCTGGAGAGACTCCTGTTGCCCCACCTTAGTAAGCAAACTAGAACCTATCAGGAACTCCTGCAGTTTGCTTATCGCCATGAAGTTGGTGTTCAAGATGCCATCATCAACCTGCTTCAACCAACTCACTGTCATCTGGACAAAGCAGGCAGCTCTGTGAGAATTATATTATTTGATTTCTCCAGTGCATTTAACACAATTCAGCCTGATTTGCTTTGTCAGAAACTCCTGAAGACACAGGTGGAAGCCTCAACAATCAGATGGATCAATGACTACCTGACAAACAGACCACAGATTGTGAGACTGAAGGATTGTGTGTCAAACCAGCTGGTCAGCAGCACAGGAGCACCACAAGAGACTGTACTCTCACCATTCCTTTTCACTCTTTACACCTCAGACTTCCGGTATAAGACAGAGACCTGTCATCTGCAGAAATACTCAGATGACTCTTCAATTGTTGGGTGTATCAGAGATGGTGAAGAAGCTTAATACAGAGCGCTGGTGGACCGCTTTGTGGCATGGTGTGGAAACAATCATCTTGCTTTGAATGTGAACAAAACAAAGGAGATTTTTTCAGAAGAACAGAGACAAGTCAAAGACTTTCTCCATCATGGGAGAAGAAGTGGAGGTGGTTGAGGAGTACAGATATCTCGGAGTTCATCAGGAAAACAGACTGGACTGGAGAATCAAAAGTGAAGCCGTCTACAAAAAGGGACAGAGCAGACTGTACTTTCTGAGGAAGCTGAGGTCCTTCAAGGTTTGCAGCAAGATGCTGCAAATCTTCTACAACTCTACAAGTGTTGTGGAGAGTGTCATCTCTTCGTCCATCATCTGTTTGGGTTGCAGCATCAGAGCCTCGGACTTTAAACGGCTCAATTGCCTGATAAAGAAGGCTGGTTCTGTTCTGGGGATGACGGTGGAACAACTGAAGATAAGGATGAAAAGAAGGATTCTTCATAAAATTAAATAGATTATGGACAACCCTGAGCATCCTCTTCATGAAACTGTCCTACAGCAACAGAGTATCTTCAGTCGGAGGCTTCTTCAGTTTCACTGCAACAAAGAATGTTACAGGAAATCCTTTCTCCCCACAGCCATCAAGGTCTACAACAACTCATTTTTATTAATTAATTAATTGAGCAACAACAACACTTAATTTCCCTCTTGGATCAATAAAGTATTTTTGAATTTTAATTGAATTGAATTGAATAAGTTCCTTACTTGAAAACAGCACCTACTCTGAGACCTACAGTGGAAAAAGATGCACCAGAGCGGCATGCAGGCGGAGACACCTCATTATATTAATACTTGAATATTTTAAAAAACACAAAGGTTTGAACTTTGAGAGTATTTAAACTAGTGAGAACTGTGAGTAAATCTGTATATATGTCTGGGAAAAGTGTATAAAATGTGTGATGAGGAATTTTAAAGCCTTACAATTATTTTACAGAATAATTGTAAAAAAAAAAAAAAAAAGTATGCGGGTTTTGCCTGCTGCAGGTTATTTTTAGAAAGTAACCCCTGCGATAAACGAGGGACAACTTTACACTTCCATAATAACATCAAAAAGACAACATTGGTCGAGAATCCATATTTCAACTGCCTACTCATAAGCTCTAACATGACGTCCCTACAAGGTGGAACTCCACTTATGATATGTTGGAGCGTTACCTTGAGCTATATTCTCTGCACTGACAGACAAGACCCTGAAAAAAAATTTCATAGACATCGTGACCTTGTCTGATGATTATGTGAAAGTGGCTGAAAAGGTCCTCCAGGTGCTAAAACTGAACACTGAAACGGTGTCCATGATCCTGCCACTGAAAACAAGGATTCTACAATCCATGCAGTGAGGAAGACAGTGCCATCACAAGAGATGTTAAGGATGCCATTTGAGAGGACCTGAAACCCAGATACAGTTCACCCCCAACTCTGCAAGACTACTACCTTCACAGATCTACTGCACTTGATCCAAGGTTAAGCGTCTCTATCCCACTTAGACCCTGCCATATGCCAAAGGACATACAATGATCTCTTTCCTCTCACCAGTGAGATTGTGAGCAGTCTTGGCACGGAAAACAATGAACAGGTAAAGAAAAAAATATTATCATTTTATTTGAAATAACAGTAATGGCTTTTATAAATGTTGTCATCTTTTTTAAATTTATAGGGGGAAAAATGTGGTTTAATTTTTTTTCTGCTGGTTGGAGCTGCAGAGCAGCTTGGAGCATGCTTGGACACATCTTTTCCCCCAAAAAAGTCGGCCATGGTGGAGCTTTTTGGAGAGACTTTTACCAGCAAGAATGACAGTAAGACTGTAACTGACACCATCAAAGAGGAGGTGAGATCCTACCAGGGAGCAAGTGGCATTCCAGTGGATGGCGATACACTGGAATGATGGAGAAGTAATGAGTGTAAATACCCTTACATTGCCACGATGGTAAGAATCTATTTACTTATGCCTGGTACTTCAGTGACTAGCGAGAGTGGGTTTTCGACAGCAGGAGACATAGTGACTGAAAGAATTTGAAATTATAAGATCACATTTTCTTTGTTTTCCTTCTTTCACTAAATTTTTTTGGATGATGTGCACATAGGCTAGTTTTTAATTCACCCTTCATGTTTAACAGAAGATGTTGGCGTTAAATTGCACTTAAAGTTTTTTTTATTTAAGTTGTTTGTTATGACTTATACTCCACTTTATTTTATATAAGGACGTTTTTTTTTCATTTACTGTCCTTGTTAAAAAGATGTAATGTCTTATTTTTTATATAAAACCTGTTTAAAGGATGCATACTGTACTTTAATTTTTTGTATTCAACATTTTATTTAGGCACTGGATTGACATCTTGACTTATGTTTGTATTTAATAAGCACTGACCAGAAAATGTTGCACTAAGTGTTCTACATAATAAATGGAGAACATAGTTATTTCTTCATTTTCTTTTCTTTCTGCTGACCCGAAAAGTGATCCGATCCGTGACACAAAAACCGTGATGCGATCCGAGCCGTGAGTTTTTTGATCCATTGCACCACTACATCCTATCGACATCACTGTCAATATGGGATGGTCAAGTGACACTTAATTTCTGTGGAGCATCATTAATCTTACATTCACAAAACCTAGGATACTAAGATGGTGTAAAATATGAAAAATAAGTTTTAATTTGTAGTATTTTTGTCGTTTTATTTTGTTACCATTGACTGATTACTAACGAAATAAAATGGCAAAAACATATATAATATACAAATAAAATGCTTGCACTCACCAACATGGATGCTTTTCACATCGCTTACTTGACAATAAAATCCATCCTTTCTTTTCAATAGGCCTATCCCCCCATTTTTTCTTCACCCTTTCGTTGTGGAACTCCTTTTCTCTGTCTTCACGCTGGGCTGCAGATCCACTCGGATGTCCCCAAACGCTTTTGAAAGCACCATAGCTTCTAGGTGCCCCGCTGCACTGTAGTGTCTCGTTGCTTTCTTGGTGAAACAAGCTAGTTGTTGTTTCCAACACCAAATCGATCAGGTGTGAGAGGCAGGCTTTCCCTTGGCTTCTTGGGGACAGGGACTAAAATTGGAGGTCTTTGAAGCTGACAGGTTCATGACTTGCCCCCAGTAAGAAGTAGAAAATGCTGGAAAAACCGTGGCCAGCTCATTTACATGGTGTCTAAGGCTACGTCCACACTAAGCCGGATAAGGTTATACGGGGAGTTAGACGCCTAATGTTATCCACTCAACACGAGCATTTACACCCCGTTTATGGTCCGTTTAAGGTCCCATGATTGCGCAATCCAGACCGAATAAGTTGCGTCCAGAAGTGCTCATTTAGCCGTTGAGATAACAGTTAGACGGCTCTCTTACCCGGCTAATACTTATCCGGCCACAGACCACAAACAAAGCCGCCTTAGTGTGGACGATAGGGGGGTGTAGACTAAATACTTATACGTTTAAGGCATTATCCGGCTTAGTGTGCACGTGGCCTAAAAGTGGCAGGAGAAACACCATCTGGGTTGAGGGCTTTGCAGGCATTCAGCCTCTTAAACTTCTCCACATCTGCTTAATGAACATAAAAGGTTATGATGGAAGAATGTGATGTGAGGTTTACATAGATGTGGGATTAGTAAAGGGGTGCTGAGGTTGAAGTCCTTGATTGTGATGATGGTTCTGTGGTGGGGAAGTGAATGAGGTGGGGGGAGGAGTGTCCACAGTTTCTCTGTTTTTGGGACTGGTAAATGTGTGAGGGCTGCTTGATGACTCATAAAAAAGGCTGTAAATGTTGTTTAGAGTTTTCCTAAAACTTTTCCACACAGAGGCAAGTCGTTTTCTGAGATCTGCTGCTGCACATTCTCAGAGTCCTGGTGTTTAGCAATGTCAATCTCTTTCATTGAAACTATACTAGCCTCTCTTTAGCAGTCCCTGTCACCACTTCTGAATGGCACTCTCTTTTCTAGCGACAGCTGTTTGAGTTTAGGAGAGAACCAGGGTTTGTCTTTGTTATAACTAACACTGCTGCGTGATGGTACAATGCGGTCCTCACAGAAGTGGATTAAGGCTACGTCCACACTAAGCCACTAAAGTTATACGAGGAGTTCGACACCTAATGTTATCCACTCAAAATCAAGGTTTTTCCTTCAGAGAGGTACCAGGCAGGGATGTCCACTTTCTCCCTCCCTCTTTGCTATTTTTATTGAACCATTAGCAGCAGCAATCAGGCAAAATAATAATGTTAAAGGTATACAATGCAACAAAATAGAACATAAAATTAGTCTGTATGCAGATGATGTACTACTCTTTCTACAGCATTCACAAACTTCCTTCTCTCAGGTAATTGAGTTGATAGAATCTTATTCAAGAGTTTCAGGCTATTCCATAAATGGGTTAAAATCTACAGTCCTTCCAATCAACTGTTCTTTCCAGGGTCCCGTTGCTGTGCAACTCCAGTCGGGCAATATTACATATCTAGGTATCCATATCTCAGCAAGACTGGCAGACTTATCAAAGCTAAACTATGTCCCACTTTTAAAAAAAGTGGAAGATGATCTGGCAAGATGGAAATCCCTTCCAATATCAATTATTGGAAGGGTAGCTACAATAAAAATGATGGTTTTGCCTAGAATCAATTATTTATTCTCAATAATCCCAAGCAAACCATCACCTGATTGGTTTAGATCTC
The DNA here is from genome assembly GCA_028564705.1 of Apricaphanius iberus. Classification (NCBI taxonomy): domain Eukaryota; kingdom Metazoa; phylum Chordata; class Actinopteri; order Cyprinodontiformes; family Aphaniidae; genus Apricaphanius; species Apricaphanius iberus. The sequence continues at coordinate 1,086,371 of JAPXFQ010002332.1, read as the reverse complement.
TGGACTCTTCTGTCTCTAAATTTCTTTGGAAAGATAAACCCCCACGTATCAGCTTAAAAACACTGCAGAAGTCCAAAGATAAAGGAGGTCTAGACCTTACAAACTTTCGTCATTATTTCTTAGCCAACAGGCTCCAATACACATCAAGATGGGTAAAACACAGTTATATCGATGAGTGCTGGGTAGATGTTGAACAGACACTATGCAATAAGATAAAACTTTCAGATCTACCATGTATTAGCTCAAATATAAAACAAAATGAATGTTTTAAAAGTATTAGTATCAGCTCCTCTCTGACAGCTTGGTGGGAATTTCTTAAAATGACAGAGACTTCACTAGTCCCATGCAGGCGTACACCCATCTGGAAAAACCCGGATATCTTACAAAAAAAAATGCATGATCAACTTTCCAAACTGGAGTTGTAAAGGAATTGAATACCTGGAGCGTATGTTTGATGGAACAGACTTTATCCCATTTAATACATTGGTTACACAATACGGAATTAACAAGAATAAATTCTTAGAATATCAACAAATTAAATCAATTATAAAAAATAAATTCAGGCTCAATACAGTTGATTTACAAATTCCAGGAAAAGTTTTAGACTTTCTTAATCTTAACCCTCCCAAACTGCTATCTAAAATATACAAAACATTAAATAGAATAGAGGAATCAATAGCCCTTCCTATTTTAAAATGGGAGATGGACTTGTCCATCTCATTTGACCGAAACCTCTGGTCTCACATTTCCTTAAGAACCTTTAAATTTCTTAAAAATCCTAATCTACGATTAATACAATATAAAATCCTTCATAGAGTGCATTATACAGGCCAACAGATGTTCAATATGGGTTTTACGCCATCTAATACCTGTTTACAATGTACAAGCAATCTACCAGACAATTATACTCATGCTCTTTGGTTCTGCCCACCTGTCAAGAAATATTGGTACCCGGTATGTGAAGACCTATCAAAGTGTCTGAAATGTAATATCACACCTTCTCCCACAGTTTGCTTGCTGGGAAATTTAGATGAAGTTACCATGGATACAAAGTCTATGCAATTAGTTCACATTGCCTTATGCATCGCTAAGAAAAATATCCTCTTGAACTGGAAAAATAAAAATACTGTGAATATTAATCAATATAGAGATCTCCTTCTCGATTACATTGGTCTAGAAACAGCTTCTGCCTCCACATCTGATCAATCTTTCTGGTTTCCCTTGATCAGCTCCATCACCTAGCGGGGTCGGGCCCTTGATTTTGTTCTGTGGGACACGATTGCCGATGTGGAGTTTAAGGGTTGGTGGTGACTGCTAGGGGTCCTCGGGGTTGAGTCCGCTTGCGGTTGGGGCGGTAGGTGCCGTGAATCTCGCCTGGTGTGGGACTTTGGGGGCTTTGTATGGTGACTCCTAGTGGCTGCATGCGGCGCCTTAGGGGGGTCGTGCTGGCGGACACTGGTTACTGGCCTGGTGCTGTGCTGCTCTGGGGGGGGGTCTGGGCTGGGCCTGGGGCTCTCGGGCGGCGTGCCCCCCGGCCTGTGACCCTGGCCGGGGCTTGGCTGGTGGGGGGGGGGGGGCGCTGTCGCCGGTACCGGCTGGGGGGGGGCTGTGGTCGGTCGGTGGGCGCTGCTGCCTTTTCCATCTCCCTGGGCTGGTTCTTGTCGCTGGCTCCCCGATGGCCCCTTGCCACGCCTGCGCGTCGGGGTGTCAGCGGGTGGCTGAGGCGGGTGTGGGGCGGGGTGCCCCTGATCCCCGTGGCCTCCGGGTCCTGTTCCGGGCCCGCCCTGGCGTAGCCGGTTTCCGGCGGAGCCCGTGGGCTCGTCCCTGCGATCTCTCAGGGCCCCAGCATTGCGGCTGCTTGGTGTTCTCCTGGGGCTTCCATCTGTTCCCCTCTTGGTGGGTGATCGGCCCTGCGCTGGTCCGCCTGCGGCTCCTGCGCTCTGTTGGACTCTGGATGCATGCGTCTCCTGCCTCCTTCATGTCTGTGTCGATTCCTGTAGGACGGATTGACGGTTCCTTACACCAGCTATCAATCACTTGCATGGGGAAACCTTATTCAGACCTGCATGCTCGCAAAAACACATCGGTGTGGGGACATTGGTGTGGACGGACATATCTTGAGTTCAGGTTATTGTCATCAGTAAGCTTTTATCAGGAGCTTAACAGAAACATTAGTATTGTGTTTATTAATCCATGCTTGTGTGTAGTGAATGTGTAATTCTTTATTTTTATTACTGGATCTGAACTATTGGTGTGGTTCTGTTCAGTTCGTTGTTTTTGTTTGTTATGTTTTACCGCTTCTCTGCCATCCGGCAGACGTGGAGGACTGGGATGTTTTCTTGTGTTCTTTGTTTGCATCTCTGTCTTGTGTCGTCAGTTCGCGCCTCTGCTGATGCGGTTTCTTTTCTTCACCTTCTTCCTTTCTTCCTTCTTTTCTCGGTTTCGTGTCCATGACTTCAGGAAATTGAACCCTCAGTAATTATTAATAAAGATTATTTAATACATATACATCAGGTGGAGTGTTACAGCAAAGATGTAATACTCTGCTTTGGAAAGTAAATCTGTTGGGCTTTTACTTGGTACTCAGACACCAATTCTGAGTGGCAAACTGCTAGACAGGACACGTAAAAAAAAAAAAAAACGACAAAAAAAACAAGCATTTATGCCCCGTTTAAGGTCCGTTTAAGTTCCCATGATTGCGCAATCCCATACCGACCTGTGCAAATACTGGACATGCGCGTAAAGACGCATGGAACACGCGTATAATCTTCGTGACGCCAGCGCCTACATAATATATATTAGAAGCTCTACAGCACAGTACATATCTGCTTGTCCCGTTAACCGAAGAGAACAATAGCTGCTCAGAAGAGAGAGTTTTTGGTGTGGACAGACGACGAGAATGATTTATTACTCTTCGTTGTTGTCTTTGTCGGTAGTGTCGTATTGTTATTGACGCAGCATTCATTGACGCCACTTCCTTTCAGTATCCGGTGAAGCTGTCCACACTAGCTCGTTTAGCCGTTGAATTAAGATGTACACGGCTCTCTTACTAATAGTTATCCGGCCACAGACCTTAAACGACGCCGGGTTAGTGTGGACGATATAGGGGGGTGTAGACTAAATAATTATACGTTTAAGGCATTATCCGGCTTAGTGTGGACGTGGCCTTAGGTGGTGACAGTGTCTATGAACTCATCCAAAAGCATTGTGTCTCATTCTGTAGTTTCTAAACATGTGCAAAGCTCCTCCACAGCCTCATTGCTCCAATGTTTTGTATTCCTTACAACAGGTTTGGAGATCTTCACCCTCTGTCTTTACGTAGAGATCAGGTGGATCATGATGTGGTCAGAAAGTCCAAGTGCAGCGTGGGGCACTGCGTGATAGGCTCCACTTATCGTGCTGTACCAGTGATCCAGTGTCTTCTCCTCTCTGGTTGGCCATTTAATTTTATATTTCGGAAGTTCATGGTTCAGATTGGCTTTATTAATGGAAGTCTATCCATGCACAGTACCTGGTACATTAGAGTGCACTGAGCCAAGTGTAGGGCTGCGTTTGGCGGGATTTAAACAGCAGTCAGAAAAAATGAAGCAAATTCCAGCCGACAATAACATTTTTTGCAGTGACTGGAAAAATATTCCAGATAGGGAGAGCAGTGCTGGCACATTTGTACATCAGAAGCAGACACATCCCTCTGTAGTCTTACTAGAGAGAGTGACCTGCCATTATTCATGGAGAAGATGAAACCCATCCAGCTAAAGCTGTTTGCCCAGGATGTCCTCACTGAGCCACGACTCCATTAAAAATAAGACACAATGTGAGGAAAAGTCTCTTTTCACGCTTATCATCTGTTCTGTTTTAGGGATGACTATGGAACACCTGGTGATATGTTGCAAAGAAGGATTGTTCATAAAATTAAAAAAAATATAGAGAACTCTGAGCATCCTCATAATGAGACTATCCTACAGCAACAGAGTATTTAGTTCTAGAAACAGAGTATCTTCAGTCGGAAGCGTCTTCAGTTTCGCTTCAACACAAACCACTACAGGAAATCCTTTGTTGATCTACAACAACTCACTGAAGAATTAATTAGTTATTAGCTACAAAAACACTTAATTTCCCTCTGGTATCAATAAAGTATTTTTGAATTGAATCAAGGCAAACTCACCCTTTGATCCCGAGTGAGCGTATGTTGGAGATTAAATTCCAAGGTAGGGCACTGCGTACTCCGTGTTTCTTCAGACACATCAGCACACCGTCTCGCTTTCCTCTCCTTTTCGGCATCACACTTTCCTAATCAGAGTCTGTAGTAAATCAACAAAAGCTGAAAATAAACCCAGAGGTGTTGTAGTCCTGTAGTTTAAAATGCTCTTCTCTAGTTTAAGAATACTCAGAAGAGTCTCTAGAAACACAAATCATGAAGAAAAATAGAACTAAAATAGAGCACCAAAGTACACGCACATCCATTTGCAATACCATCTTGGAAAGGATCCAGATTATTTGCTTCCACCCTAATTAAATTATAACTATTTTAACTTCCTTTACAGATAGCCAATAGATAAACTTGTACAGGGGTTTACTACTTTATTGTTGTAGATTTAGTTACTTAGCTTTTTAAGTTACTTTAAAACAACAGATTAACAACACCAGCAGTAGCACAGGTAACATGTTGTTATGAGTCTGGAGGTTTGTTTTGTGTTGTGGCTGTAAATTAAAATCAGTTCTACAGGTAATCCACTGGAGGGTGCAGGAGAGGCACCAGACCCATCTCCGGTGGCGGGAGCCCACTCTAGAAAAACAATTAGGTGAAGTAGGCCATCAGAGATAAGGCCTTAAAGTGGGCAGATTGCAGAAACGTAACAGTTTGGGTTGCTCCTTCGACAAATTTGTCAGGGAGTTTAAAAAGACATTTAATCAAGATTCAAATTAAACTGCTTTGTCCCTACCCTGACATAGCCATACTCAATTCCAATCAGAATGTGAGTCTGATCCTCCTCCATTGGGCTGTGATTATGGGGGCTGTTTTAACCGAACCAGGAAAAAAATGCCTCTGCACTCAATTGGATAGACCTATAACCAATCAGAGCAAGCAACGGATGTTATCTGTTCTTCTCTTAAAATTCCTCTTTTAAATTGAATGCCCTCTCAATTTCTTCTAGAACAGACTCTATGGCAGAATCTACACATGTCACTTCTCCAGCAGCAGCCATCATTGTAAACAATTTCAACCCAGGCGCTCTTTGGTGACGTGGTTGATTACGTTACTGTTGTTCACCTGTCAATCATCGTTAGCCCGATTGGATTGGACCGACCAGATCTTGTTCAGGCATAATTGCTCCCAAACGGAGGAATGCCAGAACTTCCAGACCATGTTGTGGGCGGGACTTCGGCTGGCACCCAGGCTACTTTATCCCTGAGCTTAAGGAAGATTAAACAGGGTAACAGATAAGTGGCTGAATTTCTTATAGCATTTCACACTTCATTTTTTACGCTCTAAGCGAATCAAAGATGAGTTGGCCTTAGGTGATGAACCCCAGACCATGGAGGAGCTAGTTAATTTAGTTCTCTGTTTGGTAGTTCTCTGTTTGGATAATTGTCTGAGGGAGCGTAAATGAGATAAAACTAAAAAAAATATACTCATAACCAGTTCAGTTGTCTCTTCCTCAGTCTCTGAAGCTACATCCTCTCTGCTCAATGCCACATTCCCACTCCGTCTCGCCTACTCTCCCATTGCCAAGAGAGAGGGTTTGTCAGTAAATCTGGGGAGTCTGACAGACCCCTAAATATTATTTTACATGTTATTCTTCAGTTCAGTCAAGATTCTATTATTCTCTCCATCCTTCTTGATTCCGGTTGTGAACAGGATCTGCTTGATTCAGCCCTGTTTTCTCACAGAAAAATATCTACAGCTCCACTTTGCACTCCACTGCATGTTTTAACTTTAAATGTCCGATAACACCCTTACATAGTTCACAGAACCACTCCACTGGTAACCATCAAGAACAGATGTCCTGTCTCATCTTCCCCATGGCTAACCACTCCATTGTTCTTGGTTTTACTAGGTTGCAAACACATAACCTACATCTCAACTGGTCTGATTTCAGAAACTGAATCATGATCTCACTATGTCACCCCACCTGTCTCAGATCTGCTGTTCCTCCAAGCCGGTTCCCCGTGAACCTCGATGAAGCGGATCCTTTCCGAACTCAGCCATGTCCCTCTAGAATACCATGAACTCAAGATAGTTTTCAGTAAAGATCTGGGGCCGTATTCGTAAAGTATCTTAGGGCTAAAAGTAGGTCTTACCTAGCGAATTTAGGAGTAACTCCCAAAAAATGTGGGCGTGTCACTCCTAAATTTAGGACTCTTAGTTTCTTAAGATAAAAGTAATTCACAACCACTTTTAGGCCTAAAAGTAGCTCCTAAGTCTGGGAGTCCTTAAAAGAAGTCAAGAGGACTCCTAACTCCCTAAGACCTATTCACAAAGACTCCCAAAATGGCTGCAGCCAGACGCAATGTGTTGGACACTCTGGTTGATTCTGAATTGACCAAACGATACTGACTAAATCGTGAAGGTATTGAACTTTTTGTAGATTTGGTGCGGGATGCAATCACGCCTCCAACTAAACGTAACAACCCGATCAGTCCAGAAATTAAATGTTTAGCGACACTAAGATATTTAGCCAGAGGGGAAATGCAACTTTGCAACGTGGACGACTTGGGTAAGTAGGTTATTGTGTGTAAGTTGTATGAAGTGTCAGTCTTGTGGCCGACACAAAGATGTCATCATGCATTATTTCTGATATTTGCGCTGTTCCTAATTACGAATTTATCTACATTGAAGTTTTCCATTTCCTGGTTTCACACGTGTCATTCAACAACCAATCACACTGCTGTCCGTCTATTTACTCATTGCATAGGAAAGGACGTTTTCCATAGCAACGGAAATTCACTCTTTAGGGATTGGTCCTATGTAACAGTAGCTCTTAATGCGTTTGTGAATAGGTTTTAGATGACAACTCCTACGTAAGACCTTTTAGCACGAGTTAGGAGTAACACCTAGCGGTGAGATAAGAGCCTTTGTGAATATGCCCCCAGGATTCTTCTCTATGGAAAAATACCTCAAGGAATCATTAGCAGCTGGAATCAACCAGCAGCTAATTATTTTCACCACTGGGATTTGGCTTCTTTGTCAGCAAGAAAGACGGGTCCCTCTGACCATGTATTGATTACTGTAGACCAATGGCGGCTGGTCTATTATGGGCGCTGGGGCGCCGCCCCTCCTAACAATTTCAGAAAAAAAAAAGAAAAAAAGTTTAAGTTTGACCAAAACATGACTTTCTTCGGTACAGGTGTAGTTTTTTACACAGTAGAAGGAGGGGAGGGGGGAAAGGTAGGGTTTCTTTTTGTCTGCCAGCTTCATCGTGTGCTGCAACAACATTATAAATGTGTAGTTTTATACTTGGGGCGGCGAGGAACAGCGCCCTTGCTATCTAACCAATGGCGCTCTAATAGGGTATAAAAATGTCACTAATTATCATTATTTCAACCAATCAGAGACGTGCAATGTTAAATGTCCGATGGGTACTTGGCAGCAGCGCCCATCGGAGATTTAACATGGACTTTTTGGTGTGGTCAAGTGTCCGCGAGACCAGGCGGGTGGAGCCAGTCTTTCTTGACAAGTTGACAATGGTGGCGTCATACGAGACAGAGACCGTGCAATCTCTTCTTCAAAATCCATTTGAAAGAAGACAACTGGCTGAAAAGCTTAAAATAAAAGAAACGGGACCGGACAAGCCACAAATTAACATCAGAAAGCAGGTGAAAGACAAGGAAGCGTCTTATAACGCGAGTAGAAAGCGCCGTATTTATGGGCATATTGAATTATGCATTTTGGGTCGCTGTATAGCTTGAGTACATTTCATAGTAAGGTTTGGCTGCGTTAAAAATGGGCATTATTCAGTAGAAGTGTTGTTTTCTGACTTAAATTAATGCTAATTGATTAGCGGAAGTAGCTTTGTAGTCTAGACAACGCTACTTCACAATAAGAGCATGTACTCCTGTTTAAACTGATGACTTGGATAGTTTGTCTGCTGAGTGTTTACGTTTTGTAAAACAGTAAATTGTGACATTTTATTACTAAGTCTATATTACATTTGATTCATTTAATACTTAACACAGCTGCTGATATTCAAATATTAAGTTTATTCATATCTTTTGGTTATTTCTACCTTGCATTAGTTCCTATTTTTCATATGATATCACACATATCATCTCGCTTCTCACATTTATATCAGCCAAACCTGTATCAGCAGCTGTGTGGAAATATTAAAGAACAGCAGGAATATATCAGCCTTTTCTCAACCATATCTTCTCATACTCTGATTGGCTTTAAGTGGAGCTCTGGCAGGTTCTCCCAGTATGAACAGAGTGATCCCAGTCTGAACCAGAACCTCTATAGACAGCTCAGTGTTTCCTCTTCTAAAGTAGCAGTCTGTTGTAGAGAAACTGTTGAGCCTCTGACTGAAATCATTCTGTTGTTGTAGGCTAGTCCTATTAAGAGGATGATCAGGGTTGTTCAACATTAATAAGAAACCGCTTTTCATACAGAAAATGTTAGCTGGTTAGTTTGTGTTAGCAACTGGCTAAAAGATCAATATGTCAATGTATGAACATGTAGTCAATGTGTAAATATGATTGTGGAGTTAAAAAATAAGTTCTACTAATCTCTATTTATAAAAAAAGAGCTATGGTAATTGGATTTCTCCTTTTACTCTAAAAAGTATAGTTTTTTTAGTCATATTTAGGAATGCTAATTAGTCTGAATTAATTCACAGCTATCCCTTAATTAATTAAGTTTAAAAAAAAAATATCGTTTGACAACCCTAATATCTAGCCATCATCATAGCCCCCCCCCTGGAGAAAATTCCACCAGCCGCCACTGCTGTAGACTAAATTAAAGCTCTGTCAATAATATCATCTGCGTATAATATCATCAGCTTTAGGTTCTCCACAGTCCCACAATTTTCTAAAAAAAACTATACTTCTGCAACACCTACCATCTGGTCCGTATTTACCAGGGGGAATAGTGGAAGACCAAATTCCATACACCTCTTTGAATACACTCTGAATACTTGGTCATAGCCTGTGGACTTTTCAATGCCCCGGATGGATGTAAAACACTATGGTCTGGCCTGCCACATCTCTGCATGAAATAAGATGGGTAACAAGTCTTTTGCAGGTATCCTTCAACCATTACCAATTCTGAAATAACCGTAGTTTCACATTGCCCTTGATTTAGTCACTGGACTGCCCAGTTTTAAAGGTATGACCATCCAACCATCATTGACAGATTTTCCAAAGCATGCAATCTGGTCTCCCTCAAGAAAATCCACACAGTTTCCAGACTGGTCATCTCGTGGTCAAACACTTCTTCTGTTTACATGGCATTCCCCAGGACATGTTTTCAGATTGAGGCCCATAATATATCTCACAGGTCTGGAAATAGTTTTGCAACTCACTCAATGCAAAGGTCAGTCTAACTTCCGGTTTTCACCCACAATCCAATGGTTAAACAAAACAAACGAATCAAGAACTAAATTTAATGCTATACTGCTTAACTTCAACTGAGCAATCTGACTGATCACATCTCCCTTGGACTGAATATGCTCACAACTCCCATGTTATCACAGCCACCAAACTCTCACCCTTCGAAGCATCTCTCATCACCAACCTCCCTTTTTTTCTTCAGAAAAGGACATTTATTTCACATCCGTTCAGCATCACATCCTTTACTGCTGTCACATCAGGGAAAACACCATCACTTCACTTCAACACTGGCACATCAGAAAGACAGAAGGTTTGGTTGGCAGCAAGAGACTATTTCTCATACGTTATCTTCCCAGGTTCATCTGCTCATACAAAATCATTTTCTTCATTAGTCCCACCTCCTTGAGCATTAACCATCCTCCCAGTCTGAAAATCTATCCCACATTCCACATCTCTCTCTCTCTCAGATAAAGCATGTTCACACCAACGAAGGGGGCAGCAGAGGCACCAGTCTCTGCTCTGCTTTTGCACACCTGTAGCTCATCAGAAGATCAGATAAAGGGAACTGAAAGCTTGGCACTCATTGCCTGACTATTTACCTTGTGGTAACGTTTATAGTCCCCTGTAAATATCTCAGTATTTTGTCTGTTTACTCCAGAGCCTTGGCTACGCTTTCTTCTCCTTCAGGTATCTTTTCCTTATCCTCTTGCTTCTGAGCTCCAGAATCCTCGTCTTCAGGCCCATATCTCCTTTCAATGATTTCCTGGCTAATCTCCATGACTTTTTCGAGCTTCTTCATTCCATCTTACCTTCTACTGCTGTAGACCAATCCATATGCACCTTTCTCCGTCAAACCCCTGGGCTCACTCTTCATCATTTATATCATCATCGGCATGCGTTTTGCCTGCCCTCCAACACCTCCCAGTGAGCAGCTCTCCATAGTCAGCCTAATTATAATCAATCTTCCAGATCACCTTTTCAGCTTACTTCCAGTCTCAGGATCAGCCACCACACCAGTCTTCGCCCAGTTCCACTCACTCTCCCCTGGCGTCTCGTTATCCTCATCTCATCATCTAAATCATCTCCCCAGCAGCTCTTGGCAGATTCCCTAGTACCTCTGAATCGACTTTGAACATAATTTAAATATGTTAAAAGCCTGGTCTAAAAGTTTTGTACATGTGGGTGAGACAGATAACAAAAAGATAGACTGAACCCTTTATATACTGTGTTACTTTTCTTCACTACTCTCAAGTTGTACTATTGGCTGTCATTAAAAGTATTCTGTTTCTGTTTTCTCAGTGTTTTTCTCTCAGAAGTTTCACCTGATGTACCGTCCTTTTTGGCTGTGGTGCCTTGTTGGACAGGGAGCATTGACTGGGTTGAAGCACAAGCTACATTCTTGCTCAGTATGAGGAATTGCTGATGGATTGTTGTGGTTTGGGTGTTACTAGACCTTATTCACTGGTGCAAGTGCCTTAGTAAAAGTCTTCAGTGTCCCAGTAAAATTGGATGCCATTGCATTGTCTTTAGCTGTCTTTGCATTACCCATGAAATTGCGCAAATTGAACAGCAACTGCATGTGACTACGAGTGAAAAACACGAAGTAGTAGTAGTAGGAGAAGAAAGATGTTGCGGGATGTTTGGGTTCACAAAGAGACTGAGTTGGTTCGTGATAAAAGCATAACTAATATATTAGATTCAAAACAGCAAAGAAACGCGAGCATTTCCTAATACCGTTCCCATGTAAACGGGGCTTGTTGCTCCAATGCCTCTACAAGCCGTCTACGTCTCCTCCTCTGATGGCTGAAAATGAGCAATAGTGTCGTGTCTGCCGTGATAGGATGAATATAGCTATCAACAAAATGTTCACATCAATCGCCACTTTTCTTACTCATTTGAAAACTTGTGATTTAAGCTGAGTTTGTTATTTAATGGAAACACCGCAATTGCGAAATTGTGTTTTTTTGACAGCTTTGCGCATATTTGTAATGGAAACGCAGCTACTTAGCAGCCAAGAAAAAAAAAAAAGGAAAAAAGAATGTGCTTTTGATGTTTTAATGTAACATTTAATTTTTTAATGTTACAACAAATTCACAACTTGTTTGACAGAAAAAATGACAAGTTGATTGCTGCTAGAGAATGTTGCCAACATAAGTAGCATCTGTTTTTCAATGCTTTGTGTCATTGTAGCCCAAATTTAGCTGTTTAAGTTTACCAGCCTGTGCTCTCAGACAGAGTCAAACCATGCGTATGCTGCAGGCACACATGCGGACAATTAATATGGATTTATATGTATACTGTAGAGGGAGACATGTAAAAGTAGCCTATACTGTTTGTGAAACTGTCCTACTGTAAAATATTCAGAGATGGACATCAGAAATTTCTTCCTGAAAAGAGGCACAGGAACAGTAAGGAGAGAAGTCCACATTACGGGTAACATTAATATTTATGCTGGTAATAGCCAGTGCTGTGATTTGATCAGTGGTTTAATGGCAAATTTAAATAAGTTTGCATTTGCAAATGTAGCCTATAATAATCTACACAGAGTCAGAGTAGCCTATAGGTGATAATTTTATAATGTAGCCTATAATAATCTACATAGATTCACAAGAGCCTACTCTGAATCTGTGTAGATTATTATAGGCTACATTTGAAAATTATCACCAAAGATCAGTATACAGGCTTTTGTATTATTTTATAACATGTTCCAGGTTAAACCTTGTTTAATGCATTTTTAGTCCGTTTTGTTCTGTTAAACTTATGCTTTGCTCACAGAGCTTGTAAATGAATAGGCTTTGTGCATGTTGGATGTTACCTTCGTGTTAGAGTTTGTTAGTCTACTAATTCACAACAGCTTATCCTGAGAAGGGAGCATTCTGTATAACATAAAATAAATGTACTTTTTGTTTTGGTTTGTTAGTTACTTTGGTTTCCTGAACTATTATTTTAAACATGGACTGAGGTTTAGGTAGTAAAGAATCTGACTCTTTCAAATAATAAATGGTTGCAGTAAGAGGATGTTGTTTGTAAATCTTTGAGGTATGCCTGTGCAAACAAACATCATTATAGTGCACACATGAATCTATCCTTGTATCTTTACCAGTGGTTTAATATAGTCTACAGTATGACAGTGACAATTCGGATTTTGAAGCTTGTATGTGTAGGCTAGCCATTTATTTCATATTGCACACACATTTACATTTTTTATATATTAGCAGTTGGGGGCCTGTGCCCCAGCAAAGCTCTAGGTCTAGAATCGCCCCTGGTTAGAGTGCATCAACGGGAGAAAACTGCCAGTCAATGACTCGATGCAATCTACTCCTTTTAAATTGATTGGGAAATCTATATGATTGAATTGTAATGACTTTTCTTGTGCCTTGAGATGACATCGTTGTGTATTATGCTTTTTGATTTAGCTGAATTGAAATTAAAAGGGAATATTCTAACCATGATCAAGATTTGTACATTTAACTATGGTAACATGAAAAAGAGCATATTGGTAAATAGAAAAGTGCTATTGATAGATAACGGTAATTATTGATAACTGTCAAAAATTTTTGAAACTATATTTAAGTGCAACACTGGCAATTTAATTTTTTTTAAATAAACCAGTTTTACTAAAGCACACACGTTATTTCTTTATAACTCCATGGGAGCATGCGTTTTGAGGCAACCAAGTAATGTAAAAATAGGTGGGCTTTGCACAGACTGTTGAGGGGGTGATGGATGGGGCAGGTGCTTAAAAGTTTAAATGGGGCACATAGAAGGGTCACATTAAAATAACATACCATACAGTATATTAGGGTAAATAGCAGCAACTCATGTTTATCAATAATTTGATATGGAATAGCATCATATAATAATCTTTATGGTCATCATAAAATTTATTAAATACATTTTTGGACTATAACAAAATCAGGTGCCTTTATTTACTGTAACAAATATTCACACAACACACCTTTGAATAACACCTGTAATTTAATATTAATATAATTGTTGATGGTTATATAAACCAGACCGAATTGCAACCCTATTAATTAGTGCGTGTGCGAGGGATGTGTGGTGTGGCAGGTTGTTGCCGAAGCAGCTGCTCTTTTTGTCTGCCAATTTTCATTGCATAAACTGCTTAGTAATCTCATTTGCTAGATGTGCCAGGAAGTTCACCCTCCTCTCCTTCACTCCATTACATGCCTGATAAAGCACATGAGCATTCATTGCTGCCATGTCTATCATGTAATAAAACACAGCAACTGGCCATCGATGAATTCCTGCATGCACAGTCTACTGCCGAACCTTCTTGTCCATAATGTCAACAACACACTTCATGGCATTGTAGTCAGTGACCATGTTTTGCTTCCTCTTTGGGTTCTCCCCAATCTCAACTTTGCTGTGCATGGTCCTGGGGATGCAGACGGTCGTCCTCCGCTCGGGTGCATAAACTGAGAGTCAAGCCAGTTGTTGAAAACACCTAATAAGTCAGACAAAAATGATTTAGCATTATTGTCATTGCACGCTATACACACTGTACTAGTGAAACATTATCCGAGCTCTTGCTGCAAAAAAAGGGGAAAACACAGCCAATATACACAAGAGAAAAAGTGTGCTTCTGGCGCCCGGGCCTCCTACGGGTTCTGTGGGCTCCGCTGCCTGGTTGATTCATTTGGGGGAGTTGTCCGGCATTGGCTGGGTCCCGGGTCTCGGTGCTGTGCGTGGGGCAGGATCTTGACCCGGGAGCTGATAGATCTGGGTGTCCAGGTGCTTGCCGGGCGCGTCCTGGGGGGGGAGGTCATGCATCCACAGCGGCTTTTACTGTCTCTCCCCGGAGTGTGGGGGGCGGCGGGGATGGGTTGTTGGCAGTGAGGATTGGCCCAGGGTGGCGGTGGCGCGTGTCGTCCGTCGGCCAGCTGCAGGTCCCTCCTGCCTTGCCGCGGCAGGGGGGTACCCGTGTTGGTCGATCCCTGGTCTGGGTCCCTGGGTCCTGGTCCGGGCCCGCCCTGGCGTAGCCGGTTTCCAGCGGAGCCTGTGGGCTCGTCCCTGCGACCTCCCGAGCACCAGCATTGCCGCTGCTGGGGGTTCCCCTGGTGCTTCCATCTGTTCCTCTCTTGGTGGGCGGTCGGCCCTGCGCTGGTCCGCTTGTGGCCCCTGCGCTCTGGGGGGCTCTGGATGTATACGTCTTCGACCTCCTTCATGTCTGTGTCGATTCCTGTAGGACAGATTGACGGCTCCTTACACCAGCTATCAATCAACATTATTTACACCTGCATGCTCACACAGTCAAAATAGGTGTTGGGACATTGGTGTGTACAGACATGATCTTGAGCTGAGGTTTTCGTCAATAGATAGTTGGTTACCCGGAGCTTACCAGGAACATTAGTGTTGTGCTCATTAATCCATTTTGTGTGTAGTGAATATGTAGATCTTAGTTCATATTACTAGATCCGTTTTATTAAAGTTGTTCTGTTCTATTGGTTGGTTTTGTTTGTTTTGTTTTTCCCACTTCTCTGCCGTCCAACAGAGGTGGAGGACTGGGATGTTTTCTTGTGTTCTTGTTTACCTCCCTATCTTGTATCGTCAGTTCACACTTCTACCTGTCCTGTTTCTCTTCTTCACCTTCTTTCTTTCTTCCTTATTTTCGCAACTTTGTGTCCATAACTTCAAGAAATAAACCCACAGTAATCACTAATAAAGATTTTTCATACACATATACCAAGTGGAGTACTACAGTAAAGCTGTAATTCTCTGCTTGGGAAAGTAAATTTGTTGGGCTTGTACTTGGTACTCAGACACCAATTCTGAATAGCAAACTGCCAGACAGGACAGGTGTAACGAAAATTATAAAATAAAAAACAAAATAAAATCTGCAAACCTCACGTTTTTTAAATAAATATTCTCCAAATTTCAAATACGTGATCACAATTTAAAATAAAACGTAGAGCTGGACAATATAGAAAAAAAGTATATCGATAAAAAAATTGTCATATTTATCGATATCGATAATCACTGATAAAAAAATCACATAATGTAAAAAATATATTTTAAGTCCGTCCCCAGTCATTTTTTTTATTCTTCAATGAACTAATTTTAACTAAGAATTAAATTAGGATGGTGCCTATCTCTAGCTGTCAACGGGCGAGAGGCGGGGTACACCCTGGACAGGTCACCAGTCCATCACGGCACACACCCACACCTAAGGACAATTTAGAGTGATCAGTGTGGCTCAAACACCCAAAGTCATGTTTTTGGAAGGAAGCCTGCTCACATTTAGCTAGCTGCAGCCAAACTACCGTGAGCTCATTAACACAATAAACGAAGACTGGCTGCATTAAATATTACCGTAGAATTATTTTGTCACAGGGCAGTCAGTTAACGCTTCACAATGCTGAAAATGTTGTAATTTACTTGACTTACCAGAGATGAAATTATTCTGAAACACCGAAAAGGAACTGCGTTCAATGACGGGGTGCTGGTGTTTCGAACTATTCGCAGCTGCCTGAACCATGTAACTTCAGCATTCCATTCTTCTATAGAAGCTATGAGAGTGTCCGAACCCACACTAGACGGCTCTGGTTTAATTAATTAGCACCATTGATTTATGTCTAAACCAATAAACAATGTAACGAAAAATAAAACATTCTTTAGATTAAGAAACGTTTGTTTAAAAGTTATCTGGATAAGAAGTCATTGACCTTTGTTAAATTACATTTCCATACTTAGATTATGCTGATCGCGGCAGTAAACCATCAAATTCCAGTATTTTGATGCATTAAGGTGGGTTCAAACTCTACTAATAAGATTAGTTTTCTTTTCTTAAACAATCTACTCTAAACCGATCTCTGTTTAAACATTGTTGACAGTCTAATCATTGAATGCAGGCTAACACGTGGGGTTATTTTAGCTCACTCTAATGGTAACCCACATTGTTTTGTTTAGACCCACTTCAAAACATTTATTAAACACTAAACAAATAAAGGGAAAACTGTCAGATTGAGTAACTCAAATTGCAGGATCTAAAGCGACCTTCGGTTGCGACAATCTTTTTAAACACTGGTTAAAAATTCAGGCTGAGCGGCCTGGTTTACCCAAACACAGTGAAAACAGAACCCTTAAATCTGAGTTATCCTAAACTAACTTTGCCTCTGTCCAGAACAGACTTCATAGAAGGATTAGGTTCGCCAGGCTTATCTGTGTAGATGGGGGGTCTCCAACAGGGCATTACCCAGCAGGCTACCAAAGGATTGTTTAGCTATTTAGCCAGCAAGCTAGTAGGGCCAGAAGCTTCTGACTTTGGAAGTCGGCTCCCTCTGGCTCAGCTACGTAGCAATCAGCTCCGGCACTCCCTCAATGGGACCAACAGGGGGTGGTCATGCCCACCCCTAGCTGACTCCAGGTCACCCCACTTGCCATTAAAAAATTTTGTTGCATCAGTTATGCATTTCATCCCTAATACACAGCCAGGCAGGCAAGTTCCGCTAGACATTTAATTGCACACAGTAGCCAGCTCTGTCCCCCATCCCTTTCTCCCTGCTGCTACTTTTGCGCGCAGCAGCAGACTGCAACAGCAGACCACAACAACGCAATGCATAGCTGTGCATCTCATCCTTAATGTACAGACTGGCAGGTAAGCCGCTCCAGACCGCCAATCATATCCAGCCCTCTACCCCACCAGCAGCGCACCTCATCCATCCTCCAAACTCCTGTCAAGTATCCGGTTTTAGCTGGAAAAATCCCATATTTTACCTATGTTTCCTGTCGTCATCCCAGATTATTATTATCTCATAAATCTCCCATATTTTACAAATTACAAAAATTATCTGCCTCGCCTAAATGAATTGTCACAAGCCTAGCAAGATAGAGGTATTTATTCATGTCCGTCAGACCAACTGTGTTAAACCCTTAATTAAATTTAATTCAGTGTTTTATATTTACAATTATTATAGATATTAATGCTTAAATAATCATGTTTATTTAAGCTTATAAATATTTCATTAAGACTGCTGAGCAGGGGCGTATCCAGAAAGTCTTTAAATGGGGCTAAATAGGGGCCAGTGATGATCTTTGGGTGTTAGGGCAAACTAAAAGGAGGGCTGTAATTGTAAAGGGGCATGGCCTACACTGAGATCCAACATGGGGGGCAAAGTTTGATGTAAAAAGATAAATAAAACACATACATTATTATTACTATTATTATTATTATTATTATTATTAATTAATTAATTATTATTATATGTCAGAATAACTGATTTAACTCTCTACCTCCTAAAATTTAGAATACAATAATTATTGAATTACAATAGAGTACATTAAAGTTGTTGGTATCTGCTTTTCCCCGGTAACTGTTTTGTTTACAATAAATGTACACCTTATGCCAAATATAATTACAAAATAAAACAAAATTGTTGCACAGGTCAAAATGTTAACTGCACATTATATCGTTAGTAACATTATACATAATATAACACAATAAACCAAGGAGTAGGAGATTCATTAAGTCTTTATGATAGTATTCTACTGGCCGGTTTACTACAACAATAGAACTGTTGAAAAATCTAAAATTATTTTTTATAGTTTTGGTTTGCCATCCCAAATTTTTAAGTGGCCCCATCTAGCCACCCCTATGAAAAATTTCTGGCTGCGCCACTGCACTCACTGAAACAGTACCTTTCTTTAGCTCTCAAGCTCAAGCATCCACCGCTTATTTGCTCCGTGGCTGCGAATTCACTCGGGTCAGCCCCCTGATCTACTCTCCCGGAGGTCTGCAACTCAAGGGAGGTTTCGTTGGGCTTTGAGGATAAAACAGTGGCTTTGTTTCATCAATGTTTGCAATTCATCTGATCGGCGTTCTTTGAGTCCCTTGGAATGAGCTTCTCCAGGAAACTCGTGCTTTCCTTAGCCAGCGAAGGAAGATGGTTGATGCGCCACTCAATGGCTGTGTATGACCCAACACTTCCATAACCTAACCTCCATTTTCTCTTACACCCCTTTCCAATTTTTTTTTTCTTCAGTGTCTTCATCCCCAAAGTAAAGCAGAGATATTTCAAACCCCCTCTTTTCCATTTTAGACAACCCGAGGATTGAGAGACCCAAGCAAGACAGACTCCTATTGCTAGAGAGTTACATTTAGCCTAGATGACCTGTGTAGCTGAGATTTTGCAAAAAAAGATAAACAATTTTCCTGTCATCTTCCTGTCTTTGTACAATGATAATACTATCATCAGCAAAAACACATAAATTAGACAACATTAAAATCTGTTAAAACAATCTATATGGCACCTTATAATTAATTAATAATGGTTGAACAGAAACTGTATTTAACATTCCAGATAAGTAAGAACCTTGTTGAATACCTCCTATCACTTTAAAACGGCTGGGTTGATTCCAGGGAATCAAACCAGCATTGCATCTCAGTGAGCTGGAGACCTCCAAAATATCTCTGAATGATACATTATCAATATTAAACCAGTAATTTTCCCTTTATTGGACAACCGAAACCTTGTCTAGGATGAAAAGCATCCTTTGCTCCATGATGACCTTTTTGCTCAGACTATCATAGAAGATCGATAGAATATTTCAAACCATGCATGAACTGCATTGTTGTATCTTTTTTTCCAAAGACAAGAGAACATTTGTAGGAGTTTTTTTCTGAGACACTTTCTAGAATCTGCAATGAACCAGTGCCCCCTGTATTCTTAAGCCCAGTCTGCCAGTGTGGACTTTTAAGACTTTTAAGTTTTCAAAAGAACCATGATCTCTTGTGGATTCTGCAGCAACATGCAACTCCACTATTTCAGTCTCCAGATCTCTAGTAGATTTGGTTGAATCAGATGAAGCATTGACACTTTACAGTTTATCAGTTTTTCCATGCTCCCACAACTGCCATTAAGATGTAAAATCTTATTTTGTTTATGTATATACTTTATGTATTAAAAAAGCAGTGTTAAAAGGCCAATAAACAGACTTAGGTTTACGATTGGCATAAAAGCACAACCAAAAAAAAACCAAAATAAAGTATGATTTAAAAAACTTAAAGGATGTGTAGTACACTCCTAAAAAAATCCAGAATTATGTCCAAAAGAGTATTCTATGTAACCTAGCAGCAAAAAAAAATACTGGGCCAATCAGAGTTCGAGTTAACCAAATATTTTCCATATTTGACAGTTTTTTTTAGGATGGTGTTGGAAAAATCAGAAGACTGTCCATCATTTTTACAGATTAGTATTCACACCTCCCTCTGACCGGTTTAAGTAAATGCGCAGATAATTTTTTCAACTCTATGCACAGAGTCCAGGTAAATAAATTCAGTTCAATTCAGTTTATTTATATAGCGCTGTTTCACAACAGATATCATCTCCACGCACTTTACAAGAAGAGTTATTACAATACAATGTTTAATTTAGGAATTAAAGAACCACAGAAGATTGCGTTGTGAATTCTCATCAATCTCTCACACTGAGCAAACATGAAGCGAGAGTGGAGAGGAAAAACCCCTTTTAACAGGAAGTAACCTCCAGCAGAACCAGGCTCAGCATAAGCGGTCATCTGCCGAGACCGTCTGGGGTTTGGAGAAGGCAGCAGAGACACAGAAAGAGCAACAGAACTGATGCGGAAGCAGCAGTTGGTAGCAGGACGTGGAGAACGTTCCTCCACTGGAATGCCATCTTAGTCAGGTTCGTCAAGCAGGTCGGGTCAGGAGCACCTACTGTAGGAAGCGACTAAGAGAAAACAGGTTAGCGCTTGAATTGACAGCACATCATGCAGTTGGGGAGTAGTAGGAGAGAAAGTAGGAACTGACTCTAATATTTTCCTCCAACAGCCTAGCCCAGGGGTCGGCAACCCAAAATGATGAAAGAGCCATATTGGCCCAAAAAAACAGAAACCATACCTGTCTGGAGCCGCAAAAAATGAAAAGTCTTATCTAAGCCTAATATGAAGGCAACATAGGCTGTCAGTATATTAATGATTAAATGTTTATTTTCCCTGCAGCGCATCCTGGAGAGAATGACGCACCACGTGACTATACGCTGTTGTACAATATTTGGTGCTTCAAGTTTAGCTCACATCACATTATTAAGGTGTTATGTTTTGTTGCATTGATTAAATTATAGAAATAGAAGGAATGGAAAAACAGATTTATGGTGCCATGTTTTATTTTGAGGATTCGAGAGAAAAAAAACACAATGGGATTTGCATAATAGGCCTCCTGTAAATTCAGACCTTAGAAATGAAATGCAGTTCTCTTCGAACCTCACGCAAAGTCAGACACAAATAAATAGGCTATAATTGCAAACGAGTAATAAAATAGCCTGCAACTAAAAAGCAGCTTGCTTAAAAAAATACAACACAAGGTAAATTAATACAATTAAAATAAGACAGTTCGATTTCTGTGTATTATCCTCTTCTCTTTAGTTTTCTGCAAATGGCAAGTAACATTTGCAGAAGTCATTCCAAGGACAAACGCAGCAAAATCCTCTTCTCTTTCTCCCCTCTTATCTCAGCAACAGACATGCACAATGCATCCTTTGACCTGAGTGATAAAACACAATAATTGTGTCATTTCAAATATATACTGACAAAAGTCAGAAATATAACAGCCACTTTGTTACTAAATATGTGCCTATGACGGGATTGTGTTCTCACCTGTTCAATGGGACTTCTGTTTACGGACATCACTGGACAGCTTCTCAAGATCGGGCATGTAAGATGTAACTTTAATCTTCATGCAGGACTGCAAGCTCTCATCTGTGAGCCGGGTACAGTATTTGGATTTGATGTAGTTCATGTTTGAGAATATCTGCTCGCACAGGTATGTTGATCCAAAGATGGATAATACTCCAAATGCGTATTTCTTCATGTTCCTATAAGTGTCGGGAAGAGCCTTCCATGTTTCAAACACAATTTTTTTCTGGTGTTGCGAGGCTTTCAATTTCACTCCATTTATGGCTTTGGGCTGCATGGGCTTTCTGGCGGCTTATGTCTTCAAGCTCTGCTGTCAGACTTTTGAACTTGGATACCCACAAATCTTTGTCAGCTATATCGGACATTTCCATTTCGAGGTCAGCTTGATTTATTCCTGGGAATGTATTCAACAAGGAAGGGTCAATTTCCAGGGGTGTGACAGGGAAAGACAGTGTCATTTTTTCCTTTCAGAACTCACAAAATCTGCTCCCAAATGGAGCTTGCATATCAGCGATTGCACCTTGCACATAATCACTGTAGAGTGTGTGATCAGGATGGGCGTCTTTGAACTCTCTCAGGGAGGAGAAGTGAGAGAGGGTGCCTCACTGTACATTTCTGGTGAATACTGCGAGTTTGCACTCGAATGACAAAACGGCTTTCAGCATTTGCAGTGCAATTGTGGGTAGTTCAGATCTTTCCTTTTCAGGAATTTTTTCACGTGTTCTAAACAAGCAACAAAGCAACGCAAAACGTCCCACCTGGATAGCCAGCGGACTTTGTTGTGTAGCAAGAGATCTGAATATTGGCTGTCGACTTCATCTAGCAATTCACGGAACTGACGGTGGTTTAATGCTTTTGCAATTATTTTATTTACAATCTGGATGACAAGGTTCATCACCTCCATACACTCTGGTGGGAATGTTTGTGCACACAGTACTTCTTGGTGCAAGATGCAATGAAATGCAAGCTGATTACGATCCAATACTTTTTGCAGTAAAGTCACAAACCCCTTTTGCGACCCTCTCATACTCGGTGCGCCGTCTGCAGCCACTGAAATCAGGTGGTTAGTGTTTATTCCATTGTCATTTAAACACTGGAGCACAGCCTCACAAATGTCCTCTCCCCGTGTTTGGCCTTTCAGTGATATTAATTCGATCATTTCTTCTTGCGGCCCGTCAAAGTTCACATACCATCAAAACAGAGCTGTCTGTTCGATATCGGTCACGTCACACGACTCATCACAGGCATTTGAGTAAGCTGGAGCTGAATTGATGTCCTTGATTTGCCGATCGTTGATGTTGTTTGCCATTTTAATTGCCCTTTCCTTCACTGTTTTTGCGGAGAGAGGCATATCTTTAATTTTCTGGATTATCTCGGTTTTGTTTTTGAAGTCCGAAAATAGGCACTCGGATATTTGAATAAATGAATCCTTCATGTACTCGCCATCAGTGAATGGTTTCCCTCGCTTTATTATCTCCCGGGCTGCAACAAAACTTGCAGCAGTAGTAGAGTTTGGAGATGAAATCCACTTTTTCAAACTGTTTTTGCTGTCCTCTAATTTAGCCACAAGTACTGAAATTGCACTTTTTCTCTCAGTCCCTACTTGGTGCTCGGCTGCAAATTTGGCGTGTTTTAGCTGGAAATGCCGCTCCAAATTGCTCTTCTTGTTATTTGACAACTTCTCATTGCAAATCAAACATGCAGGCAATCCTTCAGCATTGGCAATGAATGCAAACATTTCTGTCCATTCTTCCTTAAATCCTCGGTTCTCATCGGCAAACTTTCTCTTTTTGCCTTTGGGATCCATGGTACATCACAAACCCCGTTTGTTTACAACAGCCACCCGCATTTCACCATGCTGCACTGTGTGTCGCAGGATATGACGCAATTCTGCTAGTTGGCAATTCTGAAATCCTGTACTTATTCTTTTGTTGTTGTTGTTGGAAAGATTGTGTATTTAAAAAAAAAAAAACCGCTAGGGCAATTGTTGCTCCCTTCAGCCCTCCAAAAAATCCTTATTTTTCCATTTTAACACATTTTTGAAAAAGCTCCAGAGAGCCACTAGGGAGTGCTAAAGAGCCGCATGCGGCTCTGGAGCCGCGGGTTGCCGACCTCTGGCCTAGCCTAAAGCAGCATAGCTACTAATATTAACCTGTCTCTTAGCTACTAGCTACTAACACTCTCTACTTGGCTTACATCAATCTATCTCTACCTAGCTACTCTACATGGCTAGTAACATTAGCCTGTCTCTTCCTAGCTACCTGTCTAGCCTGTCTCTAAGTACCTGTTAACCTGTCTCTAACTGTAAGCTGTCAAAGAGGAAAGTTTTAAGCCTAGTTTTAAATACAGACAAGTTGTCTGCTTCACGAATCAACCCTGGGAGCTGGTTCCATAGGAGAGGAGCCTGTTAACTGAAAATATATTCCATATATTATTTATTTCCCTTCTCCTTGAAGGGTGTGGTGGATCTGGTGCCTATCTCTAGTGGTTATCGGTAAACCCTGGACAGGTCGTCAGACCATCCATTCCAGTGCACCCTGTTTCATTCTCTCCAAAGAGCCTGATGTGTGCCAAAGACAGGTGTTTTGCCGCGCCAGCTGCTGCTGCAACTGCAGGCTTTCCTCCTGTAGATTACAGGTCAGGAAACAGCTTGTTCTGAGAGTCTTCGACTTCTGGTCGCTTCAACTGGATGTTTCCTCATGTTAAAACTTTCTGTCTGAAGTGATTAACGTAACTGCTGGCAACAGTGCGGAAGCGAAGAATGGATTCTGCTTGCAGATGAACAGTTAACCCCCCCATCAGGGGTAATGTATTGTGTTCGAGGCAAAAATTCAAAACCTCATGACAATAACTTCTGCAACAATCCGACTATTAGATTACATGCAGGTTCCATGTTATACAGGGACCGCCTCAGGTATTCTAATAATAAGCACAAGTGTTTGATATTCCATTATATGTGTAGTTCTCTGGTCAGGTTGTTTTGATTGAATAATACTTCATAGATACTACTGAATAGATATTAACTCGTCAGACGATTGCTGGAGAAAGGCACGACTCCAGAGACAAGAACTTCATGTTCTTTGCAGCCTTAAGGATATGTTTAACATTTTATACAGCTTAACTGTTGCTCTGTGATTGATAAGATAATTAGAGGTTGAACTGGCCAAACTATAATTGGTCCTACTTTTCTATTCACCTTACTTTTGTTTTTTTGCTTTTTGATTCCTATCATATATTATCCTTAACACTCTCTATTACATGTATGTCACTGGCTTCATATTTTATTTGAGAGCTAATAATACAGATTTTTTTGCAGCGGGCCTACTACCTGAGTTTTAAACTACATCTTAACCATCTGGCTGAATTAGTTTCATTTAAAAAACTTGTTTAATAACTGTGAATTCATTATTAACTAGAAAAAGGTTGCATTTCCTGCATTGTGAATGCTGGAAGCTGCATGTATTTGCAGAAAATAACATTTATTATATAACAAGTATTTAAAAGTTAACTGCAGAAGACTTTGTAGAAGTGTAATAAACAGAATAAGCAGGAAGATGATTGTCTGCCAACCCTATTACATAGCAAAAGTGTCAAAATTAGCTAAAATGTCAGTGTCACCTTAGATAAGCTAAATACCAAATGTTAGCTTAAACGCTAGTGGTTGCATGTTGGGAAACAGTAAAATATTAGTTAAAAATAACAATCAATAAAATTATTTAACAATAAGCCTCACCAATATTACCTAAAATTAGCTGTTAGTGGTAGCATGTTGGCAAATACAAACATGTTTGTTGACCATAATTCAATCCATTCAGTGTATTAAAAATGAGCTAAAACAGGAATGTTTGTTAAAATGCTAGAATGATAGCATTTCGTCTATTTATAGCATTTTTGCTAACATGGCATTAAACATTAACATAGGGTCTGTCCAAATTCAGGGTCTCCATCCTCCAGAGGATCCTTCCTACCCGGGTGAAAGAAGATCCTTCGTTGACTGCAAACGAGGGAAGCGTCTGTGAATTTAGACAGCATACCCTTCTTTCAGTTCCCGCTCTTATCCTTTGCCCATGTTCTGTCGCTCAGCAGCTGTGACAACGCTAAGCATAAGCAGTAGAAAATAGAATTTGAGAACACAATTTTTATTCTTACTTTTATACTTTTCAAGGAGCTGAATGAGTTCTGTGCTTATTGCCAGAGAATATTTTATCAAACAGATATTCATTCCAATTAAGTAGTTATAATATTTTAGTGAATTATTAAAAAGGGCAAAGTAAAATCTATATATGTATGTGCATTTTACTCTTTACAAATACGGGGAGTTTGAATATTTTTACTTTATTCTAAAAAGTACAATAATGCTTTCATCTGTTAAAAGCAAAATCCTACCTTAACACTTGCAAAAAAAAATTCTCTATTTTTCCTTAACCAGACCAGTCCACTGTACTGCAGGATCAACCTTTAACAGGCAAGTAAACAATAACTTTAATATCTTATTTAAAAACTAATTTGTCATGAGTTTTAAATTTAAAGGATTGGATTCAATTTCTCCTGTTTACATATTTATGAATGTGTCTTACAGATGTGACACCCGTTGTTTGAGCCGCTCTGAAAAGCCTGCTGATGGATGATGTAGTGGACAGTCAGTGCGTTTACATGCAGCAAGAGAACGTGATATAAACTTTTGAAATGTATGTATACACCCTAGGTCGACTAGAATCAAACAGTTCGGTTCGATTGAAGTCGGACTAAGGTGTATACATGTGTTACGGCCCCAACTCTCAAAGAAGTAAAAAGGGTAAGGTAAAGAAGGAAACTATGACCAAAACTTGGGCAATAAAATGTTTCAAAAAAGTATTTATAGAAACCTTTATATAGGGCTGGAAACTAGACACAGCCCAGTTAGATAAATAAATATGTTTTTTGTCAGATCTTCCCTTTTTGGGGGAGGAAAACAAAGAAAATAAAACAACTAAACTACTCAGCTTCCTTGAAGCTGGGAAAAGGGGACAACAGTTTCAATTAAACTAAATTCTTCTTTTCACCAGTATAATCATAAATCCTTCACAGTATCAAGTAAGCAAAACTCCAGGCTTTCCAGCTGGACAGCAAACTAAAAGAGGGGAATTATCCCTCCAAAGAAACAAAATGGCACCTTAACACAAACAGTTAGAAATATAAAGGGGGATTTCCCCACTATAATGCGAATGCAAACCCAAACAACAATCTTACTGCAATTTCTGGATTAGCGTTTTTCAAAGAGCTGAGCTCAGAGTACAAATGGACTGGAGTACTGACGGATCCAACGTAGTTTTAAACTCTCTGCAAACAAAATAAACGACGCGTGACGTCAGCAGCAAGAGAGATGGCCGCAGCAATTCATGCAATTGTCACACGGGCGGACTATTCTACCTAAATGTGAATAGCACTTCTCTTCAACCAACCCCTTAATCCCGCCCATCCTAGCGCATCCCCTCGGGAAGTGACAAGATGCAGAAGTACGAATCAACAACAACACAGTTATAGTATAACAAGAGTACGGAGGCTAAGTCAAAGGGAATCGGCCAGTCAGTGCATTTTTGGAGTGATGAAGAAATGGTGCGTTGTGATTGTGCATATCCTGCTTTGACTCATGTGCGTCACTGTCGCCAGCCTTGGTTTACTGCCTGAGTGCAGCTTGAGGCTAATCTGTATAAGGCTACTATGTAGGGGCCCATGTCAGTATCTATTGCCGCTGAGTCAAACGTACTTCATTTAATGATTTATATTTTCTGAGTGAAATGTAAACTGGACTTGGCTCTCAACAGGGGGCAAGCCCTCAGTCTGATTTATCCAAAAAGCTTCATTTAGATGTGCATGTAAGCTTACTGAGTGGGAGTAGGCATCCTGAAGCTCTCTGCAGACCACTCCTGTGATGTTTCGTTTCCCAACCGGAGACGACCAGCCATGGATCCCTGCTGTAGCCTTTATCCATGTCTCTGATGCTTTCAGAAGCTCCAGCAACACTGCCAGGGACTCCCAGTGGGTTTTTGAAAATAAATAAATAAATGCTCCAATACCCAGTCACTCAGGTTAATTCTGCGATTATTTGTTAAAATGTTGTCTTGTGTTCTGTAAATAGTTGTATTTCTGTATATTCTTGAAACTGTGTTATTCATGACATAACAGTTCCAAAAACTTTAACCCCCCCAACCCCCGAACTTGTGCTTTCTCTCTTCACTGTTCCGCTGCAGCGGTGCCGATTTACATTTCTGTAAGTGGGTGCTCACACTCTCCCCTTTTCAACAAAATACAGCAGTAGCGGGCTGTACATTTGAGCCCTAGTCCTTCATTGATATCCTACTTAGTCCAACCCAAATAAATGCAACACATATTACCATCAAAAAGACACCTCTTGAGAATTGAGTACGGAATCACACATTAGATTACTATTAATATAGGACGGACAAGGGACACTTAATTTCTGGGGGGTATCAATGGATTGCTCAGAAGCACGGAGAAACTATGAAATTAACATCACGGTGAGTGTAAAAAATTAAAGATGATTTTAAGAGATTAGTCACCTAAGCTTTAATAATTTCACAATGTCATGTGAGCTTAAACAAGCTTGTGCAATAAAATGCGTATTGTCGCCATTTCATATAAGGCACCAAGGAGCTGATAACAAAACACGCATTCAATGGAAATGAAGTGAAGTAAACAGTATTTGCATTCATTCAAATGCACCAGTAAAACAACTGAACATGTTGACACAGCTGGGTGCCCCACGTTACATTAAAAAAATTATAATTTGCAGTGGATCAGATTTTTTAAATTGTAACATTTTGTCATTTTATTTTGTTACCATTGACAGATTACTAACAAAATAAAATGACAAAAACATATTAAATATGCAAATAAAATGCTTGCTCTTGCCAACTTGGACGTTCTTCAGATTAGCTGCTTATTTGAAAATAAAATCCATGCTTTTTTTTAACCAAATCTCCGGATTTAGTTCAGATATTTTTTATATGATCTAAACAACCGTGCATGCTGGAAAGATATATGCTGGATCTTGTACAAACCTTGCTCAACGTCTGTATAAGGAGGAAATCTGTGCAGTGAAGTTATGTGCGCCCCTACTCATAACACACTGCCTCATACAGAGCCGTCTCAGCCTTCTTGTGTAAAACAGCATTCTCCATAGTCCTCCACCTCATTCTCTGTTCATCCTGAGTTGTTGCAGCAGTATTGATCTGGCACATTTGCCAAACACAACCGATCAACCCTAAAACCAGAAAACTCTACTGCCTCTCCATGTTTGTTTACATTTCACTCTACAGGACGTTGTCGCATGAAGAATTGCAATTTTGGTCCCCAATCCAACTGAGTCTAGCGGACTATCAGGTGTGAATGCCCTAAACCATTATTGTTCAGTATTATATAACAAGCCCTAGTTATCATATTTGCTAATTTTGTAATGCATATTCAGGTGTCAGTGTGGCCAATGTGGACCAATTAATACCATTATTCTTTGTGTTGTCAGGAACTGGAACCATCCAGGCAACTGTTGCTCAGTCTAAACTCTCCTGCATCCCAGCATGTTCACTCTGTGACATGACATCCTGGATCTCAGGGCTGCTGCTTGGATCCTTTTGTGCTAAAACAGTTTTATTACATGCAAGGAGCAGCATGAAAAAATACATCTGTAGTTAAACCCAGTTAAATGAATAAGCACATACATTTCCTCCTATGTCACAAGTATGGAATCTGGAAACAAGGAATCATATGTGAATGAATAACAGCACAGTAGTTGGTTGAACAAGTTTATTCTACAAAATTGTACTTAAAAAAATTACTTAAAAATTTCCAGTTTGAGGTTCCATCTCTAGTGGGTGGGCTCAATATATGGTAACATATAAGTAACTTCAATTGTATTTAATTTACCGTTAACATGGATTTGCTCTTTCTTCTCCTCCAACGTTACTAGTACATTGCTATGAAATACACATTGTTACCTCCATCTGTGTCTCCCCATTAATCTGTGCTTCACTACAGCTTTGCATCGCCCTGGAGGCGAGAATTGCGTGTTCATAACAAGCTCGGCATGAGTGGTTTGCTAATAGAGGTGGGCCAGGGGGCAAGGCCTACGCTGAGATCCAATATGGGGGCCAAAGTTTGATGTAAAAAGATAAATGAAACACATACATAATTCTAACTTATTATTATTATTGTACTGAGCCAGGTTCAGCCGGAGCTTTCTTCCTGTTCAAGGGAATTTTTCCTCCCCACTGTCGCTACATGCTTGCTCAGTATGAGGGATTTCTGAGGAATTGCTGTGGTTGGAGTCTGCATGATCTGGGCACAACCTCACGTCGATGACTCATCGCAATCTACTGGGATTCCCTTTCATAGAGGACTTTTAACTGAATGTTTGTGTAATTGTATTAAAACAACTTTTGTTGTGAGGTGCCTTGAGATAACATATGTCGTGAATTGGTGCTATATTAATAAAAGTGAATTATTATTATTACTACTAGTAGTAGTATTATATCAGAATAACTGATTTAACTGTCTTGCCTCCTAAAATTTAGAATACGATAAATTAGTGAATTAAAATAGAGTACAATAAAGTTGTTGGTATCTGCTCTTCCCCAGTAAATGTTTTGTTTACAATAAATGTACACCTTATGCCAATTATAATTATGAAATAAATAAAAAATTGTTGTGCAGCTCCAAATGTTAACTGCACATGATATCACTAGTAACATTAAGTATAACACAATAAACCAAAGCATATTAGTAGGAGTTACCTTAAGTTTTTATGACATACATGCCAACCTTGAGACCTCAGAATTTGGGAGACTTTCAAAAGCGTGGGGGGGTTGGGAGTCGTTAAAATATAAAAATTATATATATATATATATATATATATATATATATATACACTCAACAAAAATATAAACGCAACACCTTTTTTTCTGCTCCCATTTTTCATGAGCTGGACTTAAAGATCTAAAATTCATTAGATACACAATATCAACATTTCTCTCAAACATTGTTCACAAATCAGTCTAAATGTGTGATAGTGAGCACTTCTGCTTTGCTGAGATAATCCATCCCACCTCATAAATGTGCCACATCAAGATGCTGATCTGACATCATGATTAGTGCACAGGGTTACCTTATACTGCCCACAATAAAAGGCCACCCTGGAATGTGCAGTTTTTTTTCACAGCAAAATTCCACAGATGCCACAAGCATTGAGGGAGTGGCAATTAGCATGCTGACAGCAGGAATGTCAACCAGATCTGTTGCTCGTGCATTGAATGTTCATTTCTCCACTATAAGCCGTCTCCAAAGGCGTTTCAGAGAATATGGCAGTACATCCAACCGGCCTCACCACTGCAGGCCACGTGTAACCACACCAGCCCAGGACCTCCAAGATCATCTGAGACCAGCCACTCAGACATCTGCTGAAACAATTGGTTTGCATAACCAAACAATTTCTGCTAGGCCCGTGGTGGTGGGGTTATGGTATGGGCAGGCATCTGTTATGGACGAAGAACACAGGTGCATTTTATTGATGGCATTTTGAATGCACAGAGATACCTTGATGAGATCCTGAGGCCAATTGTTGTGCCATACATCCATGAACATCACCTCATGTTTCAGCAAGATAATGCATGGCCCCATGTTGCAAGGATCTGTACACAATTCTTGGAAGCTGAAAATGTCCCAGTTCTTGGATGGCCAGCATACTCACCGGACATATCACCCATTGAGCGTGTTTGGGATGTGCTTGACTGGCGTATACGACAGCGTGTACCAGTTCCAACTAATATCCAACAACTTTGCACAGCCATTGAAGAGGAGTGGACCAAAATTCACAGGCCACAATTGACAATCTGATAAACTTTATGCGAAGATGTGTTGCACTGCATGAGGCAAATGGTGGTCACACCAGATACTGACCGGTTCTGAGTCCCCAGACCCCCAATAAAGCAAAAAAACGGCACATTCCAGGGTGGCCTTTTATTGTGGGCAGTATAAGGTACACCTGTGCATTAATCAGGATGTCAGATCAGCATCTTGATGTGGCACACCTGTGAGGTGGGATGGATTATCTCAGCAAAGCGGAAGGGCTCACTATCACACATTTAGACTGATTTGTGAACATCTTTGAGAGAAATGCTAATATTGTGTATCTGGAATGAATTTGAGATCTTTAAGTCCATCTCATGAAAAATGGGAGCAGAAAGTTGTGGGTGTCACTGGCTGTCACTGACAGAAGGTGTTGCGTTTATATTTTTGTTGAGTATATATATATATATATATATATACTGTATATATATATATATATATATACTGTGTATATATATATATATATATATATATATATGTCCATTTAATTATAATTATTAAGAATACTTTAATGTAAGAGTACTTATTTATTTTACAAAATAACAGTAATATAATGTAAGTTAAGGAATTAAACAGTCCCTCCACTTTTTGGTGAAGAACCTTTTGTGTTAAAAGGTTTTTTTATTTGCCTTTATATCACATTGTCACATAAACCTTAGCAAAATAAAATGACCTTAAATTGTAATTTTAACAGATGAAAACTGCTCAGATTGGGTCCCCACTACTAGAACACCTCTGCTTTTATTTTGGTCCTACAGTCCCATCCTGCGCCCTTTTAGCCCCTTTTTATTAACCTCCTGGGTACGCCCCTGCTCAGCAGCGCTGAGGAGTTTAGGAGATTAGGAATAGTCACTATTAATCAGTTCAAAAACTCGTAGGAGTCTCTGTGTCAGGAGAGAGTGAGAAAGTATATTTGTTGCTCAGTTTGGTCGCAGCACAGTATTGAGTCTGTTGATTTTGACAGTAGCGTTTTTTTGCCAGACCAAATGCAAAGACTTCTGAAAGCTTGTGGCTCGCTGCTGCGCCGTGCGTCACTGATTGTTTCCTCATAGACATAAGAATCACGTAGGTGACCAATTTTTGATTCAAAACGGCAACTTTCGTCAAACATGTGAAGGATTTTCATGTCCGGAATGTAGAAACTGTTCATGTAGGCCTATTTAAAATGTATCACGTTTTATTCTCGATCCCTCTCACATTAAAAACAGGGAGTGTATATGATATGCGACACCATCAAATATCGGGAGAAATTCAGGTGAATGGTTGCCCCGGGAGATTTTGGGGAGGGGCACTGAAATTCGTGAGTCTCCCGGGAAATTTGGGAGGGTTGGCAAGCATAGTAGTAGGATGTTGGCAAATACTAGCATTTTGGTCAACAATAACTACATCCATTAAAAATTTGCTAAACTGCCAGTCGTAGTTTGTTGGCAAAGACTGATTTCTTAGTAAACCTCAACTACATTCAGTCTGTTAACTTTAGCTGTTAGGTCAAGATAAGTTTAAATACCGATGTTGCTAAAGAGCATGTTAGCTTAAATGCTGGTGGTAACATGTTAGACAACATTATAATGTTGGCTAACAGTAACCATTCAGTATGTTTGAACTAACATGTTTGTTAACAGTAACTAAGTCCGTTCATAATGTTCATTTTTAAAAATGCTAAAGTTTTCTTAGAAGCTAGTTTTAGTATAACGGATACAAATAACAAGTTTGATAACAATATCTTAATCCATCTAAAATGCTTACAAAAGCCTAAATGTAAATGTATGTGCAACTGCCCTTTAAAATTAAACACTTATTTCCCCAGGTACTGGAACAGCAAAATGGCCGCTCTTGCCTTCCTGGTACCTATGAGTCTGCATTATCAAAGGTCACAAATTACTGGTTAACTGATTTGTATCAAATCTACAAATTGTTTGAGTCATCTTAACATGAGTTTATACCAAATTGTCAAAAACACAGCGCATGCCTCTAGTTGGACGCTTGAACATTTGCACCTCGACGCACATCCAAAGCAATTTGGACGCACGTAGAAATATACCATTTTAACCTGTGTCAAGCTGGAAATACGCAACTTGTGGGGGGACCCTGACCGGGACTGCTGCGTCACTGTCCGCTGGCGTCCTCCTCCTTTCTTCCCTTCTCTGACCCTCCTGGGCCAGGAGGGGGGCGGCATCTTCGTTAGCCCAGCATGTCCCGGGTGCACTTGCCAGTGAACTCTGGTCACCGAGCTGACCGCTCAACGCAGGCCTGCCCAATCCTGGTCCTGGAGATCTACTATCCAGCAACTTTTAGGTGCATCCCTTCTCATCACAGCTGAATAAAATAAAGTTCTCATTACCAGGCCTCTGCAGAGCTGACAGACTGCTGATGAGGGAATTGAACAATTTGATTCAGGTGTGTTGGAGCTAGGATACATCTAAAATTTGTAGGATAGTAGATCTCCAGAACCAGGATTGGGCAGGCCTGACTTAACGTGTGCCGTCTGGCCTCCGACGGAGCTGGGCCTGCTCCAGGGGGGATCGGGGGGCTAAAGTCGAGCCATGGCGGATAGATCCACGGACCCAGCCCCTCACTGTGTTGTGGAACCCGGCCTACCCTGTCTACCTGCCCAGTTTGAGGAGCTACTGTATTGTCCGACGTAGGTCCAACCAACTACAGGTGCTCAATCCCACCTGCTGAGCGGCTGTTCATGTCCATCTGTCTGCAGTTAGTAAAAGTGTATTTTATATACTGCTCACAAAAATTAAAGGAGCACTTTAAAGAAACACATTAGATACATCAGATCTCATTATGAAGTTGGATATCTATACAAATAACAAAAGAACAATGTCTTAGGAACAAAAGGATGTCAAGTCTTTTCATGGAAATAAAAGTTTTCAGCCCACAGAGGGCGCAATTGAGTAAACACCCTAAAATCAGTTAAATGAAGATGTGGCAGGCTAGTCCGTTTAAAAAAAACAACGTAATTTCTGCAACTCAAAATGCTTTTCAGTATCTTGTGTGGCCCCCACGAGCTTGTATGCATGCTTGACAACGTCAGAGCATGCTCCCAATGAGGCGACGGATGGTGTCTTGTGGCATTTCCTCTCAGATCTGTGTGAGGGCATCCCTGAGCTGTTGTACAGTCTGAGGAGCAACCTGGTGGCGCCTAATGGACCGAAACATAATGTCCTACAGATGTTCTATTGGGTTTAAGTCAGGGTATCATGAAGGCCATTCAGTTGTTTCAATTCCTTCATCCTCCATGTACTGCCTGCATACTCTTGCCACATGAGGCCGGGCATTGTCGTGCATTATGTGTAAATCAGGACCTACTGCACCAGCGTAGGGTCTGACAGTGGGTTCAAGGATTTCATCTCGATACCTTATGGTAGTCAGAGCACCATTTCCTAGGCAGTTGAGGTCTGTGCGTCCCTCCATGGATATGCCTCCCCAGACCATCACTGACCCACCACCAAACCTGTCATGTTGAACAACGTTGCAGGCAGCATAACATTCTCCTTGTCTTCTCCAGACTTTTTCACGTCTATCACAGGTGCTCAGGGTGAACCTGCTCTTGTCTGTAAAATGTACAGGGCGCCAGTAGCGGACTGTCCAATGCTGGTGTTCTTGAGCAAATGCCAGTCGAACTCCACGGTGCTGGGCAGTAAGCACAGTGTCCACTACAGGATGTCGGGCCGTCAGGCCATCTTCATGAAGTCTGTTCCTGATTGTTTGGGTAGAGACATTCACACCAGTGGCCCTCTGGAGGTCATTCTGTAGGGCACGAGCAGTGCTCAGCCTTTTCCACCTTGCACAAAGGAGCAGGTATCGGTCCTGCTGATGGGTTGAGGACCTTCTACGGCCCAGTCCAGCTCTCCGAGAATAACCACCAGTCTCCTGAAATCTCCTCCATGTTTTGAAGATTGTGCTGGGAGACACATTAAACCTTTTTGCTGCAGCACGTGAGGATGTGCCATCCTGGAGAAGTCGGACAACCTGTGCAACTTCTGTAGGGTTAAGGAATCACCTCATACTGCCAGTTAAGATAATTACTCAAGCCAAAACCAGCCAAAAAAGATCAGGAGGGAGAAACTTGAAATTACCTCCACAAGTCAAACCAGTCCTGTTTTGAGGGTTTAACGATGCCCTCAGCTGCTTAACCAACCAGAAAATGATCAGACAGGTTTAATTGATTTAATGACGGGCCCAATAAAAAAGTGTTCCTTTAATTTTTGTGAGCAGTTTATATATATATATATTTTTTTTTTTTCATTCAGTTTATATAGCGCCATTTCACAACAAATGTCATCTCAAGGCACTTTACAAGAAAAGTTATTACAATACAATGTTTAATCTAGGAATTAGAGAACCACAGAAGATTGCGTCAGGACTTCTCAGGAGTCCCTCACAATGAGCAAGCATGA
The DNA here is from genome assembly GCA_028564705.1 of Apricaphanius iberus. Classification (NCBI taxonomy): domain Eukaryota; kingdom Metazoa; phylum Chordata; class Actinopteri; order Cyprinodontiformes; family Aphaniidae; genus Apricaphanius; species Apricaphanius iberus. Next base: position 1,050,843 of record JAPXFQ010002332.1, on the reverse strand, counting down.
AGCAACAGTGGAGAGGAAAAACTCCCTTTTAACATGAAGAAACCTCCAGCAGAACCAGGCTCAGCATAAACGGTCATCTGCCGAGACCGTCGCGGGTTTGGAGAAGGCAGTAGAGACACAGAAAGAGCAACAGAACTGATGCAGAAGCAGAAGTTGGTAGTCAGAGCACCATTTCCTAGGCAGTTGAGGTCTGTGCGTCCCTCCATGGATATGCCTCCCCAGACCATCACTGACTCAATTCAAGCACTAACCTGTTTTCTATTATAGTAGGTGCTCCGGATTAGCCCTGCTTGACGACCCTGACTAAGATGGCATTGCAGTGACGGAAAATTCTCCACGTCCTGCAACAAACTTCTGCATCAGTTCTATTGCTCTTTCTGTGTCTCTGTTATGTATTCTCCAAGCCACAGACGGTCGCGGCAGATAACCGCTTGTGCTGAGCCTGGTTCTGCCGGAGGTTTCTTCCTGTTAAAAGGGAGTTTTTCCTTCCCACTGTCGCTGCATGCTTGCTCAGTATGAGGGATTGCTGAGAATTCCACGACGCAATCTTCTGTGGTTCTGTAATTTCTACACTAAACATTGTATTGTAATAACTCTTTTTGTAAAGTGCCTTGAGATGACATCTGTTGTGAAATGGCGCTATATAAATAAACTGAATTGAATTGAATTGAAACCCACCACCAAACCTGTCATGTTGAACAACGTTGCAGGCAGCATAACATTCTCCTTGTCTTCTCCAGACTTTTTCACGTCTATCACAGAAGTTGTTAGCAGGACGTGGAGAACATTCCTCCACTGGAATGCCATCTTAGGGTCGTCAAGCAGGGCTAGTCAGGAGCATCTACTGTAGGAAGAGACTAAGAGAAAACAGGTTAGCGCTTGAATTTACAGCTCATCATGCAGTTGGGGAGAAGTAGGTGAGACAGTAGGAACTGACTCTAATAATGTCCTCCAACAGCCTACCCTAAAGCAGCATAGCTACTAACATTAACCTGTCTCCTAGCTACTAGGAGACCTAGCTACTAACCCTCTCTACTTGGCTTACATTAATCTATCTCTATCTAGCTACTCTACCTCTTCCTATCTCTTCCTAGCTTTTGACACTCTACCTGACTACTAACATTAACCTGTCTCTTCCTAGCTACCTGTCTAACCTGTCTCTAACTACCTATTAACATATCTCTAACTGTAAGCTTTGTCAAAGAGGAAGGTTTTAAGCCTAGTTTTAAAGATAGATAAGTTGTCTGCTTATTCCATAGGAGGGGAGCCAGGTTGCTGAAAGATCTGCCACCCATTCTACTTTTAGAAATCCTAGGAACTACCAGTAAACCTGCAGTCTGAGAGCGAAGTGCTCTGTTATGAACATATGGAACAATCAGGTCTCTTATGTTTGATGGAGCTAGATTATTAAGAGCTTTATATGTCAGAAGGACGAGCTTGAATTCTATTCTAGATTTTACTGGGAGCCAGTGAAGAGAAGCTAAAACAGGGGAAATGTGATGACTTCTTCTTTTATTCATTAGAACCCTAGCAGCAGCACACAGGATTATATATATATAACAATAATAAATTCAGTTTATTAGAAAGACATGAAACATAAGGAACTTTATTATCCCCCAACCTGAGTGCCAGACTAGTTTGAACGGTCATGTCGCATTAAATTCTCCTGTACATCACTAATACAGAAAGATCATTGTGCTGCAGCAGTCACCCGCACCCTTTAAGACGATTTTGATCACCCTGCCTGTAGGAACCATAAATTAAATAAAGATATTTGTTAGATTTTTATTCATTGATGTTTCAAATGTTGTTTGTATGTTTGAATCTAATGTGTGACTCAACCAACCCGGGGCCGAGATACGGTGTAGTCTAGTTAAATACAATCTGTTCCTCAGCTGATGAGAGTGAGAAATGGGATGCCATCCCCACTAAACATTAAATGTCCTATGAACGTTCAGATCATGTCTATATTGCGTCCGTCGGTCATAGACCAATTCTGGACTACTAAATGACGTGCAAATTAGGTCCACTATTTGGATGTCTAGTCATTAGTTATCACATCCTCCAGGATCAGAACATACGTCTACATTAGCTGACGCTAGCAAGTAGCTAATAGCTAAGCTAGAACTCAACCATGGCTAGGATAGATGAAGCAGTGGGACCAGAGCTAAAGCTCCTCCTACTCTCTTAAGTCCACATTCTCATTGTAAACAAGAGGACCGCTGTTAGCATTTTGCTCGGTCTAATGAACTATCTGGAGCATTGCATTGAAGAGTATGAAGAGTATGAAGAGTCGCTACATGGCAGCCACCCTTTGTTACTAATAATTTCTGTTATTTAAACAGTACTGTAACACTTTTATTGTAAATAAATTATTTCAATTTGACAAATTTTCCCTAATGTTATACATTACACAAGAATTAAAAATGGCATAACTTTTGTCTTTTACAATAAGATTTACTGTACAAAGTGTAATGAATAAAACCAGCGATCGTATACTAGTCTACAAGTGACATAGGGCTTTGTACTGTAGAAATAAAACAAAACAAAAAAACGTTCAAATCGAATCGTGACCCTAAAATCGAAAATCAAATTGGATCGAGGATTTGGAGAATCGAGACACCCCTACTAGTCAAGGCCCTATTTTTCAACATCATGGGAAATTCTTCACACAGGTGCAGGAAAATGGCGTTATAAATATAACACTTGTTGTTATTCATATATCAAGATGTATTAATTCATATATCAGGATATTATCATTGTTACTATTATTCAATAATATGAATTTCATTTTTGTGACTGTTTGAGTATATGAAATTTTGTTTTCTGTTTAATTATCCAGTTGTTAGTTGTTGTATGCCACAAATACTTGTGGGTAATCTGTTCATCTTAAGTGTGGAATTTCTCCATTTTACATTAAAATTTATGTTCCAAATATAGTCATTTCTTTAGTTTTCCTTTGAGTTATGCTGTTGTCAGTGTTTTGCTGTGTTTGTCCCTGCACGGTCTTAGAGATGGTAGTTTACGGGAGTTATGTCTGTCTCGAGACCTAGGGGTTTTCCAGTGTGAAGAATGAGAGAAGAAAAATTCAAATACTCTTTCTTGTGATGTCTTAGCTTTGTGTTGGCATGATATTAATTAAATTTGTTATTCTTTTAAGATTTTAGTTACAGATTTATATTTAAAGACTGTTAAACTTCATTTATCAGTACATGACCAGCATCCTGTAAATGCCTTAACCAAATGATGCTTATTTAGGGTGACCAGATTTTAAAAAACAAAAAACTGGGAAACCTATTTTTGACCAAAAATGAAAGGTTGACATAGCCTCGCTGGTGACTTATTGTAGAAAGCGCAAAATTAGTAATACTTGAAAAGCTATATTGAAAATAAGGACATTCTTTTGAAATTATTATAGTGCAACATTAAAAAAAAACAATACTGTATTTTCGAAATACATTTGTTTAGGCAATATTAAAAGGTTGGGTGCAAACCCAACCTCACTTGTTGATTTAAAACCCATGGTGCAAGCCGAGACCCACACACTGACAGAATACAGTAACCATTTTTGAAAATGTTTAGTAAGTCAAGTCAGGTTTTATTGATATAGCCCATTTCATACACAAAATGGTAGCCCAATGTACTCCACATAGTCATAATAATCACACATTAAATGAAATTGTTAAAATGTAATTTCAGATTGAGTAAAATAAAAGCATGGGATTCCACAAAGAACACAGTACACAGAAATAAAAGCAAGATAAGTAATTTACAAATTAGAGTAAAGATAAAACCTAGCACAGATAAAGACCTAATAGACCACAGGTGCAAAGGTGGGTTAATGGAAGGCATCGTAGAAAAGTTTGGTTTTTAGTTTGGATTTCAAAATGGAAATGGTGGGAGAAGTCTTGATACCTATAGGAAGATGATTCCAAAGACAGACGGCATAGCAGCTAATGGCAGCCTCTCTGTGCTTGGTGCAGGCTCTGGGTTGTACCAGATGGAGTTTTTCTGCTGATCTGAGTGTTCTTGAAGGGCTATATGATTTAAACCTATCAGCTATATATATAGGTCCTTGGCCATTTAGTAATTTAAAAGCAAGTGAAAGGACTTTAAAATAAATTATGTAGGTTTATGAGCAGCCAGTGTAGAGATTTAAAAATTGGTCTGATATGATCATTTATTTTTGGTTCTGGTTCAGCCTTGCTGCTGCATTTTGGATAATTTGTAGAGGTTTTTAGTTTTTTTGTAGACCAGTAAAAAGACCATTCTGCTATTGAGTAAAGCATAATAAGCACAATAAGCTTTTCTAGGTCTACAGGTGATATGAAGTTTTTAGCCTTCGCAATGTTTTTTATTTGATTCCTCTTTGTTTGAATGATTTGACGCGCACACTTACATTCAAAAACTGGTTGCGTGGTGACGTCCAGATGTCCCATATAGGCTAGTTACAAAAATGGAGGCGAAAAGCCAGCTGATTTTATTTATTTATTAAATCAATTCCAGCACATTTCAGATCGATTCTGAATTTTGGCAAATGAGAATCTAGATTCTAATGTGAATAATTGTTGTTGTTTTTTTTGCACACCCCTATTTCATACCCCTCTCTTACTTGAGTTCAGGTCGCAAAATAACAGTAGAGAAACCCACACTTCCATGTGCAAGCAACTTTCTTCAGTTCTTATGGGGGGTTACGGGGCAGTCCCAAGCCAGAAAATTTTAACAGTCCCCCACTGAGTTCTGGGTTTGCTCCTTCTAATGGGACGTACCTAGAAAACCTTCAAAAAAAGCGACCCAGAAGGTAATCCTGATAATGATGATCCATTTCAAAGGTAGGAGTCATGGTCAAGCTCTCCTTGGAGAATGGAGCTCCTCGTCTTCTCCTGCAGTGGAAGCTGCTACACATAGGTCTGGCTGATGCCAGGTTAGCTTGTACCTGAGATCTTGTTATTTTGGTCATGATCAATATCTCCACTGTAAGTGAGGCTCGGAATACTTTTTGGCTCAGCTCTTTTTTCACCACATCAGACCAGAGCTTTGCCTGCCCTATAGCAGATGCTGCCCCAGTCCATCTATCTATTTCCTGCTCTATCCCCCCTGAATAAGACACTTAAATACTTTAACTCATCCGCTTGAGGCACACTATCCCAGAGGGTGTAGTCCACCTTTTTATGGTTGAGAACCATGGCCTCCAACTTGCCGTAATAAATCTAAGACTAAAAAGTCTAGAAAAGTTTTTTTTTCTGAAACCAGGAGGAATATCTGTGAACCTGAACCTACTATGAAAAAGACTCTAAGCAGTAGTAGGACGTGAACCCAAAACTACAGAATGGGAGTCACCAACACTAACCCCTCAGCCAACTTGAGAGAACCCACAGATTTAATAATATACAGTATATACTTACAAGATCCCCCTGTTGTTTACAAGTGTTATAATTCGCAACTGACACTGATTTCTTTTTAATTTTAGGCTGTTTCCAGTAAACTGCAGTGTGCTCCTTATTTGAAACTTTAAAGTATAGCTTACTCTGAGACAAACAAACAACTCCAGGCCAATCAGATGCTACCGCTGCTGCATAGGAGTGAGAAGGATATCATATACCGGACCAATCAGTCTATAAGTGGGTGTTTTGTGTCGCTTTGGCACGCTTGGAACAAAGGTTGTGTCTATACTTGTGGAACTGCATAATGTGCACGCAATTTGTCTGGTTGACGTCAATAGGAGTAATCATGAATAATAATATTAACACGGCTATTAATGAGATTGAATTGATAAATTTATTAAATCAATTAGTGCACCACTCCTGAAAATCCAGGAGAATGTAAACATAAGCCAGACAAATTCAGCCTCTTTTCTAAAGTGTGAACTTGAACGGAGTAACAATTCCACATGCACTGAACAAAACTTTCTTTCTTTTATTTAAAATATAACAGGGTTTATTAACATAGTTTTTAATCTTACAGATGAATACTGTGACAACAGCTGATGTACTCTAAATGCAGTCTACAAACTACTTACGTGTGTGTGTTGAAGAGAGTCCAAAGGGAGTGATCTGGAGTCAGGACACAGGGTGAATAGTATTCACCCTTAACAAGACATGCAACCACACCATACCAACAAAATGAAAGGATAATAAAAGATAGGAGATTTAATACCACTGTAGCAAGAACCATCCATCTTCTTCCGCTTATCCGGGGTCGGGTCCCGGGGGCAGTAGCCTAAGCAGAGAGACCCAGACTTCCCTCTCCCCAGCCACTTGGGCCAGCTCTTTGAGATGGATCCCGAGGCGTTCCCAGGCCAGTCGGGAGACATAGTCCCTCCAGTCTTCCCCTGGGCCTCCTCCCGGTGAGACGTGCCCGGAACACCTCACCAGGTGTTGCGTATAACTGCAGACGCCTTACCAATCCGCCTATCGATCTCCCGCTCCATTTTTCCCTCATTCGTGAACAAGACCCCCAGATACTTGAACTCCTTCCCTTAAGGAAGGACCCCATCCCCGACCCGAAGAAGGGACCCTACCCTTTTCCGGCTCAAGACCATGGTCCCGGATTTGGAGGTGCTGATCCTCATTCCAGCCACTTCACACTCGGCTGCGAACCACTCCAGCGAAAGCTGTAGATCACGTTCAGATGAAGCCAACAGGACCACATCATCTGCAAAACGCGGCGACCCGATCCTAATGTCACCAAAACAGACCCCCTCAACACCTTGGCTGGGCCTAGAAATCCTGTCCATAATTGTTATGAACAGGATCGATGACAAAGGGCAACCTTGGCGGAGTCCAACTCTCTTCGGAAACAAGTCTGACCTTCTGCTGGCAATGCGAACCAAACTCTGACACAGGTCATACAGGGACCTAACAGCCCTTATCAAAGGGCCTGGTACCCCATACTACCGGAGTAACAGGATTCCCCGAGGGACACGGTCGAACCCCTTCTCCAAGTCCAAAAAACACATGTAGACCGGTTGGGCGAACTCCCACGCACCCTCCAGGACCCTGCTGAGGGTATAGAGCTCGTCCTGTGTTCCACGGCCAGGACGAAAACCGCATTTGTCCTTCTGGATCCGAGGTTCGACTATCTGTCGGACCCTCCTCTCCAGAACCCCTGAATAGACCTTACCAGGGAGGCTCAGAAGTGTTATCCCCCTATAGTTGGAACACACTCTGTGGTCCCTCTTTTTAAACAGGGGTAGGCCTGAACCGGTAAACGCAAAAACAAGCATACAACAGCTCAAACCAGCGTGCAGCGACGCTACCAACAATTAACAAATGGTGTTTTAACAATTACAGAAGAATAAATTAAACCATTTCACCCAAGTCTAAATTTGTGTTTTAAAACCTGCTACAGAAGCCTACACCCTACCCAGACAAACAAAATGTATGACTTCGTCCACGCTGCCAGTCCAAGGCGAACGAGGAAGGGAGAAGGAGGAACGATCCAAACGGGCAAAGTCCGTTGTGGAACAGCAGCGCAAAGCAGATTTTAAAAGATCGCGTTCAGATGACGGCAGTGACTTCAGTTGATCCTGTCTTTAGAGAGCTCTCTTCATATAGCTCAGATGCCAAGCAGACCTCCTGGCTGCAGAAATGGGAGGTCGGGTAACTTGGCAAAATAACGCTATGGTGGTCCTGTCCTGGTCTGCAGGTTGGAACCAAAGGGGAGATTTGGTTAGCAAAGATTTGAGTGTCCCCGTCGCCGTTATAGTCATGGAAAGACAATGGCTTCTTTGAGCACAGTCCTTTTAAGAGCTCTGCCTGTGATTACCGGCTAAAGACCAATGAGAATACACTGAGGGCGGTGCAAGCTCTGTCCTCATGACTGGTCACAGACCAATGAGAATGAGTTGAGGGCGGTGTGAGCTCTGTTGTCATCACTGGTCGCAGACCAATGAGGATGAGTTTAGGGCATGGAAGAGGATGCTGGAGACGGCATATAATTTATGGAAAATGTATCCCAACACACGGCAGTTAGCTAATCTGAAAAAAGGGGTTGGCTGGAGTCGGCTGGGGTCGGCTCGGAACGGACGCAGGTAATGGAAACGCGCCAAAGCGTTCCATTCTGTACTGTACTGGCACTAGTGGAAATGGTGCATAAGTGTATGGTCTAAAGAAGAAAGACACTATTTCCCAGAACAAAAATGAGAGCCTATGGTTCCCAACACAGAAATCCTCCACTCCATAATTATGCCTTAAGATTCCGTTCAAGAACACTATGAACAGGATCAATGGCAAACACTGGGAGAGTCCAATGCAAAATGCTGTGTTTTACATGTTTTCTTCTTTCCCTATCAAATACTATTTGCGAATTAGGCAGTACTCTGCTAAAAACATACTTGGGGGTTTGGTAACCATGGAACTAGGCATAAAGGTATAACTAGGCTATATTTGATAGAAAGGATGAGAACCATAAAATGCTTTCATATTCCAAGATTTAGGCTGAAGATTATACCCAACATTCATCATCCATGAGTATTTCCTTATGACTGTAAAGTAATATGAACAGACTGGGCTTATATAGCACTTTTCTAGTCATGATGACCACTTAAAGCAATTTACTCTTAAGCCACATTCACTCTACCGGACTCACAAACGCATTTGTACACTGTTTCAAAGATTGGTAGGAAACGTAAGGTTGCCTACCAATCTTTACTATTATAAAGACCTGCCAATTCCATTTTTTCATGAAAAAAGTGATGAAATTGTATTACTGAAATCATTATCATGTTTAGTTAACACTGGAAATTAATTCATATGTATTATCATATACAAGTTTTCTGAGTTATTGTGTAGCAAAATGGTTAGTGCAGGTGCTCAGAAAACAGAGGCCCTTTTCTGAGTTTGAGTCCCATCCCATGCTTTTTATTTTTGAGCCTTAAAGCAACCCAAATGTTTTAGGTTGACCCAACATGTTTACATTTAGTTCACTCAAAATATTATTTATTGCTAAAGCAACCCGACTCAGATGGGTGGAAAGGATTTACAAATGTTTAATATGTTCTCCCAAGAAGTTTTGTTTGAGTGTATAGTAGTGAAATGATATAATACTCTTGCTAATATGATCTAGCAATGTAGTTATTACCTTCAAAAGTGTATTTGATCAAACTGTCGTTAGTGTATATATTTTTTAGGTGTCGTTGTTGGCCAATGGTTTTTTTGCTGTGCACCGTAACCAAAGGTTAGTTTGCTCTGGATAAGAATCTGCTGTGATTCACTGCTCACAAATTCCATTTGTGTGGTGTACCCTTCCAGCCAAATGGAAAAAGCTAGCAGAAGCATGAGAGGATAAAAAGAACAATGAATCAATGAGTGCGTGTGCGCGAACACGAGACAGAAACAGAAAAACAAAACAGCATCCAGCTCAGTGACTGAACAGGACCAGACTATCCAGCCAAAATCCTCTGAAAGCATCAAAGAATGATGGGACAATACCAGCGTCTGAAAAGAGTAAGTGCATGTATGTGCTGTGAATGCCCTTGCAGCTCACATGACCCTTTGAAGGTTTATTGGGACATGATAATTGGAGCAAACCAGCAATCTAACTATGAAACTACTATTCATGTTTAATGCTGCAGTTTCATAGTATTGTTAAAAGTGATTTAACTGTTTAAAAAAGGTTTAACATTATACACATGGGGAAATACTTTAAAAGTAACTTTCATTTTTGGCAGTGCAGGATTTTTTAAGTTTTTTTCATCATATCATTAAATGCTGCAACCCTGAGAGTAGACTTTCGTTGTTGGAAGAATGTCTTAAATTATTGTAACCACAAACATCTAAAGAATACATTTTATCTATAAGCGCCTTCCAGGACATATGAGGTCACTTTCCAATTATACAAAACAACGAAAAATAGAAACAAACAATTAAAATAAACATAGTGTATTTTATCATGGTAAGTTTTGAGTCTAGATTTAAAGAGGGAAAAAGAGTCAATATTACGGATGTCTGATCGTAGAACGTTCAAGAGTTTGGAAGTAGAGCTGCTGAAAGCTCTGCTTCACATAGTAATGAAACAGAAAGAAGGCACAATGAAATACATTTAGGAGGAAGACCTCAGGGAGCGGGAGGAGGACAACTTCTGTTTTATCAGAATTCAGAAGCAAGTTTAGAGTCATCAAAGTTTTTATGTCTTCCAGAAATGCATGTCGTCTACCTAACTGATTGGATTCATCAGGATTTATGGATAGATATAGCTGTGTATCATCTGCATAAAAATGGAAATTTATCCCATGCTGCCTAATGATTTTACTAATAGGAAGCATATATATAGTAAAAGAATCGGCCCAAGCACCGAACCCTGTGGTAATCCACAAGTAACCATTGATGCAGAGGAAGATCCATCGTTTACCTTAACAAACTGAAATCTGTTGGAAAATAAGATTTAAACCAGGCTTCCGGATCCGGTCATGGAGCTATTCAGACGTGAATGAAGATAGCTCCGCGAACATGTGAGACTTAGATTTCTATTTTACAAAGAACATTTTTAATAATATTCAGATCTAATTTAAGCCACCGACTTATTCTCCCGGCACTATATTCGACGTCAGCATTGCAACCATGCCTCAAATCTGAGGTAAAGGCGGCCATGATGACAACCAATCTACCCTCGATCAAAATCTTGTTAAGACGGATACCCCACTGAGCGTGGCAGCTTTTACCGACCAGCTGAATTTACTGAAGGGCAATCTATTCGGGAAAATCGACTCGGTGGCGGGATCCTTAAGGAGCTAAATATCATCTGTACGAGCTGAGCTAGCCTCCTCTGCTAACGGTGTCCGTGCAACAGCGGACTCCCACGTAACTTGGCTTGCCAACCTTGAAAACGCCGCCACCTTCTGTAGAGATTCTGTCAGAGAACGACCTGGGCCAGGAGGTGTCCTCTCTGAAAGCTCAGTGTGAAGATGTAGAAAGCAGATCCAGACAGAATAATGTGAGAATTATTGGGCTAAGAGAGGACATGGAGGGGAATCAGGCTGCTACTTCAATGGCTAAGTGGCTACATGAGACTGCACCTGGACTCTCTGCCAGTGATTGATCGAGCACACAGATCGCTGTGTCCCAAACTGAAAACTGGAGAGCCTCCGCTGCCTATAATAATCAGGCTACACTACTACCGAGACAGGGTCGCTGTCATTCAGAAAGCCAGGCACTCGATGACACTCTGCTGTATGAGGGGAAAAGAGTCCATATCTTCCCAGACCTCACGGCCGTCCCGATGAAAAAGTGTGAAGCCTTCACACTACTGCGCGGCAATGCTGCATTTAAGGACTATGGATATTTCCAACCCAGTCATCTGAGGATAACCCTGCAAAATGGAGAGCGAAACCACTTTGAGGATCCTGTTGCGGCTGAACGTTTCGTTTGACATCACTCTGTACCTTCAGATGACTCTGTTGCCCCCGGTAACGGTGCGTCACCGGTTAACTGTGTGGACACGGACTCTTCACCGTAGGTAACATTACGCCACTCTGTGGCACTACTTTTATAGAGCTTATTTTCAATGCTGGTGGTAAGTTTACTATGAAGGTATGAACCAAAAGGGAGAATATTAGATGCTTTTGGCCTTTGTTATGCAAAATTTCTATTGTAGTCCCCCCCCCCCCCCCCCATTTTTAAGCCAATTTTAGAAGTATTAAGACAAGTATTAAGGAAGACGGGATGTTGGTGTTATGTCGAATCTACTTTAATCTGGTCCCCCACGTTTCCCTCCTGTATTTCATGCTATTTTGTTGTGCGGCCTTTTGCTGCTCCTTTGCTCAAAATGCCTATTGTTTGAATGACGTTTTCAATTTCAAGTGTTCTTGTGTCAAGTTTATCATTAATATCACATCGTCCTGTTTGAAGCAGCTGGAAAATGCTTCTTTTCGCGGAGTTTCTTGAAGCTACACTGGTGCTTTTGAACGCAGCTCTTTTTTGGAGCTGCTGTTTATGTTATTTTGTTTTTTCTCTCGGGTTGGACAGTTGTACCACTCCACCTTTACATTTACTTCTTGAGGAACGGCTATCATAATTCATAAGGCCATTCCATTTAAAGAATTGCAAATTGTGGCAGACCCAAATGGGCGTTACATTTTCATTTCAGGTCAACTTTATAATACGCCACTAGTTTTTGCTAATATATATGGACTCAACTGGGATGTTCATGGCTTTTTTCGAAAGTTGTATTCAAAAATCCCCGACCTTGAATCCCATTACCTCAAACTAGGTGGCGATTTCAACTGCTGTTTAGAGCCCGCTCTAGATAGATCTTCCACAAAGTTTGAAAACACTTACCAAATTCTTTCATTTATTCTAGTGTATCCCTGTTTCTTTCCAAAGTCTTTTTTCCACAAATTAGATACGGCCATATTGGAGTTTATATGGGACAAAAGGGTTCCACTACTGCGTAAAAAAGTCCTGCAGAAAACGAAAAAAGACGGTGGTATGGCGCTTCCCAACTTTTTATACTTCAATGTTTAGGTGTGGTTTTTTCCATTACCTGTGTTGTGAGTCTGAGTACGGAATCAAAACACAGTTGAGCGTTTTTTCCCCTCACCATGGAACCCTCCCTCCCTGACATGTATCTCTATGTCTGCATACATGGGAGCGCTGCTCGTGCGGCTGCAAGGCCTTCAGTGACCTGGATCTGTTTGTTTTGTTTGTTGTTTTGTAATGATCTTGGACAGGTTGTACTGAAACTGAATTTCCCCTTGGGGATCTATAAAGTATCTTTAAATTTAATTGAATTGTATTACTGGGCTGCCAACATGCAACCAATTCTACACTCGATGCGTGCAGACGACAATCCCCCTGCTTGGTGTCTGATTGAGTCGTCATGTTGCACTCCAGCATCTCTCAGTGCTCTTATTGCTTCCTTTCCTTTTTCTGGTAGGCTCGAATCCGGCAATAATAAACTTGTTAACTGCACTCTGTGTATATGGAGCCAGTTTTGTAAAATATTGGAGCTCAGATGCAACCACTGTGCATGCCACTTTGTAAAAACCTTATATTTCCCCCTTCAATGCATGATAAAGCCTTTGACTTGTGATTTCGGATTGGCAGACGCACAGTGAGGAACTTGTTGGCTGATGGTATCTTTGCTTCATTTCAGCAATTAGCTGAGAGATTCCATCTTCCAAATTCTCATCTGTTAAGATACCTTCAAGTAAGAGACTTTTACAAAAAGAGGTATCAAGATTTTCCACAAACTCCAGCAGATACATCTATTGATACAATTCTTAGGCGCCCATGGCAATGAAGGGGTTAATATCTTCTCTATATGATGCAGTTCTCTCGCTTTGCTCTTCATTCGACCAAACACTTGTAACTATTTGGTCACAGGATCTAAATGTAAACCTATCTGACTTATGGGAATCTATCCTTCTACGTGTTCATTCATCCTCTGTGTGTGCCTGACATGGGGTTATTCAATGCAAGCTTCTACATCGTGTATACTGGACCAAGTCTAGAATATCCCATATCTATTCTAACATTGACCCACTGTGTGACAAATGTCGACAATATCCTGGTACTCTTACTCACATGTTTTGGACATGTCCATCCTTGCAGACATACTGGGTTTCTATATTCTCCACTCTCTGATGTGTTTAAAAAATACTTTGGAGCCATGTCCACTTAGGGCTGGATGATAATGCGATAGCAACATATACAGACGTGGACAAAATTGTTGGTACCCTTCATCAAATCAAAGAAAAACTCATAATGGTCACAGAAATAACTTTAATCTGACAAAAGTAATAATAAATAAAAATTATATAAATGTTGACCAATAAGAAGTCAGACATTGATTTTCATCCATGCTTCAACGGAATTATTTAAAAAATAAATGCTTGAAACAGGCCTGGACAAAAATGATGGTACCCACAACTTAATATTTGGTTGCACAACCTTTTGAGGCAATCAGTGCAATCAAATGATTCCTGTAACTGTCAATGAGACTTCTGCACCTCTCAGCAGGTATTTTGGCCCACTCCTCATGAGCAAACTGTTCTAGTTGTTTCCGGTTTGAAGGGCGCCTTTTCCAGACAGCACGTTTCAGCTCCTTCCAAAGATGCTCAATAGGATTGAGATCAGGGCTCATAGAAGGCCAGTGTTTTCCTCTTAGCCCTTCTTGGGTGTTTTTAGCTGTGTGTTTTGGGTCATTTTCCTGTTGTAAGACCCGTGACCTGCGACTGAGACCATGCTTTCTGACACTGGCCAGCACATTTCTCTCTAGAATCCCCTGATAGTCTTGAGATTTCATTGTACCCTGCACAGATTCAAGACACCCTGTGTCAGATGCAGCAAATCAGCCCCAGAACATAACCGAGCCTCCCCCATGTTTCACAGTAGGGACCGTGTTCTTTTCTAGATATGCTTCATTTTTCCGTCTGTGAACATAGAGCTGATGTGCCTTGGCAAAAAGTTAAATTTTTGTCTCATCTGTCCACAGGACATTCTCCCAGAAGCTTTGTGGCTCGTCAGCATGTAGTTTGGCATACTCCAGTCTGTTTTTTTTAATGATTTGTCCTCTCCTTGTTCGTCTCCCATGTAGCCCTCTTTGGCTCAAACAGCGAAGGATGTTCCGATCTGACACTGATGTTCCTTGAGCATAAAGTTCAGCTTGGATCTATTTTGAAGTCTTTCTAGGCTCTTTTGTTACCATTTGGATTATCCGTCTCTTTGATCTGTCATCAATTTTCCTCCTGCAGCCACGTCCAGGGAGGTTGGCTACAGTCCCATGGATCGTACATTACTGAATGACATGTGCAGCTGTAGTCACAGAAACATCTAGCTGCTTGGAGATGGTCTTATAGCCTTTACAGTTAACATGCTTGTCTATGATTTTCTTTCTCATCTCCTGAGACAACTCTTTCCTTTGCTCCCTCTGGTTTATATTGAGTGTGGTACACACCACGTCACCAAACAACACAGTGACTACCTGGAGTCCTATATATAGGCCCACTGAGTGATTACAGGATTGTAGACACCTAGGATGCTGATTAGTGGACATACCTTGGATTAACATGTCCCTTTGGTCACATTATTTTCATTCTTTTCTAGGGGTACCATCATTTTTGTCCAGGCCTGTTTCATGCATTTATTTTTTAAATAATTCTGTTGAAGCATGGATGAAAAGCAATGTCTGACTTTCATTGGTCAACATTTATATAATTTTTATTTATTATTACTTTTGTCAGATTAAAGTTATTTCTGTGACCATTATGAGTTTTTCTTTTATTTAATGAAGGGTACCAACAATTTTGTCCACGTCTGTATCAATTGATAGTGGTGCGATAGAAAAAAAAGGGGTCGATAAAAAGGTTCGATAGAAAAAAAAGAGTTTCCCCTCATTTTTTCATTATAGCCTATCAGGGTGCTTAATACAACAACGCTTACTCCAAACGAATCATTAATAATGACCCACGCAGCTCTGTCAGCCACCCTCTCTCCTTTCAAACCACATAAAGGATTAAAATGATTTTAGGTGAAACAGAATTTTTTAATAGTCCCTAAGCGAACCTTCACCATAGCTTCACCATGCTCAGATGTAACAACAAGGCAGCAGCGGAGGATGTTGTTCCGGATAAATGTTTCAGAGGCTCAGGTAAATTTGTGTCCCGTTTTGAACCAATCCTCCACGCACTAAAATACTAAACGTAGCAATAATGAATGCAATATAAAACTACAATCAGTTGTTTTAAGCAGGTCTCCCCTTTCCCAGCTCACTACGAATCTCTCTCAGAGAGACACAGGAAACTTACCCAGGTCGCGTCACTTGCTAACATCTGCGGCTGTTAAAATCTCCCCTCGGTTTTGCTCCCGGTCCTCAGAAGCGGAAAAATGCTTTAAAAGAACACAACAGGGGTTGGATAGAACTGCTGCTCGGCTCTTAGTGACTGAGCTGCAGTGTTGGAGCCCATTAACACTGGTGAGTAGCTTGTTAGCTTTAGCGTACAGCTAAAGAGCTGAAGTGAATTTGATTTAGCTTTATTGACATACTAAACCAAGGGTTTCAGCCATTAATATTATAAAGTTTCATAAAATGTTTAAAAGATTAAAAAGCATAAAAACAAGCCTTTAATTTAAATTACTAACATGAAAAAAAATATATATATATAATATAATGGTTAATAATATTACTTTTCTTTGTATTTACTGATGTTACTCAGGTCACTTGGTTTGTTTCTGTGTATTATAAACTTATGATAAAAAGAAGTGTTTGAAAAATTAATTAATTAAATTCTTAGTCAAAATTAGTTCATTGAAGAATAACAAAATTACTGGGGAGGCACTTAAAATACAGACGTGGACAAAATTGTTGGTACCCTTCATTAAATAAAAGAAAAACTCATAATGGTCACAGAAATAACTTTAATCTGACAAAAGTAATAATAAATAAAAATTATATAAATGTTGACCAATGAAAGTCAGACATTGCTTTTCATCCATGCTTCAACAGAATTATTTAAAAAATAAATGCATGAAACAGGCCTGGACAAAAATGATGGTACCCCTAGAAAAGAATGAAAATAATGTGACCAAAGGGACATGTTAATCCAAGGTATGTCCACTAATCAGCATCCTAGGTGTCTACAATCCTGTAATCACTCAGTGGGCCTATATATAGGACTCCAGGTAGTCACTGTGTTGTTTGGTGACGTGGTGTGTACCACACTCAATATAAACCAGAGGAAGCAAAGGAAAGAGTTGTCTCAGGAGATGAGAAAGAAAATCATAGACAAGCATGTTAACTGTAAAGGCTATAAGACCATCTCCAAGCAGCTAGATGTTTCTGTGACTACAGCTGCACATGTCATTCAGTAATGTACGATCCATGGGACTGTAGCCAACCTCCCTGGACGTGGCTGCAGGAGGAAAATTGATGACAGATCAAAGAGACGGATAATCCAAATGGTAACAAAAGAGCCTAGAAAGACTTCAAAATAGATCCAAGCTGAACTTTATGCTCAAGGAACATCAGTGTCAGATCGGAACATCCTTCGCTGTTTGAGCCAGAGGACAAATCATAAAAAAAAACAGACTGGAGTATGCCAAACTACATGCTGACGAGCCACAAAGCTTCTGGGAGAATGTCCTGTGGACAGATGAGACAAAAATGTAACTTTTTGCCAAGGCACATCAGCTCTATGTTCACAGACGGAAAAATGAAGCATATCTAGAAAAGAACACGGTCCCTACTGTGAAACATGGGGGAGGCTCGGTTATGTTCTGGGGCTGATTTGCTGCATCTGACACAGGGTGTCTTGAATCTGTGCAGGGTACAATGAAATCTCAAGACTATCAGGGGATTCTAGAGAGAAATGTGCTGGCCAGTGTCAGAAAGCATGGTCTCAGTCGCAGGTCACGGGTCTTACAACAGGAAAATGACCCAAAACACACAGCTAAAAACACCCAAGAAGGGCTAAGAGGAAAACACTGGCCTTCTATGAGCCCTGATCTCAATCCTATTGAGCATCTTTGGAAGGAGCTGAAACGTGCTGTCTGGAAAAGGCGCCCTTCAAACCGGAAACAACTAGAACAGTTTGCTCATGAGGAGTGGGCCAAAATACCTGCTGAGAGGTGCAGAAGTCTCATTGACAGTTACAGGAATCATTTGATTGCAGTGATTGCCTCAAAAGGTTGTGCAACCAAATATTAAGTTGTGGGTACCATCATTTTTGTCCAGGCCTGTTTCATGCATTTATTTTTTAAATAATTCCGTTGAAGCATGGATGAAACAGTCATTACTTTTATTGGTCAACATTTATATAATTTTTATTTATTATTACTTTTGTCAGATTAAAGTTATTTCTGTGACCATTATGAGTTTTTCTTTGATTTGATGAAGGGTACCAACAATTTTGTCCACGTCTGTATATTTTTTACATTATGTGATTTTTTTTTTATTGATGATTATCGATATCGATATGCTTTTATCTATATCGTCCAGCCCTATGCCCACTCATGGCCCTATTTGGTGTTTTATTAGATTGCACAAAGTTATCAAAACCACAATCTGATTTTGCTGCTTTTCTTTGTTTGATCACTAGGCATCTAATTTTGAGACACTTGAAATCACTGCAACCGCCACCACATTCAGTGTGGATTAGAGATATATTAATGTTTTCAAAACTTGAAAAGATTAGACACTTGAAGAGAGGCTCTGTATCTAAATTTAACGAAATCTGGCAGCCATTCCTTTTGCATGTAGAAACCCTTGTCTTTAACTTAACTGTACATCTACTTTGTTCCCTATGGCTATGAACTTTGTCATGTAACTGCTCTGGAGCATGTGGTTTGATGCATATATGTATGTGAGACGACTGGACCCCCCCCACTGAACCGCATTCTTTTTATTTTTATTTCTATTATAATTATTTTTATTTTATTATTATTATTGTTTTTGTTTATTGTTGTTATTGTTATTATTTGTATTTTGATTTCTTGTTTGCAGCTATGTGCTCATGTCATTCTTGTTAATGGACAAAAAGATTTTAAAAGATTTAAACCAGCCTAGTGCTGTTCCTATTATACCGACACTTTGAAGACTTTCTTTTTTTTAATTCACATTTTATCGACAAAGCATATTGACAGAGAGGAATTCGAGATACAGATGTCATCGCGTTGCTTCATCATTTTACATTCTTTTTTTTTATTAAGAACAAAAACTTGGGTGTGCGTAGCAGGGTAGCCAGGCTACTAAAGTATGTATATTTAACATATTTTTATAGTCCAGTGTGCTAAAATGGTTTGTTTGTTTTTTCCCTCTTTACAAAATAAAAGTATCAACAGGATTCACATATTCAGTCCAATTAGTCCAGATCCTGTAAAACGTGTCCATCTGCAGTTTAACCGAAAATGACAGTTTTTCCATTTTGTAGATTTCTTGCACAGTGTTTATCCAGTCCTTGATTGTTGGTGGGTCAGGGTTGAGCCATTTCTGTGTTAAAGCTTTTTTACTTACTGCCAGTAAAATATAGAAAAGTTTCTTGTCCTTTAAATTCAGTTTGTCCGTTGTTATGTTGCCCAGGAACACCGTTTAAAAGTCCGAAGGAAAAGTAAAAGCAAAGACGTTCTGTAAATGTTCGTGAATATTGAACCAGAACGGTGTAATAATCCGACAGTCCCAAAAAATTTGAAAATGATTAGCATTCCCCTCCAACATCTCCAAAAGGACACCCCAGTGCCACGACATTTTTTTCAGGAGTGGTAAAGAACTTAATGTTACATACAGTTGTAGCCCATGGTATCTCACATATACGTTCCCAATTTTCCTCAGTGATAGTCAAATTGGCGTCCTTTTCCAACCTCGCTTTGATGTAGAAAGTATTGTCCTTTTTACTCCTCAGAATGCTGTCGTCTAACCTGGATATGATTTTTGTGCGTGCTCCTGATTTGGTGATTAGCGATAGAAAAGTTCCAACAAATCCTAGGTCGTTTAAATTCACTTTCAGATCTTGATTGTATTAATGTCTGACTTGAAGGTATCTACAAAAGTCAACTGTCACAAGTCCATGCTTCCTCTGTAAGGTCTCAAAAGATTCAAATTCCCCTTTGTGAATGAAAGAGTGATAGTCAGATAACCCTTTTGGAATCCAGTTCTTTAAACCTATCACCATGTTGATTTGGGGTGAAATCTGAGTCGTATGCGCACCATCTCAAAATTCTGGCAGCATCTTCTGAATCACATATCTTAATGGTTTCATTCCAGGCATTTATCATCGCATGGGCAATGGGTTCATCTGACAAGTGGATCTTATTCTGCAGTTTGATGTCTGCTAGCAGGGCTCTAACTGGGATCCCCTTGACAGTTGTCCCCTCCACATCTTTCCGTCCTGCAGTGTAATCAGATCTACACAAACATATCAGTGGTCGTATTTTGGGCGTTGGGCGACTGTGGCTCAGTGGTAGAGTAGTTGGCTTGCAATCAGAGGGTCGTAGGTTCGATTCCAGCTTCCTCCAGTCACATGTCGACGTGCCCCTGGGCAAGGCACTTAACCCCGAAATTCTACATTGTCGTACCGAGCCATGTTGGGTGTCGGTGTATGAATGCGAGTGTGAATGGGTGAATGTGGCTTCAATGTAAAGTGCTTTGAGTGGTCAGTAAGACTAGAAAAGCGCTATATAAGTTCAGTCCATTTACCATTTGTGCAGCATAGTAATACTCCCGAAAACATGGAATACCGCGACCCCCTCTTTCTTTCTTCAGTTGTTAGGTTTTGTACTGAACTCTGGATTTTTTCCCACTCCAAATGTATTTCGACAGCATTCTATCCAATTCTACAAATTGTTTTCGTGGTATGAGGATCGGCAAACACTGGAACGGATAGAGCAAATGTTTAATCCATCTTTTTATATCTAATTTTTTTTCTGTGTTTAAAGGGTTATAATTAGAGTCAAAAGTTTTAGTGGGGTCTCTGTGCAATATCACTCCTAAATATCTGATACAGTCCGAATTCCATTTCCATTTATAATTTTTTTGGAATACTTCTGGTGGGTTATAGTTCAAAGAAAGTACCTGTGTTTTATGTACATTAACTTTGTACCCTGAAAAAGAACCGTAATCTAATAGTAATCTAATTATTTTAGGAACAGCTTCTGTGGGGTGGGAAATAACAAATCATCTGCAAAAAGTGCTAACTTCTGCTCCCCTGCTGCCGTCTCTACTCCAGTCACATCGCTCCTCTGTCTGATCCACTGGCTCAGGGGTTCTATAAACAAGGCGAAGAGGAGCCGCGAAATGAAACATCCCTGACGTGTCCCGCGCTCTAAAATAAATGACTCTGTGAGGTCCCCATTGATTTTAATCCTAGCAGTAGGTTTATTATATAACCCCGAAATAACTAGAATTAACGTTTTATTAAAACCAAATTTCTCAAGCACTTTATATAAAAAGGAACACCTCACCGAGTCGAATGCCTTTTCAACATCTAAACTCAAAATCAAAGTCTCAAATTTTTGCTTATCAACCTGTCTCATTATGTGCAAAACCCTACTGATATTATCCTGAGTCTGTCTCTGTTTAATGAAGCCCGTTTGATCTTTGTGTATTAATTTGGGTAAAATTGTTTCTAATCTTTTAGATAGTATATTGGTGAACAATTTTTAATCTATATTCAAAACACTAATTGGCCGGTAGTTACCACACCGCAATCTATCTTAGTTTTCTTTGGGGATTATGGAAATAATCGCTTCACTCCACGAGGGAGGTATTAGCTTTTCCTCCATCACCCAGTTAAAAGTTCTCTGTAAAGTTGGAATCAATACATCTTTCATTATCTTATACCACTCTGGACCATAACCAACTGCACCTGCCATCTTTCCTCCTTTTAATAGCTGCGAGAATTTCTTCTTTAGTTATAGTAGATAATAGATGTTTATTTTGTTCTTCTCCCACTGTTGGTAATTTGAGTTTAGAAAGGAAAGTGTTTACATAGAGGACATCATCCAAATATGGTTGAGAATATAGTGTCTTATAATAGTTTAAAAAGCAGTGTTAAATTTTTTCTTTTTCGGTTTCAATTTGTTCATTCACAGGGTTCTCTCAGCCTGTTGGTTTCTGAGCTTATATGAAAGAAGTTTTAGAGCTTTTCCCCCGGCCTCGTAAAGTGAAAGTGAGATTTTTCTGAATTTCGATAGCGTTCAGATCGTCAATTTCTTTTTTCAGTGTTTTGATATCTAGTTTAATTTTACTGTTTAGAGATTTAGAGTGTTGATGCTGTAGTTCCAAGTTTTTATTCTCTAAGGCTACGTCCACACTAAGCCGATAAGGTTATACGGGGAGTTAGACGCCTAATGTTATCCACTCAACACGAGCATTTACGCTCCGTTTAAGGTCCCATGATTGCGCAATCCCATACCGACCTGTGCAAATACTGGGCATGCGCGAAAAGACGCACAAAACACGCACATAATCTACGTGACGCCAGCGCCTACATAATATATACAAGAAGCTCTACAACACAGTACATATCTGCTTGTCCCGTTAACCGAAGAGAACAATAGCTGCTCAGAAGAAGAGAGAGTTTTTGGTGTGGACAGACGACGAGATCAATTTATTACTCTTTGCTGTTGTCTTTGTCTGTAGTGTCGTATTGTTATTGACGCAGCATTCATTGACGCCACTTTCTTTCATTATACGGGGAAGCTGTCCACACTAGCTCGTTTAGCCGTTGAATTAAGATTTACACAGCTCTCTTAGACGGCTAATAGTTATCCGGCCACAGACTTTAAACGACGCCGGGTTAGTGTGGAAGATAGGGGGGTGTAGACTAAATAATTATACGTTTAAGGCATTATCCAGCTTAGTGTGGACGTGGCCTTAGTCCCGGAGCTTTTGCTGATTAAATTTTCTCAAGTGAGAGGATATGCCAATTATCCTTCCCCTAATCACTGCTTTAAGTGTGTCCCATAATATTCCCAGTGTTACCTAATCCTTATCATTATGTATTAAATACTCCTCAATTTCTTTCATCAAACAGTCTTTAATCTGTGAATTATTAAGAATGTTACTGTGTTCAGTCTCCATAAGGTTGATCTAGTTTTCCTATTCAAACAGATATTAACATAAACTGGGTTATGATCTGATATGGTACATGGACCTATCTCACAGTCATTCACTCTAAAAACATCCTTTTAAAACATGAATATATAGTCTAATCTCGAGTAAACATTATGGGCCCAAGAATAGTGGGTATATTCCTTGTTAGTTGGATGGCTGTCCCTCCAGACATCTATTAATCCTAGTTCTTTAATAAGAGTTACCATTCTCTTACCAATATTCCTCCTGTCTCCTTTCCCATTTGATGAGACTAGTTTGGCATTTAGCGTGAGGTTAAAGTCACCACTACACAGTAATAATCCTTGACTCCTTGAAACAGCGAATTCTAAAATTTGTTTATATAATGACCAATCACTTTCTGGGGGGACATACACATTGAGCAGACTCAGGATAATACCTTCAACCTTACCTGTTATCATTATAAATCTACCCTCCTTATCTTTATGTTCTGATATATGTTTGTAACTCAAATCACTGTTAAGCAGGATCGCCACACCCCTTCGCCTCCCCGAACTGTGGGAAGAACAGAAGACATGTTTAAAACCAAGTTTGTTCAGTTTTGCGTGCTCACTGTCAGACAGATGTGTTTCCTGCATAAAAACAATCTGGGCTTTATCTCTTTTAAGTTTAGTCAGGGCTTTCCATTCTTTTTACTGGATTATGTAAGCAATTAATGTTGATTGATACCATTTTAACGAGACTGTTACTCATCTAAAATATGTAAGGAAACAATAAAAACACACATTTTCATTGGCTCCCTGCACACCCTTGTAAACATTGAACCTTGAACATAGAAACAAAAACAAAAAAAATTAAAGTCAAACTGAGGTAACCATGACTCCCAAGGTAGGGGTCCCTGAGGTGGACCCTGCTTCACCCCTAGGGGCAGCTTCTCCATCAGTCAGTGGGGGAGGCCCTTAACGGCTAAGGCCTCGCTGAGATGAACGCCATCCAAAAACCTTACTTATTTACTCCTTGCACCCAATTAAACTGTCAGAATTGTTTTTACTTCTCAGAGAATTAAGTGGGTAAACCTTAATTTCCAGAAGGCGTAGGTGACGTCCTCTGGAAGACTCTGAGCTTGTCTTTGTACGCCGCACTGCTCCCTGCTCCTCAAACTCTGGTCCAGGTCATCTGCTTCAGCTGCTCCAGCGCTGTTTCTGCTGATTTGATGACTTTCACTGAATAGCCTCTGCTGGAAACATCAGCCGTTGCTTCTGCCACCGTGCTATAGATTTTGGTTTCTTCCATAAATTTCACCTTCAGTCTGGCTGGGAAGAGGGTCTGGAAGGGGCTCTGCTGCTCTTTCAGGACCCTGCGCACCTCTGCATACTCTCTTCTTTTCTTCAGGATAAGAGGAGGGTAATCATGGTCCAGGTATATTTGGCTGCCCTTCCATTCGAAACCCCTTTTCTGCCATGCTTTGCGGAGCACAAGTTCTTTGGTGTTGTAGCTGAGGAACTTCACAACGATGGAGCGCGGAGGTGCGCCGTCCGGGGGCGGGGGGCCTAGCAAGCGGTGCGCCTGCTCGATATGAAAGTTTTCTACTTACGGTAGTTTGTTGCTACATGACATGCTTTTATCTAGCTATCTTAGTGAAATAGTTGCTGAATTATGATTTACATCCAACAATACTAATGTCTCTGCTGTCTCCGGGTTATCATGTGTCATAGACACATATTCACCTGTTACTACCCCCGTCTCTGTCTCAGCCAAACAAAGTGAGCCTGAGCGTGAAAGTTCTGAAGATTGAGCCTCTAAACACGTCTTACCTACACATGATGATAACTTCAGAAACAAAAAGTAATAGACATGCCTCAGAAATTACCTACATTACATATACATTACAATCAGTTTGCCGTGTGTTCTTTGAAGTGACAGTGCTGCTTCTACGGTCTATGGACACGTTGAAACGTGACATCACGCACCCGAGCCCCTGCCCCCCAGCCACTCTCTGGAGGGCAGAAAGACTTTTAGCTCCCACTGCCTTCCATTGTTATTATATGACAGCTGCCATTAGATCGCTGCTACATGGCAGTTAAGGAAAAATCTATCAGTATGGTTAAAATGTGTAGCACTGTAGGGTGCATAAATAGAAAAAAAAATGACAATAATAATATTTAATAGGTTTCCAGCAGATAAAATACGCTGCCATCCATGGCTGAGTTAGATGATGATCCATTCAGGGATCCAGTCTGATAAATTAATCTACTCATCTCGCACTATGGAGGTAAGTTGATGTTAATATATGTATGTCTTCTTTACTTCTGTTGTGTAAAGTTGAAGCATGATGATCAAATAATGTAGATATCTGTAAACTGAACTGGGGGTGGTCATTTCTGAGGAGTTTCTGCCCGTAGCTTGTCAGCTGTTTGAAACGGTCTGGAAGCTAACTCGGTGGGCTAGATTTTAGCTATCTCAGCTTTCTCAATTGTTACTGGCCATAAAAACAGCTGTTCTATTACATGTTGGCTGTAAGTTAATTATTTTATTTCTTTACGCACTCCTGTTTAAAGCCGTGGTCCTGCGCTTAGCCGGATGGTGAGGTCATTAGCTAGCTGTTTTCTACTACACAGAGAGCTAACGCAGCCTGTACAGTGTAAGCTGTCGGTTCGCCGTGAAATTGCTTTGTAACTCCGTAACGTGTTGTTGTCTCTGGGTTGTGAATATGTCTATGTAGTAATCTGGTGAAGTTATATATAGTGGTGTTAAACTGGCTGAATGGTAACTAAGTTTTTGTGACTCAAACTGCTGTGTTGATGATCGATCGGTATAAAAATGTGTTATTAGAGTCGAGCACTGGGGGTTTTCCTAATGACTGTATACCTTCTTGGTTCTGCTGTGTAAAGTTGAGGCATGTTGATCTTATAATTGTAGATTTCTCCATACTAAACTGGCGGTGGTAATATCTGATGAGTTTCTTCCCGTAGCTTGTTAGTAAACAGTCATTAACGGTCTGGAAGCTTTGTGCTACATGCAGTTAGCTTTATGAGGAGCCTTTTTCAATTATCTGCCCAAAGATAGTTTAGGTTTTATTTTGTTTGTCTAACTGTTCAACTGCGACCGCACGGCTTTGCATAGCGGTGTGGAAGCTTTTTGCCCTTCATTGTTGTAGGCATGCGCGAAAATACCCGGATGAAAACAATAACATTCAACGTGTCTATAGTGTCAAACTGGACATTCTTAATATGAATGCAGCAGAAAAAAAATAAATATGAAATTGAATAAAACATGTGTGTAGTTACTGTACATTTAGCTATAATGAGTTTACAAAATTTACATTTTAATATTTTAAATCAAGAAAACTAAATAGGGCAATAAAACAATATGTTGTATGCGTGTGTGTGCGTGTGTTTGCATGTGTATGTGTTTGTGTACGTTAACTTGTACAGATGCAGAGTCAGCTTTACTGCCTGCACCTCGTTCTCGTACTAATGACCCGCTGGGCCTTTATAAAGTGATGTTGAATATAAGTTTGTTTGACCTGGATAACAACCATTTGATGTCTGGTTCAGTACTTGCTTAGTCCTGGACTGGTTGAGGCCTGGCATTACTCCGAGTGTGTTTTGATTTTGAGCCCTTTTGGCCTACCTAGTTTTAGTCCTGGACTGATATAGTAATGGGTTAGTTCTTGCTGATGTTTCCTGATTGAGTAGTTTGGCCCAGCTAAAGCTTGTTCACGTAAAGTATATGTCAGTATGTGTACATTATGTTCTGTTGTGCTTGCAATTACAATTGCGATTATAAATGTTCTCTCTTTTCTGTAAACAAGTACATATTTCTGTCGTTTTTTTCTTGTTTTTGTAGGCTTTGTACTCTTTAACTATGCAATAAGTATAATTTTAAAGTATACAGGGCATGTTTATTGGGTTAAAATGTATCTTTAAAAAAAAATCTAGGGGGCCCAGAAATTTTGGTTTCCATAGGGCCCAGAATTTCTGGTGGCACACCCGCATAGTATAGCACAGCACCAGTCAGAGGGAGGAGCTTGCCTTTAAAACTTAAACAACGACCCCACTGTTCTGTCATCTTTGCTCATCACTTATATTCCCTTCAGCTTCTGATGAACCAGTAGGACTGGCCACTGCTGCTCCTGGTGGAGTCACTGCTGGTAGGGCTGGGTGATTATGAAAATAAAATAATCGCAATTATTTTCAAAATATTGAATAATCTCGATTTTCTATTTGATTTTTGTTTGATTGAAACAATAATAACAACAACAAAAAATTGAGCCTTCACTATTAATGTGGTATACATATAGTGCGTCCTGCTCCTGTTGTATTGCTTAACACAACACTTCCAAACTGCATGCTAATGTTTACTGCTAACTGTGGTCAGTGTCAATAATTTGGTCATATTTACTTTCTTCCCTGTTGTCCACTTTCCTTCAAAATCTTCACCAGCTCTACACTCTTGACATGGCACTTTCATTTTACTTACCAGCGGGGACCTCTTGCTTTTCAATACTAGTTTTTTCTGCGACTTGATTAGCCAGTTAGTTTGACAACACGGCGGCGCTTCATCTGGATTGGTCAGTTGGCATAATGATATATATACAACACACGATTAACATGATCGAGCTTTTTAATATTGCGATTTTGATTAAAACTTTATCAATTGCCCAGCCCTAACTGCTGTGTATTCCTGAAACTGGTTAAAGTCAACAACTAAACGTTAACTAGCCCATAGTTTAGTTGTTTTTATGCTTACAGCCGTAAAGCTTGGTTGGCAACTAGCTAAAATGAAGAGTTTACATGGGTAGGCTATACATGTTAAATTTAATGAGACTTTGCATTTCAACATTCAAACTATTTCACTTCCCAGGAAGAGAGCAGTCAACAGCTGTCTCCTATCATTCTGCCTTTTATCTTTTTCTTCCCTCTCTTTCTTGTTTTGACGACCTGATTTGTGCATTTTGGGCATCATAATCACTTGCATCAGGGCTGTTCTAATCTGTCTGGCCTGGGCTCACTGGCATTAATGGTCGCTGTCGAGCAAAAAAAAGCACTTCGCACCTCCAAGATGTGTACTCCTAATATGTGGAGACCTGATCGTGCATTTATATGCAACAAGAGAAATTTTAATTATTTGCTTAGTCCAACTGACTTAAGTAGAACTGAACTGGACTATGATAAGACTAAGGTGATAGGACTAAAATGCAGAGATAATGTGATAGGAGAATTACATTTCTCTGTATTTCTCCGTCACCACTAGCCAAGCTTTTAGATACCTGAGCACTCCCACTTCAAGAAGTGAAAAGAACCGTGAAAGCAGGATCAGCAACAAGAGATTGAGCAGCAGCAACGACACAGAAGCCCGTAGAGCATCTTGTATTCGAATACCCCTACTACGGTTGCTAGGTAGTAGGCAAAAAGGAATAGGTGAAGAATGTCGTTGATCGGAATCTCCAGTATGGATACGAGTAGTATGCATAAAGTTCTGGGATGTGTACTACCGTCACAGTAAGCAGCCAGTGTATGCTACGCTATCCCACAATGCAGCAGAAGCCCTAAAATCCTAGATGAAGAGTGACCTCGGCTACCGAGGAACTGTCAATCATGACACTGCCGTAATTGGCTTATAAATGTGAAAGTGTAGCGATGTTACTGATTAGTTTAATTGTTTTCTGATAACTGATTAAACATTTAAGTTGATAAGTTAATGTTTAACGATACCACAGTCCACGTTACGTAACATAAACACAAAATTGTGGAGCGATATGTCCAATTTCATGCCGACTACTTGCTCATTTTCAACGCAGTATTTACTACATCATTGGTTCAGTAATAGTTACTACGTAGTATGTAGTAAATACTAAGGATTCAGATGCAGGGTTTGACTCTCGTTATGCGTTGTACATGCGCAGTAGCTCCTCTTAAATAAAAGAGATAGGACGAATTGGGGCGCAGCTGTGTAGATACTGCTACTTCACAATAAAAGCATGTATTCCTAATGTTTAGATTGATGAATTGGATAGTCTGTTGAGTATGTACATTTTGGAAAAAAATATAAAGTGTGACTTTTGATTTTTAAGTCTATATCACATTTCATTTATTTCCTATTTAACACAGCTGCTGATATCCAAATATTAGGTTTATTCATATATTTTGTAGAAGCCGACCGATATATCGACCGGGTGATATATCGGGCCAATATATTCAATATTTTTTTAACAAACCGATTAAAAAAATGTTATAAAAAAAAATTAGGCACCTGTGTGGCCAGCTGTAGCCACTACTAGGACTTATGACCGAAATAATAATCAATATTATTTTTATCAATATTGTAATCACGATTTTTAATCACGATCATTCATCCAGTCTGGTAAAAAATCAATTTTATTGCACCAATTAAATACAAATAATGTTGCAGCGTTTTATGTGAAAAATGAAACTTTGGATTTGAATAGATTATAAATCATTTTAATAAATAAATAAAAACTCCCAATACTTTTATATAAAGCATAAACTAAATATGTTATCACAGAGTGCAATCTCAAAGTCCAACTTAACGGAAACAATTACAGCTTATACAGAAAAGGCCTTGTACATTGTGACTGCTGAGTGGCATGTGCTTGGTTTTTATTTTGGCAACCTATTTGGGAAGCTTAATGAACATTTCGCCATGTGTTTGCCCTCAGGTGCTTAGCAGACTATTGGTTGAGGCGATGTGTGATAAAGAGACAAGCAGGAGCTTACAGTTTGAATGTAAATACCGTAGACGATCAGGTTCATTTAATTGTGGCCACCAAAATTGTAATCATAATCAAAATCTGATTAATTGTGCATCCTTAGCCACTACTTGACTGAAAGGACCCCCCACACACTCCAAAACACTGTGAGCCAGCCCACTCATATTTTACTTTTAAGTTTGGTTTTTAATCTTTGACAGCACTAATTTTATATATATTTTAGATTTTATTATTTAATACCATTTGGGAATGGGCTTTACTTTGTGGAGAATTTTCTTTGATACTGTAGGTCTTGATTCTACCTAAACCAGCTATTTGCACCATTATTCTGCTTACTGTTTGAATTTATTTTATTTTGTATAATTAAAGAAAATTGAGTCTATTTTCTACTGTTCTGAAACCATTTGCACTCATGTTACTATTTTGACTTTGTTTGTTTTAGTTCAATAAATATTTGAAGATATTTATTGACTTTTTAATGTATATTGCACACAGTGAGTGTTCAGTTATCTTTAACAATCAATGTACCGCTAAAAAGCATATATATCTTCCTTGGATATCTGCCTTAAAAATCGTCTTTAGATATCGGCCATCTGTGACCCAATTTTTTTTTTAAATCAGTATCGTATCGGCGTTTAAAAACCTTTATCGGTCGGACTTATATTTTTATTATTTCTACCTTACCTAGTATTTGTTCTTATTTTTTATATGAGATCACACTTATCATCTCCCTCCTTACTTTTATATCACCCAAACCTGTATCAGCAGTTGTGTGAAAATAATAAATAGCAGAAGAAATATAACAGCCTTTTCTCTAGCTCGTATCTTCTCATACTCTTAATGGCCTTAAGTGGACCACACTGAACCAGTACCTCTAAGACAGCTCAGTGTTTCCTCCACTACAGTAGCAGTATGTTCTGGCTTAACTGTTGAAGCCTCTGACTCAAATCACTCTGTTGTCGTAGAGTAGTCCCATTAAGAAGATGCTCAGGGTTGTCCAACATGATTAAGAAAGTCAGCTTTACATACAGAAAATGTTAGCCAGTTAGTTTGCCTTAGCAACTGGGTAAAATATCAAAAGTTTAAAAGGGCCATGGTTTGAAGGAGTTTAATCTTTATTCAATTTAAACCTTAACTCTATAAATTCAATGTGTGTTGACTTTTTTCAGAGGAGACGAGAGTAATTTAATTTTCTTTTGATTTTAATACAAGAAATCAAATACTGGTTCACAGAGTTCCTTAAAACTGATCAAATACTAGTTTACAGAATTTCTTAAAACAGATTAGATATTTAGTTAGCAGGGTTACCTCGCAAACCCTGGGCAAGCCCATCATGTCTGACAGAGTTTTAAACAGAAACATTAAGTTTTATATTTTAACACAAAGTTAGAGAAACTCCCCCTTAACGTTACATATGGCACACAAAACACGATTGGTTCATTCAAACTTTTGCCAAGACCAGCCTCCTTACAGCCATGCATGCATAATTAATTACCTTCCTGTTATTCTACTTAAATCGTGACTTTACAAAGCAGCTCTAACTACATTTTTGGTGACCATTCTTTCTCACATCCTTCCATTGTCAATTGTATGGTGATGCTTTGTTCCTGTGCTTTCCTGCTCAATGTCCTGTTTTTCTGTGACCCAAACAAGAGCTGACTCTGCAGAATACCTCTAAAACAATCTTAAAAGTATAATTAAAAAGTATGGTAACTAAAAAACCTTAATCAAACATTATTATTTTTTATTAATCTCTCCTTTATTTTATAAAAAAAAGAGCTATGGCAATTGGATTTGTCCCTTTACACCAAAAAGTTTTGGTTTTAGTCATATTTAGGAATGTTATAGTAACACTTCACCCATGGGAACATTGATTTTCATTGAAAGTGGGTCACATATGTAGTAAAAATGTATTAAAATTTTCGAATTTGGTTCCTGTTTAACTGAGTTATGACAGAAAGTAACTTTAGGGCACATTTGTATGGAAAACAATAACTCCCACAATGCAACACATTTGCACAGCTCCACAAGCCACTCCCACCTATACATTATCCACCTTTTAGAGAAAGCACTAAACTAGGTAATGTTACCGCTTGAGTTTGAAAATCATTAGCAATTTCATTCCTCGTTGCTATTTATTCAAAAGCCACTTCTGAGACCTCTTCACATTGCACCAAAATTCAAATTCCATCTCTATCCCTACTGTTATGGGACAATACCATCTGTGTCTTTTGATATTCTGTATATATAAATTGTTGGCTTTAGTTGTTAGTCTTGTTATTTAAATTTTTTGTTCAGTCATGACACAATTCTTACATTTGTGAATTAAAAATACTTATTCAATTCTTTCTGTCTACAGTAAAGTTCATCATTCTAAACTTGGGAGTAAATCAATTTAGGAAAAACCTTGCAATTTAGAGTTGCACAATACGACTGAAAAATACTGTTATTTTGATATCTATTGTCTTAAGGCAACAGTTGATTACTAGTTCCACTTATGAAATGTATTTATTCCAATAGACAAACTATTATCAAACATACATTTGGAGCAACACTATTAGGACAACAGCAACGTGACTGTTATCAATATATGGAAATATTTATATCAACAACAACAAAAAATGAACATATTAACTAATTATAGTTCCTCCTGAGCGTCCTCAACTTCTTGGTGCCCCGAGTACTGGCCACCTGGAACTGGATATTTTAGTCGAATTGCCTGCACAACACAAATAGGTAGAATGTCCTCTACCTAATCTCTCTCCTTGCAGGACCCATTCGAGGAAGTGTCGGTAGGCGGTTAGGCGACATTGTTTACAAGACATTGAGTACAGGTTAGTGATGTATGGTATTTACGTGCCACAGTAGTAAACAATGCTACAGTAAACTGTTTGTGCATTAAAAAAGGCACTGCACAAACAGTTTACAGTTGATGTTAAATATTAACTGGGAATCATTTCGTGATAATGCTTGAAAAATTGTGTACATTTCAGGGTAGGAGTAGGCAGGGGAGGAGTAGGTAGGTAGAGGATGTCTTCCACAGGGGATCCAGACAGACGTACTGTGCTTCCATAGCTGTGTGGATGTGTGTGTGAGTGAGCGAGAGACGCGTGTGTGACAGAGAGATGAAGAAAGAACAGGGAAAAGAAATGCAGCTGAACGAATATGTTGTGTGTTTTAAATAGTGCAAAAAATAGAAAAACGAAATACTATGTCACGGTCGGCGTTCATGTTTTATTTTATTTTTTTGGTCTGTGACGGTCAGATTCGTCTATCTGTATGTGTATAGGAAACACTGAATAAGATTGAAACACTCACTTTACAGTCAGACGTCTATTTGTCCCTGCAGGCTTCGGCTGTTGTTTCCAGTTCACCTTTGGAATCCTGAAATATGTCTCCAGGACACCTCTGTCCATATGAAGTGCAAAACTAGGATAGTTCACAATGCAAACATGGGTGTTGTTGTCTGCCTCAGAAATTTCTTCCAGGAGAAATTGGCATCTTTGAAATTCTTGGCAGCAGACGGACTCTAGCTCTCTGTCCGTAGGCGCACAGTGAGAGCACAGGCACCACGAGTCCGCACTAACTCGAGCAAGCCTGGGCTCTTCGGACGCGACAGTCAGGTCTCCTGCCTTGGCTGCAGCCGCCGCCGCCTCCTGTTCCTCCATCAGCCTCGGCTGCTCTTTGCTATATTGCGGCTTGTACAGATAGCCACGAACATCTATTTCGATCAACAGACTTTTAAAATGCTCTTCTTCCATATCGTGTGTTGTTCCTTCAGTCATTTTCAGTAAATCTGACTACATAAGCCCTTGTTAGCTTAGCTTGATAGCTTCGAAACAAGATGTTGGATATTTATTTTAGCTTTTTGTAAGTTTAGTCCCACCCACTGATCTGTAATAGGCCTGTAGAGTGAGTGGTTCCCACCCCCTGGAATAATGAGGAGCTAGTGTTTGGAGTCTCTACACTTTTCAATGAAATGTGAGTTCCTGCTTATTATGACGCAAAATTACGATTTTTCCGTGATAATAAGCAGGAAGTACAACCATTAAAGGAGCATTGTTCCCTTCTCAGGGAAAAATAAAAGAAAAAAACAAGTTTATAATAACATATGACTGGGTTTCTAACAATACAAAGTTTAATGCAAATCGGTGAAGTGTACCTTTAAGTAGTCAGGATTAATTCACAGCTACCGGTAAATAATTAGGTTTAAAAAAGTAATCGTTTAGCAACCCTAATATCTAACTATCATAGCCCCCCTGGAGAAAATTCCACCAGCCACCCTCCACTGACGTGAACAATATTTTAATAGAGAGTTTTTCTCATTCACAAGTTTTTTGTTTCTGCTGTTGGAGAATAGATCCAGTATGAAATACTGAGTGGAACCTGTTACCCATCATTATCTTGAAGCTGTCAGGTTCGCTACAGCTCCACAAAACCAAAAATTTATTTCACGCAAAGGCATGAGTGTCGACATACCCGCAACTCTCCGCTGCTCCTCTGTCATGCACAGAGGGAGAAAAAGAACTCTCACTCGATATACTGAGATACAGCAACACTCTTGAACTGAAAGTTGCTAGTTTTGGCCTTTCTTTGGAGAAATAAATCCTCACTCGTGTCTGAAAAAATTGGTAAATCTAGCAACAAAGAGAGATGGAAACACTGGGAAGCAGAACTGTTGTAAGGGGAATATGCAGTTTAATTGGTCGGTATCACTGTGCCAGCTAGATGCAGAAATAAAAGCAGACTTACGCTACAGCCCAATATTGGTGGTTGAAGGCAGCTGAATACAGAAGCTTCTGCATAAAATGTTTAACCCTTTTGCGTTTATCGACAACGAGGGAAAGTTATTTTCCAGGAAAACTCAAACATTTTAAGGACATTTTACTTTTTTTCACATTTTTCACGTGTTTTCCATGACTGGAAAATTGGTCTATCATTTTCCAGGTTTTCCAGGACGCATTGGAACACTGCCAATCTGATGGTTAGGGTTGACACTCTTCCTTTAAAATATGGATTTGTCCTTCATTTGTCAATTAAATGTGGTGTCCTGCTTTGAATCAATAAGAGACGCTTTTTGTTCCATATTTTCAAAATGTCCAATAGGTCTGTAGCACATAGGATACAATAGGCTAATTCTAACTAAGTATATAAGAATAAAATACAGAAAATCACCCAACCACAGTCAGCAAAACTACTGTGGCAGATCTAAAGGGACCGTCAATTATTTGTATTTGCGGCTTGAGAGTCACTACAACCAAGCAAGAATTCATGCTGATTCAAGATTGATCATACAGGTACATACAACACAGTGGTGCTACCCACAGAACTCATGCCTTTAAAAATATCTGCTTCACCCGATACGGCACCACATCCCTGAACTCAAAAGCGAAAACTCTTTTACAGAGATACAGATGTGTGGGAAGAGGCCGATCCTTGGCTGGACAGGGTCAGTAGGGACGAATACAAGGCAAATTATAAACTATGTTGGTGAGTGATCATTTTTTCAAATTTGACTTATCAGTCTATAACACCTACTGCCATTTTTGGCAACCTAGTTCCTATGTTTTTGTGCATACTTGAGTCGCTTTTCCACTCTTCCATGAATAGGACTTCTAGCTAGGCTTTTTCAGACAAACCAGACAAGTGGGTATACCTGTGTCCCACTGTTTTCTGCCTGTTCTGAGCTAATGGCACAGCTGGACATTTTCTGATTTTGAAGGGTAATAAGGAGGGATGTCAGGATCCGATCACGTGGTTTCAGACTTGATGAGAATCAGACATTACCTTCCGACCAGTACTCGGATATCTATGTATATATATTCTCATTATTAAGTTTATTTATATTAAGCTTTTATTTGTTTTTATATTAGACACCTCAACTCAACATTTTATAATATAACTTTGGCTGGTAATGACAGATGTCAGATGTTTCCTGTAGGTCTTCACCAGGGTTTCACACACTGTAGCAGGTATTTTGGCCCATTCCTTTATGCAGATTTTACTCTAGAGCAGGTATGGTGCTGTCCCTGGGCAACATGGACTTTCAACTCCCTCTAAAGATATTCTATTAAGAGTGAGGTCCAGAGACTGGCTAGCACTCCAAAACCTTTAATTGCTTTTTATGTTCCGCCTCCTTTGTTGCCAGGATAGTGTGTTTGGGATCATTATCATGCTAGAAGATCCAGCCTAATTTTATCTTCAATGCCCTCACTGATGGAAGGATATTTTTGCCCAAAATCTTACCATACAGACTTTTCCTTTACACAGATCAGTTGTCCTGTCGCCTTTGCAGAAAAAGAGCCATAAAGCATTGTTTTCCAACACCATGCTATGATTTTCTAGGGATGCATTTTAGCATTCTTAACCCTCCAAAGACCATGGGTGGTGTTTTTATACTCAAAAGTTCTATTTTGGTTTCATCTGACCACATGAAATTCTCTCAATCCACCAGATGGTCTCTGACAACCTTTGGACAGGCCTGGACATGTGCTGGGTTAAGCAGGAAGACTGCAGGATATTATCACATTATGACATAGTGTGTTACTAATGGTAACCTTCATTACTGTGGACCCTGCTCTTTTGAGGTCATTGACCAGTACCCCCAGTATAGTTCTTGGCTGTTTCCTCACCGTTCTGTAGATCATGTGCACCCCACACAGTGAGATCTTGCATGGAGTCCCAGGTCGAGGTAAATGATCAGTGATCCATCATTTCAACAGATGATCTCTTCTCACCAAGCTGATTTCCTATTGTATATTGGCTCATCCCAGTCTTGTGCAGGTATAAATCTTGTCCCTAGTGTGCTTTGACTGCTCTCTGGTCTTGGCCATTGTAGAGGTTGAAGTCTGACTGAAGGTGTAGATAGGTGTCTTTTTTAGAGGTAAGAAGTTCAATTCAATTCAGTTTATTTATATAGCGCCGTTTCACAACAGATGTCATCTCAAGGCACTTTACAAGAAGAGTTATTACAATACAATGTTTAATTTAGAAATTAGAGAACCACAGAAGATTGCATCGTGTAATTCTCAGCAATCCCTCACACTGAGCAAGCACGAAGCGACAGTGGAAAGGAAAAACTCCCTTTTAACAGGAAGAAACCTCGGGCAGAACCTGGCTCAGCACAAGCGGTCATCTGCCGAGACCGTCTGTGGTTTGGAGAATACAGAAGAGAGACACAGAACAGAGACACAGAAAGAACAACACAACTGATGCAGAAGTTTGTTGCAGGACGTGGAGAACTTTCCGTCACTGCAATGCCATCTTAGTCAGGGTTGTCAAGCAGGGCGGGTCAGGAGCACCTACTGTAGGAAGAGACTAAGAGAAAACAGGTTAGCGCTTGAATTGACAGCACATCATGCAGTTAGAAGTAGGAGAGAAAGTAGGAACAGACCTTAATAATGTCTCCAACAGCCTAGCCTAACAGCAGCATAGCTACTAACATTAACCTGTCTCCTAGCTACTAGGAGACCTAGCTACTAACACTCTCTACTTGGCTTACATTAATCTATCTCTACGTAGCTACTCTACCTCTTCATATCCCTTCCTAGCTTTTGACACTCTACCTAGCTACTAACATTAACCTATCTCTTCCTAGCTACCTGTCTAACCTGTCTCTAACTGCCTATTAACATATCTCTAACTGTAAGCTTTGTCAAAGAGGAAAGTTTTAAGCCTAGTTTTAAAGATATACAAATTGTCTGCTTCACGAACCAACCCTGGGAGCCTGTTCCATAGGAGGGGAGCCTGATAGCTGAAAGATCTGCCACCCATTCTACTTTTAGAAATCCTAGGAACTACCAGTAAACCTGCAGTCTGAGAGCGAAGGGCCCTGTTAGGAACATATGGAACAATCAGGTCTCTTATGTATGATGGAGCTAGATTATTAAGAGCTTTATATGTCAGAAGGAGGATCTTGAATTCTATTCTAGATTTTACTGGGAGCCAGTGAAGAGAAGCTAAAACAGGGGAAATGTGATCTCTTCTTTTAATATTCATCAGAATCCTAGCAGCAGCATTTTGGACTAACTGAAGACTTTTAATTGTTTTCTGTGGACTACCTGATAATAAAGAGTTACAGTAATCCAGTCTTGAAGTAATAAAGGCATGGACTAGTTTTTCAGCATCATTCCTGGACAGGATGGTTCTAATTTTTGCAATATTCCTAAGGTGAAAAAAGGAAATCCTAGAGACTTCTTTAATGAGTAATCTAATAATCTAAATGACATATCTTGGTCAAAAATAACACCGAGGTTCTTTGCTTTATTACTGGAGGCTAATGTAATGCCGTCTAGGTGAAGGGGTTGACTAAGTAGTTTCTTTTTCAGAGATTCCGGTCCAAAGACGACAACTTCTGTTTTATCAGAATTCAGAAGCAAGACGTTTAGAGTCATCCAAGTTTTTAAGTCTTCCAGACATGCCTGTAGTCTTCAAACATTAATAAAGGTAATTAGTGGATGATAAAATACCTTCTTAAAAAAGAAGTAACAGGTCTTTGACAGCTAGAATTCTTGTAGTGACTAAATACTTATTGTAGTGGTTATAGTGACTAAATACTTATTTTCTACTCCATTTTGGAAAAATTCTTAGAAAATAATTTATTTTCTGGATTTTTTCTTTACATTCTTTCTCTCACAGTTGACGTGTACATATGATGAAAATTATAGACATCTCTCATCTGTTTAAGGGGAATAACCTACACAATTCGCGACTGTGGCTTAGTAGGTTGAGTAGTTGTCTTGCAATCGGGGTGAATGTGGCTCCAGTCACATGTTGTTGTGCCCCTGGGCAAGGCACTTAACCCCAAATTGCCTGCCGATAATTGTATCGGTGAATGAATGTGTGCGTGTTTGTGAGTGTGAATGGGTGAATGTGGCTCCAGTGTAAAGCGCTTTGAGTGGTAGACATGACTAGTAAAGCCATTTTTAATTCAGTCCATTTAACCAAATACGTTTCTGCCCCATTGTATCTCCCATACTATTCACTCTTGGTATTAAACTGTTGGCCCAACTTATACGACATTATAAATGTGAAAGGAAATGTAACACATTACTTCAACATTACCTTATCTGAAAGACCTTATTACTAGGTAGGGATGTACCGATCCGACTTTTTCAGTCCCGATACCGATACCGATGGCTGGATTTTGTGTATCTGTCGATAACTGATACCGATCCGATACTATATGTGACAGTGTGGAGGTCCTGTCACTATGGCTCCGATAGATCATGTGCCCTGGCTGCTTGGCCACATGGATTAAAGGCACCAGACTTTACAAACTAAACATAACTGAGACAAAATAACAGATGTAAAATCTAAAATGACCACAAAAATAAAATTTCAAGTGAAAAATTAATCCTTTTTGGTGAATTTGTTGCAGATTTTCCCCATTTTGAGTATCGTTTCATGGTATCGGTTAAGTTTTACCGATACCCGTACATTAGGCAGTATCGGGGCCGATACCCGATACCAGTATCGGTATCTGTGCATCCCTATTACTAGGTATGGATATTTTTCTGGTTATGAAGTGAATATAGATTAAACAGGAGCTATGGATGTGAATATTTTAATTTCTAATGTTGTTAAACTGCAGAGTGGATTCAAATGGCCTAATGAAGGCATTAAAAACTAGCCACTAAAAAAATTCCATCCCTTCAGAGTTTTTGTAACACAAATTACCATAAAATAATTAAAAGAATCGCAGTCGAGATTACAAAATCAGCTTTCAAAAATTTGAGCAAACTAATATCAAAATTATTTGGCAAAACAAATATTCTAGAATCAGACTAAAAACCTTAAAATCTCAACCAGATGGTGGTTTTAAGCTTCCAAAGTTCTACCTATTTCTCGGTAGCACAAATGAAACCACTCAGAGCATGGATCCAGAAAAATACCTCTACCTGCTAGTTTAATATAGAAAAAAGACAATGTTCTGAAACTCTTTAAAATGTACCTTTCTCATACTCCTCCCATCAAAAAAAGAAATCGATTTGGACTAAAAATACTTTAAAGGTTCTGGAATACAATACGCTCATCCTTTAGAATGCTAAAGACGGTCTCATCAATGACAAATTTTGGACTTATGAAAACATTCACACCTAATATCCTGGACACTGATTTCCAAAATGGGTCAAAACATAGTCTAATCTATTTACACCAAACCATAACATTAATTCAATTTAATTCAGTTTGTTTATATGGTGCCAATTCACAACAGATGTCATTTCAAGGCACTTTACAAGAAAAGTAATTTCAGTGCAATTATACAAACATACCAATCAGTTTAAAGTTTTCTATGTAAGGAATCCCTGCAGATTGCATTGAGTCATTGATGTAAGGTTGTGTCCAGAACATGCAGACTCTAACCACAGCAATCCCTCAGT
Source organism: Apricaphanius iberus (assembly GCA_028564705.1). Classification (NCBI taxonomy): domain Eukaryota; kingdom Metazoa; phylum Chordata; class Actinopteri; order Cyprinodontiformes; family Aphaniidae; genus Apricaphanius; species Apricaphanius iberus. Next base: position 1,011,225 of record JAPXFQ010002332.1, on the reverse strand, counting down.
ACTCCCTCATACTGAGCAAACATGTAGGGAGAGTGTAGAGGAAAAACTCCCCTTTAACAGGCAGAAACCTCCAGCAGAACCTGGCTCAATACAAGCGGTCATCTGCGCCAACCCTGGTTTAAGAAGTCAGAGAAGAGACACAAAAGGAACAAAATAACTGATCTAAGAGTACTTTATATATTAAATACAGTTAAAAAGTTGGGCGCAGGGCGCTGCAGCTGAGCAGGCTACCAGACCAGGTATAGCTGCTATTGAGAGAAAAACACTGAGAGAAAACAAGTTTAACAATAGAAATAGCAGCAAAAATACATTTGACAAGTAGTAGAAGAAAACAGTAGATCAGTCTGTCCTCCAACAATCTAAGCCTTGAGCAGCATAACAACAAAGATAGCTCAGGATAACTTAAGCCACTCTAAAGCTTTATCAAAAAAGAAGGTTTTGAGCCTGGTCTTAAAATTATACAGGAGAGGAGCCTAATAACGAAAAGATCTGCCTTCCATTCAACTTTTAGAAATTCTAGGAGCTAGGAAACTTGCAGTTTGAGAGCAAATTGCTCTGTAAAGAACATTTGGAACAATCAGATCCCTGATGTATGACCAAGTTTAATAATTAAGGACTTTATAGATAAGGAATAGGATCGTAAACTCTTTTCTGGATTTAACAAGAAGCCAATGAAGAGAAGCTAAAATGGGATAAATGTGATCTCTCTTTTTAATATTCATAAGAACTCTTTTGGATTTTAGATAAACAAATGGCTTTTAATTGCATTTTGCGATCTTCCTCATAGTAAAGAATTACAGAATCATGAAACCTTTCCTTTCGCAAAGAAACTTTTCATAGCCATCTCTTTTTAATCATTCTAGGGTATGGGTTTGTTTTTACTGATGACTCATCAAATGAAGGAGGCAAGCACAAGATATAGCCGGACATAACGGAGATAATCTGGTAATTTTTTCTAAATAAAACACAGTTACAATTCGGATAATAAATAAAACAGAAAAACTTCTACTCAGCGCAGGGGACTCCCTCAGCGCTGGGACCCTAGGTTTAAGCCCCGATAAGCCCCTGCTAAAGTCTGGGCTTGCTCAGGTTGCTGCATGGATCTGAAATTGGACAATCATAGGGTGCAAGGATGCTTATTGAATGATGATACCAGGATATCAGGACAGGATATGAACGAGCAGGAGGGAGAACAACAGGGTGAAACAACATGGAGAGACTGCAATGATCTGACGGGTAGTGATAGAAGCTGAAGGGTTTAAAGTGCAACTCACCCCCCAAATCAGCTTTGTTTTTATCCATTCAGTTTATTTATATAGCGCCATTTCACAACAGATGTCATCTCAAGGCACTTGACAAGAAGAGTTATTACAATACAATGTTTAATTTAGGAATTAAAGAAACACAGAAGGTTGCGTCGTGACTTCTCAGCAATCCCTCACACTGAGCAAGCATGAAGCGACAATGGAGAGGAAAAACTCCCTTTTAACAGGAAGAAACCTCCAGCAGGACCAGGCTCAGCATAAGCGGTCATCTGCAGAGACCCAGACACAGAAACAGCAACAGCACTGCGTTAAGATCGCAACCAAAAGCTTGTGATCTGAACGCAGTGTTACTCACACCTTTCTACTTCCTGTCCATGGGTCCCCTAATGCCAAAAAAAAAGAATGAGTCAACGGAACGATAAAAGTTATTTTCTAATCCAGTTTGAAATGTGCCGTGGATCGACCATATAATGTCCGTGATTTTAAAAAACAAATTTTGATGCAGAGAAAACGCTGATTTTCGACCGCCAGTTAAAGTTACTTTAGGTTTTGTGTAAAAACGGTTAGCGGACAACAAGTGCAGAAGAAGAAGGAGAGCGAGGGTCGTAGCCTACAGGCCGAAGAAAGGAGCATTGAACATGGAGAAAACCACTGAATCTAAATCTGACCATGCGGAAAGTAGCAGCTATGTCGGGGGTAAAGCTGTCGGTTGAGTGAGAGCCAGCATGGAGAAGTTCTACAAGCTCTAAGTGGGTGTTTAACATGCTATAGCTAGTGTTAGCTCCTGTTAGCCAAATGGCGTCATATATGTGAGTTCTAATTTGTAGGCATTTTAAATGAGAAATGTTTACAATCAAATAAATTCCAAATCATTGGACAAACACATTGACTTCCATTCATTATTTTTTCGGTTTGGGGACCCACGGGCCGACCAGAAGAGGAGGAAACTTAGGCTCCTCGTGTATTAGAAAGGAGTTGACATGTTGTTAGTGGCAGCACAGATGCCAGTAATACAGCGATGGCATCAGACGGATTCCTAACCATCCCATAGAGCAAACCTGGGCATTTTACGGCCCGCGGGCCACATACGGCCCTTTGGTTGACTTTGACCGGCCCGCGTAAGGTTAATTGGAAATTACAAAATAAATGTATTTTCTCATTTTACCTCATGCATGGACTAAGGCTGCATTGCTTTTATTTTGAAGGTCTTTTTTACGTACGCAATACGTATACTATATGTATTGAGTAAAAAAACCTATATACGTCGTATAGCAACAGGTGCCCGCGGTTGACATGGTGATTGTAGCCCCCAAAAATGTCCGCTCATGCAAAAAAAAGAAAAATAGATGCCGAATGCAGGATTTTTAACAAAAATTGGACTGCTAAGTATTTTTTTACTGAAGTCGGAGGTAAAGCTATGTGTTTGGTTTGCGGGGAGGAGATTGCCATGTTTAAGGACTACAATTTAAGTCGGCATTACGACAAGAAACACTCGGAAAAATACAAGAACTTGTCCGATGCTGAGAGGGCACGCTTTGCTAGCGAAGTTGCAAAAGCAGCAAGGCTTTTTTACTAAGCTTCACGCATCCAGGGATGCAACAACCAGGACCAGCTTTATGATATCCCACAAAATAGCTAAAAAGAGTGCATGGTGGACTCTGCCGCACTAATGTGCCCTGAAAAAAAAGGCGCATTTGAGCAAATCCCGCTGTCCAGGCGAACCGTGACCAGGAGGATCGAGGACATCGCGGGGAATCTGGAGCTTCAGCTGCAACGTGAAGTGGCAAGTTTTGACTTCTTCTCATTGGCCTTAGACGAGAGCTGTGATGTCCGCGACACAGCCCAGCTGCTCGTATTTGTCCGGGGGATAACGGACTTCAAGCTCACAGAGGAGCTGGCAGCAATGCGGCCGATGAAAGGGACAACGACAGGGAGTGATCTGTTTAAAGAGGTAAATGCGTGCATGGAGACTCTGGGATTGAAATGGGAGAGACTGTCAGGTGTCACAACAGACGGTTGTCCAAATCTTACAGGGAAAAATGTCGGACTTTTGAAACGCATGCAAGATAAAGTGACAGAAATCAATGCAGATCAAAATATGGTGTTTTTGGATTGTATTATACACCAGCATATGTTGTGCAAGTCAATGCTAAAAATCAACCATGTTACTGATGTTGTTACTAAAATAATAAATTTCATCACGGCGCGGGCAATGAATCACAGACAGTTTGTCGCTCTTTTGTGGGAGCATTAGACTGAGCATAGTGACATCGGCTACCACACAGCTGTCAGATGGCTCAGCCTGGGGAAAGTGCTGAAGAGGGTTTGGGACTTGAGAGCAGAGATTCAGGAGTTTTGCAAGAAGAAAGGCAAAGACATTCCAGAGCTCTCAGATGAGGATTGGATGGCAGATTTTGCATTTGCTGTTGATGTGACTGCACTGATGAATGAACTGAACACCAAACTGCAAGGGAAGGGCCTTTTTGTTCATGAAATGCACAGCCTCGTGAAGGCCTTCATGAGAAAGCTTCATTTTCTTTCAAGTCAACTGGAGAGCAACACTCTCACTCACATGCAAACCCTGAACGAAGTCACACCATCAGCTTGTCACCTCAGCAGATACTCATCCATGTTAGGAGCACTTTATGGTGAGTTTTCAAGGCGTTTTGAAGATCTAAGAACAATCGAGGATGAAATGCACATGATTTCCTCTCCCTTTACCTGCAGTGTGGATAATGCACCCAGTGATGTGCAGCTGGAAATCATTGACCTGCAATCTGATGCAGTACTGGCAGAGCACTTTAAGTCAGGATGTCTGCTGGATTTCTACTCTTCTCTTAAGGAGGAGAACTTCCCAAAGCTGAGGAGACATGCTCAGAAGATGTTGGTTCTCTTCGGCTCTACCTACATCTGTGAACAAACATTTTCAATGATGAAGTTTACAAAATCCAGGTATAGGTCGTCTCTCACTGATGATCATTTGTCAGCTGTGCTTCGCATCTCCACCTCACACATTCAACCTGACTTTGATGCACTTGTTAAAGCCCAGCAGAGACTAGATTTCTCTCACTGAACAAGAAAAAATAGCTTAAAAGCACGAAATAAGGTGTTTGGACCACAAATATAGGAAACTAGCAGTGAACTGGGACATTTTTGTTTGAAACCTCTTTCTCAAGATCACAGTTCAGTAATTTTATTTTCCAGACAATACTGTGTCTGTAGAATGCTAATAACCTCTTTCCAGCAATATTTGAAACTCAAAATGTGTTTTGGAGTGAATGTGACTGAAATTGTTAACTAATATTCATCAAAAAATGTTTTTAAAAAAAAAGTTCACATTTAGCATTTTTTTGGGGAAATTACACTGAATATGATGTGTCTCATTTAATGTTTGGAGCACAAAGACAATACTGTGTGTCTGTAGAATGCTAAGAACCTCTTTCCAACAATATTTGAAACTCAAAATGTGTTTTGGAGTGAATGTGACTGAAACTGTTAAATAACATAAGTCACAAATGTTTAACAAAACCAAATGCGAAAAAAACAAATGTTCCATGTTTGCTGATCTACAAATCTGTAGCCTATATTCTCTTCATTTGGTTAGTTTTACAAACATATTTAAGGGTGATAAAAGTGTGACTTAGGAAATTTGAATAAATCACCTTTTGTAAGGCAACTTCTCTTTTTCCTTTTTGCTCATTTATAACATATAGTCTACTCTTACCAGCTTGAGAAAACAATGGTATTTACTGCTTTTTATAAAGAAATGCCATTGATATTATGCATAATTGACTTCAGCCTTTTGGCCTGGCCCTCCACAATATTTTCTGTTTCTCATGTGGCCCCATGGAAAAAATAATTGCCCACCCCTGCCATAGAGAGTCAGAATGATGCCTGAAACCGAGACACAGAGCATGACTTATAGGTGCATTTGACTGCTGAAAGTCATTGACTTTCAGTAGTTCCTCATACAGTGGACCCCCAGTATCCATGGGGGGTTAAAAACCACAGCTGCCTGAGAATAGCTAGAATCCAGTAATACTTGGACTGCTGCAAAAATGCATTGAACTGCCTATTTTATCAGTTTAAACACCCTCTCTATATTAAAATGCATTTATAAGCAATAATGCAGAAGATAAGTACAGTCTTCCTCAACTCCACTCTTGGTGATTCAGCCAGTCAGCACAACGGAAAATAAATGGTGCTTTGCGATCACTAGCCAATAGCAGGTCAAGTAGCATTAGGTTGAGGTACAACAACTTGCCAAGCTGTATAGTCTTTTTAATATCTTAGGAGGAAACTTAGGCTCTCCATGTATTAGAAAGGAGCTGACATGTTGAGAGTGGCAGCACAGATGCCAGTAATACAGCGATGGCATCAGACGGATTCCTAACCATCCCATAGACAGTCAGAATGATGCCATAGTGCTTTGCAATCACTAGGCAATAGCAGGTCAAGTAGCATTAGGTTGAGGTACAACAACTTGCCAAGCTGTATAGTCTTTTTAATATCTTGGAAAATACTGAACCACAGTAATCCACAGTATTGGCCCAGCAAGCCACAGTCAGATGGTGCAGCTGACATGGGATCCAGAGTTTACTCATCAACTCTCGACATCTGTGAACTAAAAATGATGAGATCAGAAGATCCAAAGTTTTCACTAACCATCAGAACCTCTGAAACTACCATTAACAAATGACAAAGCTATTCTAATTATGTTCAGATGCTAAACTTTTAGGAAAAAATGGAATATAGTAAACGTCTCATGTATTTTTTGTGAAACATTTAAGGGTTATAGCATTGAGCCTCTTCTTCTCATAATGCGAGGACGGCTGCTCAGCAGCTAAACACTCTCCAATTAAATCAGCAGCCGAAGAGAAAAAGCATCCAGTATGATAAGAAATTTATATTTTCTCAGTTGGAAAGCAGTCACAGTAAATTATATATTTTCAATACTGTAGTGAATTAAAAATCTGCAATATTGAAGTGTCACATTTGAAATTTAATCGGCACTTACAAAAAAAAAATCATAAAATATTTGAATTTGGGAAGAAAAGCATATTGTCTCAGCCCTACAAATTGGCACCTTTTTTTTACTAATTGTATTGATTGTGAATCGATTGTGAATCGATAATCTGTTCTGAATTAAATCATCACTCCAGAAATCCATCCATCTTCTTCTGCTTATCCGAGGTCGGGTCGCGGGGGCAGTAGCCTAAGAAGACCGAGCTCCTCACCCTATCTCTAAGGAAGAGCCCAGCCACTCTGCGGAGGAAACTCATTTCAGCCGCCTGTATCCGTGATCTTGTTATTTCGGTCACCACCCAAAGTAGGTGACCATAGATGAGGGTAGGAACGTAGATCGACTGGTAAATCGAGAGCTTTACCTTTTGGCTTAGCTCTCTCTTTACCACGACAGACCGGTACAGCGCCCGCATAACTGCAGATTCCTTACCAATCCGCCTATCGATCTCCTGCTTCATTTTTCCCTCATTCATGAACAAGACCCCCAGATACTTGTACTCCTCCACTTGAGGAAGGAGCCTCATCCCAGACCTGAAGAAGGCACCCTACCCTTTTCCGGCTCAAGACCACGGTCTCGGATTTGGAGGTGCTGATCCTCATCCCAGCCGCTTCACACTCAGCTGCGAACCGCTCCAGCAAAAGCCCTAGATCACGTTCAGATGAAGCCAACAGGACCACATCATCTGCGAAAAGCAGTGACCCGATCCTGAGGTCACCAAAACGGACCCCCTCAACACCTTGGCTGCGCCTAGAAATCCTGTCCATAAATGTTATGAACAGGATCGATGACAAACGGCAAACTCTGACACCGGTCATACAGGGACCTAACAACGCTTATCAAAGGGCGTGGTACCCCATACTCCCGGAGTACCCCCCACAGGACTCCCAGAGGGACACATTCGAACGCCTTCTCCAAGTCCACAAAACACATGTAGACCGGTAGGGCGAACTCCCACGCACCCTCCAGGACCCTGCTGAGGGTATAGAGCTGGTCCAGTGTTCCACGGCCAGGACGAAAACCGCATTGTTCCTCCTGGATCCGAGTTTCGACTATCCGTCGGACCCTCCTCTCCAGAACCCCTGAATAGACCTTACCAGGGAGGCTCAGAAGTGTGAGGGGGACCACCCCAGTCTGCCAATCCAAGGGAACTGCCCCCAATGCCCACGCAATATTGCAGAGCCGCGTTAACCAACACTGCCCTACAACATCCAGAGCCTTAAGGAACTCCGGGCGAATCTCATTCACCCCTGGAGCCTTGCCACCAAGGAGCTTTTTTACAACCTCAGAAACCTCAGCACCAGAGATTGGAGAGCCTGTCCCAAAGTCCCCAGACTTTGCTTCCAAACAGGAAGGCATGTTGGTGGGATTGAGGAAATCTTCGAAATATTCCATCCACCGACCCAAAATGTCCCGTGTTGAGAGTCGCAGGTAAGAGGTGAGAGTTGAAACTCTTTCTGACAGGGGACTCTCCCAGACGTTCCCAGCAGACCCGCATGATGCGTTTGGGCCTGCCAGGCCTGTCCTGCTTCCTCCCCCACCACCAGAGCCGACTCACCACCAGGTAGTGGTCGGTGGACAGCACCGCCCCTCTCCTCACCCGAGTGTCAAAAACATAACGCAGCAGATCAGATGAAACGACAACCAAGTCGATCATCGAGCTGCGGCCTAGGGTGTCCTGGTGTCAAGTGCACACATGAACACTCTTATGCTTGAACATGGTGTTCGTTATGGACAATCCATGACAAGCACAGAAGTCCAACAACAAAACACCGTTCAGATCGGGGGGGCCTTTCGCCCAACCACGCCTCTCCAGGTTTCACTGTCATTGCCCACGTGAGCGTTGAAGTCCCCCAGCAGAATGAGGGAGTCCCTGGAAGGAGTACTCTGCAGCACGCCCTCCAAGGCGTCCAGTCAGAACCTCTCGACCTCGCACACCAGCTCCGGCTCCTTCCCCACCAGAGAGGTCCTAAGACCCAGCTTTTGCAGCCAAGGATCGGACCGCCAACGTGCCCCACCTCCAGGCCTGGCTCCAGAGTGGGGCCCCGGTGACCCGCGTCCGGGCGAGGGACATCTGGGTCCAATAATTTCACTCATCATAGTAGTCTTCGGGCTGCGCTTTGTCTGATCCCTCACCTAGGACCAGTTTGGCTTAGAGCTTCTGACAACTTAGCTCCTAGGATCATTGGGACACTCAAACCCCTGCTCCGCGATAAGGTGGCAGCCCCGGGAGGAGCTTTTTTAAATGACAAGCTATATACATAAGTTTTATTAATTTTATACCAAAAGTCGTTAGAGTGCCCTCTTCAGCTAAAAAATGTACACTGCACTTGAATTTGAATCAGGCTTTACTACTTGCTCAAACCTTATTTTAGACTTCTGCCTTTATTTCTGATAGCAGCAGTCCTGCTGCTGTGAAGTAACGTATTGTCCCGAATATGGGATGACGTTTTTCTTTGTTGAAAACAATATAAAAACGCGGGTCGTCTTATAATGACACACTTTGATAGTTGTTGTTACAAAACCGCAACACTAGAGTGGCTTCTGTCCAGCGATCAAGCACTAACACCATCTCTGTTTTGTTCGGTATCGCTAGGTGCATATTCTAATAGCTCCCCAAACATATTGTACAGATCACTGTGATTGCATTAATAAATAAGTATTAAAATAGTGTGTAATTATTATTTAAATGACCACTCAAAATAAATAAATAAATAGTTTCTTTAACAAGTGAATTTAGTCTTTTTCTGAAGAATAGGTTCTAATCTTCAAAAGTGGAAGTTGTATTATGATACGGGTCGTCCTTTATTCGGGTTAATATGGTATTAACCCCACCTCCATAGCCAGTTGATATCGGCAACTCACAAGCCATTGTCTTGAAACCATCGACTCAGGGCGGATGTCATGCCCACGTCCAGTGCTCCCACTCTTTGGTCCACCAGGCAAAGCCTTATTTTGAGGCACTTTTCAAGCAAAAAAGTGGGTGGAGTTTGACTGTAGGGGGACGGGGGTGGTACTCTTTAAACACACAGAAGGGAATGAGTATCATAATATGCAATTATAGGAGTGAGCAGGAAAGAGTGCTGAGTGCTTTGAGCCTGCGTGTGTACTAACCCCAGGCACAGACCTCTTTTGATGTCTAGTGGTGCCCATGGCTACTGTTGAAAAGTAGAATTTTTACTCCTTCATTAAAGCCTGCCTTTAAAGAAACAGGCACCAAAATATGGCTTTTAATCTCTACATCTTCTGCAGCCTCAATTCCACCTTCGGAGCGTATTTATAATTTTTGTCAAAAGAGAGCAAATAAGAAACAGACACAATTATCCAATTTTGGCCGATCTCACCTGCAAGCGGTTGCAGTCCCAGAGAAAAATCCCTCAGAGTGCACACCGAACTCCAGTGGACCACAGCTTTTATTACACACAGATCAAGATAAGTTACATTTCTCAGACGTAATATGAAAACCTCTCTCAGACAGCCATACAATGGAGTCCTGACATCCTCAGCCTCCCTTCCTAAACTGACTTTGGAGTTGTTTTCTATTTAATCTACTTTCTTCCTCTTTTCCCACACCATCTGCCTTCAGTGTTAATAAGCTAAGCATTGTTCTGTGGTAAGCATCCACACACATAATACTTTGCTGTGATTTAATACAATACCTCATAGAAGCTGTCAGAAAACCCCACACAAAAAGTAATTGAAACCTGCAGCTGTGTTCTGTGGAAGAGGCTGTGGGAGCAAGGTAAAAAATAACACATTATTAACACTTAGTTCTCCGCGGTTCACTACCAGAAAGGCTGTTAGATTCTATGTTGTGAGCAGCTTCATCTTTGGAATAAGTGGACAGCTTCTGATAGATTTTTCAGTCCTTCATAATTTTTCCCTCATTTGGTTTTGGATTGTGTGATCAATTAATTGCTTAGAAAACATTTTTGTGTTCGGGATAACACATTTGGCTGAGATGGAGCCACTTCCAGATTCAGCTTTTACTATCCTTCACCACTGTCACTAGAATTTCACCTAATCATTGTTTTGGAAATCTGTACACAACTTTCATGTTTATATCTTAAGATCTATAGTTATTTTCATTAAAGAGTTTATCCATTTGTAATACACTTTATACATTCTGGAAAATTTGACATGTTGAGCTCACACTCACACAAAAAATGAAGGACTTTAAGGTAAGAGCTGCAGGATGTTTTTCAAGTTTTCCTCTGTGACCTTTAGAAACATTTTCCCTCTTTTTCTATCTCATCAGTTGCTGCAGGATGAAGATTGATACCAACCTGACTATTCCTCAGCTTCCTGAGGCTCCCTCCCAAGCGGGGCTTCAGTTTGCTGTAGCCACTGAGGAGGACTTCGATGAAATTATGGCAATGAGCAAGGACATCTATGGTGGTCTGGACTACCTTCCCACCAGATACACTACCTGGCTCCAGGATCCCAACCGCACAGTTATTCTGGCTCGCAAAGAGGGAAAAGTGGTGAGTTTACTAGCTCACATCTTTTATATAAATCTGTCAATTTTGGCCACCACATTAAATATAAAAACCTTTAAACCAGCAACTCATTAGATATTGTAATTTCATTGGATGCCGAATAGGCATTTGATAGGGTGAAATGGGATTTTCTGTTCCAGACGCTTGAAAATTGTGGCTTTGGAAATAAATTTGTGACCTGGATAAAAGTTTTATATTTTTCACCCTTATCCGCTGTACGGACTAATAACGAGCTGTCCTCCTTCTTTGAGCTTCAGCGTGGCACTCGTCAGGGGTGCCTGCTGTCACCTCTGCTCTTTGATATGGCGATGGAGCCTCTAGCTATCCTCTAAGACAGGGGTGGAGAACCCTGGTCCTCGAGGGCCGCATTCCTCTAAGTTTTCCAGGCAACCTTGCTTCAACACACCTGACTCAAATCAAATGGATCCAACAGCCATTGAAGTTTTGCAAAATTAATAGTTTATTTTATTCAGGTGTGTTTGCGCAGGGAAACATGAAAACCTTGCAGGATGAGGGCCAAGGTTCCCCACCCCTGCTCTAAGACAATGCCCTGACATCAAAGGGATTCGTCACGGAGGGATCGAACACGTGTGATAGAAATCTGGCTCTCGGAGGAGACAATAAAACAGTGCCAGTTATATTCGTAAATAGTTTATTTTACATGCATGGAGAGCCTCTACAGAGGACTCTGAGGTTCTTCAAAAATTTACAAGTATTTAGAGGTTGATTTAACCACACCCTGTCATATCCGTTGCTGATCGATTCATTTCTTACTTTTGGGAAACAGATGACTTCATACATAATCAAACAGAAGAGGAAGTGTCACTTCAGTAGTCAGCAGTAAACAAAATATGTCATCTAACAATCAGGACATAGTTTCACTGGACAATCAGAATATAGATAACAATAAGGGACACTTTGTATAATGCTGAGAAAGACAGTCACAGGATCTGTCATAAGTCAACATGAGATGTTTACATACAATTGGTTCTTGGAAAGTGGGAACTATTACCTCTATTACTATATATAATAAAATATAAATACAACATGTGGACATTATCTCTGCAAAAGTTGAAACTGATTATGTGAAACAGGACAAAACTAGAGAGGATTTAGTACAGGCATATCAGGCGAGATGTCCAGTTTTGCACAAACAATGCCATTTCTATTTCTGTTGTTTAAAAGTTATATTTTTCATTTTAATATCACAAAGTGTTCTGTAGACCTAAAATAAACACTTTTGGGCATCTTTCTGGTGACATTTATCAGATATAAACAGTGAAAGCAGCAAAACAAAGTTATGTCCCTGCGTCTTGCGCCATCTTGTGTCATAAGACGGTCTTGCCGACTGACAATCTTATTTTACGCATAAGACTTTCTCCCGGAGCTGATTGGTCAATTTGCATGAGTGACACCTCGTTGGAATCGTAGAAGCCTATAGAATAATGCCAAAACTTGCAAAACAAGACTGATAATACAGTCAGCCAACCAGGGAGCCGAGAAGAGAGCCTAGGGGAAAAGCCAGGCTGCATCCGAAACCACTGAATGTTAGCCTCTAAGCACTAACACCAGCAACTAATCCTTAACCTTTCATTGGGTCAACAGTGAGAACACTATGGCTAGTGTGCCCATTTCGAACAGCCTTTCTACCCGACGTCATTATGCGATTTACACTCTGTCTTGCACGGCCCCTTTCTCCCAACCCTATCTCTGCAGGGGAAGCATGGTTGGGAGTTGTGAATGACGCATATCAAAATAAACCTTCGGAAGAGGTTGTTGTACTCACATGCGCGCGTCTTTTTCCTTTCGGCCATTTTCGTTATTTTACGTGACGTTGGCCAGGCGACTTGTATTGAAGGCGTCTTGTGGCGCAAGGGATTGTGGGATGGCATATAGCTCCTAATCGCCAGTTAGTTAGCATCAGAGGTCCCTATGCTAAAGTGGCTATGATAGTTAGCATACAGGCCACGTTCCCTAACTCCTTCCTAACTGGAAGCCCAATTCGGATGCATCTTATCATGGCGGACGCTGATGCACATCCGGTTTGGCGTAAGACCTCTTACCAATTTAGTGGTTTCGGATGCAGCCCCAGTCTCATCCGTGAATTCACTGCAAACACTTCCTAGGAACCAAAAATTATACAGGAAACACCTGGAAGGTTTTAAATGGTGCACAAGTGATGGAATTATCAGAAAATAGCGTTTATTTTCCAAAGAAATATTTTTTACGCGGCAAAAGAGCAAAGGTAAGGCTTTATTTTCAACTGTGATTCTGAAAAGCATTTTTTTTATTGTGTTATACTTTGGCCTATATGTCTGCGGTGCTTTGGCGTAGCGTTTTCGGAGATGTATCTTTGGAATTGGTAGAGTCTCTGCTTTCATTTGAGTGATCTGGAACCGTGCTTTTGTTAATGGTATAGATTTAGCTAATTACAATAAAGAGGAATAAGTAGTCATGTAAACCTTGCAACAGGATGAGTGAGTTCAGCTACCCGTAATTGTAATAAGCCCTTGAAATATGCACATAATGGTTTTCTTTTTTTGGGGTGGGGGCTGAGAAGTGTATGTTTGTGAAGTATTTATGTAATATTTGTTTGTTCGGTTTGCTCTTTTTACAACACTTGTACCATAACAGATGTTTTTGTTGTTGGAGCATTTGAAATAACTACATATATGTAAATGCAAGTGTATGTAAGAAAATGTTAATAAATATATTGTTTAGAAAAAAAGGAAACCTTTTGAAATATGAAGAAATTAGTTTATCTCATCTTCTACTGCAGTTTGGTGGATTTCAGATGCCTCAACCAAAGAAAATGCTTGAAAGAATGGAAAAAGTTGTTTTTTCCTGAATTAACAAAACAAAAATATGAAGATAAAGCCAACAAGAAAATAAATGAATTAAAAGCTCAGTTTTTCTGAATTAAAGGTTGTTGGGGTTTTTAACCAATACAATAATATTATTTCTGAAATAACGGGAAAAAATTTTTTCACATTTTTTGAAAAAATATATTTTTTACAAAAAGTATATCATAACAAGATGTGTTTTGTTTTATTGGTGATTTACTAATAGAAAAGAAATTTATAAATATCAATACAGTGTTTTTACGAGATGATCTGTAGGTATAACTGAAGCAATCTAGTGTCCACGTGCAGTCCAAGGTGATACAAATACCTCAACTCAAAGAAACAGGAACTAAAACATGTCCTGTTTGTTTAGTTAAATTCACCTTTACTTTGTTTGTAATTTAGATGCTGAGAAATGCTCATCTATAAAGTATGTATATAGTTTTTCTCTCACATAAAATGTATCTTGTTGATATTGTTGTTAATACAGAAAAACTCAGCTTTTCTTTTTTATCATTTTGCAGTACACTTCAGTAGGATGTAAAAGGTAACAATAACTATCTTAACACAATATATTGGCATGTATTAACTTATTTTCAGCAAACATTATCTGCATGCAAAAAACACAGCTCAATGTATAGTTTGTTTATTAGAAAACAACAAATCCTCTTATCTTTTACTAGTTTGCTGAAAATTCAGCTCTCTGCAACAGACTCCTGCTGGAGATTCACCATACGCACATACGTGTATGATGCGTTTAAAGACGGTTTCCAACAAGATATAGTTGCATAAAAACAGAATAAAAAAATGTATACTGTTGTAATTTTTTTTTAAATATTACATTTTGAGCAATGATGTATGTCTTTTCACACTTTTATATTTTGTTAAAAAAAAAATTGTTAAAAAATTTGTTAAAAAAATTCAACTGGCTCGTCTCGATGTGGAGGATGCGGAGTTGCGGCTCTACTCTGAACCCCTCTCGGATGACTGAGTTTCTCACCCTATCTCTAAGGGAGAGCCAAGACACCCTGCGGAGGAAACTTATTTTAGCCGCTTTTATTCATGATTTCGGTCACTACCCAGACAGAGTTCATGACCATAAATGAGTGTAGGAATGTAGACCGATCGGAAAATCGAGAGCTTCGCCTTTCGGCTCAGCTCGCTCTTCACCACAACACTCTGCTGGCACTCTACCAATCTGCAAATCGATCTCCTGCCCCATTTTTTCCTCACTGGGGCAGGACCTCGTGTCTGACCTGGAGGAGGCACTCTACCCTTTTCTGGCTTAAGACCATGGTCTCGGATTTGGAGGTGCTGATTCTCACCCTAGCCACTTGTCACGCGAAAGCTATAGATCACATTCTGATGAAGCCAGCAGGACCAAATCATTTGTGTTACACTCTCTGAGGAGAGTTTAACTTCCCTGAGAATCATGTAACCTGACAATCACAGAACCCAGAAGAGGCAACAAATGTGGTGAAACAAAAAAATTTATTACAGGATAAGAAATGATGGAACCTGTGTGGGGGAAAGAAGGGACATTAAGGTTGTGCCAAATAAATAAAATAAATAAATAAAAAAAATGTCTTAACTGAAATACTGTTCTAAAAGCCATAAAAAATAAAGAAAATTTTTTTTATTTATCTACATAACAGACACCCCATGTTCACGTTCAAAACGTGAACATGGGGTGGCACCAATTAACTTACGTAATGTACTTAGACAGAAAATAATCCTACATGATGAAATGTATAGGGGACCCTGATTTTACGTTGTCCACATCATACCTCACCACATACTTGCCACAAATTCAGCCACATGCTGAGAATAAAGAAGGAGGCAGAAAGCTTAAATGGCGCTCTCAGACTAAATCAGCAATGGAGGGCTCCTCCAACAGCAAATTTTTGTTTCAGCGATCAACAGAACCACACTCCGCTTGGCCTGCCGATACCTATCAGCCATTTCCAGAAGACCCTCATAACGCCTTATCCAGGGTCGGGTCGCGGGGGCAGTAGCCTAAGCAGAGAGGCCCAGACTGCCCTCTCCCCCGGCTACTTGGGCCAGCTCCTACTTGGGCCAGCTGGGAGACATAACCCCTCCAGCGAGTCCTGGGTCTTCCCCTGGGTCTCCTCCCGGTGGGACGTGCCCAGAACACCTCACCAGGGAGGCGTCCAGGAGGCATCCTGACCAGATGCCCGAGCCACCTCAACTGGCTCCTCTCGATGTGGAGGAGCAGCGGCTCTACTCTGAGCCCCCCTCCGGATGACCGAGCTTCTCACCCTATCTCTAAGGGAGAGCCCAGCCACCCTACGGAGGAAACTCATTTCAGCCGCCTGTATCCGCGATCTCGTTCTTTCGGTCACCACCCAGCGCTCGTGACCATAGATGAGGGTAGGAACGTAGATTGACCGGTAAATTGAGAGCTTTGCCTTTGGCTCTGCTCTCTCTTCACCACGACAGACCGGTACAGCGCCCGCATAACTGCAGACGCCTTACCAATCCGTCCATCGATCTCCCTCTCCATTTTTCCCTCATTCTTGAAAAAGACCCCCAGATACCTTAACTCCCCCACTTGAGGAAGGACCTCATCCCCGACCCGGAGAAGGCACTCTACCCTTTTCCGGCTCAAGACCATGGTCTCGGATTTGGAGGTGCTGATCCTCATCCCAGCCGCTTCACACTCGGCTGCGAACTGCTCCAACGAGAGCTGTAAATCACGTTCAGATGAAGCCAACAAGACCACATCATCTGCAAAAAGCAGAGACCCGATCCTGAGGTCACCAAAACGGATCGCCTCAACACCTTGGCTGCGCCTAGAAATTCTGTCCATAAACGATATGAACAGGACCGGTGACAAAGGCTAACCTTGGCGGAGTCCAGCTCTCACCGGAAATTAGTCCGACTTACTGCCGGCAATGCGAATCAGACTCTGACACCGTTCATATAGGGACCTAACAGCCCGTATCAAAGGGCCCGGTACCCCATACTCCCGGAGTACCCCCCACAGGACACCCCGAGGGAGACTGTCAAACGCCTTCTCCAAGTCCACAAAGCACATGTAGACCGGTTGGGCGAACTCCCACGCACCCTCCAGGACCCTGCCGAGGGTGTAGAGCTGGTCCAGTGTTCCACGGCCAGTTCCTCGGCTGCAGAAGCTGGCTCTTGGGACGTGAAGTGCCTCTCCAGTCATTTTTTTTATTCTTCAATTAACTAATTTTAACTAAGAATTAAATTATTTTTTTCAAACACTTCTTTTTATCTTAAGTAAGTTTGTAATACACAGAAACAAACCAAGAGACGTGAGTAACATCAGTAAATACAAAGAAAAGTAATATTATTAACCATTATATTATATATGTTATTTCATCATGTTAGTAATTTAAATTAAAGGCTTAATTTTATGTTTTTTAATTTTTTAAACATTTTATGAAACTTTATATTATTAATGGCTGAAACCCTTGGTTTAGTTTGTCAATAAAGTTTATTCAAATTCACTTCAGGTCTTCAGATGTAGGCTAAAGGTAACAAGCTACTCACCAGTGTTGATGGGTTCCAACACTGCAGCCACTAAGAGCCGAGGTCTATCCAACCCCTGCTGTGTTTATTTAAAGCGTTTTTTAGCTTCTGAGAACCGGAAGCAGACCAAGGAGAGATTTTAACTGCCACAGATGTTAGCAACGCGACGCGACTTGGGTAAGTTTCCTGTGTCTCTCTGTAAAGCCTCATTCAGACCGCACTTTGCCGCGAGGCAGCAGGACGCTCAAAGTCAAGAAAGTGGCTGCTTGAAAATTAAAACCCAGCTGCTTGCTAGATTTGCACCGTTCGCCTCGCGCGTTGTTAGTTACGGCGGATTATGTCGAGAAAGTGGCTTTGCTTTATTGAATTAATAAAGCAGTTGCCCAAACCAGGCTTACCTAGCGTAAGCTAACAAGAAAGTTGAAATAAAGTATTAAACTGTTGGCACTCCAATATCCTCCAATATATTCCTCCAGATAAGGTCCGATCTCTTCCTGTACTTATCAAAAGACGACGATGGGTCATAAAGCTCACGGTAGTTGCGAACCGCTATGATGAGTTTGTCCTCCATGTTGAAATGAATTTTACTGACTGGCCGATGTCGGGATAGATTACGTGATCAGGGTCACTGGTTGGTCGCTGCCTCGCGTCGGCTGCCTCAAAGTTCAATTTTCCCAACTTCATGCAGCAGCAGCAGGGCCGGCCCGAGTCATAGGCAGTATAGGCAAATGCTAAGGGCGCCGCATACCAAGGGGGCGCCAGAGACGCGTTAAGAACTTTCCGCTGTTATTGTACTTGACACTGCAACAAGTGTATCAGCGTTATGATTTACAATTTACAGTCTACAGCTTTACATGGCATTGACTTTAACTGTTAAGGGCTGTTATTATATGACCAGTGGGGACTTGAAGGGATCACACATACACTTAGCTCACGGTGCCGAACAAAACATTATGCGCCACAAAGCAGGATGGGAAACCTCCACCAATCAGACTTCTTTTACCCGCCATTCGGTTTCCGTTTTTATTGCGTCAAAAGAAGTTAATATGTCAAAGTGTCCCAAATTATCTGGTGCCCAGGGGAGGAAGAAATGAAAAGAAGAGGAGGAAAAACGTGACAAAGACAAAGGTAATGTTACAGTAAAGATGATGTTAATGATATTATTTTGATGTTACAGAAAGATGATGATCAATAATGCCATTAGCTATTAGCATACGTGGTTAGCTAATCTATAAATAGTAGGGATTCAACGGGACAGGGTAAAGTACAGGACCGTTCGGTACGCCCTGCACGGGACAATCTGTCCTCCTGTACCTTGGGACTTCGGTACCGCCATTGATTTTGTGCTGGTAATTAGTTACTGCCGGCCCGACGTTACCAAACTGCGCCGTGCTCCCAGACACAGGTGCAACAACCAGCTCGCTGTTCCCCGCTCCAGCAGCTGGTTGGCATAGAGACACGAACTCCTCTCCACAATGCGTGCATCACGGAGCAGTGAGGAGCAAAAAAATGTACACGGGTCGGTTTCGCTTTTTTTCGGAAATCAGCCCTGGTGTTAGGTGCTGCTCAAATGTCTCCCCGACATGAGCGCTTTCTGCCCGGGTGGGCTCCAGCATTCAGGGGCGCCGGGTTGCGCTGTGTTCATCTCCTATTTGCGGTATGCCAGAGCGCGAAGCAAAGAGGAGATGTGCTGCGCTCCATTCATTGATGCACACACAAATGCCCTTTGAGCAGCGGGCACACGAAGAATATTCGCCACCTGTGTCAGTGTGGTCAGATGCGCTCTTGTTTAAAGAACTGGTAAAATGCAGAAAACATTCTGTTACTGCGGCCCTGTGTGTGAACAATAATCCCAGAGAGACGTACAGCACGTTTATGTTGTATTCTCATGGCTTTGACCTGCCCAAACCTGCAACTATGGGCGGATTAAGTTAACTGTGACATTTTGCTTTTTGTTCCCACTTCCCAAAAAAATTTAATATTTGTTTTGGGATTTAAAAAAGCAGTCTCTTTCTACACAAAACATGTACCGAACTGTACCATGGACCGCGGCCCAAGTACCGAGGTTGTCATATGATGATGTCGTAGATGACTTTGCCTCAAGAAAATCCAGGAAAGTCAAGCTGTAGCAAGTCATGTAAGATTAAGGAGGTGGTGGTGTAGTTCCTGAAGTAATTTAAGGCAGGACCAAAAACACCAACAGAGCTCTTTTAAAGATCATCTTTTCATTTTTTTAGATAGATAGATAGATAGATAGATAGATAGATAGATAGATAGATAGATAGATAGATAGATAGATAGATAGATAGATAGATAAAAGAAGATAGATAACATGAGATAGATACATAAGATAGCTGAAAGAAGATAGATAAAATAAGATAGATAGACAAGATACTAATATCTTATTTTGCACAGTGCCGTATTTCTATTGCATTTAAGTTAATGTCACTTGTTTACACTTATGTAGGCTATCTATATTGTATTTAATATGTTGAGTTCATTTTTTTATTTCTTTCTTTAATTATTATTATTATAATTAGTATTTTGAATGTGCAATTGTTTTATTTAAATAAAATAATGTCTAAAACAAAGCTATAAAGTTTCTTGTGACTATATGTACACTAGCAGTGCAAGTACTGTACTGCAATGCAAGGGGGCGCCACTTAAAATCTTGCCTAGGGCACCAAATTGTTTAGGGCCGGGCCTGAGCAGCAGCCTGGGACGTCGGCTGCATAGGTACCATAGACATCAGAATCAGAATCATAATCAGCTTTAATGACCAAATATGACACATACAAGGAATTTGACTCCGGCAACTTTTCTCTCCAGTACAGAACTTAAATAAGTGAAATTAAAACGGAAATAAAAATAATACAAATAAATAATAAAGGATAATATATACACCAAACCAGGGTTATTGTACAGTAAGTATATACAGCAGTGCAGAGTTTTAGTTTATTGTTCATGTGAATGGACTCAGACTCTGTGACTATTCAGAGTTCATCAGAGCGACAGCCTGGGGGAAGAAACTGTTCTTATGTCGGGTGGTTTTGGCGTACAGCGCTCTGTAACGCCGGCCTGAGGGGAGGAGCCTAAACAGATTGTGGCCAGGGTGTGAGGGGTCAGTGGTGATTTTCCTGGCCCGCTTCCTGACCCTGGTGGAGCGTTTGAGGCAGGAGGGGACCTCACACAGCTCCAGGGAGTTATTGAAGATCTGAGTGACGATGGGAGCCAGCTGGTCAGCACAGACTTTCAGACAGAACGGAGACACTCCATCAGGACCTGATGCCTTCTTAATCCTCTGTCTCTGAAAGAGTTGGCGCACATCCTGTTCACAGATCGTCGCGCAGGCATGGGGTCAGGTATGGGGATGGTTTGGGGTGATGTTAGGCCTTTTGTGATGGAGATGGTGGGGGAGGTGGAAGGTGTGAAAGTTGTTTCAAACCTGGAGAAAAAGTCATTGAGGTCCTCAGCCAGGCGGGGGCTCCCCACAGGGTGGGGGGATGGTCTCCTGTAGTTGGTAATGGTCTGCAGGCCCTTCCAAACTGCCGAAGAGTCGTTGACAGAAAAACGCTCCTTCAGTTTTACACTGTAGTTCCTTTTTGCTGCCTTGATCTCCTTTGTCAGCTTGTTCCTGGCCTGCTTGTACAGATCCCGATCCCCACTCCTGTAGTCCTCCTCCTTGTCCTGGCGTACCCGTTTCAGTTCTGCAGTGAACCATGGTTTGTTGTTGTTGAACGTGCAGAAGGTTTTGGTCTGCACAAACTTTAAAAAAAAAAAAAAACAACTTAAAAAAAAAAAAACTAAGTAACTCTGCCAGAGTGTGTCTTTTCGGTCACTTTGCCGGTCCCAAGCCCGGATAAAGGAGGAGGGTTGGTTGTAGAGCTAGCAGTTTCACCCTACATAACAATCTTTTGATTAAATTTGCTGTTATAACATTTAACAATACAGGACAAAACTGATGTGTGTAATGTGGATCTAGACAAAGCATTAAAATCATTAAATGTTGTTAATGTTGAAATTATTTTTGTACATTTGTAGTTCTAAACATATTTAGGGTGTTTTTTACTCACTTTTGTCTCTCCCACGACGTTATTCCTCTCTCCTACAGCGTCTATTACAGTTATTTGCAAATTGCCAATTATGCAAATTAGGCGATGACGTCATTTAGCGACTTCTAGCGACTTTTGGGACAGCCAATAGCTACTTTCCTTACTGAGGAGTTGGCAACACTGGTCCTGGCGTAGCCGTCTCAGTTCTGCGGTGAACCATGGTTTATTGTTGTTGAACGTGCAGAAGGTTTTGGTCAGCACACACATGTCCTCACAAAAGCTGATGTAAGATGTCACAGTGTCAGTCAGTTCGTCCAGGTCTGAGGCTGCTGCTTCAAAGACGCTCCAATCAGTGCAGTCAAAGCAGGCCTGTAACTGGATCTTTGACTCATCTGTCCATCTCTTTACAGTTCTTACTACAGGCTTAGCAGATTTCAGCTTCTGCTTGTAAGATGGGATGAGGTGGACCAGGCAGTGGTCAGATAGTCCCAAAGCAGCACGGGAGACAGAGCGATATGCATTCTTTATTGTGGTGTAGCAGTGGTCTAAAGTGTTCATGTCCCTGGTGAGACACGTCATGTGTTGTCTATATTTAGGCAGTTCAAGTTTGAGATTTGCTCTATTAAAATCCCAGAGAATGATTAGCAGAGAGTCCGGGTGAGTTTTCTCCACGTCTGTGATCTGGTCGGCGAGGTGATGTAACGCCTCCGTTACACACGCCTGCGGTGGAATGTATACAGCGACCAGCACAAACGAGGCGAACTCCCGCGGTGAATAAAATGGTTTACAGTTTATGAAGAAAGACTCTAGGTGAGGGCTGCATGTCTTCTTTAACACTGTGACATCTGTACACCAACCTTCGTTAATGTAGAAACACGTTCCTCCTCCCTTTGACTTCCCAGACAGTTCCGCGCAGCGGTCCGCTCGGAACAGCTGGAAGCGCGGCAGCTGTAGTGCGCTGTCCGGGATGTGTTCACTGGACCAGGTTTCAGTGAAACAAAAGGCGGCAGAACGACGAAAGTCGGAGTTCTTGGATAGGAGAAGGAGCAATTCATCCATTTTGTTAGGCAGAGAGCGGACGTTCCCCAGGTGTACGGATGGGAGAGCGGTGCGTAATCCCCGCTGTCGCAATTTAACGAACACACCAGCTCGTTTCCCTCGTCGGCGTCTCCTGTCTAAATCCACAGAGCGCTGCTGCTCCTCCAGTCAGAATCTCCATAAAGCAGTCTGGTTGATTAAAAACCGGTGAAAAAAGTCCCGCACTGGATAGCCCTATTTGTAAGATTTCCTCTCTGCTCATTTTAATAGCAGAGGGAGTGGAGAAAACTACGCAAAAAAGTAAAATTGTAACAAGTACTAGGGAGCGAAGTACCGAGGCGTCCATCCGCGGCGCCATCTTAGAACACACTTTGTATGTAATCGAGCTGGCCTGCTGCCTCGCGGCAAAGTGCGGTCTGAATGAGGCTTAAGAGAGTCGTAGATGGGAGAGGGGAGTCCTGCTTAAAACAGCTTATAGTAGTTTTATATTTCATTCATTATTCCTACATTTAGTGTTTTAGTGCGTGGAGGATCAGTTCAAAACGGGACGGAACAACATCCTCCGCTGCTGCCTTGTTGTTACATCTGAGAGTGGTGAAGCTATGGTGAAGGTTCGCTTAGGGACTATTAAAAAATTCTGTTTACCTCAAATCATTTAATCCTTTTTGTAGTTTGAAAGGAGAGAGGGTGGCTGACAGAGCTGCGTGGGTCATTGTTAATGATTCGTTTGGAGTAAGTAATGGTTGTTGTATTAAGCAGCCTGATAGGCTATAATGAAAAAATAAGGGCAAGCTTTTTTTTTTCTATCAAACTTTTTTATCGACCCCTTTTTTTCTATCGCACCACATATATATTGCTATCGAATTATGGTCCAGCCCTACTTTAAAGGGAAGAAAACTCCAGCAGAACCTGGCTAAGTTCAAGTGGTCATCTGCCACGATCGTCGGCGGGTTTGAGAAAAAAGAGTAGAGACACAAAAAATGCCTCGCATTTGTAGTGCTTATTCAGTTCGAGGACCACAAAGCTATTTACACTAAATTCAATCATTCACCCATTCACGTACACATTCACACACTGATGGTGGTATTATTATACCAGTTATTTTTTTCTTTTGATTTTGGTGTGGCTGTGTGAATTTTGGCCTTTTCTTCGCTGACTGCTCTTCTCCTGTTTTTCTTTTTAGTACCATTGGGTGTGAATATGAAAGATGGCTGTGTGTGAAAATCAGTTACTGAAATATAGCTTAAAATCTTCTAAACCCCATGACTTTATCAGATACTCAAAACATCATCATGTAGTCTTCACCACGTCAAGATGCACTGTAACCAGGGGCGGAGTTACGGGGTGGCTACTTGTGCTTAAGCCCTGGATGTTTTCTGAAAAGCTCCGAATCTCGATTTTACTTTTGGAAGAAAAAAAAAGCTTCTCAGAAATATGTTGCAGTACCAGACTTCACCAGAGGGACAGCAGCTATGTAAAGTAGACTTTGTGTCGCCTCCTTGTGCCCCTGAAGAAGAAGCCTCAGCAGTGTGTTTGCAGGGGTGGGAGATGAGGGGATGCTGCTGCATAAACACCTGCTGGAGAAGACTGTTAGTGATTTGGACATCAGGAACATTTTTAGACAAAAAGTACAGATTAACAACAGCAGCTGTGATGAAATGGATCATGATTCAGGTCTGTGAATCTTATTTTAAAAGTACTGGCTTGTTAAATGTCAATTTACTGTAAGTTGTGGTAGAGAAAATTAATCATATGAAACACGGGAAGAATATAAAAATACCAATACTAATAATCATGAAAAATTAGTAAATATCACAAAGGCAGATGTTCTCTTATTAAGTAGGCCTATCAAATTAACAAGAGTAAAGTAGTATTACAGTAAGTGAATAAAACTAGTCAAACATTTAGAATTGGCTATAAAATTTAAATATAATATGGTCTATTGCTCTTTTTCATTAGTTTGGCTAGTGGGGTCAGAGAATCTTGTCATAAAAATATTTTAGTGTTTAGTTTAACACTATTAAAGAGTATAGTCTGTAGCATCTATTTATTTTTTTATTGTGTGAATGCTGTAGGCATCAAATACCATTGCGATTTTTGCGATTCAAAGTTTCGCGCGTTCAGCTTTTTCTGCTCTTTCCGGCTTTGACTTCTGCTATTTCTAATTTGTATACTTTTTCGAATATTCAGCTTTTTATGCGATTTTTGCTCCCATTGAAATGAATGGAATTCATGAAAATTCCGCAAAAACTTTATGCTTTTCCACAGCTAACTACTTCAGAATACTTTCAGCTAGAAACGCCATTCAACTTTTAAATGGGTCACAAGGCCTTATGCTATCTTCGTATGATTCAGCTTTTTGCTATCTTTTACGGTTTTTCTAAAATCACGATTTAAAAATCATGCTATTTTTTTCCGATTTTCACATTTACAATGTAAGTCAATGACGGAATTCTTCTCCTGCTAGTGTACACTCTAGCAACTGACGTATTTTGGACACTTTTGATCCGTCACAAACAAATTACTCCCGTTGCCATAAATTTCACACTATCTGCACATATTATATCTTAAAATGTAGGAAAAACATTTTGGATTTAGGAACTGTTGCCAAAATTAATGTGACAGTCACAGATTTTTGGTAAATCGAGCCAAAGCAACGGAATGGAACCCTCAAGTGAATAGGATTGGGACAGAGGAAAGTTCAGAAAGGGACAGCTTGATTCTCACCTACTTTCGTAACGTCATGTCTCAGAAACGATGCAATGTAGAAACATGAGCCTTGAACAGATTACACTTCAGACCCTCCTGACGCTCAAGATCAACAACTTTCATGATACCTTTTACCATTTCTCCATAAATTTGACTTGTTTGAGTGTAACAAATCTGCTCCTCGATGAAATGGCTCAGATTCAGAAATGCAAAAATTATGCTAATTTTTACAAAATCACTGCTCCTACACAAATTGATGTACAGACATGAATTGAAGTACGATTTTCCATCAAAGCCTGCTGATACTTACAAAGAAAAAATTATTTCAATACACCTTATAGTTTCCGAGTTACAAGAAGTTGTTCAGAACCAAGCACAGGCAGTTTGTAGTTTTTATCAATTTTATTGACATATTTGACGTCGTTTTAGAGCTATAATATTATATTTTCAAAAGAATTTAGATGGATAAGAGCGTTCCCCTATCCGTATGGTGCATTGCGGATGTCCATAGGCCTCACGGTTCTCGTGATATTAAGAGTTGTTCGGAAGCTGCATTCCCATAAAAAAACAACTAAAAGTTAAGGATCAAAAGTGCTCCGTGTCTGTGTGTGTCAGTGAACCTGGCCTGTGATTGGTCGAAAAATGACAGACCTTATATGGAGTGGAGGGAGCTCTGGGGAGATTAAAGACAGAGCACAACAGAACAGTGTTGCCAACTTAGCGACTTTGTCGCTAGATTTAGCGACTTTACAGACCCCTATAGCGACTTTTTTTCAAAAAAGCGACTAGCGACAAATCTATCGACTTTTTCTGGTGTTATTGGAGACTTATCTGGTGTTTTGGAGACTCTCGCGTGAAGCACGTATTGTTCTGCAGTTACTGTCCTTAACGTGAGCCCCTCCCCCGTCCCAAAGCACTTACAGGCGGCCAGTCTCACAGTAGCCTTGCGCAGCAGTCCCATCTACAGTTAATAGGCGGAGCAGAGAGAGAGAGAGAGGAGACCCTCACCACTCGGCGTCTGGACTGCAAATGAAATGCGCTTGCGCAAAAGAAAGCCCCCGCTGGCTTGCAGAGCGGGATTTAAATGTAAACGTTTCTTCGCTGTGACACACAAATAAATCACTGCATTTGACTCACACAACCTCAGCAGCTCAGTCAATTATTCACCTCGTCTACTGTGTGTGTAGCCTACCTCTCTGTGACATAAGATCTTGCTAGCTAGCTCAGCAAAAAAAAAAAACAACTTTAAAAAAAACAACTTAAAAAAAAAAAAAACCTAAGTAACTCTGCCAGAGTGTGTCTTTTGGGTCACTTTGCCGGTCCCAAGCCCGGATAAAGGAGGAGGGTTGGTTGTAGAGCTAGCAATTTCACCCTACAGAACAATCTTTTGATTAAATTTGCTGTTATAACATTTAACAATACAGGACAAAACTGATGTGTGTAATGTGGATCTAGACAAAGCATTAAAATCATTAAATGTTGTTAATGTTGAAATTATTTTTGTACATTTGTAGTTCTAAACATATTTAGGGTGTTTTTTACTCACTTTTGTCTCTCCCACGACGTTATTCCTCTCTCCTACAGCGTCCGTTACAGTTATTTGCAAATTGCCAATTATGCAAATTAGGCGATGACGTCATTTAGCGACTTCTAGCGACTTTTGGGACAGCCAATAGCTACTTTCCTTACTGAGGAGTTGGCAACACTGCAACAGAACCTCACAGCCATAGGGATTTAATTCTTACATGTTAGACTGGCCTACTAAGACCACTTTTTTGGAATACAGCCTTATGTTGTACTATGGAAGAGTTTTGTAACCTCATGGAAATACATTACACCATTACCTGCCTGAACTTATTAGTGTGGAGTGTTCTTTTTTTCCTCAGTATATGGGTTTACATTGCTCCAGTTGTGTCATTGTTAACTGACATGTTAGTGTTTGCCAAGATAATGTCGGGGTCAGTTAAATCAGCTAAAATGCTAATGCTAGCTTAAATGCTATTGTTGGCTTAAATGACCCCGACAGCATGTGGGCAAACACTAAAATGTTAGTTAATAACGAAACAAGGTATTCAGTATTTTAAAATATATTTAAAAAGCATATGATAGCCTAAATCAGCTAAAATGCTAATGCTAGCTTAAATGCTATTGTGGGCTTAAATTACCCTGACAGCATGTAGGCAAACAGTAACATGTTAGTTAATAGTTACACAAGCTATTCAGCATGTTACAATATACTAAAAAAGCACATGTTAGCTTAAACGTGCTAATATGCTAATGCTAGCTAAAATACTACTGTTAGCTTAAGCTAACATATGATTTTTAGGAATACTTTAACCTCTTAAATGGTTTGCGTCATTGTTAACCAACATGTTAGTGTTGGCCTACTTGCTTTTGGTGTCATTTAACCTAACACTAGCATTTAAGCTAGCATTAGAAATTTAGTTTGTTTAAGCTAACACATGACTTTTAGGTATATGTTAACATACTGAATGGTTTGTTTCATTGTTAACTAACATGTTAGTGTTGGCCTACATGCTGTTAGTGTAATTAACACTAATAGCATTTTTGCTATCATTAGCCTTTTAGCTCATTCAAATCAAAATGAGCTTTTTAGGTACATTTTAACAAACATGCTATTGCAAACCAACATGTTAAAGTTTGCTTATATGCTGTTACTGTCATTTAAGCTAACACTGGTGTTTGAGCTAGCATTTTTCTTATAGCTCATTTAAGCTAAAATATTCTTTCAAGGGCCCTGTCCCAATACCCGCACTACACCCTACGGTCTTCCACAAAGCGCACTTGGTTGAAGTGCAGACAAGGGTTCAAGTGCGTAGTGAACAAGTGTGTTAATAACTGCACGATTGGGACAGTGAGGATTGACATCCTGTACCTCCATGACAACCAAAATGTCATGCCGCTCGTGTTATTTTCCTGCTTAATATGATAAAACTGAAACAAAATCATCTATTTGATAGATACAAAATATAAAAAAAATATCTAGCAAATTCTATGGCATAAAGTCCAAAGTTATAGAACAAATGGTCTTTTAATCAAAGGCACCAATTGTATATATGTGTCATTTATTTACAGCAAATATTGGCTATAAAGAAAGCGTTTTGATTATGTGTTTATTGTATTATGTATATTTGTCATATCTGCTGTGTTAAAGGAACAGACACTCGAATGCCAGATTATTATCTTTTCACCAGAACGTACCCTAACGCAATTTTATTTAAAATGCAGAGAAATAGATTCTTTCATTATTTAGAATTTTACATTGTTTTATGACTTGCTAAAAACGCACAGGGATTATTATTTTTGGCCTATCATGTCCGAAAATACACACAACTTTATTAGTAAATAATATTTTTCAACAGATATTTCCAACTGCTAATTAATTGCTCGTGTACACAACAATAAATGATTCAATAGGCTTCAATAGGAGGGGGTGTTGTGGACATTTCCCCATCAGTATTTACTGATGATAGTTTTGAAACACATGAAGCTCCACTATAGGTACATATTTAAATAATACATTCAAATTCAGGATGAATCTTTTCACCCACAACCCTACCACGTTAATGACACTTCAGGTCTAGCCTTTGAAATTTAATTTGTGCATTTTTTTCAAGTGTGCAGCTGATCCACAGCGTTTCAGGATCATTATCCATCCATCCATCCATCTTCTATGCCGCTTACTTCAACGGGTCACAGGGTTAGGGCTGGTTCATATCTGCATCTGTCAACGGGCATCAGAAGGGGTACTGCCTGGACGGATCGACAGTCCATCATTGTTTGTGTGACGATTTTGGTTTTAATGATTCTTCTATGCCAGCAGCCTGACGATGGTTTTAAGAGTTATTTGTAAAACAATGCAAAACATGCGGCTTACGGCTTTTAACTTTTACTATTTGAAAGAAGATACGATTTCCTAAATTTGTTAACACACTGCAGTGGATGTTGTAATGAAACATCAATCAGATGATTTTTTTTGTTCTTCTGCTTGAATTTTGCTACTGAGTAAACTTTTCAGATTTATTAATATGTTTGATAATCCTGTTTTTTACATTTTAGCAAATTTTTTTGCAGTTTCGTTCAACTTCTTAAGCAATTTTCTGCAAAAAATTCAGCTTACAGCATTCACATTGCATTTTCACAGGAAATGCACATATTTCTAAGTTATTTTATCTCTTGTTGCTGCAGAGGTTGGTATATAAGGTTTGGTACTTTTGCCTGGGGGTTAGGATGATGTTCTGAAGGGTGAATCTGTGCTCTGCTGCCACTGGAGAAAAGGATTAAAACCCCACTCCGGCCACAGTTTTGAAATCATGGAACATTTCTGAAATTAAAGGGATCAGAAGTCTTAAAGACTCTCCAAAGCAGCCACTCGCTGACTCACAAGCTTCGACGGGAGAAAATACTGTAACATATGAGTCATTTCTGTACCAGTTGTTGGTACTGCACCGTGTGTCTGATCAGCCACTCCAACCACAGATGTGCGCCAAGGCCTCAGTAATGGTGCACCAACCCCATGCGTCAGTTGCAGCAAGATTACATGTAAAGTCTATGGTAGAGTACGTCAGAGATCCGTCAAAGTCTCTGCGGTGCGTTGTGTACGTTGGTTTCGTCAACTTCGCTTGCGTTACATACGGAAACGTAGCAACGCAGAAGTTCAGCTGGTTTAAGTTTTGACGGACCCAACACAGTTAATGCAGTTCGGCAACCAATTAGAGCGTCTCACTGAAGTTATGTCACTGTACACGTATCTTGAATGAAGCGCGGGTCCAGTGAAAACATTTTCAACAAACGCAGATTTCAAAAATCAGAAATAACACTTACCGAAGACAGATGGATAGGCGCTCCTAAGGAGGAACAGAGCACGTGTAGTTGGTGTCCTGGTAGGAGATTAAGCTCGACGGACCCAGGAGGTCGTAAAATGAGGCGCGGGACAGACGGAAGTAGCACTGAAAGCGAACCTCATCCATAAGCAGCTCCTAGAGCAAATGGTTAAACTCCCCAAACTCAGAACATATCTGAAGAATGGGCGCTGATGCACCAGAACTCAACGTTGTCTTGCTTTATCTAGCAAATAAAGCCAAGCCACTCTCTCGTTATGATCCACCATAGTTCAGAACATGCGGCAACAGAGGAAGCCCCGCCCATGCATTGTTTTTTTTTTAGAAGCAGGCTATGGAAGCCAAAAAGTACATAGGTCAAACTTCATCCGTTGAATGCGTTGCCTGACGCAGACCAACTGTCTAGTGTGAATGCACCATAACTCTTCAACCTGTTGTCAGCTCCCAGAAATGGATACATTAAATACCTTGTTTAGGTTGTTGATTGGATGCTGTCATGGGAATGTTTTTATTGATGTACAGTACAAACCAAAAGTTTGGACACACCTTCTCATTCAGTGCATTTTCTTTATTTTCATGACTATTTACATTGTAGATTCTCACTGAAGGCATCAAAACTATGAATGAACACATGGAATTGTGTAGTACCTTTACAGAAAAGTGAGAAATAATCTGCCCTCCAAAGTCACAGAACCTGAACCCAATTAAGGTGATTTGGTGTGAGCTGAACCGCAGAGTGAAGGCAAAAAGGCCATCAAGTACTAAGCATCTCTTGGAACTCCTTCAAGACTGTTGGAAAACCATTTCAGGTGACTACCTCTTGAAGCTCAAGAGAATGCAAAGCAGTAATCAGAGCAGAGGGTGGATACTTTGAGGAGTCTAAAATATAACACATGCATTCAGTAATTCTATACATTATGTGTTCATTCATAGTTTTAAAGCCCTTAATTGAGAATCTACAATGTAGTCATGAAAATAAAGAACACGGATTGAATTAGAAGGTGTGTCCAAACTTTTGGCCTGTACTGCAGTTTCCTGTACTCTGTGTAAAGTTGAAAAATATCAGTGAATCTGCAACACGTGGTCAGGGTTGTGAAGTTTTTGAATAATACTTTGTTATGATAAAAGCTATTTCTATATATGTATGTATACTTGCGGAGAAGCAAAGAAAAGCGGATTAAACCAGTGTATGAAAAAAAAACCATTAGGAAAAACTGCAGATGTCAGATTAATGTCTAAGACAATACGAATTTAGAAGTCCATTTGCTCTTGAGAGTTTAATGATGGCAACTGAACTTTTTCTTGTCTTTAAAATATTTCCAAGAAGCTTCTTCAGATTCTTGGATGAGACACTAGAAGAAAAAGTCCAGTTGCCTTCATTTAAACTTTCAAGACTACCATGTCCTGGATGACTGAGAATCTACACCAATATAGCCCATTTCCTTTAAATTATCTGCTCTAAATTGATGTAGGCAGTATTCCCTGGAACATTGATCTGAAGTGACTTCAATCAACAGCTGACTATGATGCTGTTAATCGTTAAAATTGCTGATCAAATATTTTGCTTATTTAAAGCATAGTAAACCATTCTCTTTCATCTTTTTTTATATATAGTATTTTATATAGTCATCTGGGCTAAGCCCCTGGTCTCCTTTAGTCCTAAATCCGCCCCTGACTGTAAGTAATGTGACTGGAAGAGTTGCAATTTCATTCACATTTACATATATACCACTATGTGTGTGTGTGTTTATCACTATACACAACATTAACAGTTTGTATTTTTTGCTAACTTTTTTCCCTTTCTTTCTTTTTATTTTGGTAGATTGCTCTGGAATCAGCATGTGTGATTGATGATGGTGAAACTATGCTTGTGGAAGGTCTCCGTGTTGCCCCTCAGGAAAGGGGTAAAGGTGTAGCAGGAGTACTGCTGCGCTTCTGCTCCGAGCTGGTCAAATCCAAGAATCCAGATGTAAAAGTGACCCGTCTGACCCGTGACGATCAGCTTGGGCCCAAGGACTTTGAGAAATATCGTATCATAACTAAGCAGGTACAACAACAGAAGCAGACCTAAAACACTTTTATTGTCTTTGTGTAAGGTGTGTGGAAAAAAACATAAAAATGTACAAATGTGAACTCTTTAAAAAAAAAGTGATTAATGCATTTACTGTATTTCACAGGGTATTCTGCTGGTGCGTTTCAGAGCTGAAGAACTTAAATTGCGTCTTAGCGAAATTATTCCGAGTGGGGGCTTTCATTCTTCTGTGTCTACACACCAGTCAGGTCCTCCTCCTGTGCGTCTAGATCAAACATCTATCCATCAGCTCTATCTTACCAGTGACTTGATGCAGGGAGTGCTTCCTAACGGCACCATTATTCAAGACTGGCAGCCATTCAAGCTTCTACCAAGCAACTTTACAATCCTACTGAAGAAGGAAATTGACTGGATGGTGGACGATGTATCCAGTCCTACTGTGGCCAGCCTTTGTACCTTCCCTTTCAAGGTGCCCATTGGAGATGACTGGTAACTTTTATTTTTATTCTTAAAAAATTAATAGATGCTTCAAATAAATTATGAGAGTATAAAGACTGTTAAAGAAGACATACATTTTCTACACCCTTACCTTATCCCTTTGGCTCGGTGAAATGTTTTCCAAAATATCTTTTGGACTTAATTACGTAAAAAATTACTACATTGCCTAATATATATATTACAGTGGTGTGAAAAACTATTTTGCCCCTTCCTGATTTCTTATTCTTTTGCATGTTTGTCATACAAAATGTTTCGTATCATCAAACACATTTAAACATAGCACGAGTAAACACAAAATTTAGTCTTTAAATGGTGGCTTTTATTATTTAGGGAGAAAAAAAAATCCAAACCTACATGGCCCTGTGTGAAAAAGGAATTGTCCCCCTTGTTAAAAAAATAACCTAACTGTGGTGTATCACACCTGAGTTCAATGTCTGTAGCCACCCCCAGGCCTGATTACTGCCACACCTGTTTCAATCAAGAAATTACTTAAATGGGAGCTGCCTGACACAGAGAAGTAGACCAAAAGCACCTAAAAAGCTTGCCAAGATCCAAAGAAATTCAGGTACAAATGAGTACAAAACTAATTGAGATCTATCAGTCTGGTAAAGGTTATAAAGCCATTTCTAAAGCTTTGGGACTCCAGTGAACCACAGTGAGAGCCATTATCCACAAATGGCAAAAACATGGAACAGTGTTGAACCTTCCCAAGAGTGGCCACCCAACCAAAACTACCCCAAGAGTGCAGAGACAATTCATCCGAGAGATCACAAAAGACCCCAGGACAACATCTAAAGGACTGCAGACCTGACTTGCCTAAATTAAGGATAGTGTTCACAACTCCATCATAAGAAAGAGACTGGGCAAAAATGGCCTGCATGGCAGATTTCCAAGACCCAAACCACTATTAAGCAAAAAGAAAATCTCAAAGAATTTTGGGAAAATACCTTGTGGACTGATGAGACAAAAGTTTAACTTTTTGGAAGGCAAATGTCCCGTTACATCTGGCCTAAAAGTAAAAGAGCACTTCAGAAAAAGAACATCATACCAACAGTAAAATATGGGGGTGGTAGTGTGATGGTCTGGGGTTGTTTTGCTGCTTCAGGACCTGGAAGGCTTGCTGTGATAGATGGAACCATGAATTTGACTGTCTGCCAAAAGATCCTGAAGGAGAATGTCCGGCCATCTGTTTGTCAACTCAGGCTTAAGCAATCTTGGGTGCTGCAGCAGGACAATGACCCAAAACACACCAGCAAATCCACCACCGAATAGCTGAAGAAAAAAAAAGGAAGACTTTGGAGTGGCCTAGTAAAAGTCCTGACCTGAATCCTATTGAGATGCAATGGCATCACCTTAAGCAGGTGGTTCATGCTAGAACACCTCAAATAAAGCTGAATTACAAAAATTTTGCAAAGATGAGTGGGCCAAAATTCCTCCAGAGCGCTGTAAAAGACTCGTTGCAAGTTATCACAAACGCTTGATTGCCGTTATTGCTGCTAAGGGTTGCCCAACCAGTTATTAGGTTCAGGGGGCAATTCCTTTTTCACACAGGGCCATGTAGGTTTGATTTTTTTCCCCCTAAATAATAAAGGCCAGTATTTAAAGACTGCATTTTGTGTTTACTTGTGTTATCTTTGATTAATGATTAAATGTGTTTGAGGATCAGAAACATTTTGTGTGACAAACATGCAACAGAAAAACAAATCAGGAAGGGGCAAATAGTTTTTCACACCACTGTGTGTATATATATATATATATATATATATATATATATATATATATATATATATATATATATGGAGTGAAATATTTCAAGCTTTCAGTTCTTGTAATTTTGATGCTTATGGCTTAAAGTTGTCAATGTAAACCAAAAGTTCAGAGTCTCAGAACATTTCAATACAATCAACACTTATTTAGGGTCTCATTTAGCAAGAATTTGGTTTTACATGGAGGCAATCAGGCCTGTTGAGGTGTAATGGAAGCCCAGAGTCCTTTGGTAGAAACCTTCAGGTCATCTGCATTGTGTATCTGTTCCTCTCGATAGTATCCCATAAATCATGGGTCTGCACGTCCAGATCTCGAGGGCCAGCGTCCTTCAATGTTTCCTTAAATTTCAGTTTCATATTATTTTGTCTTGTGTCCCAGAGACTTAGTAAAAGGTATATATATATATATATATATATATATATATATATATATATATATATATATATATATATATATATATATATATATATATGCCATGAAAATAAATAACCAATCTGAATAAGTCCACTTTAAGCAGACATTTTATCAAAACATAAAAAATAACTATAATTTTTACTTTGTTTTCACCATTGAAATCATCTTTAAGGAGAATCTGTGCTGAGCTTGTTTATCTCTTTGGTAAGCTCTGATAGATCTTGTGGCAAAGTTTTCTCCAGGCTGTTCTCCACATCCAGTCTGTTCTTTTGCTGGATTTTTATTCATTTGGGTATTCATTAGGCATAACACAACCCAGCCTGATTTTGAAGTGCTACTGAATGACTGATACCTATCATCTGGAAAATTAAATATCAAATGTTTTGACGTACCCCCTGTAATGTACTCATGTACCACTAAGCATATCCTTGGTTGAGAATCACTGCTGTAGACCATAAAAAAACAATTACATAACATTTATACATTAAAAAAAATAATATTTTTTTAAATTGGTGTTATGTAATACTCTAATGTTCTGAGAATACTTAATTTTGGGTTTTCAAGAATTAAAGGCCTAAAATATTTCCCTCTATGTGTAAAGAATAGGGTTGGGCATCGAGAATTGAGATTGATTGGAATCGAGACTCATTTTTTGATTTTGCTGGAATCATGTATTTTTTTAAATTCCAATTCCTAGTTTTGATACCCTATCCGCCAACCAGAAGAACCCGACGAATACCAATGAAGAAGAATCCACCAGAAGTGTTAGCGTTACTGCACAATCATGGAAAGTGTGTGAAGGTGCTCTAAGAGTGCAACACCTGTAAGAAATAACTGACCGCCCTGTGTTTGATGCGCTGCAACGACCTACCTCATTAGATCTTCCTCCCGGATTCGACCATCAGCGTAGCGCCGCACTGCAGTCCAGATCTGGTCAGTAAAACAGTAAAATGCAAATATCCAGCTAACATTAGCTCATGTATTTGTTTTCATAGGCAAACTGCCTGAGATAGCTAAGCTAATGTTAGCCAGGCAATACTCCGCAATGTGCTCTGCCTTCTCCATGACCATCGTAGCTGAGGGAAAGGCAACAAGTGAAAGAGTCCGACAGAAAGGTTTCTGATTTTATAATGTACCTTCAGCTAATAAGGACTGGATTGTTTAAATTGTTTGTTATTATCTGTTAAATCTTTTGCTGCATGTTTACGTTTCTGCAGCATCAGAAATTCAAGATGTTTGTAAATCGATTTTCATAAGAATTTCAAAAATAAAGCTCTCCTGTGAAAATTTTACTCCTGTGAAAATGAAATTTGTAACATTTATCTTCAGGTCCATAAATAACAGCCCTGTTACAAATTTACAGTGAAGTAAAAAGTTAATCAAATTAAAACCCATGAAGTTCAGACTATCTCATCAAGTAAGATGGTTTACTAGCACATTTAAAATGTGCAACAAAAAAAAAATTGAAATGACCCTGTCCCTTCAAAAAATCAGAATTGAGAATAATTTGGAACTGGAATTGAAACAAGGAATCGGAATTCGAATAGGAATCATTCAAATTCAAGCGATGCCAAACCCTAGTAAAAAATCTAAGATTTCTAAGTTTAGCCTTCTCAAATCAGTGACTATGCATTATGGATTTTGAAATTATACCTGGTGATAAAAACTGCATTTTTACCAAAGAGACTGATTATAAACAAGCAACTTTTTATATATTCCATGGATTGTTTGTCAATGAGTAAATGTATACTTTTCTTCTGACACAGGTATTACCTGAACATTGACATGTTTGGTAAAGACCTGAATTTGGCTCAGCAGCAGTTCCTGTGCCACCTCCAACGCCACACAAACAACCTGAAGGGTCATGTGATGTGCCAAATATTCCTGGAGCCTGGTCTTTGGAAGCCTATGGCTGATTTTTGTCATAACACTTTAAATGTAGATCTAGTGAAGGAATATACTGAACAATGTGTGGTGGAGTCAGATCTGGTTTAGCCGAAAAAGTAAACTTGGCAAAGAGAGAAGAAAGAAACAAATATAATTCAAATACACACACACACACAAAAAAAAAAAATCTGGACTGAAAAAAACAAAGATAAAAAAATATATTTTAACAAACTTAGGTGAATAATGGTACATAGTCAAAAGAGATCCCTGCAGGTCATAGCACAAATATTTTTGGAAGAGTTATTCTAAACTGAACTTTGCATAAAATCCATTGCATGCAAGTTTAGAGACCACCTTTTCTCCTTAATCTGAGAAAATGTGACATCACTGTTGTGTCAATATGTATGAGACTAAAGAACAGCATAGTAAATCACTGGTGTAAGACAATAATCATAACCCTATTAGCTTATTAGTGTATTTGATGTTAGCTCTATTTTGTACATCCCAGTTGTTTTACAGATTTAAGAAGAATGCTAAGATTTGTTCCGCTAGTAGCAATAATGCATTCTAGAAAGAGTATGAGTGCTCTTTTTTTCAAAAATATAACAGTCCCTTTACCTCATTTTCAAACCTTTTACTCCTCTTTCCATAACCACGGAACCTTTATGTGTGTTGAAAGGCTACTGTGGGTTGTTAAATCTGCACAAATTTAAGGCACTTTACTAAAACTGTGGAGGTCTTGAATTGTTATAAATGAGTTCAGGATCAAAGAATAAATATTTGCAGATTTCCTTAAGCTCTGTGGTTGCATCACTAACTAGAGGTAGTAATATCAGTTGGGATGTGCAT
Organism: Apricaphanius iberus; assembly: GCA_028564705.1. Lineage (NCBI taxonomy): Eukaryota > Metazoa > Chordata > Actinopteri > Cyprinodontiformes > Aphaniidae > Apricaphanius > Apricaphanius iberus. The sequence goes on along the minus strand of JAPXFQ010002332.1, from coordinate 973,971 downwards.
AGAAAATTATGCTAATATGCTCTGATATTAGCATATCTAACAAGTTTTATTTCATTTTGGGCCAAATTATCTTTCCCCCTTATTTTCAAATATTTGACTAATATAGACTATGTTAGAAACTAATTTAAAGTTATTCATTTACTTAAATGAAAAAATGTTGTGCTAATTAACCTTAAACAAGTACTAAGATCCAGCTTTATTTAACTTCTAAATTTAGTTTAGCACTGTAGCTGATTTCTCTATTTTCAGATGTGTTTAATTCTCCACTGAGTAAAACGATTGGGGTGGAAAATAAAGAAAATTCTACTTGTTCTGTTAGTGTTAATTGACTGAGGCTTGAGCCTTATATTATTATTAAGACAGTGGTGTACAAAACCCCCCTATGTGATTTTTTTAATTCTTTTATGTTTTAGACCTAAAAGTTTCAGAGCATCAAACAAATCTAAATACTAGTCAAAGACAACACAATAAATCACAAAATAATTCTATTCGGTTCAACTATATAGCACCGATTCACAATTTATCATCTCAAGGCACTTTATAGGAAAAGTTATTTCAATACAATCAAGTAAGCATCCCAGTCCGTTAAAAAGTTTTCTATTTAAGAAAGCCCAGCAGATTGCATTAAGTTATTGACTGGTAGTTGTGCCTCATTGATACAGACTCCAACCACAGCAATCCTCACAGCAATCCCTCACACTAAGCATGTAGCGACAATGGTGAGGAAAAACTCATTTTAACAGGAGAAAACCTCCAGCAGAACCTAGCAGTATGAGTATGAGCGGCCATCTGCCACGACCATCTGGGAGTCTGATGCCTAATTTAAACCAGGTGCAGTATGTAGAGAAAGGATTGTAAACAAAAGCCACACTCGGCTTCTCGTACTTTTGTTGAAGTTTACTCACTTAGGTTGTTCTACAATGAGTAAGTACACTGTACTTTTATATAGTCTAATGTAATCATATTTAATTAAGTCTTTTGTTTTTGTTTTGTTTTTAAATATCCAGATCACTTTAACTTTAGCACTGGAGCTAAGTTATGTGCTTTGATAATTTTCTGTTATGTTTATTATTTCTTTAACCTTACTCACCACATACCCACCGTGGCTGGAATGAATGGACTCAATGTTTTTTCATCCATGCAGCAGGCGATTGGAAAGCAGACCACACACATAACCCACCTAGTGTGAATGAGACATAAGAAGAAAAAGCAGAGACGTAGAAAAAGCAAAAGGAATAGGAGTGCAAGAGTACTTTCTATATTAAAGAAGGTAAAAGGTTTATAACAGGACATGGAGGATGTTACGTTACTGGGAGCATCATGTCAGTCAATGCCCCCTCTCCAACAGTGCATTGTAGATAAGCAGGATACCAGACCAGGTGTAGCTGGTATGAAGAGAACAATTCTGAGAAAAAAACTATGTTTAACTGCCAAAATAACAGCAAAAAATACAACTGGAGAGTAGTAGAAGTGAAAAATTGCAGAGTTAAGAAAAGTGATCAGTCTTTCCTTCAACAGTCTAAGCCTATAGACGCCTAACTACTAAGGTAGCTCAGGATAATCTTAGCCATTCTAACTATATGCTTTATCAAAAAGAAAGGTTTTAACAGATTGAGCAAAGATGACTGGCTTGGAAGAGTACTAAGACAAAAACCACTGCTGAGCAACAAGTACATTAAGCGTCATGTCAACTTTGCAGGAAGACATCTTGATGATCCCTAAGACCTTTGGGAAAATACTCTGTGGACTGATGAGGCATTAATGGAAATTTTCAGAAGGTTTCAAATTCAGATTCTTTATAGTCATTGTAATACATTGGTGTAGATTCTCAGTCTTCCATTACATAGCAGTCATGAGACTAGAAAATTGAAGGCAAAGAATGCCTATTGTTCGATTAAATTCAGTTTATTTATATAGCATTTATATGTTCACTCAGCGGATTACTGAAGTTCCCTTTATGTTTATGGAGCAGTTTGTGTTTTATGTATTTATTGCTATTCTTTTTTTTTTTGCCGTTATGTTTTAGAACTTGCTTCTACAGTATCTTACGTTTTCATTGTATTTTTCTTTTATTATGATAATGACAACCTTGAGAGTTAAAAAAATAATGCCAATTGGACTCAGGAGCGGACTGGGTAAATAATTCAGATCAGGAATTTGACACCATCCCAGGCCACTACCGCCCAATTAACACAAAATACCTAGAGTGAGTTAGGCTGGGGGCCTACTGATTTAAAAATGTAGAATAATAAAACAAAGTCTGCCCATCCGCTCACACACAGTTTTTATTGTTTCATTCCCCAAACAAAGTTAATGTATTTTCTTCCAAAATAACCTGTTCTCAAATTGCATTATTCTAGTTCATCTACACCTACACTGGTAAATGTAGGCAAGCACATCTCCCACAATTACCCTTCGTCTGTTATGCCAATGTCCAGTGGGGCAGATGCCCTTATGAGCCACTGGATGGAATGTTCATTTAAAAATCAAGCACCACCCAATCTAACCATATGAAAGCACGGAGCAGGCCAGTCAAGTGGCCAGGCCACCAGGAAATATCTTGGTTCTCCTAACGCTCAATCCGCCACTGACTGGACTTCTCTTCTTACAGTATATTAAATATGTTGCACCTCTCGTCCAAAATGCTTCTTAAGTTCTGAAACTTGATTGGTAGTAACAGGATTACAAGGGCTAGTCGTGCAAGAATCATACTATTAGTGAAAATAGAAACCTCTAACGAGGCCATTGTTAACTTCTAATGATGCCGTAAGAGTATCTGGACATGTATTCAAGATAATCTTCATCTGGATGGTATTAAATTGCCACTGGTACAGTAATAGTGTAAAAAACCTCGCAGTTTTTTTGACCAAGAAATGACATTTAAATCCCATATTAAACAGGTTTCCAAGATGTAGTTCTTTCACCTCCGGAATAGACACTGTCTATTTCTAAGACTAGGCTTAAAACCTTCCTTTTTGATAAAGCTTACAGTTAATATGGCTTAGGCTATCCTGAGCTATTTTTGTAGTTATGCTGCTATAGGGTTAGACTGTTGGAGGACAGACTAACCACTTTTCTTAGCTCTTCTACTTTTCTCTTCTACTACTTGTCAGATGTATTTTTTGCTGTTATTTTGATTGTCACTGAGAGAAAACAAGGTTATTGTCTTCTCTCAGTGTTTTTCTCTCCATAGCAGCTACAACTGGTCTGGTATCTTGTTCAGCTACAACGTCCGGCTGGATTGGGAGCATTGATTTGAATGATACTCCCAGTGACTGACCATCCTTCATGTCCTTTTGTCAACTTTTTACTTTCTTTAATATAGAAAGTATCATTACACCAGTTCCCTTGTTCCTTTTGTGTCTCTTCTCTGTCTTCTCCAGAACTCAAACTCCCAGAAGGTCATGGCAGATGACCTCTAATGGAGGTTCCTTCCTGTTAAAGGGGAATTTTTTCCACTCCATTGTTGCGACATGCTAGCTCAGTATGAGGTAGTAGTAAGAGATTGCTGTGGTTGCGTCTGCATGTTCTGGACAACCTCACGTCATACCTTCAGATGACATCTGTTGTGAATTGGTGCTATATAAACAAACTAAATTGAATTGAATTGAACTGAACTTTTAAGTGTGACAAAGACTTAAACAAATTAGGAAATTAGGAAGGGGAAAATAGTTTTTACACCACATTACATACATGGAAAGCGAACACAAATGTGCAATACATAAAACATGGGGATACCTAATCCAATAATGCATCCTCATAAAGACAGCTGAAATTTTTCTCTGCTGCCTAGGTAAATGTAGACATTGAGCAGTCAGTCAGACCACTTTGAAGGAAAATACTGCACCTCCTGAATGAAAAATGCTAAAAAATAAAATCAGGAGATGCACTATATATATATATATATATATATATATATATATAAGTTTTCTTAGGTAACTTTTCTTATTTTCACTCTGATATTGAACGCTCGTACTGAGTAACTAACTCTGCTCTCACACTGACAAAAATCTTGGTTGCCTTGCCTCTTGCATACATACCTTCTGTTTTTTGTCAGATCTCCACAGATCTGCATTTTCATGTTTGTCATCTAGGGATGGATAGATCAGTAGTAGTGATACAATATTGATATTGGTTTTGAACAATACCAGTATGGCGAGATTAATATTTTTATTTTTTACCTCTTTACCTCTTGATGTTGCGCCTTTTCCATTTGATAGTAGGATTAAATATGGATAAGAAGCTACTGTTTTCTGATCTTTCCTTATCAGCCACAGCAGAACACACCTCTAGGTGTTCAATATGTGAATGATCCAAGCGCACAACCAAACAGTTTTTTTAGTAAATAAAGCAGCTAAGATTTAACACCTAGCATTTACCCAAATAAAAATAAATATTTTTTCACTTTAAGCAATTAAAGGTTGAATATGGAACATGGGCACCAAAGTGACATCTATTGTGTCGAGGTTGTAGTTGCACCAACAAAACTTAATTTTAAGACGTGCAAATGCAAAGTTTGTAGCCGTGACCAGCCAGCAACATGTCCAACGACGATTATTGAGGTAAGAACTATTTTGTACTAATAAGTTTTTTATATCAAAATACTAAACAAAAATTAAATATAATAAAATATGGGACAATGGCAACAATATGTTTTTGTACCTGTAGGCATCTTATTTCGGAGGTTGAGAGGGTGTTTCCTCCACTCCCCCCAATTTAGAATTTACATATACATCAGACAGATTTCGCACCATACTTATTTGACATAGGTATATGGTCAGAGACCTGTGTCAATACAGAAAGCTAGCCAGAACAGTCTTTTTAATAGCAACTCACCGCAGCGGTGAATGTGAGCCTCCGATACTGGACAGAGCAGGAGGATTTTACTCAGTGTGGAGGTTGATGGTTCATGATTAGTGTTTTTATATTTAAGTTCAACGTCAATGAACACAAGTATTGTGAAGCGGTTTAGACCAACAGCTAACGTTAGCCGTTAGCATCTTACCTATGCATGAAAAACTTTGCCTTTTCTGTGTGCGTTTTGATGCCGTGAAAGTTTTTAATTTGTGTCCATATGCTGTATGTGATGGACTGGCGACCTGTCCAGGGTGTACCCCGCCTCTCGCCCGTTGACAGCTGGAGATAAGCTCCACCCCTGGAGGAATAAGCGGTTCAGAAAATGGATGGATGGATGGATGCTGTAGGCTTCATCTAAAGTAACTCTGGTTTTAGATCTTGCAAGGTCACTCCTCTTCTGAGAAGGACAATAAAATCTACGGGGTTCATACACAGCAGGTCCAGGCCGTTGTTTTCAAAAGTATTTGGCAACCCACAACGACACTGGACGTTGGCTGGAAAACTTAAATATAAACACAGCATCATTCACGTAAAAAGCAATATTTTATGATGTATTCAGTTAAAATATAACTTTTAAAATAAATGGTGTACTTTCATTCTGCACAACTCTAAACGTGCTGTCAAGGTATTACTTTTTTAAACAGATAGCTTTTAAGAAAAATGTTCCATATTCAACCTTTAAGTTGTTACAAAACTTAAGAAGTAAACATTTAAACAAATAAGGGAACCTGTTTTTGCTGCTCTGCTCTCTGTGTGTTTTACACGTAAATCAAATCAAACATAAAGCTATAACAGCTTTGCTCTGTTTAACAGCTCCAAAGGAAATATTTTTACATCACCTTGAAGTCCAGCGTCTTCCTGATCTGGTGACAGCCAAGATTCTGGTGTTAAAAGACCTTTGCACAAGTTTTTCTGTGCTCTCAGTTTAGATTAATGTAGGTTAGGTTCTTAAAATAAATATATTTAGTATTATTGTAATAAAATTTTACATTGCTTTACATTTACATTCTCTGGAGCATTACAGACAGGAGACCTGCTGTGGGGCAAAAAAGTATTAGGCAGCCACAGATTGTGAAAGTTGTCTAACTTGAAAAGATGAAAGAGGTCTGTAATTTTAATTGTGAGAGACAAAAAGTCAAATTGTATGATTCTTAAAGAATTTATTTGTATAACGGTGCAGAAAGTATGTTTCTTTGCCAATAACAGAAGTTCACTTCAGCCGTAAAGCCACTTCCGTCACTAATCTTGGGTGGCAATGGTGGACGTCAAGAGGAATCTGAATGTCTTCACCAGGTTTGGACACAATGAAAGTGGTATTTTGGTCCATTCTTCCATACAGATCTTTTGTAGAGATGTGATGTTTTGGCACTGTCTCTGGGCAACACAGACCATCCACTCCCTTCACAAATTCTCTACTGGACTGAAGCGTGGAGACTGACTAGCACACGGCAGAATCTTCAAATGCAATTTTAAGTTGCCATTTCTTCATTGCCTAGGCGGTATGTTTTTGATCATCGTCATACTGGAAGATCTGGTCACGTTTCATCTTCAATGCTCAAACAGATGGAAGGAGGTTTTTCCCCAAACTCAAAATACTTTCCTTAATACAAATTAAACCCCCTATTCCCTTTGCAGAAAAGCAGCCACAAAGCATGATGTTTCCACCACTATGCTTCACAGTGGGTATGGTGTTCTTGGGATGCAACATGGGCTGGCTTTAGCCATTGCATGATTTAAATATAATGATAATTTAATAATGATAATTATATATGATAATATACTGTGTTATTGATAGTAGCCTTTGTTACTGTGGTCCCAGGTCTCTTCGTCATTGACTTGTTCCTCCTGTGTATTTCTTGGCTTGTGTATTTCTTGGCTTGATCATATGTTAACCAAGAAGTTAGATCTTGCAAGGATCCCCAGGTCAAGGGAAATAGTTAATTATCTATTTTCTAATAATTTCTTTAATAGCTGATGTCTTCTCACTAAGCTGCTTGTAGATTGGTTCATCAAAGTCCTGCGAAGGTGTACAACCTTGTCTCTGGTCTTGTTGGACAGCTCGACTGGTTGCCATGGTGGAAGTTGGAGTCTGCCTGTTTAAAGGGTTAGACAGGTACAAGTACAGGTAATGAGTGGAAGATAGAAGAGCTTCTTAAAGGGGAAGTAACAGGTTTGTTAGGACCACAATTCTGGCTTGGTTGAAGGGGCCAAATATTTTTCTGCACCATTATACAAAAAAACTTTAAAAATCAAATGTAATTTTCTGGATTGTCCTTTTCATTTCTGTTGCTAAGTGTGTGGTACTTATGATAATAAATTACAGACCTTGCTTATCTTTTTAAGTGGAAGAATTACCATAAATGTTGGCTGCCAAATATGTATTTGCCTCACTGTATCAACCAAGATTACAGCTCAAAGATGACATTGTAAAATATTTTTTATTATTATCATTAGTATTATTTTGTTTTATTATAAGTCCACATTATCAGTCAAGCCAGAGAAAGGCAGCAAATTTTCAGGTGTGACCAATGTCATGTTGCAGTCATTTAATACACTCATAATAAATCAAATTTTATTTAGCACAGGTTGTATGTGTAATGTTTTAGAAAAAGGTAAATGTATTTGTCCTGCTTTATGAGTTTTGTACAGCTGCCATTATAGGCTGTCTTAGACCCATGGGAAAAAGAAAGTCAGGTCAGCTTTGGGTTGGAAGGACAGAGTGATGTAGGTGTGTGCCTTGTCCTGCTATAGGTAGTTATTTTTTAGCATTTCTATTGTTTTTCCGCTTTTGAAATGGGGGGTATTTAAAGTCTTTAAAATTGTTTGATATTTCTAAAACCCATCTTAAGTAAGCTCTGTAAGTTCCTAGTTCATTATAGTTAATGTTACTTTAAAGGCTATTTACAAGAAAATTTGTTGATAAAATTGGCTGCTTCAAGACATAGCTGCCATTATACAAGTTACTAAAGAAGGTTTCAAGGACTGTACAATTTTTTTTTCAGATTCATCAAGCTCAAATCAATTTCATTAACTCTATGCACAGTATTTATCTTGATATCTTTGAGCAATGGATTAAAAAAATGTGCAAATTTATGCTTAAAAATGATTTTACAAGTTGTTTCCCCAGTGCCAGCGATGAAAGAGAAATTAAAAACAAAGCGACAGGATATATTTCTGTGGTATTAGCACGGCATTTGTTCAAAAGTTCTACATGTGAAATGTTACTGGACCTTGTCTTAGACCACCATCATCTCTCCCTTTCATCCCAGCTTTCCCTTTTGAAGTCACCCTGGTAGATTGTTCAAGTTCCTGCTGCAGGTAGGATTGACAAATGTTATAATAAATCCATTTCTGTCAGCTCTATGTATCCTAGTTACTGTCGTGACTAGAACAATTCCTTATTGTGCTTTCATCAATTTACAACTTTGCTGTAGATGCTTTTACAAATTACTTTCACTGATTTTGACTCTACTACATCCCATAACAATTTAACTTTTTTTCTGGATAAATAAAGCAAATTAGCAAATTTATTAAATGTCTGTGTGAGTTATTTTCTTTTGAATGCCAATCTTAAACTAGGGCAGTAAAAAAATATTCCTAAATATTTTAGCTATCATTTAGCCATCCAGTAGATGGCAGTATTTGTATATCAAGGTCCTGGACTGTAAAACGGAACTAAGAGCTTACAGACTTTCATTTAAAATGGGTCTTAAAGTACCTTAGAGGCAGTTTAAAAAAATTTTAATTCCAAAAGAACTTTCACTGCAACGTTTTGTAAAATTTATTTTAGATTTCATTTAATATAAGTTTTCAGTTTCATTCATATATTTGGTGGATTTAAAAGAAATATGTTATTAGTTACATGGTCATTAAAAAAAAGGTCACAGGTCTCATAGAGCCTTAACCCAACATAATGGCTAAGTAAAAGAAGGTGACATAATGTGACATATGGATATTATTTAATAGACATAATCACTGCTCACATTCATAGTACATTGATTCCTCTGTCTATAAACGAATATACAATCCATAACAGAAATGTTTGTCTCACAGACTGTGAGAGCTATGAGTGTGGAAAAAGTTTATAAATTGATAAAAAGTAAGTTGGTTTCCCCACCTCGATCACTTTGTTTTTCCAACCCCAAGATGGCCTGACTTGTAAAAGTCAGATCAGATGTAGCCCACACTCCATTCTGTAGGTGAATAAAAGTATAGCAGAAATATTTTACTCATTTTACCGAAAAAAATATGTTTTAAGCAAATGTGCTAATTTGACACAAAGTATTTTTCTTATGCCTGGGTCACATGGCAGGATTTTAGGGCTGATTTTGCCCTCATTCTCCCCTTCCGATAAGCCCCAATTATCAGGATGGCTCTTAAAATAATCCTAATAGATATTCCTGTCTTGTGTGATGTGTTAAGACTGCTCTGGTCTAATCAGAAAGATGTTGGGACCACTCTGATCATAAATCAGAGATATTCAAAATGTTGGATTGTCTGGACAGATATTGCAGCATGTGTGGTGTGTTGTGAGGACAAATGAGCATGCAGCCTGATCAATGTGACATGTTTATGTTGGGGGCGACTGTGGCTCAGTGGTAGAGTAGTTGGCTTGCAATTGGAGGGTCATAGGTTTGATTCCAGCTTCCTCCAATCACATGTCAATGTGCCCCTGGGCAAGGTCCTTAACCCCAAAAATTCTACATTGTCCTACCGAGTCATGATTACATTTTTTTCTCTCTTTTTAAGTACACTCAGAAGAAAAAAAAATATTTCCAGCCAACTGATTTGGGTTGATTTAGCAATAATTAATTTTGTTGAGTGAACTAAATCTTCACATGTTCACATGTTGGGTCAAACTAACGCATTTAGGTTGCTATAAGGCAAAAAAAATAAACAGCAGGGGATTCGACTCAAACTCAGAAAAGGGCCTCCGTTTTCTGAGCACCTGCACTAATCACTTTGCTACACAATAACTCAGAAATGTTGTATATAATAATAATATACGTTGACTTCATATCCAGTGTTAACTAAAAATTATTATATTATAAAGACCTGCCAATTCCCTTTCATGATTGATAAAGTGAAGGAATTGTATTACTGAAATCATAAGATATCATGAAATCATAATCATGTTTGGTTAACACTGGAAATGAAGTTCTTCCTTACAGCAACCTGAATGTATTAGGTTAACCCAACATGTTTACATTTAGTTCACTCAACAAAATTATTGCTAAATCAACCCAAATCTAGAAATGTTTTTTTTAGTGTAGTCCCCAAACTATTGGCAATGCCTCATCCTTGGCATCCATATTTATTTACTCCTTTGACTTTAGTGTAATGTACTATATCATGAGATTTTGTTTTATTTTCTGTATGAGCTTGGAAAGGCTTGCGAGTAAAATTTATTTGTTTGTGGTTCCTTGTCATCGTTACAAAAACTGTATGAGTCCTACTGGAAGTTTAACTTGGTTTATTTAACTTCAGAACGAATTCTCCTTCCACCATTACATGCGTTTCATCCCGCGCTCTCAGTCGTTCCCCTAGATATGATCACTAAGTGAGTCTGTTAGTTCTTTCCTAACAGTCATTTACACCAATTCCCCCCTTTCTAGACTGCCATTGATCCAGCATGACCGTAGAGTATTATTCTGCCTGTGGCGGGAAGGGAGGTTATGCCCTGTACATGCAGATCCTAATCTTATTCCATTCACACGCACAACAAACACACGGCTTTCTTTTGACTATTTGGAATGTTTATGCCTCGTTTCCATGGAGTAGAATGGTACGGCTCAGTCAGGTCTGCCATTTTTGTCCGTTTCAATTGTGAAAGACACGGATATAACAGGCCTGTACCAGTCCATTAATCGCCCCACTTCAGTTGTAGGTCCATACAGTGGCGGATTTAGCAACTTGGGGGGCCAAGGCGAACACACACATGGGGCCCCCTTACACTTAATGTTCTACAATCTTACTTGTAACTGGATTTGCAAAATGATGCATCTTATCATATCTCTGAGTTATAGATGCTGATCATCTGTAAAGAGAGAGAAAAGGATAATGTTTCCTGAAATTAGTGACAGTAATGTAAATGCAAAAAATTTATAGTATGTTTCTAAATGACATTGTCATTAAATAAAACACTTTAGTTTTAGTTCAAGATCTGAAATTGTATGTCAACAATTACCTTGGTTTTTCTGCAGAATTTTGTAAAGATTAACATTTTTCCCTCTTTATTCCAGTCTGTGGCTGCATCCGAAACCACTGAATGTTAGCCTCTAAGCACTAACACTAGCAACTAATCCTTAATCTTTCATGGGGTCAACAGTAAGAACACTATGACTAGTAGTCTAGGGAGCCGTTCGCGAATGCGCCCATTTCGAACAGCCTTTCTACCCGACGTCATCACGCGACGTAAACGCAAATGAATGATGCATATCAAAATAAACCTTCGGAATAGGTTGTTGTACTCACATGTGCGCGTCTTCTTCCTTTTGGCCATTTTCGTTATTTTACGTGAGGTGGGCTGGGCGACTTGTATTGATTGCGTCTTGTGGCGCAAGGGATTGTGGGATGGCACATAGCTCCTAATCGCCAGTTAGTTAGCATCAGAGGTCCCTATGCTAAAGTGGCTATGATAGTTAGCATACAGGCCACTTTCCCCAACTCCTTCCTAACTGGAAGCCCAATTCGGATGCATCTTATCATGGCGGATGCTGACGCACGTCCGGTATGGTGTAAGACCTCTTACCAATTTGGTGGTTTCGGATGCAGCCAGTCGTTCCCTTTAAGTGTTCTCATCTGTGGCTCGCTTTCCTCTTCCTGTCAGTGCCCCTGTGTCTTTTCCTCTTTATATGGGTCTTGCCTTTTCTTTAAATGTTCTCATCTGTTCTGCTTTCCTTCTCCTGTCAGTGCTCGTGTGATTTCCCTCTGTTTTTTCCATCTTGATTCCTGTCTTTCCTTTCCTTTAAGTGTTCACATATGTTGGTCTTCTTTCCTCTTCTTTTCAGTGCTCGTGTTTCTGTCCATGGTTGTTCTCCTTTTTTCATTTCCCACCATTTTGTCCTCCATTTAAAACATTTCCATTCTTTTTTTCCATTATTTATCACCCAGTCTTCCATTCTTTTTAAGGTTTTTTCCCCATTAATATACTCCTCTTTATTCATGTCGGCTTCCCAATGGTGTTTACAGACTTTATTCTTCCTCTACTTTTGCTAATTCATACATAGTTATCTCCCTTAAATGTCTCTTTGTTTCTCTTTATGAGTTATTTCATTTTTTATTCATTAAATTTATATGCTCCTTTATCTATTTAAAATACTCTTATCTTCAAGTCTTGTCAAGTCCTGTTTTTATATTTTTAATGCCATCCATCCATCCATCTTCTTAACCGCTTATCCAATTCAGGGTCACGGGGCAGCTGGAGCCTATCCCAGCAATTATCAGGCGTTAGGCAGGGTACACCCTGAACAGGACGCCAGTCTGTTGCAGGGCCAATTTTTAATGCATTGTTTCTAAAACCAGACTTTGCGAACTTTCGCCTCTGCAAACCTTGTAATGACTGACTCCATGTCAAGTGTTCTCCTGACTTTTTCCTCAATGGACAGAAGGGCAGGAGCAGACAGTCTTTCTTGGGAAATTGTTGTCCTTAGATAAGTTTTGAGTTTCAATTATGTGAAATTTCTCTCTCCAGAGGCCACTGTTACAGGTAGAGGGAGTAGAAGCCTTAGAGCTATACTTAGGTTTGGGTAAACATCAAGCACATTCTTCTTATAAATATAATTGAGCATCACGGATGGTGATGAGATGGTCGCGGGAAAGGCTCAAAAAGCACGTTATTATATCATCTGGTCTTTGCTGCAATTTGTAGCATCTTTCAGCCAGCCTTTCATTTGCACTGTACTTCAAGTGCAAGTACTACCAGTGTGCATGCGGTTTATAATGCAGGCAAACTTCTGCAAACATGAGGAACAAGATGGCTCTCTATTCTGTCGGGAATATCGGCAACAAATTTTCACAGAAAGTAAACGGTGGTCAGAAATGTCGCCAGATTTGTTGCTAGGCAATTTTTAGGAAAGAAATTGCGCCATCGAAACAGCGCATAACCAGCATTGTTGCTGCGTTTGTCTAACTGCAGTTAAATCCCGACCATTGAGCGCATAGACCCGACAGCAGTGCTGAAAGTATTTAATTATATCCCCATCGTGAGCCGGTGGTGGTAATAAATTAGACAGTGGCGGTCGCCGCTGAGCTTCCTATGTATGAAAAACCCTTTTAAAGTAAAAGTAAACACACAGCGACCAACTTCTAAGTATTCTAATTTAAGAACTCGGCGCTGCACTGTTTGTTACAAACATTGTAGCGCTCTTCCTGGGTTTTTTGTCTTCTCAAGCATCACAAACTGTTAAGTTATGTTAAAAAATAAAAATTTTAAATTATCGGCATTTTTTCTACCGATAGCCGATATCATCCATGACCCGCATATCGGCGAATAATATATCGGTCGGGCCGTATTTTAAAGAGCTCCTCTAATGTTTGCTGTGTTTGCGTTCTTCCCTCATACACTGTAAAAACTGCCAAGTTGACTCAACTTAAAATAATTTGTAACCACGCTGCCTTAAAATGTTGATTAAGGCTAACAAATTATTTAGAGTAATGTAAAAAAACAATTAAGTTTCTTCAACTTATAAGATGGAGTTTACATATCTTATTTTCTTTTTTCAGTCAGATTAACTAATATTTTAGTTCCATCAACAACAGAATTCAAGTAACTTATCCTAACCTTTGATTCAGGCTAACAAATTATTCAAGGTAGTTTCCACTCACACCCAAGTTGAAATTACTTGAAATAATTTGTTTGCCGGATTTATAAGTTAGTTGAAATTACTTTAAAGTATTCGCTAGCCGTAATCAAAATTTTAAGGCAGCAAGGTTACCAATTATTTTCTTTTTACATGCCACAAAAACATTTACTCTTAACTGCTGTGGTCAAGGATTCAAATCTGAAAAGTCAAAATGCTTGTGAAATAAACTACTGTATTGAACAATAATAAAAACCAAATACATCTTTGGGTAAATTTCTAGAAATGTTTTATTTTAAGAACATTAACATTTTTAAATAATTTTGAAACACCTATAAAATCTAAAGACAAAATAATTGTGTGAATACTTTGTGTGGATATGCATCTGGAACAGGTTCTTTCTGCATGTACCATTGCTGCGATTATGTGTCTATAACGCTACATAACAAAACTTCGTATAGAACTCAAATAGTTTACAGTTTTTTAACACTGTTTAGAATTTAGTTAGTTGCAAAATTATTTATAGACACATTTTCAGCATTACTTTGAAATTATTTCAAATATCTGTAAAAGTAATAACATCTTTCAACAAATTGAAATTGAATAATAAAAAAATAAGCTTTTTTCCCCATGTTAACCGGGTACTTGAGAGTTCAAAATCCTTTAAATTCCTTGCACTTACACTTAACAGTTAAAAAACTGTGAAAATATAATACCATTGCAAGTATCCTGGAACAAGATTGTATTAAGTGCAAGAGAAGACATTACAAGGAGGCTACCTTGGTATAAACATCTACACTTTGTGCTGGAGCAATATGTTGCGCAATCCATGAACCCGAGCAGAGCAGGTGCTTCCCCCAATGTCCATGAGTACCTTCTGAATTATCTCGAAGGTGTACTTCAGTCTCTTAGGATAACTGATGTTGAGGCAATCAAGTAGTCCAATCAGCACTGCAAAACCGGTACATCTCGCAGCTCACACAAAACAATGTGCTCCCTCAGGATTACAGCAACATCAAAAAATGTTTTTCGATAGAGCCGCCATCTCCGCAGTTTCTTCTGTGGTAATCATTAGGCCAACATCCACTCCTTTCCACACTGCAGGGTCCTCCACAGAGTCAGTGGTCTAAAGTTTAATAGAGAACAGAATGTTTACCCCTAGGATTGAACAAAATCATGTCTAGTGTAATAAGTGTGGTTCAGTTGTGTTGTGGTCCATTTTTCTGATATTTGAGTATTCAGGCTGCAGTGTAATGCTGCGTTCAGACTGCAGGCTTAGTCAGCGTCAGCAACGTCAAGATTACATGTCAAGTCTATGGTTGAGGTTGTTGGAGGAGCGTCACAGTCTCTGCAGCGCTTTGTGAGCTTTGGCTCTGTCAATTTTCCAAGCTTTTCCTGCGTTTCAAGCTTCAAAGCTCATAACGCTAGCAATGCAGAAGTTCAGCTAGTTGAACTTTTGCGTTATTAACACTCTTGATACAGGACGGCAACCAATCAGAGCATCTCACCGTAGTGACGTTGCCCGATGTCGACGCTGCCTAGCTAACCACAATCCGCTAGTCATTAAAACATCCACAAGGTTTTTCCTGGCTCAAATTGAGCGAAGGTTGCACAATCCTGACCATGCACCAAAACATGCATGAATTCTGTGCATTCAACTGACTCACTTTTTTTAAAGGCAACATATTTTTAAGTTAAGCGTTCTATTAAGAATATAACAATAATCATGTTTAAGCATTATTTTATTAAAACAACATACATGCAAACCTTCAAGTACTAACTTTAAACTGAAAGTGCATTAAATTGTAGGGATTTATTCACATATCTAGCAGACAGACATTAGCTATTATTAACTTTAATAAAATTATTAATGATTCATAGCCTATTATTATTCTGTTCCACGTTTCATCACAATAAGCACTGAAGGTATAAACAGGTGTTGAAAATCGCATCTTTATTCAATTAATAACAGTTGAAGCCAAATGATTACGTGTTTTATTTCTCAGATGCCAGACATTAAAAATCCACATAAAGCACAATGATGACAAATTTATACGTACCCGCCCAAGAAGAATATGAGCGACAATAAAATGCGATCCCTTTGCAGTTTTTGTCCATTCTGTGCAGAGAAACTTCAACTTTAATTTACAGATCAGAGTCCTGCAATAAAACGGGTACCTGCAGCTAATCTGCTGTTTCAGGTGGACAAATCAAATATCTCTGGGAGCGCTGGATGCTGAGATAGTGAGAATAATCCACATTCAGTGCAAAGTTGGAGACATTTTCAGACTCTCTCCACATAATGGAAAGTGGGAGTCAACCAAAATTATATTAATATTTTCACCCATCCAAAGTAAAAAAGAAAAAAAAAATACGCCACACCCACGACATTTAGATTATGTACTTTTTTCCATCTTTAAACGGTACCTGCAACATTGCAAAACGTTTTTGGAGCAGAAAGGAGTCTGTAAAAATCTTGAAAGTAGCTTCTGCGCAGAAAGAAAACATGACGTTGTGCACGGTGGTGGAGAGGAGCATTTACTATTGAAATACACGTTTAATTACTCTTTAAATTTAATAAATATATTTTCCTGTTTCCTAGTGAACTAGACAGGAGGAGAGGTCTCTATATCATATCTATAATCTGTTTTGATCCACAAATATGATCGCATTTGTAATCTGCAGTAGCCTACTTTAGAAAAAATGCCCTTAGTTTCGAAAATGGATCGCTCGCGAAAATGTGGGTCAGACGCCGAACTGGTAACTTAGCGGCACACAGAGGCTGCTATAGACCAAGCTTCAGATTTGGTGTGACAAATCCGTCATAAAAAGTGCTGGGGACATGTCCGTGGTTAAAATAACGCAAATATGCCTGAGCCAGGTAAATTGATTGACTGCCTCTAAGTTTGAGAAACTGTCCTGTCCTTATTTTGACCCTCGCTTGTCCCTGCCTGCGAACTACGTTCAGACCAGACACAATTTTCACAGCAATAATTTGTTTGCGCCGTTTCACCTGGATTTCTGACTCTGCTCAGTTGGTCGCTTTTTAAAGTAGTGGTTGATTTTCCCACCCATTTCTGTAACGCTAAAAAACATGAATGTTACTCTGATTTGGAGTTTTTATTTTATTTTAAACATGATGTGCTGGGATACAAAAAACAAAACAATATTTACCTTGTTGAAGAGCCGATGTAAAATCAGGAGACCGATAGCACCAACTAGTGGGGAAACACCATTGTTACACTCTAACCATTTTATCTTCTTATTCTGCAGTTGATTCAGTGCTTGCCGGTGTTGTGCCATAAATGGATCGTCTGCCAGAAATGGATCGGCCGCGCGGGAGCGCGCACAGCCAGCTGGAGGCGTGTCTCTCTGTT
This sequence comes from Apricaphanius iberus, assembly GCA_028564705.1. Lineage (NCBI taxonomy): Eukaryota > Metazoa > Chordata > Actinopteri > Cyprinodontiformes > Aphaniidae > Apricaphanius > Apricaphanius iberus. The sequence continues at coordinate 956,936 of JAPXFQ010002332.1, read as the reverse complement.
TCTTTCCCCGCTGGTGGCGTATCTCTCTGTTTCTTTCAGTGTCTACCGTCTGTGCATGTTCCCCCCAACCAGAGTGCTCCAATTGAAGGCTCTGCCTCCAACATCTAACATAACTAGTTAATAAACGGGGCATTTTGCCCATATATTAATAAGAGAAGTGTTGTGAAACAGTAGCGCTTTGACTGACTTATTTATTTATTTATTTATTAATGCTTTTGACTACCTACTTGAAGCATTTGCATGTTTTTCCCCCTTTCTATATCGTTATATATATCAGTGAGGGCCCATAAAGTGTGAAAATAAGTGTTTTTTTGCTGCCATAAATGGATCACAGGCCATTCAGCGTACCTAAACTTGTGGAATCTTTCTTGTAATGAACCCATTTATTCACCACAGTCATATTCTAAAGATTGCATCTCAACTGAGTCCATTCTATACCATCATATATCTGTAAGGGCCCATAAAGCCTGAAAATAAGTGTTTTTTTGCTGCCATAAATGGATCACAGGCCATTCAGCGTACCTAAACTTGTGGAATCTGTCTTGTAATGAACCCATTTATTCACCACAGTCATATTCTAAAGATTGCATCCCAACTGAGTCCATTTTATATCGTTACATATCAGTAAGGGCCCATAAAGCCTGAAAATAAGTGTTTTTTTGCTGCCATAAATGGATCACAGGCCATTCGGTGTACATAAACCATAAGCATGGATATATGGATTTTTACCATGTAATACTGTTCATCAAACTTCATTATATTAATTCAGCATTACTGTATTAACACATTATACTGCACACACCAAGTAATTATTTAAAGCTATAGTCTATGATTTCAAAGATTGTTAATCATTAATAACCTTGTTTAGATGCTGGTTATGGTTTTAAATTACAATCTTAACAAATTGGGTGCAAGGCTGCAGATAAGTTGACCAATGTAAGCTGTCTGGCCCGCACGGCTTCCATTGGTCCAATTTTCTCATCCAATCTCATACAATGGGAAAACATTGTAGACTAGAGCTTTAAAGTCTTGTTTTAGACAGCTCCTTTCTACAATATAATAAGACATTAAAAAATGATCACCTGTATTATATAGTCCAATATGGTCACTTTCATCTTTTGAAAAGCTACATTCAAAGTATAAAATGCATTTATTTAAAATAAAAAGTTTTTCAATCTTTGTATAACCATAATTGTATTTTTATTTTCTATAGTCAAACCAGAAGTCATAACGTCACACAAATTATCAGTATAAAAGTAGGCTGTAATGTCATTATCAAATACTTTCAAAAGAATCATTCTCTTAACAACTTTACTTTTAACTGTCACAGGTAAAAATTATTTTTAATATTTAATAATTACTTGGTGTGTGCAGTATAATGTGTTAATACAGTGATGCTGAATTAATATAATGAAGTTTGATGAACAGTATTGCATGGTAAAAATCCATATATCCATGCTTATGGTTTATGTACACCGAATGGCCTGTGATCCATTTATGGCAGCAAAAAAACACTTATTTTCAGGCTTTATGGGCCCTTACTGATATGTAACGATATAGAATGGACTCAGTTGAGATGCAATCTTTAGAATATGACTGTGGTGAATAAATGGGTTCATTACAAGAAAGATTCCACAAGTTTAGGTACGCTGAATGGCCTGTGATCCATTTATGGCAGCAAAAAAACACTTATTTTCAGGCTTTATGGGCCCTTACAGATATATGATGGTATAGAATGGACTCAGTTGAGATGCAATCTTTAGAATATGACTGTGGTGAATAAATGGGTTCATTACAAGAAAGATTCCACAAGTTTAGGTACGCTGAATGGCCTGTGATCCATTTATGGCAGCAAAAAAACACTTATTTTCACACTTTATGGGCCCTCACTGATATATATAACGATATAGAAAGGGGGAAAAACATGCAAATGCTTCAAGTGGGTAGTCAAAAGCATTAATAAATAAATAAATAAATAAATAAGTCAGTCAAAGCGCTACTGTTTCACAACACTTCTCTTATTAATATATGGGCAAAATGCCCCGTTTATTAACTAGTTATGTTAGATGTTGGAGGCAGAGCCTAGGCAGAGCCTTTCAATTGGAGCACTCTGGTTGGGGGGAACATGCACAGACGGTAGACACTGAAAGAAACAGAGAGATACGCCTCCAGCTGGCTTTGCGCGCTCCCGCGCGGCCAATCCATTTCTGGCAGACGATCCATTTATGGCACAACACCGGTGTTGTGCGATAAAGTGATCGTCTGCCAAAAAGTGATTAGCCGCCGCGGGAGCGCGCACGGCTTGGGTAACAGCATTTCTTGATGAAATTCACAGCCATTGCGACTTAAAAATCGGCATATCAAGCAATATGGACATTAAGAATGCAGAAATATCCTCGTCAGGCACTTAGACAGATGTTTATCGCGGAGATTTGCTGTTTTCTAGTTTGGAAGTTGTTGGCGTTTGTCTTAAACGGTCACAATGTAAACCTGAGGATATATTCATACCTTTCGCAATATTTGCGATTGAAAGATGGTTTGTGGTAAGAACTGTCTTTCTTTATGTTATAGCCTTGATAATAATAATAAAATATGTAATATGGGGCACTGTATTGAATGTAAAGTGAAACATTGTATAAATGGAAATAAACAATTCTCCAGCGATTTGATTTTTTCCCTTTCTTTCTTTAGCCCACTAGGACATGGAGATAAAGTTAATTATGATAGTTTGAGGCATATTTTTACTTGAAAAAATGTGATCAAACTGATCAAGCTTTGGCTTTACAATGACACTGTGGTAGGCTAGCCTACTATCTATAAATCACTTTGTTCTGTTTAAAAGTAACAAGATAAAAGCATAAATGGTTCACTTCAGCACATACATACCTTAAAACTGAGATTGTCACTCTCCAAATAGTGACTATACCCTCCTGTTTACCTATAAATAAGCCTCAAAATGTCTTTAAATCTTGATTGATGATTTAATTGGAGTCATTAAAAAGTGCATTTTACTTGCCAAAAAAATGATTGAATCATACAGTTGAACAAATAAGGGTTTTATTTATTATCTGTTGATGTTATTGTACTCATACTGTCTGCTGTATCATCATAAATACTTCCAGAAATGGCCAAAAATTGACTAATTTACTTGCCAAATATTGATTTCAGCATCCTGGTTACCTGTAAAGAGATAAATAGACCTAAAGATTACTTTATTTATTAACTCTAGATGTTATTAGTCTCATCATAGCATACTGGGTCTCTTCCACCATCATAAATAGCATCAACAGGGCAAAAACTGAGAATTTCACTCGCCAAAATGTGATTACAGTGTTCTGGTTACCAATAAAGGGTTAAATGTTTCTCAAAAGAGCTTTATTTATTATCTCTTGATGTTGTTAGCCTCATCACAGGATACTGGGTGTCTTCCACCCCCTTAAACACCCCCAAAATGGCAAAAAGATGATAATTTCACTTGCCAGAAATTGATTACAGTGTTAAAGTTAGGAAAGAAGGGGTAAATATTTCTCAAAATTACTTTACTTATGATCACTTGGGCTTTATTTATTATCTCTTGATGTTATTAGTCTCATCACAGGATACAAGGTATTTTCCATCTTCTTAAACACCCCCAAAATGGCTTAAAAAAGTCAATTTTACCTGCCAAAAATTGATTACAGCTCCCTGGTTACATGTGAAAGGGTTATATTGAACTAAAAATGACTGCATTTATCTTTGCTTTATGTTATTAGTCACATCACAGGATACTGGGTCTCTTCCAGGATTATAAACGCCCCAAAATGGGAAAAAAATGACAATTTTGCTTGCCAAAAAATGATTACAGTGTCCTGGTTACCTGTAAAGGGTTAAATTTACCTAAAAATAAGTTTATTTGTTCTGTCTTGATGTTATTAGGCACATCACAGGATACTGGGTCTCTTCCACTATTTTAAACACCCCAAAAAGGGACAAAAACTGACACTTTGACTTGCCAAAAAATGATTACAGTGTCCTGGTTACCTGTATAGGGTTAAATTTACCTAAAAATAAGTTTATTTGTTCTGTCTTGATGTTATTAGTCACATCACAGGATACTGGGTCTATTCCAGGATTATAAACGCCCCAAAACAGGGGGGAAAATGACACTTTCGCATGTCAAAAAATGATTACAGTGTCCTGGTTACCTGTAAAGGGTTAAATTTACCTAAGAATAAGTTTATTTGTTCTGTCTTGATGTTATTAGTCACATCACAGGATACTGGGTCTCTTCCAGGATTATAAATGCCCCAAAATGGGGAAAGAATGACTATTTGACTTGCCAAAAAATGATTACAACCTCCCGGTTACATGTGATCAAAATTGCTTTATTAATTATCTGTTTGTTATATTGTAACAATAAATCACAGCATCCTGGTCCTTTTGCATCATCATTAGTAACCCCAAATGTCAAAAAAACAAAACTATTTTACTTGCCAAAAATTGATTACAACCTTCCGGTTACATGTAAAGGGTAAAATATTTCTCAAAATTGCTTTATTAATTATCTGTATGTTATAGTGTAACCATCACAGTAATCTGGGCCTTTTCCATCGTCCCAGATTCCCCAAAAAAGGCAAAAATGATAATTTACTGGCCAAAAATTTATTATAGCATCCTGTTTACTCATCAAGGGTAAAATTGGCCCCACTTTATTTTTCCACTTCTGTTTTTTCTGCCCATCACACTACGATAAAGTTTTTAAAGAGATTTTTAAAGTAAAGTACAACAAAGTTTAGGTTGATTCCCCTCCAAAAAAGTTAAACAACACTGTGACTAATTCCATGGAGCTGTAACACTCATTATATGAGCTTTTCAACGTTTTCTAGTAACAGTGTTATGCCTAAGTTATGTTTTTTTAAGAAATATTCTGTTATACTTTACTTTTAATAGGGCAACAAGCTTTTCTTTGCTTATTGCTCATTGATCAAAACCCATTATTGAAATTATAGCATTTTTTGCTTCAATCTACAATATAAATTGATTAGCAAGTATTAACCAAAAAAAAAAAAAAAAAAACAATTTAAAGAGAGATCATATTTCCCGTCTGTTAACTTTCCTTCATTGGCTCCCCATTGAATCCAGAATCGAGATCTGTATGTTCCTAACAGAGCACTTCACTCTCAGACTATAGGTTTGCTGGTAGCTTCTAGTAAAGTAGAATGGGAGGCAGATCTTTTAGTTACCAGGCTCCTCTCCTGTGGAACCAGCTCCAGGCTTTAGTCTGTGAGGCAGATACTCTGTCTGTAATCAGTCTTGAGAGCAGCAAGCAGGGAAAAGTTTGTCGTCCTAAAAAAAAGTGCAATGATAGTATCCCAAAAATATTTCTGACGAAACAACCCCACAATAAATCTGACTTTTCTTGAAAACATTTTGTCTCTTACCTAGGAGGCTTCGCCTCTTGCCTTGAAACGTTTTCAACACAAAAAGAAATTCCATTTGCCTTCATTTTAACTCTCAAGACAAATTATCACAGATTTTGAGTGGCTAAAATTTTATTATACTTCTTTTAGAATTTGAAGTGATGTGTAGAATAACACAAAAGATAATAAATAATCTCATAGTGAGGCAAATGTAATCTCTCCAAGGTAACCAGGATGCTGTAATCAATATTTGGCAAGTAAAGCTCTCTTTTTGTCCTTTTGGGGGTAATTATGATAATGCAAAAAACTCAGTATACTGTGATGGGTAAAATAATATCAAGAGATAATAAATAAAGTCATTTTGAGACATATTTAACCCTTCATATATGTAACCAGGATGCTGACATCAATTTTTGGCTAGTCAAATTGTTATGTTTTGCCCATTTGGGAGCATCTGTGATGATGGAAAAGGCCCAGAATGCTGTGATGTTTACAATACCATCAACATGTAATAAATAATGTTATTTTGAGAAATATTTAACCCTTCATATCAAACCAGGGAGCTTTAATCATTTTTTGGCAAGCGAAATTATTTTTTTCCCTTTTTGGAGTATTTATAATCGTGAAAGATACCCAGTATCCTATGATGAGACTAATAACATCAAGACAGAAGAAATAAACTTATTTTTAAGTAAATTTAACCCTTTACATGTAACCAGGACACTGTAATCATTTTTTGGCAAGCAAAATTGTGATTTTTTCCCCTTTTTGGGGTGTTTAAGATGGTGGAAGATACCCAGTATCCTGTGATGTGGCTAATAACATAAAGACAAAATAAATACAGTCATTTCTAGTTCAATTTAACCCTTTCACATGTAACCAGGGAGCTGTAATCACTTTTTGGCATGTAAAATAGACTTTTTTGGCCGTTTTGGGGCTGTTTAAGAAGATGGAAAATACCTTGCATCCTGTTATGACACTTATAACATCAAGTGATCATAAGTAAAGTAATTTTGAGAAATATTTACCCCTTCTTTCCTAACTTTAACACTGTAATCAATTTCCGGCAAGTGAAATTATCATCTTTTTGCCATTTTTGGGTTGTTTAAGGGGGTGGAAGACACCCAGTATCCTGTGATGAGGCTAACAACATCAAGAGGAATAAATAAAGCCCTTTTGAGAAATATTTAACCCTTCATTGTTAACCAGAACACTGTAATCACATTTTGGCAAGTGAAATTCTCAGTTTTTGCCCTGTTGGTGCTATTTATGATGGTGGAAGATATCCAGTATGATATGATGAGACTAATAACGTCTTAGAGTTTATAAATAAAGTAATCTTTAGGTCTATTTATCCCTTTACAGGTATCCAGGACGCTGAAATCAATATTTGGCAAGTAAATTAGTCCATTTTTGGCCATATCTGGAGGTATTTATAATGATACAGCAGACAGTATAAGTACAATAACATCAACAGATAATACATAAAACCCTTATTTGGTGAATTTTAGCCACCATTACAAAAACTGGATGATTCAATCACTTTTGGGCAAGTAAAATGCCATTTTTGATGTCTACAATTAAATCATCAATAAAGAATTTAAAGACATTTTGAGGCATATTTATAGGTAAACAGGAGTGTATAGTCACTATTTGGAGAGTGACAATCTCAGTTTTAAGGTATGTATGTGCTGAAGTGAACCATTTATGCTTTTATCTTGTTACTTTTAAACAGAACAAAGTGATTTATAGATAGTAGGCTAGCCTACCACAGTGTCATTGTAAAGCCAAAGCTTGATCAGTTTGATCACATTTTTTCAAGTAAAAATGTGCCTCAAACTATCATAATTAACTTTATCTCCATGTCCTAGTGGGCTAAAGAAAGAAAGGGAAAAAATCAAATCGCTGGAGAATTGTTTATTTCCATTTATACAACGTTTCACTTTACATTCAATACCGCGCCCCATATTACTTTTTTTTTTATCAAGGCTATAACATAAAGAAAGCCAGTTCTTACCACAAACCATCTTTCAATCGCAAATATTGCGAAAGGGATTAATATAGCGTCAGGTTTACATTGTGACCGTTTAAGACAAATAGCAATAGCCTACTTCAAACAACTTCTTAACTAGAAAACAGCAAATCTCAGCGATAAACATCTGTCTAAGTACCTGACGAGGATATTTCTGCTTTCTTAATGTCCATATTGCTTGATATGCCGAGTTTTAAGCCGCAATGGCTGTGAATTTCATCAAGAAATGCAGTTACCCTAAGCCGTGCGTCTCCCGCGGCGGCTAATCACTTTTTGGCAGACGATCACTTTATGGCACAAAACCGGGACACCGCTGTTGATATAGTGGTGCAACGCTGCAACTGTAGTTAAAAATTACATCTATATACCTGGGGGCAGCACGATAACAGGCTGAGGCGGTCGCCAAGCAAATTTGAACGCAGGAAAAACCCTGAATCAGCAGAGAAAAGCCCGCCTACGAGCTTTGTGAGCTTCAGCTTAAAAATCTATCTTCTGTGTTTATGCGTCAAACTAGTCGCTTTATGAGCGTTCCTTGAAGTTGACAAAGCCTGTGGTCTGAATGCAGCATAAGAGTAAAGATGGCCCTCAAGCAATTACCAAACACAGCCAGAGGGATGGAACTCCACAGAACTAGACACCACATTTTAGGGGTGCCCAAGTGAGCATTCAACTTAATAAAAAACAACTACTTACATTTCCCTAAATTTTGCCAGCTCATGCATCTGACTCAGTAAGTGGATCCAGCCTATGTCTGTCGTGTGTCATTCATTAATTTGAGTCAGGTGTGTTGCAGCAGGGACACATTAAAAACTTGCAGGGTTGTGGCACTCGAGGACTGAAGCTGGGCAGTCATTGAGTATATCACACATTATATTAATAGAGGCTGTTTAAACATACTTTGGAGAACTTGAAGAAGTTTGAAGGATCCTCTTTTAAGAACAATGGAAGTCCAAGAAGTGCTATGGATCTTTTGCTCTGGTTGGAGTTCTGCAACACAAAAAAACCTTCGCAATTAGAGCTATAGAAAATATTGCTTGGTTTGAACGCTGGGGAGATATGCATATGCAGCACATTACCACACCCCTACACCACCCCAAAAGTAAAGGCATATCTGTCCTCTGAACATTTTTTAAGTGCTTTGAGTCATAAATGAACGTACACATGTACAATGGCACACACAAAGCACAAATGACACTGGTGTTATGACTTTGCCCTGATATTTATCTTTGGAAAAGAGATTTTTTGATAACAGCTCAACAAAACGTGACAAAAATGAAAACACACATGCACAGTAGTGCATGACACCTCTGAAAAACACTCAAACCATATTCGTTCAAAATATGTATCGTATTGTGAATTGAGGGGCCATAAGAACCTGAAAATGACCAATCAAAATCACTTTCCTGGGGTGTCATTTATAAAGCTTACTTATTCACAAAACAAAGTCTAAAAACTGCATGAATTACTTTCTGCTCAAAGTTTGGTATTTATAGAAAAATAATGTGGCGGGAAAATTTGCCAAAATGATAAAAAAAAAAATTATATTGAGGATTTACTGCTGTCACTGATCTTCACAAAACCAACATGGATCATTTTAATATTTATGATAGTCTGCCTCAGTCTCATTGTACTTTACTGCACATATGACTAAAGAGAGTTGTGTGTACTCTCTATGCTGCTGCTACGGCTTTTTTTTTACGACAAAGAAACATTTGATACATTTAACCTAACGTACCAGTTAAGATATGAACTTTAGGGGTTACATTTATGCCATTTTTTTGTACAAATCAAAGTTTTAGCAAAAATATGCAGGTTTGAGGTTATAAACCTCTTACACGCTGACTTTTCAACACAAAGCCAAGGGAAAGACATTCAGCTTATGAAGGAAGAGGGGGGACACGGTTTTGTCATTGATTATTTCATAGTTCAACTCACCACTGACAAATAGGCTCTATGCTCGAGACTGTTTTTACCCGCCTCTGCTGCTTTCTCTTTACAACACCTGATGTAACAGGCTGAGCTGCTGCGTGTAAGTTAATTGGGGCTCAACTGGACTGGAGTATCAAGGCATGATTTGACAATCCCCTCTCCAAAAAAAAAAACTAAAAAACATTAAAAATAAAAATTATCTGCAAATTTTTTTACCAATAGCTGATAATATCAATGACCCCCATCTCGGCCGATATATATAAACGTTTTCTATGCTACAAATAAGGTCTACATTGAAAAAAAAAAGCTGAAGTTTTCCTTTAAAGCTTCCTTGTTATATAGTCACTTTTTTTTTATTACACTTCCCAACATCGTATTTTTGTAGTTGAATTGCTTTTTCTATCAAAGTTTTGAATCTACTTTTAATGACGAATCAAGAATTGCCCTGTTGCTGAAAGTGTGCTATACAAATAACATTCCCCTGCCATGCCATTTTCAAAATACCTCTTTTTTACTAAGGGGATCACTTTGAGCATTGTCCTATTTGTATGACTATAAACCTCTGTAATTAATGTCTCCGTGTACTCTGCAGCTTGGATTTAAAATTTTAAATATTGTTTTTGCATGATAACGGACTGCTATGCCAAACATGCTAAATGTTTTTTTCTTTTTCCTGTTTATATATATATATATATATATATATATATATTTATATATATATATATATATATATATATATATTATTTTTTATTTATTTATTTATTTTACTATGGACCGCATTAGGTCTGAAATAAAGTTTGATGATGATGATACTTATTACAACTTGTTGAAACTTGCCTGTCTTTCAGAAAACAGATAATCTGCTTTCAACCTCAGGCACGAGTGGCTCATTCCCAACAATTTCTTGCCTGCGTAGTGCAAATGTTCGGGCCATCAGGGAATCGATCACACTGATGTCTGGCTTTTTTTTAAACTTCATGTAGCAGTGTTTCTCTTTCATCTTCAAGCTTGTTGGAACTTCTCCCTTGCGGGGAGTCTGGAAGGAAGTTTATCTCTGACCGTCTTGCTTTCTTCATCTTTTCTCTTGACCTTTAGACCTCTTGTGGTTCACTGCTAACTCAGGACAACCAGCGATGCAGTACTTTTGACGAAGATTTTCCATCTTAAAGCCTAGACTAAATTTCCAACAGTAAAATCCCTCCTTGGAACCTGGCTCTTTTAAGCACGGATGCTTTTCAACAAGGGCTTTAGCAACATCTTCTATTTGTTTCTGAGTTGGATAAGCATTGAAGTCATACATGGCTCGCCCCACCTTGTTAAGAATGTCTGTCTTTATGTAATTCATGAGATGCAACAAGGAACCATCCTTTTGATAAGCGTAATTTCCTTTCCTGAGCTTCATCTCAACATCATAAGAGAATGTTGGTATGGTGAACGGATTCGGCCAGGGTTTTGAACGTCCAGATGTCTCCCCTGAAGACTGGCTTGATGTCTCTAAACTTCCTGTGTCCAGTGTGTAGTCTGATTGAGGATTAATGGGTGTTGCCTTGATGATGACTTTCAGTTTAATCCTTTCAGCAGGTAAATCCTCCATGTTGTCCAGATTACAGAAGTGACCACCAAATTCTTCATCCTGGAATTGAATGACCATGTCATCCTCCAAGTTGAGGCACGTCTTCAGCATCATCTTCAGATCATCCACTTTCTCTGGAAGCCTTTTGATATGAACTCTCTGAATGTTGTCATCTGCAAGGATGACGTGGACCAACATGTTGATTTTGATATAGATGGGGAAACTGGGAGAAAACATGTGAAACCAGAGCAAAAAGAGCAATAAGAAAACTGAATTTAGAACATTTGTCAAATATATGAAAAAAAGGTTTCCAAATACTTGAATTACCTGGACAAGAAAAATTGCATAGGAGCTTATTTTTAATGGAACAATTTGTCAATGTCTAACTCTCCCCTTGTTTACATTTTCTATCAGATATACTTCAGTACTGTAGTTGGAATAGTCAATCAATTGAATTTTAATCATAATTGCAATATTAGAAAGTTCAATCACGATAATCGCATGGTGTATTTTATTCCTTATGCCAGCTGACCATAACAAGCAGTAATGAAATGAGTAGGAGAATAAAATGTAATTGTATTTATCTTCAAGACCTAAGAGATTTACCATTTTTATTGTGCCTTTTACTTTCAACCCCACTTTGGAAATATGAAGTATTCCCAATTCAAAAATCCTATTAGTTTTGTAAGCAAAAAAAATTTGTTTGGAACACATTGCCTTTTTAAGTAAGATTAAAGTAACATGTTTTACTATAGAATAAACTTAAAATTATTATGTTTGACTATCTGCACTCTAGTACTGTAAGTGGAGTACTACAGACAGCCCTATCAACACGTCTTGTAAAAACCTCTGAATTCAGGGTTGGATATCGGATTATTTGTGTGTCGTATTACAATCATAGACTGTAAAAAAGAATAGACAGCGCCTCCTCACTCCTCCGATTGCCGTAACCGGGTGTCATTGCCACCAGCATGGATAAAGATCCTGCTGTACCGCCTTTTGTCCTTGGCCAAAAGCTTCAGATGGGACCTAATATCCGCAGCTCTGGCCCCTGGAAGGCATCTGACAGTGGTCTTTCGTGTCTCTGGATAGTTCCTAACTATGGAGCTGCCAATTACAAGAATCGGCCACTCATGCTCAGCGGGTGCGTCGCTGAGCGGGGCGAACCTCTTGTTCACAGAAAGGGGTTGGAGGTTGGCTGTGCGCTGGGGTCTGGCGCTAAGCTTTCAACGAACAGTGACCCAGCTCGCCTGAGGTCCCGGCTGCACGGGAGCTGTTGGAGGACGGCTAAGGAGTTCTGTCCTAACGGGGTCCGCACTAGCTACTGCTGGGCCTGGCTGTTCTACAGCGCGAAGCCGGGCCTCTAGCTCAGAAACCCTTACCTCCAAGGCTACAGAAATGCTGCTCTTATTGATTTATTGTTGCAGCACTAATGGACACAAAGCAACAAAAAAATGGAATACATGTCGACGTATCGAAGCAATATTAAAAATATATCAAAGCTATATTAAAAAGTCAACATGTCATAAAACATCACAATTAAATACCTTAAAGTAGAAAACCTTTAGGCGACACCATGAGTCTCCCTTGAAGAAAGTAAGGTGACAGTGGACAGTAGTTATTCAGTTCTTCTGGTTCTGCAACAATAAGGTCTGCAGAGGGTTTCTTGGTAAGTTCATAGCACCTGAGATGCTCCAAGTACCAGGCCGAAAAAGGCTCATGAACGATGCCTTGGCTGCAACAATGAGTACTTTGGTGCCAAGGGACACAAACATACCCTTTTCCCATGCAGAGATGCACTGGAAGCAAGATATGGATATCTTTATAATTTGACTTGATGGCCTGTCTAACTGTATTATCCAAAACATCTGGAGAAACTAGAGACATATTAATAGCCTCTACAAGTGGCTTAAAAAATGCTTGGCATGTCCAGGAAGTAAGCTAGCATGAGTTGGTCTCTTGTGGCCAATGTGAGTGAAATATTATTAAAATTGTTCACGTCACGGACGACTTTAAAACAAAAAAAACTATGCTTAGCTTCAAAACAGAAAGTACAAAAGTCTAGCAATAGTCCAAAGAAACGGATGACGAGGGGATAATGTTCCAGAAAATTATGCTTGGGTCTTAACTTGAAGTCCGGGAAACCATCCTCCAACAATCGCCTATGGAATGATATTTTGTGCTCCAAATAGCGCAACGATTCCGTTGTAAACTCAGAGGACGCAACAAGTTCAACAATGTCTTTCAGTTCAAGAAGTATCATCCACATTTTGTTTGTCTCTGGGAAAAGATGACCAATAATCGGGGCAGCAGCCTCAAAAGAGGACAATTCTCATGTCGATTGCCCCGAATTGTTCCATTTACTTTAAAAGTCTGAGACAGTCTCTGGGGTAAATTAGTCTTATCTGTTAATGAATATGGGAACCTTTGAATGGCAATGTTTAATTCTTCAAGAGTGAAGTACCGATCAGAAATCTATTTTCCAAGACACAAGCTAAGTTCAACAGGCACAATTCACTCTAAAATGTCATGTAAAACATCAGGAGGGAATCCTGTTACTGTGTGGAAATAGGTCAGCTTATTTAAAACACAGTCCCTTAGACACCGTCCACACATGACAACTCCGTGTCTTCTTTAAGCTTTGATACACTGGCTTCATAGGACAATTTAGTCTGGAGAGGAAACAAAGGGATTCTGGCTTCGATTGTCTGAACATCCCTATGACTTGCCAAACAAAATCTACAAAACGTATCTACATTATATGTATTATATGTATGTACTTTTGAAAACACCGAGAGAATGTGCTCCCGAGTTATCAGCAGCGACTAAAAGTACAGTACCTTTAACATTAGCCCCCAGCTGGTGGATTAAAACACCTTGGTTTTCAGTACTTGTATGTCTTTCAATAGCAGATCTAAAACAATAGTATAACCAGTTTTTCTTAAAATCATCACTCTTACACAAAACTGCAAGGTAAATACATGACAGAGTGGATCTATGTTTGATTGGTAGATTGGCAATTACCCAATACACAAGACACACTATGTTTCTTTCTGGAGGTACCCAATGGATTACACACTTCAAATTAATCTATACACAAACTGACAGTGATTGATAATTCCCCTCTGGAAAGAAGTGGATTTTCTTTAAAGAAGAGATCATCACGAAATGATTTGATTTGGTCAGGCTGTGAGTTAACACAGGATTCTTCTAACACTTTGTTAAGAATATCAGTCCTACTTAGCAGTTCAGTTATTACATGCAACATGGTCACATATACAAAGCTTCTTTTCTTATCTGTATCCAATTACTCAACTGGTTTAATGACAGTGAAATTTTCTTTGAAAAACGCAATCTTTTGTGATCTGTTCCAAATAGACCACTCCTTGATAGAAAACCAAGAGGAATTGTTTCCTATACGTTTCCTGTTATTGGGCCAAAGTGGGGCCTTCGATGTTAAGGTTGTTTTCCCTCAATACCTTTTCACTGGATCTCTTGGTGCAGACTCCAACTAAAGAGCCAATTTCATTGAGTTCATCAACTATTTCCTGTGTAGCTGACTTGGATACATGTAAAATTGTCTGCATACGCAGAAATAAGGATGCAAGTCTACGCTTTGACTCCTCATTAACATCTTCAAATTTCTCATCTTCTAGGGCATACTCTTGAGAAACCTCAGAGTTGATTGATGCTACAACGTCACATTCCCCACTGCATTTCTGGTGGATCATGAATTAACTCGTCTTAAATCCTGTAACACACAATCACTGTGATATCTACTTCTATGTGCTGTATTTGTGGAATACACATTTGAATGGAAAAGACAATGCGGAAAAGGACACTTCAAAGTTTCCTTATGATTTTATATGACCTCGCAGATGAACAAAGTAATCTTTTAGTGTACACAGTTCTGAATATTTCCATACTTCACACTTCAATTGGTATGTCACAATGCTGCCTTTAGGCACGAAAGGATTTTGAGCTCGACCAGTCACTGCTTCATGCTTAAGTAAATGGTTTTTGAGAGCTACTTGAGTTTTAAAAGAGCAAACACAGTCAGTGTAGGTGCAAGGCAAAGGACAAGACCTGCTATAATGTCCGTGTTTCAATTTGTAGTGTCTAATTATACTAAGCTGGTTAGCTGAGGAAAATGTGCAACGCTTACATGTCCACTTAATCCACTTGCAGGAAACCTCTTCCTTTCTGCAAAAAAAGATGACAGTTTATCTTATGTTTGTGCATAGCATACAGTCACAAACAGTAGCCAAACTTTCTTGTAATATTCCTTTAAAAAATCCAGAAAGATTGTGGCAAACATGGCAAAAGGGGGATTAAACTTTACACCATACATCTATAGGATTTGAAGTGGATGAAAAACACATAGTTTATAAACCTTAACTTTATAATGAAAGTGAACATGCCATCAGTACATGTTTAAGTAAAGTAAATTAAAATAAATATACATGCACAGCATAAAGAATGAAGTTTATAAAAACATAGCACTTCAAACAAAGCTACACAGACGTTTCACAAATTCAGTTAATATTTTACTTGAAATTTTCCACAATGGAACTTTTTTTTACTGAGTAATCTGTTGATCCACTCCTCTCAGCGTGCTGTCTCTCTACAAAACTGACCCTTTAAGAGAGAACCTGACACATCCGCAAATCCAGACTCTCTGCAGTGAGTCTTGTCACTTCTCAGAGCTAAAAGGCGCCACAAGATCAGAAATAGACATCAGCATGGAAGAAACAGTAAAGCTGCTGTGTTTCTGTATGCTAAAACTGCTTCGCCAGCGAGGTAAATTTTATGAAGACATCCTAATCACGACCGTTACATAAATAAAACAGGGCTTGCTGCCATGTTTCTGTTTGCTACTAACTTAACTGATTTGAAAAAGCCGATGTTTGATTCTTTCTTTATATTTCTTTTAGAACTCCAGCGACTCTACCGGGCCATTTTCGAGTCTATTCAGGGACCCTGGTTCCTTAAATGGCCCCGAAAAAAGCCCGGTGTCGGCTCGGCTAAGTGGAGATACACTCACACAAGAAAGTTCCAGTAAAACTGCCGTTAAAGAGCAACTAAACACCAGTGCCCAGCCTTACTCCGCCCACAAGAAAATTTGAAAATGATATCTAACGCTTGGCGGACTAACCGTCACTGGGGACAAGCAGGGGGGTTTACAGTTGGGCGTGGTCTGGGCTGTGATTGACACATTGGCGCCGTGACTGACAGCTAGCTTGTAATTATGGAGAGTGACAGTGACAGCAGCTTCGCGACCGAGCGCTCTTTTGAGGTGGAGGATTTCTCTCCACCTTCATCACCAGAGGTGGAAGTCTAGGAGGTTAATGGCCCTGAGCCGTACATGTTTGAGCCGACCCGGTGAGCCTGCCGAGGCATTAGTGTAGCGCAGAATGGGTCCCGTTACTGAATGGTACATTAGTGTTAGCATTATGCAGTGCTTTCCACAAGCGCCGGCTGCCGGCTATATAGCCCGCTCACGTTGTACCCATTATCATGGAGCTCTTGACTCAGGTCTAGCTAAATGGACAATGTGGAAAGGCTATAAAGTTCACCACTGCATTGTTGTTAAACCGGGCTGTCGGAGCCGTCATAGACGAGAAGCAGAGCGTCATTTTGGTAATTCAGTCCTCCCTTCAAGCGTTCAATTAGTGAACACAGAGAGATTCGTAACAGTGTGTTTTCGTTTGTTTATAAGGGAGAATTATTTGCTGTTTATTTGTGTAGCCACCACTGCACTGTGAACATGTCATGAACTGAAATGAAGAGATTGACAACCACAGAAAGCCCGTTGATGCCATACTATGCCAGCTTGTATGGCCTATTTTTTATTTTATCTGTGCAAATCAGTTTTTATTGCTACTTTATATGTTGTATAATAATGATGATAATAATATAGTGATAATAGTAGTAGTAAAGTAATATTATATTTGAGCAAATATCTGAGAATATAATATACCCTGCTTATTATGCAGGCACACATAACAGTAGTAGAAATAATAATAATAATAATAATAAGTATGAGTAATCTTCTCCTGTTCATTGTTTATTCCTGCCCAGAGGCATGAGAAAGATGCCACCAAAAAGAAAATCCAATCCAATCAGCAGTTGCCCTCAACCCATAAGTGTAGCTCTTTGGTGAGATGCCAGAGACATTGGTGCAAAGGTTAGTTTTTGCAGGATAATTGATTTAAAATTATGTGATTGACAACTCATAAAACATCTATTGCAGTAATTACAGACACCTTGCATGCCGGAATCTGGTCAGGTGGTGTTGGGGCTACCTAGGCCAGCACATCCGCGTGGTGACCCCGTCCTGTGCTGTGACCCGCATCAGGCAGGAGTTCCCTGAGGATGTGGCCTACACAGGGTTCCTTCCTGCCCTGGATTGTCCTGGCCAATCAACAATATAAACACATTGCCGTTCTGAACATTTTTATTGCTTGTCTTGTCATAAAAATCCAGACACCTGTCATTGCTGGCTAAAGCAATAGTTTCAACACCACAAATTCTTATTCCACCCTTGTATAGCTAGATAGCTGAAGCTAAGCCACAGAATGGGTTCTATTATCTCAGTAGCATTTCTACATTTCATGCTCCAATTTAATTTCTACACAACTTCAAAACAATATACAAAATACATATATTTAGCATTTTAACCATGATTGTATGGGTAAAAAATGTAAAAATAGATAATTGAGCAGTTTTTTTTTGTTGTTGTTCAAGTTTGCCTTGAAGTTTAATATGCAAATGTCCGCAACCCACAGAAATTAATCCCAAAACATACCAGTTGATAACAAAAACAATGAAAAAAACTGCATTGGGTGTTAATGGACTCATCAGTTGGATGATGAATTGGTAGATTTTATAAAGCTTTACTTTATATGTGGCATTAGTCCTATCAATATGCTAGACACATGAATCATAGTGTTGTTAAATACATACCGTGGAATAAAATTAAAAGTTTATGTACAGGTTTATTAGGGAGGGATGCATAGGCAGCATTCTACCTGATGGATACTTTGTGAGTTAGGAGCATTGTCTAGAAATAACTGGCATTTATATTAATTCTGCCCATCAATAGGCTAATGCATATAATGTGTCTAAAAAAAGTTTCAGGTGACATCACAGGATGCTAAAGGCCTATAATAATAATAATGCATTTTATTTAAAAGCGCCTGTCAGGACACTCAAGGTCGCTTTAGAATAGAAGATATAAAAACAAACAAGCAAATAAATAAAATACAAATAAAACACAACACAGATAGAAGTAAAACGGGACAGTGTGGGTTTCACAGTGAGTGAGATATTTCAAACAGGTGAATTTTGAGTGTGGATTTAAATTCTGTGAGCGAGTTAATGTGCCTATAATATTCTACAGAGTTGAAATTATTTTGAGGAATTGGTCTTGTACAGAGATCATGGACTCAGTGACTGATATTAATGATCATTTTTGTAATTCATAAACGTTCTTTTTAGATAAGACTTGTGAAAGTGTAATGCAGTTAATAGGAAAAACTGGCTCCTGCCCGACTGGATCCTGTGACATCATCATATTCTAGATCCTGAAAACAACCAAATCGCTTTACTTTACAGTACTTACAAATTTATATTCACAATATACACTTGTATACATTCTGCGGCGACTGTGGTGCAGAGTAGAGCGGGTCGTCTTGTGAACGAAGAATTGGCGGCTCGAATCCTGCAAGTGGTCCATCTCGTCTTGCTCACACTGGTTCATTGTTGGCCACGTCTGTTGACTCATGTCTATTGTCTGAAAAGGTTTTAGTTCTTATTGGCATTCAGGCATGTCAGAAAGAAAGCTATAATATAACAATGATTATCTTGCATATTGTTCAGTGAATAAACATACGAGGAATAGAATGTGCTACATTATAACACTATTACTCAAGCAAAATAAGGTAGTGAACACATAAATATATTCTGGATAGTCTTGTTGTATATTATCTTCTGGTGTGTGTAGTTCACCTTATGTTGTCTTGAAAACTCATGACCTGTGCCTGCTCACTGCCTCCTTTTTGTCTGGCCTTTTGTACTGGGCGCAGAGTGGTTCAGGGACAGGGATTTTGTCTGAGTGCTCTTGATACGGCACTGCATCCTGCACCACACACTCAAATAGCAGAGCCATCAGCTTGTCAATGTAGACTGGGGAAAAATACCAGATAATTATTATTACAATACTCATCCATATATATACATATCAGCGCTTTGATCAACACTTGTTGTTGTAAAGCGCTTTACAAATAAAAATTGATTGATTGATTGATATATGTCAAGCTTGCTTTATGACATACATGTGGTGGATTTGGTCTTCAGAGCTCTCACTGTATAGCCACGTTTGTACTTTGGATACACTATGGAGTACCTCAGCTCACCGGTAGCAGTTCTGGCATGTGTGCGTCTCGCGTTTTCATTGTAGTGCATTGCTGAGATTTGTAACCTAGAGCAATCAAAACAAACAGAAGACAACATTGACATTTCAGTTTCAAAGAAATACATAATGAGGCAATAAAAATAAATACTTTGAGAAGGTTTAGGTATTCATTACCTGGCCATCATTCCTTTAAAGGAAAAGCCCACATTTTTTGGAGAGAACCTGATGATCAGGCTGTGAAATGCCTCTATGTAGGACGTGTGGTACAGTGGGCTGATTTTCTCCACGTCCTTCAAAAATCTTGGAGCCATAAATTGGCTTAGAGTCTTTCACATGCTGCTGTGCCTACACACAAAATGATCAATGGAAATTGTGTTTGGTTTAGAAAGATAATACAAAATGACCAAAATAATTTGAAATATAATCAGATAACAGCCATTACATACTTGGTTTGAGCCACTGTCTTGCTCTTTCCCCAACCAGAGGCTCGTGTTGACAGCATGGGAACAGGGCATTGTCATGGGGGTCAACATCCTGTATGTGGTTGGCCAGAGAAGTCCACTTAGCCACAGCTTCTTCTCCTGAGGAGGAGGTCGAGGCTGACCAGTACAGGTGATTCACCACGCTCTTTCTCCTTTGGCCCACATCCTGAGCTCTTTTGTCTCGCCAGCTCATCAATCTTTTTCCCAATTCCTATGAAAAAGCGGATATACATAAATTAGATACACATATATATATATTTTTTGTATGCTAATTTTCCCCTCAATACATACCCTTTCCCATGTGCCAAGGGTCAAAATAGTGATGTCCTTTTTTTCCTCCCTTATAAAGTTCTGCACTCCTGAGTGTCTGTCCGTCACAATGGCCTGTACTTTGACACCCCTCTTTTCCAGCACTGTCAGACTGCGTATAAATCCATCCTTCTCCATCCTTACACTGTTCCCAACTTCATTGCTCTGAAAGAGAACAGAATGCTCTTCAGAAATGCGTACAATGATCCCTAATTAAATGTTCAAATGTAGTCATGGTGGTCTTTTACCTGGACAAGTTGGATGTCAATTACCCTGTTACTTTGCAGATTCATCATTGTGTAGCTACCACATTTGGCTGAATGCCCTGCAGAAATGCATATTACACTTTGGCAAACTTTTATTGAAACACAAGAATAATATTCATTAATTAATAAATGTCTTACCTGGAGAGTCAGCGCGCATATCCCCGTCCAGTGTCAAAGCTCCAGCAGCAGCTGCCTCCCTGATATATTCATCCTGCTCAAGCTTCCACTGCCAGCTGACCGTCGGGATGAGGAGCTCACACCTTTTCCTTTTCAGAGGTGTAGAGGTCGCCCAGGGACTTTCAGGAAGTTGGATTTCCATGAAGGTCCCGATATCACATGAAACGCTGACGCTCTTATGTGGAGTCTGCACCTGCAAGCCTGTTTAAAAGAATAAAGAAAAAACACATTCATAGCATATCATATTAATAGCACTTAAAAATAGTTACAGTAGCATCTAATAGCAAGTCCAAGCTAAATGAAACTCTTGTACAATTCAAATAGTGTATTATACAGACAATGTTATAAAAGACAAATCACCCGACCTTTCCTCCACTGCTAGGTTTCACATTGGCCTGGACACACGCATGCCTGCTGATGATTGGATCAGTCTGACAGGTCATTTATCTGGTTGCTTTAGGCTGAAAACATAAGTAATCATAACAAATCATTTTAAGGAAGGAAATACTTTTATTTGTATAGTGGTATAGTAAAAATAACTTCTGCCGTGAAGATTATTTTGTTTTATATTGTAGTAGTAAAGTAGATGATGATCCCAGAACTGGCTTGAAGCTTGTGCACTAAGACACGTGTCTATTGTAGATCTATTAAACAGGATTTCTGCTAAGTATTATGGTACATGAAATGTGGAGTATTGGGGTAATATGTTTTCATGTTTTAGGATTTTCTTGGATTTTTACTGTTTGTATTTACCTTTTTTTGGCTTTGCTTTTGTGTTCAGTTAAACACTGCAGTGAGCAGTGACTGTAAAAGACACAGGATAAAATACTAATCCTGACGTTATAGTTTTCTTACTTTTAATATGTTCAAAACTTAGCTACATAGCTTCAGGAGATGGTACTTTAGCCTACTGTAACCACGGAGACTATAGAGTTGAAGATTTTGTTTTAATAACATTGTTCAACACAGCTACGTGGACGTGATAAAAACAAACGCCAGTCACACTCATGTCCTGGAGATCGCATTATCTTACAACATTATAAACTCAGGGCAAAAGTTAGTCGGACTCTCCACTAGCTAACAGACTGAACAACAAAACCGTGAGCAGACTGCGCTAAACTCAGCATTACAGCGCTGACTCGTTCCGTGGACCCATGCAGTTCCCGCGCGGGGCGGGGGATGTTGAAGCCGGTCTGGAGGCGCAGTCAGCTGTAACAGGGCTGTTTTGGCGCTGAAAAGGCCCCTTTGGTGCATACAACATTCATTATTATTAGCGGTGTTGTGAGCACGGCACCGGGTCTCCTACACAGAGCCCCAACAAATATGTTTTATTAGATATGTGTGATTTACGTGCATGACCTTTTTCAAGATCAACACAGCATTTTCCGCCAAAAGGTGACAATTCTACAGCTCTTGACCAAATGTTTCTAACACTGCAGCTACAAAGATTGCTATTATAAGCGCCAAAGCATCATTATTAGTTGTTTTTGTCATTATTTTGCTCACTCACCTCAGATTGGCGCCTGACATTTCCGGGTTGGCTGGGCAGCAGTGCCGGTAACTCCTTCCTTAGTTGTGGAAGACCAAGGGTGGGGACAGCCTCTCTCTTCATAAGGAGCTTCTTAGCGAAACCCAGCTCAAACTCTATCAAGTTGGCGAAGGAATTCAATTCAATTCAATTCAATTTATTTATATAGCGCCATTTCACAACAGATGTCATCTCAAGGCACTTTACAACAAGAGTTATTACAATACAATGTTTAATGTAGAAATTACAGAACCACAGAAGATTGCGTCGTGTAATTCTCAGCAATCCCTCATACTGAGCAAGCATGAAGCGACAGTGGGAAGGAAAAACTCCCTTTTAACAGGAAGAAACCTCTGGCAGAACCAGGCTCAGCACAAGCGGTTATCTGCCGCGACCGTCTGTGGCTTGGAGAATACATAACAGAGACACAGAAAGAGCAATAGAACTGATGCAGAAGTTTGTTGCAGGACGTGGAGAATTTTCCGTCACTGCAATGCCATCTTAGTCAGGGTCGTCAAGCAGGGCTAATCCGGAGCACCTACTATAATAGAAAACAGGTTAGTGCTTGAATTGACAGCACATCATGCAGTTGGGGAGAAGTAGGAGAGAAAGTAGGAACAGACCCTAATAATGTCCTCCAACAGCCTAGCCTAAAGCAGCATAGCTACTAACATTAACCTGTCTCCTAGCTACTAGGAGACCTGGCTACCAACACTGTCTGAGTCCTCCTGATCGAGGCTCAGCCCGTGGACGGTGTAGGGCCGGTAATGGCCCCCGTCATGCCGGGGTCTTTTCGGAGTCGGGTTGTTTGAGAATGCAGCCCAAAGTGGGTGGTAAACTCCATCTAAGGCTAAATACCGGCACGAGACCGATAGTCGACAACTATCTTAAGGAAAAATTGACAGAACTGAGAGGACAGAGTTGAAGAGGGCGAGAAACGTTTAAGAGATAAACGGGTGGGGTCCGCACAGTCTGCCCGGGGGATTCAACCCGGCAGGTAATGGGCGGCCGCACTGTGCGGGAGGATCCCCTTGAGGGACCTCTCTCCGGCGCTGGCTGGCCCCGTGGGGCGCATTTCTTCCGCGGCGGTAAGCCGCGACCGGCTCCGGATCTTTACCTGGCTTACATTAATCTATCTCTACCTAGCTACTCTACCTCTTCCTATCTCTTCCTAACTTTTGACACTCTGCCTGACTACTAACATTAACCTGTCTCTTCCTATCTATCTGTCTAACCTGACTCTAACTACCTATAAACATATCTCTAACTGTAAGCTTTGTCAAAGACGAAGGCCCTTTCCTGTGGTGTCAGATGCCAGATGAAATCCAAGAAAGTGCTCATGAATAGAAATACCTTTTGAGGGCTCACAATTCACAATTTGCAGCACCACAGAGAGTTGCTCATTGTGACTGAGGTCTGAGGTGCAGTCCATTATTAGTGCATAATATTTTGACTCTCTCTACAATTGTGTTAATTGTACATTGGGCCACAAGGGAGATAAGCTCACTCTGAATATGGCTGCTTAGGTAAGTGTAACTGATCTCTTTTGCCAGAACTCTCCTCAAATGCTCCTGCATAATGGGGTCAAACTGTGCCATGAGTTGTACTTGCCCAAGAAAATTGCCATTATCAGACTCATACAACCTGTCTGAGTGTCCATGAAATGCAAGATTATGTTCTGCTAGATGGTTCAAAATGGCTAGTTATTTTCTCAAGACCTTTTTTCCATTGATTGACTTCAAGAGAACTCAGGTTTTGGTTCATCTGATCTATTGCTTTACAAGTCTTCAGCCTCAGAGATAAAGTAAGCACCTAGCAGTCCTCCAAAAGAACACACTCAGTTGGGATATCAGGCCAACTGAATGTCGGTATATAAGGCGCGTAGTTTTTAGAACCAGCGCCAATGGTCACCAACGGCAAATTCCTTTTTTCACTGTCTTGGCCATTATTTTCGTGAAGATTTAATGATTTAATGAGATTTAAGATTTAACGTATATGTTAGAGGATTTGGTGTGACCAAATATGGTTAATTGAGAGTGTTTCTGTATGCAAATGACTGAACAGGCACAAACACATTGGTGCGCACGTGTGATTTATCAATAGATGATTGGAAAGCAACCGCATTTTTAATAAGTTCACATTTTGAGTTTCTACTGAGTCCAGTTTCTACAAAACATTGGTTAAGTGAAGGATTTTTGTGGCAGATGGTTCCTTATTTAGAGGTGCCACTTCGCATGCTTTCACGACTCCAATTATAAGGACAAAGGCGGATTGCAACTGCATATAAACTTCTCCCGAAGAGCTCCAAGTTGCTCCAAACTTGTCTGGGTGAGTAAATTAATGTAAAACATGCTATAAATAAGGTACAGGTTGAAAAAAACTTCCCTTTTAACACAAATGTCATCCATTTTCTTTTATTTTCTTGCATTCCTTGCATTTTCTTGCATTCTGATGCGTTGTATCCAAAGAGGTAGAGCACCCAATGCCTGAGATCGTAGACTCGAGAGGATTGTAATCTGTTTCCAGATGGAAATGTTTTCCAATGAGGAAAGTTCAGAACTTCTCAAAGGCCCAGGTCAGTCCTAATGCCTCCTTTTCCACAGGTTAACAGTTGCCGTGAGAGATAGCAAAATATACATCATTGGTCTCCATTCTTCGTTCCATCTTTAGAGTAGCTTTCCTAATTCAAATGGTGACACCTCTGCTGAGACTTTGCATTCTCTGTTGGGGTTATATCAGAATCAGAATCAGCTTTAATGGCCAAGTATGAGACATACAAGAAATTGATAGTTTACATTACAAACTGTCCAAGATCATTACAAACAGACAACAACAAAAAAAACAACAGATCCAGGTCACTGAAGGGCATGCAGCCGCAAGAGCAGCGCTCCCATGTATGCAGATAGGAACAGATACACAGGAGGGAGGGAGTTGGTCCACGGTGAGGGGAAAAAAATACGCTCATCTGTGTTTTAATCCTTAGTCAAGACTCAAAATACAGGTAATAGAAAAAAAACACACCTAACACATTTAAGCACATATTCAGACATAAACAATTACACGTCAAGGAGGGAGGGGCGGGTATGCCAGTCCACAGGTTAACTCGCAGCCTCAGAGGCACGCCATCATCCCGCTTCCTAGCGGGAGAGAGAATTAGGAGGCAGCGAAACGGTGTTTGTGTGTGTATCTGAAATCATGTCAGTTGTGCGTCAGTGGATGCAGGTGGATGGGGGACGAGGAGACTCTGTTGACATTCCTCTCACAGGCACTTGATTGCGAACCAAGTTGAAGGTCTTCAAGGGAGCCAAAACAATAATTATTTGGATAACAGGGAGAGAGCAAATTCCTCTGTACCCCTTCAGTCTGTCAGTGGTTTCTTTTATAATCTAATTCAACCAAATTGTAGTCCAGATTAAAATAAAGTTCCAAATCCAATTAATTTCCAGTTGCCTCAATCCGCACCGACAGTTTCTCCAAGTCCGATGACAATTTGCGGAAGAGTCCCAGTGCGCCGGCCAGATCACCTCTTACAGCCTCTTGCCTGTGTCCCAGCTCCCCAAGAATCTGTTTCTGAGTCCCGTCAGCATGAATAAACGCATCCAACTGTTCTTTGACCCGTCCAGTCGCTTCCAGAACAGTCCCCAATCTCGACCGTGTTTCAGATCTTTGTCGCTCCATTTTGCGGTAGGTCCGGTAACTGCCCGTTCCAATCAGCAGAAATCTGGTCACCATGATTCCGAATATATATATATATATATATATATATATATATATATATATATATATATATATATATATACAGACGTGGACAAAATTGTTGGTACCCTTCATTAAATCAAAGAAAAACTCATAATGGTCACAGAAATAACTTTAATCTGACAAAAGTAATAATAAATAAAAATTATATAAATGTTGACCAATGAAAGTCAGACATTGCTTTTCATCCATGCTTCAACGGAATTATTTAAAAAATAAATGCATGAAACAGGCCTGGACAAAAATGATGGTACCCATAACTTAATATTTGGTTGCACAACCTTTTGAGGCAATCACTGCAATCAAATGATTCCTGTAACTGTCAATGAGACTTCTGCACCTCTCAGCAGGTATTTTGGCCCACTCCTCATGAGCAAACTGTTCTAGTTGTTTCCGGTTTGAAGGGCGCCTTTTCCAGACAGCACGTTTCAGCTCCTTCCAAAGATGCTCAATAGGATTGAGATCAGGGCTCATAGAAGGCCAGTGTTTTCCTCTTAGCCCTTCTTGGGTGTTTTTAGCTGTGTGTCTGTAGTCACAGAAACATCTAGCTGCTTGGAGATGGTCTTATAGCCTTTACAGTTAACATGCTTGTCTATGATTTTCTTTCTCATCTCCTGAGACAACTCTTTCCTTTGCTTCCTCTGGTTTATATTGAGTGTGGTACACACCACGTCACCAAACAACACAGTGACTACCTGGAGTCCTATATATAGGCCCACTGAGTGATTACAGGATTGTAGACACCTAGGATGCTGATTAGTGGAGATACCTTGGATTAACATGTCCCTTTGGTCACATTATTCTCATTCTTTTCTAGGGGTACCATCGTTTTTGTCCAGGCCTGTTTCATGCATTTATTTTTTAAATAATTCTGTTGAACCATGGATGAAAAGCAATGTCTGACTTTCATTGGTCAACATTTATATAATTTTTATTAATTATTACTTTTGTCAGATTAAAGTTATTTCTGTGACCATTATGAGTTTTTCTTTTATTTAATGAAGGGTACCTACAATTTTGTCCACGTCTGTATATATGTGACCCAAACAAAGTCATACATGGCAATGGAATTCTTCCTTTGCTTTAAATGAGAATGGTTGGGCCACTGGTTTCAGCTTTATAGCATATGGTTGTCGCACTTTTCCAAGACCACCGTGTGATCTTGAAAAGCTCTGACCTGCTCAGGACCCCATATCCAACAGTTTTTTTTTAATAGGTCATGCAGTTGCTCGTGTGTCTCTGCCAGCTGTGGAATGAAGATTGTTCACAATCTCCAGAAAAGACTTTAGTTCACTCACTCTGTCTTGGCAGGGTCTGGACAGATGCTACCGGCAGAAACCATGTGTCGTAGAAGGCTTACCTCTGACTTTGACAGATAATATTTTTCCATTTTAAGGCTGAATCCTGCCTTCTGGATTTTCTGCAGCACATTTAGGCAAGCATTGTGCTCCTCTGGCATGCGTCCCCATACTTATAAAACATCTTTGTAATCACTACCTCTTCAAATCCGTCTGTGACCTCTGTCACCATTCTGTTCTGAAAGTGTTCAAGGGCTAATGTTATGTCGAAAAGTAGCCATTTGAAGAAGAACTGGCCAGCCTTCCCAGTGTTTTTTTCCAATTATGGCAAAATAAACTTCGCTCTCTAAACAGACTTATTCAACTTGGTTAAATCCATATATATGCACAGCACAAGACTTTTTGGGCACAATTACTAAGTCTTCAGTTGGTTCTTAACTCTGCACATCACTCCGCAGTCTAGGTTTGTAACAAGTCCCAACCAACTCTCTCCCTGGCCTTCCCAGCAAAGCAGAGTGCAGAAATGTTCTCTACATAAATGTCCTTCTGTTACGACCCAGGCTCGTTTGGGTGTAACAAGAAACGTAAAGGGCAAAAGGAGTGTGGATCTAGAAAAAAAAAAAAACTTGGGATCTGTTTTAAAAAAGAACCAACCGGCACGATTTTATTTGCAAAAAACGCTCAGTTAGTACAAACAAGGTTTTCAAATCTACAGCACAGAGTGATGGCACAGGTCAGCCACGCGCAAGGGAAGGACGGGCGCTCTCTTCAGCCACTGGTCCACAGTTTTAGGTCTCCGTCAATCAGCTCCAGCCCAGCTGGCCCAAACAGCTGGTTCCCATCTGCTGCCATGAATTAGCTGAGTCAGGTGAGACAGCTTCCTAACAGGAAAGAATATGGAAAGAGAAAAAGAAAAAGTGCACAAAAACCTTACACTGCTCCAGAGGCCGTAACACCTCACCACATAAAATAAAAGCCCCAAGCTTTTTAATAATATAAACAAAAAAAGAAGGTCAAGTTTTCAAATTCATTTGGCTGAGCCAATGCTGTCAATACAGTCATCCATTGGAGGTAATGTAAAGGAGTCAGAGAGGGTGACTGCATTTACCCTTCGATAGTCTGTGCAAAAACGAGGGCTACCATCTGACTTGGTAACTAACAAACACGGAGAACTCCAAGGGCTGTGGCTTTGTTTTGCCAATCGATGTTAAGGTAAGCAGTTTCTGCGTTCATGACTTCCCTTTTCTCCACAGAGCAATGAATGGCATGTTGCTTAATTGGAGCAGCAGAACCAACATCAATATCGTGCTGTAATACATCAGTACAGGAAGGTACATCACTAAACAGAGTTGGGTAAGAGTGGATCAGGTTAACTTCATCAGTACGCTTATCATCGGTAAGGTACAATAACCTGGATTCCAACTCAGATAAAAACCCTGAGTTTGTTAACCTCCCACACTGCTCACCTCGAGAAGACATTTTCAACCCATTGTCAGGAATAGCTTCACAGACCAAGGGCGTAGAAGGTGCTGGACAAGATACCCTTGTGAGGGAGGATGTAGGCTTCGACAGCCCGACGTCCCTGGACAGAAATGGCTTCAGAGTCTAGTTTTTCTCCTACGCTCAGGTATCTTAATGATGTAGTTAGTGTCAGATACTTAACTGTCAATTACATAGGGACCTGAAACAAAGGTGCTGTTAGAACAGAACAAGGTGTAGGTAGCAAAACTAAAACTTTGTCACCAGGGTTGAAACAGCACTCCACTGCTTTCCTGTCATACCATCTCTTCATAGCAGTCTGGTATGATGATATAGCCTCTCTAGCCAGAGATGCTGCTTGGTGCTGACGCTCGCTGCACTGAGAAACGATGTCCAAAACATTAGTTTTCACTGCAGGTTTTGACATGAACTGTTCCTTAAGCCCCTGTAAAGGACAAATACTGGTTCATAGACTTTGTTTTAGGCAGAGGTCCTACACAGTTGATAATTACATGTTCAAAAGGCTCACCAACAGCAGGAACAAGGCCCAGCGGTGCTACAGGTACCACTTGGTTTGGTTTTCCCACCATCTGGCAAGTGTTGCAGGTTCTACAGAACTGTGCGACATCTGACTTCATACCTGGCCAAAAGAAGTGTTTTAGAATACGGTTATATGTTTTTGTAACCCCAAGATGACCAGACCATAAATTGTGCCAATGTGAGCACATGCTGCTGATAATTCAGTGGCACCACTATTTGATGCACCATTCTCCAGTCCTCATCTGCACTGTCCAACTGGTTCAGCTGGACACTCATAGTATAACTGAGGATGATGTGTGACAGCACCAAACACACAGAGACAAAACGGATAAATAACCCGCACCAAAAAGATCCCACAAAAAAAACTAGGGTAGGCTATAAATAAAGTCAGAATAAAAAATCACGGACGAGCCGCCAATTGTTACGACCCAGGCTCGTTTGGGTGTAACAAGAAACCTAATGGGCAAAAGGAGTGTGGATCTAAACAAAAAACAAAACTTGGGATCCGTTTTAAAAAAGAACCAACCGGCGGGATTTTATTTGCAAAAAACTCTCAGTTAGTACAAACAATGTTTCAAATCTACAGCGTAGAGGGAGGGCACAGGTCAGCCACGTGCAAGGTTAGGATCAGCGCTCTCTTCTGCCACTGGTTCACAGTTTAATGTCTCCATCAATCAGATCCAGCCCAGCTGGCCCAATCATCGGCTGCCAATCATTAGCTGAGTCAGGTGAGACAGCTCCCTAAAGGGAAAGAATATGGAAAGAGAAAAAGAAAAAGTGCACACACACCTTACATCTTCATCTCCACTTTCTATTTTCTCCTAAGCTGCAGCTTAACAACAGCCACAACATTCAAGAGACCCTGGTCCGGGGAGTGACTTTCTAGCTTTTTGGAGCTATGATGGCTTAGTTTTATATAAACTTTTGAAGATAGTGTTCAGCTGGACTGTGACATGAACACTTGTGTAGATCTTGAATGTCACTTTATTGTGACAATCCCTTATCCAGCAGTTCCACAACAAGTCGGTCCCTTATCACCTCAGCTCACCATGAAACACTCCATACTGGCAGTATTTTGCTAGTGTATAAAGCAGTGATAAGCAGTTATACACACTCCACGTTACTACAGGATTTCTGAGACCATGTTGTGTCATAACTGCTGAGAGACTCTAGTGCGCACACACTTGCCTCAAACACAGAAAAACAATTAAGCAAATTTTATTGGATGATTTTGAATCTGCTGACAAGGAGATCCGGCACTGGGAAGAGTTCTGACACTCCGGGGAACTCGTCCCTGGAAGGAGTTTGGACAGGTATGCGGGACAAACTTTAGAAAGAGAATATTGCATCCTGTGGCATTAAGACAGAACTGTGCGGCTGTGATTCGGGATGTTTCTTTCCTTCCAAGAGGGATCGAGGGTGAGCAGGCAGGGGAGAGCTGAGCGAATCCAGAGGCTGGTCGGAGCTTTCTATGGGATTGGGGTGTGAGAGACAGATGGTGTACAAGGGAGGCACAGACACCTTAGGCTGCGGCAGCAGCTTGCCGGGGGCTGAACATGGGGACTTGGTGACGCTCATCAAGGTAAACTAACAAAAATAAGTAGAGGAAGTCACGAAGGATGTTGTTTACTAGGCTTTGGAATTTCGACATTTGTCAGGCCAAATGGCATTATGAGATACTCCTAGTGGCCTATGTGGGTCTTGAAGGCAGTTTTCCACTCATCGCCTTCTCCGCATCTGACCAGGTGGTACGTGTTGCGCAGGTCCAATATAGTGAAAATGGAGGAACTATGAACAGCCTCAAAGGCCCAGGCGATGAGTGGAACGGAATACCTGTTTGTAACTGTGATGGCATTTAGCGCTCTGTAGTCTATACACGGCCTGAGCGTCTTATCCTTCTTTTCAACAAAAAAGAATCCAGTTCCAAGTGGTGAGGTGGAAGGGCGCATGATGCCGCCTTTTAAGGAACTGGTGATGTAGGCCGCCATGGCCTCCCATTCCTTGCGGGAGAGGTTGAACAGATGACCGGATGGGAGAGGGACCCCAGGGAGGAGGTCAATGGGGCAGCCATAGGGACGATGGGGTGGTAATGAAAGGGCTTGGGCCTTATTGAAGGCTCGATGGAGGTCATGGTAGTCCGGGGGTACGCTCAAGATGTCAGGGGCTTCCGGAGTGACGAGATGTCATGAGGACTCAGGGAAGGTCTCCTGGCGAAAAGAGACTAGAGAAAGGAGACACGAACGGTGACAGGAAAGACTTCAGGATTCAATACTGGACCCGGTCCACTTAATAGACGGGTTATGTTTCTGTAACCAAGGATACTCTAAGACTAAGGGCGAATCCTCTTAGGGAAAAACAAAAAATGACAGTCGTTCCCAGGGGTTCTGCTAAGAATTTTGGGCCCCATGACAAGAATCTTGGCAGGGCCCACAACACCGCTGAGATTTTCTTTCATATTAATTGACATAAAATCTCGCACTTTATGGTATTTTTACTATCATTCCATATATTTAAGTCAATCAGACTTTATGTGAATCATATATAACTGCTTCTGTACTGCTAGACCACCTTAAATCCATTCTTTTGTGCTTGCACTAGCAATGTAAGTGGATTACAAATAATTTACTCTTATTTTTGCAAATGTGGTATTGGACAGATGGTAAAACACAATCAAGATTCATAAAATATAGGTCTATACATAATAAAATCAGATTAGTCCTTGATTTAGTAGATTATAATTCTTTGATTGAAGATAAGGGTTTCATTTTAATTTTTGGATCTTTATGTAGCATTTGATTCTGTTGAACATACATGTATTATAAAAACTTCAGAATATTTTGGATTCTGTACAGAGTTTATTAAAGCGATACATATAATGTATGAGGATATTAATTACTCGGTTTCTCTCCCCCAAGGAACACCTAAAGGATTCCCTATAAATTGTGGAATCCAGCAGGCCTGTCCCTTCTCTCCCTAATTATTTATTTTAGCTGCTGAGTTATCCATCCATCCATCCATTTATAGTTAAGTTATAGTTAAGTTAGGTCAGCTGAGTTATTAGCTATATATCTAAAAAAACAAACAGTCCAGATCCCTTTGGTAATAATAACAAATTCTGATTTACATTTAAAAAATGTGAGCTTATGTCAATACATGATACAGAGCAAACTGACTTATATGGGATTCCAGTTAAAATGAGGTAAAATCTTTGGGAATGATTATAACTAAAGATACTAAAACCAGAGAAGACTTAAATATTTTACCTGTAATAAAAAAGTAAATCTATACTCAACTCCTGGCTGCAGGCAACTCCTTGCAGGCAGAAACTCTGATAGAAATTCTCTGCCAGCTACTGTACAAACTACTTTGAGCTGTTTGGGAGGTTTCAGTGCATCTCTTGAAGATGTGGAATTGTGTTACTACACGTTCCTCAATGTTGTCAAATACTGTATGATCCATCTCTGCCAACCACCCTTCACAGAGTACTTTCATATTATCTGATTCAGAATGTTTGTAAACTAATTTGAAACAGCGCAAAATCCTTTGTAGAAATAATCATATTATTATTCACATGATAAATATTCAAAATTGTTTTATTAAAATTCACATAGTTTTAGGAAAAGTCAGGGACCAACAAGGCTTCATTACTTAATTTGACAAAGTTATTTAATATGCATATTTCAAAAGGGTCAAAATGACTGCCTTGGACATTCTAATGTATAAGTGTATTTGACTGTTCAGAATGATCAAAACCTCATTAGGCAAGGTCAACTGATAGTCAATATAACATCTTATGTTTGACTGCATTTATAAGTTAACAGAGAAAAAAAGGGGGGTTCTTGAGCTAACGTGGGCAAATTTGAGCAAAGCTACTGTATCACATCACCATGACGTGAAGATCTACAGAGCTACTCTGCTAATGAGTTAGCACTAATTTAAGCCCGAAAATATCACTTTAACTGAATAATGCGCACTTTAATGCAGCGGCAACTCACTACGAAATATGCTGAAACCATTTAGTGAACCAAAACGCATAAACAACCATAAATGCCGTGGTTTTATACTCTTTGCATCTCGACATAGGGGCTCCTGGTTATCAGCAAGACCAAGTCGACAGCCGAAGCAGATGTGGGAATCTTCTGAACAAGTTTACAAGTACAGTCAAAAGAACAAAACATCAAACTGACAGCGTGTCAGTTGGTAAACCATCAAACAATTTTCCTGGCACTGTATCGCATCATCATACCCAAATAACCCAGGAGCAAGCATTTATTACGTATCAATCCAGTAGCAACGTGGCTAGTTCAGCATCCATACATCCTCCTGTATCTCACAGCGGCTGACACACAAAACTGAAAAGTTGTAACAATGGGTTTTAGAAGCTAATCCTACTTTGACCTAAATTAAGCAACAGTTTGACAGAAAAGATCTTCCACAACAGTGAAAGGAAGGAATTGTTCACGTAGGCGAAGCGTGCTGTACACATTTCGCATGTGCCGCTGCCAGTGTCAGACGATACCATTCAGTAAGGGAGAGGGGTGAAATGATAATATCATACATAATTCGAGAATTTTTTTAATATAGAATCCCAACCATATATAATTTCCTTTTTTTAGCAAATCAAATTAAATATTTCATTTAAAAAACGTACACATGACAATACATATTGATAGCCCTCAAAGGGCCCCCTGTCTGTACCGGGCCCTCAAAATCGTCCTAACATTCCGCCCCCTGACGGCGCCCATGGTCATTCCTGATGGTTGCCAGAAACTAAATGGTCACTGGAAGAGTGCAGTGAGTGATCGTAAAGTCAAGCGGAGGAGTTCGTTTAATTTAGTTTCATCCAACAGCACCCCCAGTCCTATTGTTGGGCTCTGTCTTTTGGGCATTTTTTACAGCTGGAAAATAAAATGATCTGGTGAACCGCAATATAAGCAACAACCTCCCTCCATACAGTGTTGCCGCTCGGCCGGAGAACGCCGACCCCGTCTGGTGTGCATAGGCTCGGGTGACGGCTGATGCGATAGGGGGTGGTGCTCAGAATTCCCTGAAGGACGCCGGGGAGATAGACTGAAAACATTGGTAAGTCTAGCTCTGGATCTTTCCTGGATTCATGAATCAATTTTAATAGCTAGATCGATTAACTCGTTGAGGGAGCCTGGCTCACCCGGGCATGCTAGCTCATCCTTTAATCTTTCACCCAAAGCGTGTTGGAACGCCGCTTTTAAGGCTGCTAGAATGCGGAAGTCTACTGCTAATTCGGCCACAGAACCACTGCCTTGCTTAAGGCTCCAAAGTCTCTTAGCAGCTTCTTCCTCACCCATCTTTGGGCAGAAAGAACACTTGAATTGCTCAATAAAACGGGCAAAAGTTATGTGGCGGAGGGTATGCAAATCATATTTCTCCTCAGGCCACTGTAGAGCCTTATCACGAAGAAGAGCGATAACAGAATATCTTGCTCGCATCATCTCGGAAGGAGCGAGGGGATCTTTCAAAATGAGGGAGCATTGCAAAAGGAAACCCTTGGCCTTACCTAAATCACCTGGATAAGGCTCCAGGGTGGGCAAAGACCGAGGAGGTAAGTTCGGCTGGGTTCTGGCTGGAAGCTGTGGAAGCGGGTCAAGTTCCGGGAATACATGCTCTTAAACCCTCAAAGAGCTTTGTGAGGTGGCTGACACTTTGGAGCAGAGTCTGCTGCTGCTGAAACATTGTCTGCAGCGCGGCTTCATGTCGACCCAGAAGAATTCCCTGTTCTGAAAGGGCTGAGCGCAAATGTGCGGCAGAGTCAAGGTGGTCAGATGGTTCTGTCATAACTACTGAGACTCTAGTGTGCACACACTTGACTCAAACACAGAAGAACAATGAAGAAAACTTTATTGCATGATTTTGAATCTGGTGGCGAGGACAAGAGTTCTGAGACTCTAGGGAAATCGTCCCTGGAAAGAGTTTGGACAGGTAAGCGGGACAAACTTGAGAAAGGGAATATTGCAGGATGTGAGGGTGGAGATGATCTTACTTACAGACTGATGGGAGTCGGTTGTCAGGAGGGGGTGTGTGAGTCCGGTCTGTGGCGGCGTTAAGACAGAACTGTGATCTGGGATGTTTCCTTCCTTCCAGGGGTGATCGAGGGTGAGCAGGCAGGGGAGACCTGGTCAGAACTTTCCGGGGGGATTGGTACGTGAGAGACAGGTGTAGTACCAGGGAAGGCGCAGACACTTAGGCTGCAGCTGCACCTTGCTGGGGGCCGAATGTGGAGACTCGGCGATGCTGCGAGGTGGAGAGATCAAAGGTAAGAAATTAACTAAGAACAAACTTGAACGAGAGGCTAGAAGTTGACCTGATTACCTCTTTGGGCGTATAACCATCTGCCGTCTGCTCTAGGTCATGGCACCCCTTATAAAGCTCCTTCTTGATGGAGAAACCATGCACAGCTGGCACCTCATCTGCACTGATGCATCTTATACAATGAAGGTGACACGCCCACACAGACATAGGATCCCACATGTTGTGTTGTTGCAAACACTGCGTGAGTCCTTAATTAAGTTTATTGAACTTCAGAACAAACGCTGCTTACACCAGGACATGTGCCGCACTCTGTTGCTCCCCTCGATGTCATCAGTCAGTGTGTTTACATGCAGCAAGAGATAGTTGAATTACTGCCATACTCTGACTGAAATTTTACTTTTGAAATGCACCTATACAACTAAGCTTGACCTAAGTCGAACTGGAATTTGAGAAATCTAACTAAGGCACCTAGATAATGCAAATGGGAAATGGAATTTCTCTGCATGTAAACGACAGTCAGGAGAAGCCAAGCTTTTGGGAATCTGGGCACTTCCTCCTTTAAGAAATGAAGCAGAAATAACAACAATAGAACAACCGGTGCAGTACTTACAAAATGTCCTTTGCTGTAGCCTTGTTGTACATTTCTTTGCTCATTGTGCATATACTGCTTTTACTCTATTTGCTTTACTGCTATTTTTTGAGTGATATGTAAACTGGAACATGACTCTCAGCTCTGGCTAAGCAATTTGTCCAATTACTGCCAAAAGTTCGATGTAAACGTACTGAGTAACTCTGTAGTTCTTTACTAAAGTAACATAGCACACACCACACACTGGTTCCTATTTTATAATATTTTTTATCGTTTTGTGTGTAGTCTGAAACTGTTGCAACAATTTTAAAATCCTTGCGTGTGAACCAGGCTTTGTGAGTGATTTGGTATTGGTGTGGCTGTCAGCAGTTTTGTGTTATTCAGTTAAGTTTCCCATAACCTGCAACTAATTCTGCATAAAACAAGCAGACTTCCAAAAGGCAGAAATTATTTACTGAAACCCTATAAGGCTGTTCAAGATTTTTCTTCAACAAGAGAACAAAAATAAATCATTAGCAGAAATGACACATCTGAGAGCATGTTTAATCTGTTCAATCTATTCAATTTGGTTGCTGAGCCAGCATTTTAAAAAAATGCTCAAGGTAGTTGCGAAGGAGCCACTAAACCAGTGCACAGAAACAGTTTTGTGCATAAGCCATTCAAGCAAGATTTTTTGGGGGATAGGATATTTGAGGTTTGAGTTAGAACAGTATATCAGAATGGAAAATATTTATTTTGTGTATTTTGAAAGAATATGTCCATAAGTGGGCTGTTTTTATGCTTCAACTTATTGAACTTTCATAACTTTTTCCAAATCTTCATAAGGAATGTGTGTATTACAGTTTTGTATTGCTTTAGACAAAAATCTATAAATTTTTCAATCTACTTAAAAAAATTATAATTTTGTTACTTTTTTACTACTTATATCAAAAATTCTGCATATTACGATAGAGTATTCAATCAGTTATTATTCAAAATTAAGCTTTATATTTCATTTTACATCACCATCTGGACATTTTGAATTTTAGATGCAGCAAGATACAATTGAAAGGGTTTTCTGTACTGTGTAGTGGCCTCAAAGTGTGCTATCAACTGTGACTTAAAGGACTCTGTAAACTATTAAGTTATGTACTGATTATTGTGAGCCAATGACAGCCTAGCTAGGACTGTCACAAAACACTGACATGGCTGTCCTATTTCTTTATCCAGTCTCTTTCAGCCCTCTTCTAGTCCTTCCCTTTGTGGACTTAATGTCAGGATTTTTTTTTTTGACAACCTTGAAAAATGTCTCATAAGTCTTTAACTGTCTCAAAGGATGTGACAGTATAAAATCAAACTTAATAAACTAATGTAATAAACTAGTAATGTGTTTGTGTTCAGCCCTTTTGACTTAACATTTTGAAGAACCACTTTTCACTGCAGCCACAAGTCTTGCAGTTTGTCTCTAACAGCTTTGCAGGCAAAAAAATAGAAATAAAGTGTTCCACATTCTATTTACAAAATATATCAAGCTCATATCCGATTTAGTATCTTTTGACATTAGTTTTTTAGAACTTGTCAGAATTTTAGGTTGAATTTAGTTCTCAACTTTGTACCATTCTACAATATGATTATATATTGATCTGTTTAGGGATGTAGTCCTAAACATAAAGTGAATCACTGCACCAGTTTCAAGTCTTTTAAAGCCACCAACAGCTTTTCTTCAAGGACTATCCCATTTTTAGCTCCTTTCCATCTGTTTCCCGTACCACCTCCGACCAACTTCACTATTCACTTTAAATAACAGCAATATCTGTTCAGGGTGACGAGATGTCATGAGCTGGTCAATTTAGAAGCATGCAGGGGTCACGTCAGAAGCAGATTTGTGTTGTGAAAACGCTTTTCTATCTTCTTTGCGCAGGAGAGTTGCACAAATGAGCCATTTGATGCACATCAGAAAATATGCATGTCATTTTATGGTGTACATTTTGTGCATTCGTGTGTCACCAGTGTTTTTGCGTCTTCGGAACTTCGGAGTAAATTCCCGCTGCATCAACCAATCAATTCAATTCACAATTATTGATATCGCACCAATTCACAACAAATGTCATCTCAGGGCACTTTACAACAAATGTCATTTCGATACAATTATACAAACATTCCAATCAGTTAAAAGTTTTCCATGTAAGGAATCCCAGCAGATTGCATGAACTCGTTGACATGGGGTTGGGCCTCATTGAAGAAGACCTGCAACCACAGCAATCCATTCAGCAATCCCTCATACTGAGCAAGAATGTAAAGACAGTGGAGAGGAAAAACTCCCCTTTAACAGGAAGAAACCTTCGGCAGAACCTGGCTCAGTACAAGTGGTCATTTGCCACGACCGTCTGGAGGTCTGAGAAGACAGCGAAGAGACACCTTGAAGAATGCTCGGTCACTTTGAGCATCATCAGGACCAATGTTTCCCATCCGGCAGGTGACTTTATAGTTGAGCAGGCTACCAGACCGTGTGTAGCTTCTATGGGGAGAAAAACACTGAGATAAAACTGGGTTAACAATCACAATAACAGCAGAAAAAATATATGTGGAGAGTAGTAGAAGAGAAAAGAAGAAGAGAGAAGAAAAGTGGTCAGTCTGTCCTCCAACAGTCTAAACCTATACCATCATAACTACATGAATAGCTCAGGATAACCTAAGCCACTCTAACTATAAGCTTTATCAAAAAGGAAGGTTTTAAGCCTAGTCTTGAAAATAGACATCAGTATCTACCTCATGGACTAAAACTGGGAGCTGGTTCCACAGGAGAGGAGACTGGTAACTAAAAGATCTACCTCCCATTCTACTTTTAGAAATCTTAGGAACTACCAGTAGACCTGCATTCTGAGAACAAAGTGCTCTGTTAGGAACATGTGGAACAAGCTTGATTATTAAGGGGCATTATAAGTAAGGAGGAGGATTTTAAACTAGTATGGATTTAACAGGGGGCAAATGGAGAGAAGCCAAAACAGGAGAAATGTGATCTCTCTTTTTAATATTCATCAGAACTCTTGCTGCAGCATTTTGGATAAACTGAAGACTTTTAATTGTATTTTGTGGACTTCCTGATAATAAGGAATTACAGTAGTCCAACCTCGAAGTCACAAATGCGTGGACTAGTTTATCTGCATCATTCCTGGACAGGATGTTTCTAATTTTAGCAATATTCCAGAGGTGAAAGAAAGAAATCTTAGAAACCTGTTTAATATGGGATTTAAATGTCATGTCTTGGTCACAAATTACACCAAGGTTCTTTACATTATTACCAGAGGCCAAATTAATGCCATCCAGATGAAGTGATTGATTTAGCAGTTTCCTTTTTAAAGGTTCTGGTCCAAAGACAACATCTTGTGTCTTGTTTGAATTTAAAAGTAGAAAATTCAGAGTCATCCAGGTTTTTACACTACCGTTCAAAAGTTTGGGGTCACATTGAAATGTCCTTATTTTTGAAGGAAAAGCACTGTACTTTTCAATGAAGATAACTTTAAACTAGTCTTAACTATAAAGAAACACACGCTATACATTGCTAATGTGGTAAATGACTATTCTAGCTGCAAATGTCTGGTTTTTGGTGCAATATCTACATAGGTGTATAGAGGCCCATTTCCAGCAACTATCACTCCAGTGTTCTAATGGTACAATGTGTTTGCTCATTGGCTCAGAAGGCTAATTGATGATTAGAAAACCCTTGTGCAATCATGTTCACACATCTGAAAACAGTTTAGCTCGGTACAGAAGCTACAAAACTGACCTTCCTTTGAGCAGATTGAGTTTCTGGAGCATCACATTTGTGGGGTCAATTAAACGCTCAAAATGGCCAGAAAAAGAGAACTTTCATCTGAAACTCGACAGTCTATTCTTGTTCTTAGAAATGAAGGCTATTCCATGCGAGAAATTGCTAAGAAATTGAAGATTTCCTACAACGGTGTGTACTACTCCCTTCAGAGGACAGCACAAACAGGCTCTAACCAAAGTAGAAAAAGAAGTGGGAGGCCGCGTTGCACAACTGAGCAAGAAGATAAGTACATTAGAGTCTCTAGTTTGAGAAACAGACGCATCACAGGTCCCCAACTGGCATCTTCATTAAATAGTACCCGCAAAACACCAGTGTCAACATCTACAGTGAAGAGGCGGCTGCGGGATTCTGGGCTTCAGGGCAGAGTGGCAAAGAAAAAGCCATATCTGAGACTGGCCAATAAAAGAAAAAGATTAAGATGGGCAAAAGAACACAGACATTGGACAGAGGAAGACTGGAAAAAAGTGCTGTGGACGGATGAATCCAAGTTTGAGGTGTTTGGATCACAAAGAAGAACGTTTGTGAGACGCAGAACAACTGAAAAGATGCTGGAAGAATGCCTGACGCCATCTGTTAAGCATGGTGGAGGTAATGTGATGGTCTGGGGTTGCTTTGGTGCTGGTAAGGTGGGAGATTTGTACAGGGTAAAAGGGATTCTGAATAAGGAAGGCTATCACTCCATTTTGCAACGCCATGCCATACCCAGTGGACAGCGCTTGATTGGAGCCAATTTCATCCTACAACAGGACAATGACCCAAAACACACCTCGAAATTGTGCAAGAACTATTTAGAGAAGAAGCAGGCAGCTGGTATTCTATCGGTAATGGAGTGGCCAGCGCAGTCACCAGATTTGAACCCCGTTGAGCTGTTGTGGGAGCAGCTTGACCGTATGGTACGCAAGAAGTGCCCATCCAACCAATCCAAATTGTGGGAGCTGCTTCTAGAAGCGTGGGGTGCAATTTCTCCAGATTACCTCAACAAATTAACAGCTAGAATGCCAAAGGTCTGCAATGCTGTAATTGCTGCAAATGGAGGATTCTTTGATGAAAGCAAAGTTTGATGTAAAAACAATCTTATTTCAAATAAAAATCATTATTTCTAACCTTGTCAATGTCTTGACTCTATTTTTTATTCATTTCACAACGTATGGTGGTGAATAAGTGTGACTTTTCATGGAAAATACAAAATTGTTTGGGTGACCCCAAACTTTTGAACGGTAGTGTATGTCTTCGAGACATGCTTGTAATCTACCTAACTGATTGGTTCCATTAAGTTTTATGGATAAATATAATTGTGCATCATCAGCATAACTGTTGAAATTCATTCCATGTTGTCTAATTCTTTTACCAATTGGAAGCATATATATATTGTAAAGAGAATTGGTCCAAGCACAGAACCATGTGGCACTCCACAACTAACCCTTTAGTGTTAAGATTTATCGACATGAACAAACTGGAATCTGTCGGACAGATGATTTAAACCAGCCTGTTGCTGTTCCCTTGATCCCTACAACATGTTCAAGTCTTTCTAAGAGAATATTATGATCGACTGTGTCAAAAGCAGCACAGATCTAACAAGACCAGAAAAGTCACAAATCCATTATCTGAGGCCTTTGGAATATCATTAGTAGCTTTCACCGGTGCTCTTTCAGTGCTATAATGAGCTCTAAAACCGGACTGAAATTATTTAAACAGGTTGTTGCTGTTTAGATGATCACATACTTGATTAGCAACTATTTTCTCAAGAATTTTGGATAAGAAAGGAGGGTTAGATATAGGTCTGTAGTTAACTAAACCATCTTGATCCATGAAGGGTTTCTTAAGTAAAGGTTTAATTACAGCAACCTTAAATTCCTGAGGCACATATCCATTTATTAAAGATAGATTAATCATGTCTAGAATATGGCCAGTAACCAGAGGGAACACTTCCTTAAATAATTTGGTTGGTATTGGGTCTAAAATACAAGACGAGGGTTTAGATTAAGCTAATGTTTGTGAGAATTCCGAAAGTTCAACAGAGTTCAAATTGGTACAGACATGGTTCTACAGTTCTCTCTAAGACTGCCTCATTTACTGAAAGAGAGTTAATCGTGTTTGGGAGAATGCCAATGATTTTATTTGTAATAGAATTTTTTTACTGAGGGGCGGGGGGGTAGTCGGCGAAACAGACCTATGACTTGTGTAAATTTGGCAACTGTGCTAAAAAGAAACCTAGGATTGTTTTTATTTACCTCTATTAATAACAAGAAATATGCTGTTCTAGTGTTTTTAAAAAGTTGTAGACTATTTTTCCAGGTTGGATAGGAATCCTTTAGGTGTTTCCTAGTATTCTGCTTTAAAGTACACAACTCTGCACTAAACCAGGGAACCAACCTCCTATGGCTGATTACCTTCTTTTATAAAGGGGCTACACTGTTTAGCGCCACACGCAGTGAGGAAATAGTACTTTGAACCAGACCATCAATTTCTGAAGGGTTGGTGATGGAATTACTGCTGTCCATTTCAATTCACTTTTATTTATATAGCGCCAATTCACAACAAATGTCATCTCAAGGCACTTTACAACAAAGGTTATTTCAATACAATTATACAAACATTCCAATCAGTTAAAAGTTTTCAATGTGAGGAATCCCAACAGATTGCGATACTGCGATACCACTGTGGTATTCTGAGAAACATAGGGCAGCAAGAATGGAACGGATTCTTTAAAACTTGTTACAGCATTGTCTGATAGATTTCTACTGTAATGACATTTTTTTCAGATTTGGGAACTTGAGGTAAAGTAAATTCAAAGGTTATCAAAAAACGGTCAGATAGGATTAGGTTATGTGGAAGGACTGTTACTTCCTCACACTCAATGCCATATGTCAGTACAATGTCTAAAGTCTGCTGACCAGAGTGTGTGGGTCCCTTCACTTTCTGAGTAAAGCCAATTGAGTCTAATATTAAAGGCTGCAGTTAGGCTATCACTTTCAGTGTCTACATAAATATTGAAATCCCCTACTGTAATTACCTGATCAGTATTTAATGCTAAATCAAATAAAAAAAATCAGGAGCCTGGTGACGGGATGTCAGTGATGCTGTGTCTGACCTGTAATCACAGCATCATCATTACATGGAGTAAATACTGATAAACACTGTTTTCTATACAGAGACAAAAATAAAAAACAAATTAAATATGATAAAGATATTAAACAATTTTGACAGGAAAGCTCTTAGTAGGTTTGTGGGTGGCTTTTAAAAAATCCATTGTGGCGTTGTGGCAGTCGCAGCATCACTGACACCCGTCAGCTGATTGGTTTACGTGGCGCAACTTGAAGCTGTAGTTAAGATTTTTCCAACTTGAGCGGCAGACATGATAAGCGCAAATGCACCACATAAAATGCAGCGCATATTTTAGTTCGCGTTTCAATGCATCAGTCGCGGTACTTGGTTGCGCAAATCAGGCAGAAAAGCTTTTTCGCAACGCAAATCATTGCGCTACTCCATTGACTTTTCATGTAAACCTGACAAACTGCCGGGGAGCTCCTCCTCCCCTTCAATCAGTGGGGTTAACCAGGTGGAACAAATCTTGCAGGCAATCTGGGCGTGCTAGTGCCTGGCTCTATTGTCTTTGGGCCGCAGTGAAAAGAGCATTTATAGGACCTAAAGCCCCAGGAAACTTAATCCTCGTCATCAAGGGGACTGTGCAAGACAAAGCCCTCCACAACACGGAAGGACAGCTGGTAAGCACCATAATGGTGATGTTTTTTGGCTAGATTAACTTGAAATGCTAATTGTTCTCATAACTCTTTGATTTGATTTTGGACTTTTGCACTGTTTGTAACTAAAATGTTTGGTTTTATCAAACAAGTTGTGTATAAAGGAAAAGACTAAAAAACACATTAATTGATTGACAGTTTGATCAAGAAATGTTTGAAATGGTTAAAAGGAATTTTAAACTATAGAAATCTTAAGAAACTAAGTTCTTAATTCGGTTAAAATTGTATGGTCTAAAAAATCTTTGGCTAGAAAAAGGTAAGATCTAGTAACTTGGCTAAAAAGTATGGAAACTCAGTTTGGCTAAAGATAAAATGAGATATTAATCAAGCTAAATATTAAAATCAATAAAGTTTACGTTTTTTAGCTAAATTGTGAATTTAGCTAAAGGGATATGGATTCTGATAATTTGATTTAAAACGGTTATCTTTGGAAAACACTTGCTTAAAAGTAAACTTTTTTTATGGCAGAAATGTGTTCAAGTTAAATGAGAATAATTTTGTGTTTATTTAATTTGTGTCAACTCAAATAGCTTGTATCTGTAATTTCTCTTTTG
Source organism: Apricaphanius iberus (assembly GCA_028564705.1). Classification (NCBI taxonomy): domain Eukaryota; kingdom Metazoa; phylum Chordata; class Actinopteri; order Cyprinodontiformes; family Aphaniidae; genus Apricaphanius; species Apricaphanius iberus. Next base: position 912,752 of record JAPXFQ010002332.1, on the reverse strand, counting down.
AGGTTTTTCACCTGTTTGCTACCAAAGAAGTTGAATAAAAGACAATCAACTGAGCATATGGCTGTTTATTGAGTGACACCCAGTTAAATATCTTCATGTGGAGGGACCGTCCCTTTCAAGTGGGGAATTGCACACAAACTACAACAACATAATGATAATAAATCACTTTTTTTGTATAAAATGGGGCTATAACATAATCGTATTCTATCTAAATGTGATAATAGTCTTGTATTTTTTACCAGTTAAAAGGTATAACTGTAAATTAAAATACTGTATTAATGTGATTTTACATTTTAAAGAATTGAAACTGTTTTTATTTAGTAGTTGAATATTTTTACAACCTTTCTTAAATCATCACAAACTAACATCTAAATCTAACACATTTAAGCTGTCATCTATTTTCTGTCATTCTGGTTTTATAAATACAAAACAGATTCCAGGTTATATAGTCCTACCAAAAGAGGTAATATTATTAATTAACATGAACTTAGAAGTTTACAGTTGGATGTAGTTGATGTAATTTTGATGATCATAGGCTGCATTAATAAGTCTCTCTCAGACTGTGAGAAGAACATGGCTCTTTCCTTTCCTCCCATTCTCACTAATCTAGCATTGATTGGCAAGCAGCGCCTTTAATGTTGTGTTGATGCACTTAAACCTGAATTAGCTGAGATTGAATTATCCTGAGCTTCATTCATGGAATCACATTAGCCTGCTGTGAACTGCTGCACTAATTCAAGCAAGGATATTTCAAATCAGTCTCGATTTCTTGATCTCCATTTGTGGAACAACCTCCAGGCCATCAAACTGGACTGGAGACTGGAGCAGTGAAGTGTCTACTAGGGGCATATCAGATTAGAATTCAGGAGGAAGCTTAGGTCCTTCAAGGTTTGCAGCAAGACTTTCTACAAGTCTGTTGTGGAGAGAATCTCTTCAACCATCAACTGCTGGGGTAGCAGCATCAGAGCCAGGGACTTAAAGGCTCAACAACCTGATAAAGAAGCTGGTTCTGTTCTGGGGACAACTGTGGAACACACGATTTTACACCTATAACCATATTCTTGTGACAATAACCTCTTAAACCCGAGGCTGTTTTCCGACTTGGGCATATCTACACTCTGGAAGGCTTTTTAAAGCTTGTATACTGTGAATGTGAAAATTCCCAAGAAAATCAAAGTGGGCATGAGTAATTGTGGTTGAAAGACAGAAAATTTGTATTCCGCCTGAAAAGAACACACATTATAGATGGCTGAGCAGCTTGTTTTCATTGTAAAGGGGCTTATAAACATAAATGAAAACTACTCATTCTTATGGACTTTAGACCAAAAAGTTAGTGGTCAGATTTCTAGTGGTTTTGTCCGTGTTTAACACTCCTTTCTTCAACCTTCTTCTTCTGCAGTTGTAGTCCGCAGTGTTTTTACAAAAAACCTAAACAAGACTGTGAATATTTTCATTCATTCAGGTCATGGTTATCTCAAGGAAATTTCAAACGAACGCAACTGGACTTGGACATAATCAGTCTTGTAAAAGCCCTCCAAGAGGTTAAATAGCTGAGTCTCCACACCAGTTAGTTGGACCAGTCCCAGCCTGGTCAGCGGTGAGCAAGAACTGATGAAGCCTCTTGGATAAGAGGTGAAACGTCTTCCAAGACAAATAACCTAGTCCAGTTGCATTCGATTGAAATTTCCTTGAGACAAAACCTAAAGTAACTTTTACCTCCGGTCGAAAATCAGTGTTTTCTCGGCATCAAAATTAGTTTTTAAGATTCACGGACATCGTATGTTAGATTAATGGTGCATTTCAAACTGGATCAGAAAATTACTTTAATCGCTCCATTGACTCTCATTAATTTTATTTTGGCATTTGGGGACCCATGGACCAGAAGTAGAAGGGCGTGACTTAGGCTCCCCATTGCAGCTTTACATCACTTTTTATTTTGACACACTAACTTCTTTTTTGTATTGGTGTACCTTTTTGGTTTTATCATGTAAAGCACTTTAGATTGCTTTTTAAAAAGTGCTAAATAAAAAACATTGACCAAAATTCACTAATGTAGCTTTGGATTAAGTCATCTCATGTGCGGTAACGATATGTATTGTGGCGTATGTTTTTGTGTACAGATATCTCAAAATGACTACTTGACCCATTGCAGCAGAACAACTTCAAAAAGGTTTAGAATGCATTTTGAAGGCATTTGCAAAATGCATTTAAAAAATCAATTATTTTTCCAAAATATTGCAACGCAAAATTCAACACAAATAAAGATCAAGATATTTTCAATGCAATAAAAGCTAAACATTATGAAAATTAAGTTTTCTGCTTTCCTGGTTAGTTATTTATTCATTTAATATTACACAAACAGAAACTTGAATTTAATTGAATTAATAATTCAAGTGCAACAGGTTTCTTTTCTGTTAAATGGAAAGCAACAAACTTTAACGTTTCAATATAGTGTGAAGACAAACACTAAACATCAGTATCCTTGCGTAGCTGGTACAAAGTATGTAGCCACAGTTTGACATAATCAAAATGCATAACCACGGTATACTAATCTCTACATTTGTCTAAATTTATATCACTTATACGTTATACCTTTTTAAATCAGGGGTGCCCAAAGTGGGTCCCACGGGCCAAAGTTGGCCCCCCAAGTCATACAATTTGGCCCCCTAAGTGGTTGCCCTGGGTATGAAATAATAGTTAATTTTAAGTTAATAGTTGTGATGTACTAAAATTATTAGCTTCATCTAAACCTTCAACTTGCGTTTTAGACCCAATCCCAACTAAACTCTTAAAAGAAGTTTTCCCTCTGATCGCTGCTCCAATTTTAGATATAATGAATCTATCCTTAGTCAATGGATATGTACCACAGGAGTTTAAGATTGCTGTAATTAAACCTCTACTTAAGAAACCCTCTCTTGATCAAAACGACTTAATTAACTATAGACCGATATCTAATCTTCCCTTCTTATCTAAAATTCTTGAGAAAATAGTTGCACACCAGATATGTGAGCATTTAAACAATAATGAGCTGTTTGAGAAGTTTCAGTCAGGCTTTAGAGCTCATCACAGCACTGAAACAGCTCTGGTGAAGGTTACTAATGATATTCTCATAGCCTCAGACAATGGACTGGTGACCATTCTGGTCCTGTTAGATCTCAGTGCTGCCTTTGACACTGTTGACCACAATATTCTCATAGAAAGGCTTCAAAGTGTCGGTATAATAGGAACAGCACTAGGTTGGTTTAAATCTTATTTGTCTAACAGATTTCAGTTTGTTCAGGTAAACAATAGATCTTCCTCAACCTCAATAGTTACTTGCGGAGTACCACAGGGTTCAGTGCTTGGGCCGATTCTCTTTACTATATATATGCTTCCTATTGGTAAAATAATTAGGCAGCATGGGATAAAATTCCATAGTTACGCAGATGATACACAGCTATATCTATCCATAAATCCTGATGAATCCAATCAGTTAGGTAGACTACAGGCATGTCTGGAAGACATAAAAACTTGGATGACTCTAAACTTCTTGCTTCTAAATTCTGATAAAACAGAAGTTGTCGTCTTTGGACCAGAAGCTCTGAAAAAGAAACTACTTAGTCAGCCCCTTCACCTGGACGGCATTAAATTAGCCTCCAGTAATAAAGCAAAAAACCTCGGTGTCATTTTTGACCAAGATATGTCTTTTAGAACTTACATTAAAGAAGTCTGTAGGATTTCCTTTTTTCACCTTAGGAATATTGCAAAAATTAGAACCATCCTGTCCAGGAATGATGCTGAAAAACTAGTCCATGCCTTTGTTACTTCAAGGCTGGATTACTGTAACTGTCTATTATCAGGTAGTCCACAGAATACAATTAAAAGTCTTCAGTTAGTTCAAAATGCTGCTGCTAGGATTCTGATGAATATTAAAAGAAGAGATCACATTTCCCCTGTTTTAGCTTCTCTTCACTGGCTCCCAGTAAAATCTAGAATAGAATTCAAGATCCTCCTTCTGACATATAAAGCCCTTAATAATCTAGCTCCATCATACATAAGAGACCTGATTGTTCCATATGTTCCTAACAGAGACCTTCGCTCTCAGACTGCAGGTTTACTGGTAGTTCCTAGGATTTCTAAAAGTAGAATGGGTGGCAGATCTTTCAGCTATCAGGCTCCCCTCCTATGGAACCGGCTCCCAGGGTTGGTTCGTGAAGCAGACAATTTGTCTATCTTTAAAACTAGGCTAAAAACTTTCCTCTTTGACAAAGCTTACAGTTAGAGATATGTTTATAGGTAGTTAGAGTCAGGTCAGACAGGTAGATAGGAAGAGATAGGTTAATGTTAGTAGTCAGGCAGAGTGTCAAAAGTTAGGAAGAGATAGGAAGAGGTAGAGTAGCTAGGTAGAGATAGATTAATGTAAGCCAGGTAAAGATCCGGAGCCGGTCGCGGCTTACCGCCGCGGAAGAAATGTGCCCCACAGGGGCCAGCCAGCGCCGGAGAGAGGTCCCTCAAGGGGATCCTCCCGCACAGTGCGGCCGCCCATTACCTGCCGGGTTGAATCCCCCGGGCAGACTGTGCGGACCCCACCCGTTTATCTCTTAAACGTTTCTCGCCCTCTTCAACTCTGTCCTCTCAGTTCTGTCTATTTTTCCTTAAGATAGTTGTCGACTATCGGTCTCGTGCCGGTATTTAGCCTTAGATGGAGTTTACCACCCACTTTGGGCTGCATTCTCAAACAACCCGACTCCGAGAAGACCCCGGCATGACGGGGGCCGTTACCGGCCCTACACCGTCCACGGGTCATGAGGACTCAGACAGAGTGTTGGTAGCCAGGTCTCCTAGTAGCTAGGAGACAGGTTAATGTTAGTAGCTATGCTGCTTTAGGCTAGGCTGTTGGAGGACATTATTAGGGTCTGTTCCTACTTTCTCTCCTACTTCTCCCCAACTGCATGATGTGCTGTCAATTCAAGCACTAACCTGTTTTCTATTATAGTAGGTGCTCCGGATTAGCCCTGCTTGACGACCCTGACTAAGATGGCATTGCAGTGACGGAAAATTCTCCACGTCCTGCAACAAACTTGTGCATCGGTTCTGTTGCTCTTTCTGTGTCTCTGTTGTGTATTCTCCAAGCCACAGACGGTCGCGGCAGATAACCGCTTGTGCTGAGCCTGGTTCTGCCGGAGGTTTCTTCCTGTTAAAAGGGAGTTTTTCCTTCCCACTGTCGCTGCATGCTTGCTCAGTATGAGGGATTGCTGAGAATTCCACGACGCAATCTTCTGTGGTTCTGTAATTTCTACACTAAACATTGTATTGTAATAACTCTTTTTGTAAAGTGCCTTGAGATGACATCTGTTGTGAAATGGCGCTATATAAATAAACTGAATTGAATTGAATTAAATGTGCAATATAATTATTCTTCCACTGCTGATACTGTTTGTGATTAATTGGCCCAATGAATATATATTAGGCTGCATAGAGCCCTCTTGGCAAAATCACAACACTAAAATACTGTGAAGCTATTAAAAAACGCAGTCGGGTTCAAGAAATGTAAAACTGAACAGGATGATTTTTCAAAACGATACAACGAAAAGTATTTCAACAACAGATGGGATGTAAACACATGAGTTTTGTGGGGAGCATAGATGGTTGTAGTTTACTGCTGCTGTCAGGAAAGACCTTTGATAACATTCTTTCGTGCACATAGGATCTGTCACTGAAGGATTTCTCAAGCTCAGTGACATCTCAATGCAGGGGATGGAGATGCTGTCCAGCAGCGGTGTTATTTTAATTTTAATAGGAATGTGTATTAGCAAGCTATGTCTAAAAATATCCCAATATATTGCTGTATCCATATTTTGTTACATCCCTATATTTCAACTTTTTTTTTCTGTCTCCCACCTCCTGCCTTAGGTTTAGGGAGCATGCTAGCACAGAGCTAGCTTTCCTGATGTTCTCCTCTAACCAGTTCCTCTCAGCTGTAGATGGGTACTACACCATAAAAGATGGCTGATTCCATCACAGAATTAAAGAAGGTCTTCAGGAGCACTCCCTGGTCTGCACAAAATCTTATTCTTAGCAGCTCTGATGTTCCCTCTAGAGACTTATGGCTCCAGTCCAGCTTATTGTTCAGGTGAACACTAAGGTAGTTGGCAGAGTCCACTATCTCCATGTCCATTCCTGGATGTTCACCGGTGTCTGTGTGTATCTGCTGCTATGCAAGGCCACCTCCAGCTTAAAAAAAGCTAAACCCAACGTGCCCAACCCTTCTAATTCAAAACCTTGAATAGCATTGAGCAAACAATATTTAAGCAAACTAATGCCGGGCATAAACCAAAGGGTTTTCAAAGTCTCAGACTAAAAACTGGTAGTCTTTAGAAATCTCACTGGAGTCTCAGTGCACTCGCGTCGTCTTGATTGTGAAATGTTAGGTGATAATCTGCAGTTAGCGACCCGATTTATGCCAGTCTTTGTCTAGTATTTTGAATCAAACAATGTTTGCTATTATCACAAGTCCTAGTTTAGTCGTACTGACGTAAAAGAACCCACAACCAATAAAGCCGTTCTCACACAAGCAGAAGCACGAAGCTACAGAGCCTGGCAGGGGTCTGGTGCAGAAATTATTTTTGAGGTCTAAAAAGTTTATTAAACTGTGCACACGTAATCTCTGCCCTCCGTTTATTCATTTGTGTGACCGTGTGGGGGGTCCTGTGTGCTTCATATAGTACCCTTGCTGTGAGGAGTTGTACTTTACTGCTATGGCACAGTGGTTAATGTGCAGAAATTACAACGGGGTTCAAATCCTGCTTGTGACATTATTTTGCACTTTGCCACACATCTGTCAGGTAGTCATTAAACTAGGCAATGTTTAAGGGAGGTTAATTAGATTTGTATAGCACACTTTCAAAAACAAGGTAATTCAAAGTAGAGGGTATGGCCTCATTATCCGTGCGCACGGTTTAGTAAACCGAGGATACGGATTCTTACCCCTCACAAATTATTTCTGCACCTGACCCCTGCCGGGCTCCGTAAAGCATGGAAAGTAAACGGCAATTTATACAAAACATGAAAATCATAAAAATACATTAGAGTAAAACGACAACAAAACAGGCAATCAAGCACCATTCACTTACTCAAAAGCGGCTCTAAGTTTTGATTTAAAGCTGCTCAGTGTTTCAACAGCTTTGCAGTTGTAAGTAAATTCCAAATAAGCGGAACATGGAAACTGAAATTTGCTTCTTTATGTTTGGTTCTGAGTCTAGGGATGATTAGTAGACTAGACATGAAGGATGTGGGTGCATTGTATAGTGACAACAGGTCTTTAACATATTTTGGAGCTAAACCATCTAATAATTTATAAACTAGTAAGTGTATTTTGAAGTCTATTTTCCGATCTACAGGGAGCCAGTGTCTTTAGAACTGGGGAGGATGTGCTCTAATTTCCTGGTTCCAACCGTGTTTTGAATCAGCTGCAGATCTTTTCGGCAGACCCATGAGGTTTTTTACTGTAGTAATTAAACTGATTAAATATAAATGCATGGATGAGATTTTTAAGGTCCCGTTGCAACATTAGTTCTTCGATCCTAGAAGTGTTCTTCATGTGATAGAAAGTTGTTATTGCTTTTATGTGACCCTGGAGGTTTGGTTAGTGGGAGCATGTAGATATTTGACAGAAGGGGCACCAAGATGGAGCCTGGGGGGGGACCCCACATGCGTTTTTGGTCTGTTCTGATAAAAAAATTTCTATTGACAAAGAATTTCATGTTTTTCAGGTAGGACCAGCAAAGTACTGTACCAGAGAGACCAACTCAATTCTCCAGACGTTCCTGTAGTATTTGTGATAAACGGTGTCAAATGCCCCACTGAGTTCTAACAGAACCACAGTCTGTGTTACTGCAGATGTCACTGAAAAATTTGACAGAGGCAGTCTCAGTGCTTTGGTGAGTACGGACACTGGACTGAAAAACATAAAGCTGCTGGTCATCGTTGAGAAGCTATTAAACTGTGGAAATACAGCTATTTCAATAATCTTGCAGAGGGCTCCATCTGTTTCTTCAGCCCCCACCCCCCCAAAAAAACAACAAACCAACAAATAAACAAATCAGACTGAATTATGTTAAATGCACTGGGGAAATCAAAGAATATGATCCTCACAGTGCTGCCTGCTTTGTCCAGACAACAGTGAATTGATACACCAACTTCACAGCAATAAACTGTAAGGGGTCCTAGTTTGCTTACTCAGGGTGGCTAGCATAAGTTTTTGTAGGACCTACAAGAGGTTTATCTATAGTGATGACTGTGGGGCAGGTTTTCTTTGGCGCTGGAACAAGGGAGGACTATACTAGAAACCTTAGTGGGCGACTGTGGCTCAGTGGTAGAGTATTTGGCTTGCAATCGGAGGGTCGTAGGTTCAATTCGAGCTTCCTCCAGTCACAGGTCGATGTGCCCCTGGGCACTTAACCATCCAAATTCTACATCGCCATGTTGGCCATCGGTGTATGAATGTGAATGGGTGAATGAGGATTCAATGTAAAGCGCTTTGAGTGGTCTGTATGACTAGAAAAGCGCTACATGAGTTCAGTCCATTTACCATTCTCCTGGGTTGGAGAGGTACTCAAAGGCCCTTATCTGGACCTGGACCAGTCTCTCCATCTCCCTGTTCACCAGACTTCTAGGGACATACAAATAAGAGGGGGATAAGAGGCAAAGGGAGGAACAGCATCTTTGTTGAAGACAATCTAGTGGAAGCCAAAGATTTCCTGTCTGATGTCAAAGATGAAACATCAAGGATCTGACAGAAAAATTGTGGGTTAGAGATGGGTGGGATGTCTTTTTGGCTGGGAAAGGGGAGAAGGATTCTGATCTATACAAAACTTTTTGTGCAAAAAGTACCAAATTGTCCCTAGATCAATTATTTTTTCAATAATAAGTTAACTATTAGATGACATATTACTTATGACTTATATTGCAATTACTTATATAAAGTGCTGCTAATTAAAATGTACAATTTACTAAGAAATTAGTTTAATTTTTTCATACTCGTTTAATGTCATGTTTTGTGAGACTGAGGGCCCAAATGCAGCAATAGTCCAGTTTAATAATTTAATGAACAAAGGGAAAAATAATGAACTTACAGGGAATCGTGGAGGGCATCTAAAAACTAGTGATGAGTAGAGCAGCACCGATGTGTCGAAGTCATCATGTCCAAAAAAGCCACTTCCGTGTCCATTCGCTGGACTGCAACAGCATTAAAATGGTGCAGTGCTGTGTCCCGTGTTGCAATAACAGAAACGATGTGAACAAAACGATCTCTGTTTACCGATTTTCCCCAACACGAAAAAGATGTAGCTGAAGTTGATACAGTAAGTTCGATCTCAATTGATGAACATTAATAACAAAAATAATAACCGCCTTGCGATTACCAGCGAGCTAACGTTACTAACTCGTAACAAAAAGCAGTTGTAAGAAGTTCTTAGGTGAGAAAGTAGACATAACTTCATCTATATGATCAGTTTAAGAATCTGCCTATTTCAAATGTTCTCTGTGGGACGGGCCATCCGAGCTGCTTCACTTTCTTGACCACCAACCTCTCCTCGGCCGTTCTACTGGGGGACCCTGACGGAAGACACACGATGCCTCACCTGCCACGAGCAAAGAAACTCTGCAGTGCGACTCACTGTGAACTCTGGGCCCCCATCGCTTGAAAGCTCCACAGGGACACCAAAGGTGGCAAAGAATGCTCTCAAATGGCGGATCAAGCCATTCGAGCCCCCGAGGTCTGTGCTCGGGGAGGAGCTCAGGACCTCAACCCAACCGGAGAGGCGATCCCCAACGACCAGGTATTGATGACCCCCGTAATCAAAGAAATCAGCAAAGACCTCCTGGAAAGCTGAAGCAGAGAGCTCATTGCAGGAACACAGGAACATTATAGTCAGGAAACTCCCGTACCCTCAGCGTGCTCTTCTAACCAAGGTAAGCTAACACTGACTCCCAGTGGCCGGTGGAACACTCTGCAGTATCCAGTGCAAACTACTTAATTAATGTATACCTCTAAAGCTGGTCATCAGTTATGTCAGTTGAGGAAACCAAACCAAAACACGGCTAAAAGACAGTCAGCGACATCATCCCGTCTTTACATTAATGTAGGCTAACCAACATCCTTGCTTTCTCACCTCAACATCGTAGCTTTTTTTCTTCATGGAGGCCTGGACTTTCCTTGACAGACTTCCACCTGACAGCTAAACTGATATAACCCTATTTGAATTATAGGAGTTAAGACCCTTCTGAACAGACTCTGGAAAGTCAGTAAAGTAGGCTCTCACTGTATAAAAGGTGACCGGTTCTTGTGCTGTAGCGGCTGTAGCCCTAGTTGTTTATGTGACCTACCTAAAAATGAATGGGCAAGGAAGTGACTTCTAACGATTTGTGACGTCACACTAGCCATTCCCAAAAGCCTTTTCCTCTCTTGAACTGATCCAATTTTCTCTGTCCAGAAGTTTTTCTGAATTACTTTAACACACAAACACATTAAAACATTTTTTTTTTTTTTTGGTGTTCTTTACGTTTTGGGACTCGTTAAGCGTTACACTGGTTATCTGGGCTCTGTAAGGTACCGCTAGGTTAGCTTAGCTTCATGGCTAGCATGGCTTCGGCAGCTTTGTCTCCTGTTCCTCAGTCTCTCTCTGAACCTCCTCCTCTTTCATGCTCGGTCAGACTCCTCCGCCTAAATTAGTTATGATGGTAGGTGTAATAAGTGCAGCGTTTTTGTAGCCTTGGAGGGGAGGGTTTCTGAGCTAGAGATCCAGCTCCGTGCTGTAGAACAGCCAGGCCCAGCAGTAGCTAGCGCGGAGTCAGTTTGGACAGGACCCCTTAGCCGTCCTCCAACAGCTCCCGTGCAGCCGGGATCTGAGGCAAGCTGGGTGACGGTTCATAGGGAGCCTAGCGCCAGACCCCAGCCCGCGATCAACCTCCAGCTCCTTTCTCTGAACAATAGGTTCGCCTCGCTCAGCGACGCACCCGCCGAGCAGTAGAAGCCTATTCTTGTAATCGGCAGCTCCATAGTTAGGAACGTGGCTCCAGAGACACGAAAGACCACAATCAAATGCCTCCAGGGGCCAAAGGTTTGCGGACATAAGGTCCCATCTGAAGCTTTCGGCCAAGTACAAACTACGGTATAGCAGGATCGTTAGTCATGCTGGTGGCAATGACACCCGGTTATGGCAATCATAGGTTACTAAAATTAGCATAGCTTCGGTGTGCAGGGCTACCAAAAAAATGTCTGACTCTGACATTTTTTCTGGTCCCCTGCCTGATCGTACTAGCGATGTACAGCCGTATGCTGTCGTTTCACCATTTGCTTGTCAAGGTGGTCCAGAAAACGATGTGGGCTACATTGATAACTGGGGGGCCTTCTGGGGAAAACCTGGAATGTTACGTAGAGACGGCATCCATCCCACCGCGGACGGAGCTTCGCTTCTTTCCAGGAACATTGATAGTTATCTCTAGTTCCCCAAAGTGGTGACAACCCAGAGTCCAGGCCAGGGAACAGGGACTGCCACCCACCCACTACCCTATAGAGACAGTTTCCCGTCCACTACCCAAAACAATGGATTAAAAGTTAATGCTACTAGAACAAAGTATAAAAATCTCATAAGGATAAATACAACTCCGACTGAACAGAAAAATAAATAAATTAAATGTGGTTTACTAAACAGAAGATCTCTCCCCTTAAAACCCCTCTTAGTAAATTACCTAAATTGTGAAATAATATTGATCTGTTTTGTCTTGCAGAGACATGGTTGCAGGAAGAGGACCATGTCATAATAAATGAGCCAACTCCCCATAGCTACTTAAACTTTAGTGTCCCTCGAAGTACTGGTCGAGGAGGTGGAGTAGCCACCATCTTTCAGATTTACTAATTAATCCCCCCAAAAATAGTTACAGTTCATTTGAGCATTTAATCTTTAGCCTTCCTCATACACATAAGACCACGACAAGTGTCTTTACTGCTTTTTTTTATATCGTCCACCAGGCCCTGATTCTCAATTTTTAGATCAGATCTCAGATTTTCTATCTGACTTAGTTTTAAACACTGATAGTCATAGTCGGAGACTTCAATTTTTATGTTGATAGTGAAAGTGATAGTCTAAATACACCTTTTAACATTATCTTAGACTCAATAGGCTTTATTCAAAATGTGCAGGGACCAACCCATCGTGGTCACCACACCTTAGATCTTGTGCTGACTTATGGCATTGACTGTGAAGAAATAACAGTCTTTTAAACTTACTCTTACAGATCATATCAAACCTGAAAGAAAACGTCATTATACCAGAACGTTATCAGACAATGCTGTAGCAAATTTTAAAGAAACTCTTCCAACTTTAATTTCCTCAGTACATAAAAGTACAATAGAAAACAGTGATTTAAATCGTGACCCCTCACAACTTGACGTTCTAGTTCATAGCGTTAATTCCTCCCTGCGTCTGGAAATAGACAAAGTTGCCCCCTTAAAAAGGAAGGTATCTAGCCATAGGAGATTAGCTCCCTGGTTTAATTCAGAGATATGCAAACTTTAGTCATAATGCTCAGGTTGCATGGCAACCCCAGATATCCATGGGACATTTAGGATACAAATAATCTGGCCTATTTCAATAGGAGCGAGTGACACCATTTTGCTGACCTGCTTAGCTGTAATCAAACAGAACACTGAAAAAGTTGTGATTATTGAATCTCATCCTTGGTTAAATAAATTCGACAACACAGGCGATGAAGAAACAGGAAACTCTGAGGCCAATGACAAGGAAACAGGTGACGAGAAGTCCGGCAACAAAGAAACAGGTGACATAGAGGACAGCATCTGCAAACTTTATGATGAGGTGGATATATGCTGAGAACCTTATGATTAAGTGGATGTCGGAATCTGGCGACTGGCGGCAGAGGACCTTGTGGTCAGGAGACAGAGAACCTGTGAAGGGCTGGACGTCGATGGAGAGCCCTGAAATGGGGCAGCCAGTGACGAAGGAAGACCATGCAATGTCGGAGCCGACGATAAAGGAAAGGCCTTAAATTAGACAGCAAAGGAAGGGCATGAAGTCTGCTGGCCATCCAACCTGGCACCTTGTAACAATCAGCCCCTCAAACCTCTGCAGTAAAGGACTGTGTAACTATTAAACACACAAAAAGTTGCTTGACACTATATTTAGATTTGCTGGCGTAGTTTAAACCCAAAATAGAGAAAAAATACACTCCACATGAATCAGTTCAGTCTCACTTTAGCGCCGTATATTAGGATGAGGTCACAACAAACATTCCAGCGCCCAACGAATTACTCAATTACAAATAACGTTATCTTAATTGTCCAATCTAAAAATAAGAAATAATTAAATATTTAAGACTGCAAAGTTCCTGTAGGCCTCTGAGTCTTTGATCCCAAAAGTCTCTCTCCAGAAAAAAGGGTAGATCTCACAGGGTTCAAGTGAGTTTTGTAGCTGCAGGATAGGATTTGAGACCATTTTTTTTCCGCTGGCTTCTCCTCCTGTCAGATCCTCACGATTTCCTGACTTTTGATGGCGAGCGCTCCTAACGAGGAAGGAATCAAAGATCGTGTCTCCCCAGCCTTAGCAGTCCATAATGAAACAATTTTACTTAATTAGTTTCTCACTGCATCAGAAGCAAAGGTGACTGAATAAACAATTGAGGCTGCCGCACAACATGCTGGCACCTCACCCCAAAATCCGCAACACACGCCCACTATTTTCCTCTCTCCTGTTTCATCTCTTAAATGTCATGGGCAGCAACGTGCCCTTCCCCCATTCACCCTAACCTACAGTGGACAAAAGGAAATTTCACATGAAACAATTCTTTCAGATCTTAACATACAATAGTATATAACATACTATAGAGTGACATGTTAATAATTCACATTTATATTTCCTTTTAAAACGCAAAAGTCTTAATGTGACGGTGTCAAAAACTTAAAGCGTCGGGCGGCCGGCGTGTTGAGGTGCTGGGGACCCTGGATGAGGCGCTGGGAACTCTCGATGAGGATCAGGATAATGGAGCTCATCCCGAGGCTGCATGGCTGAGGACCCACTGGAAAGGTTTGCGGGCTGAACCCGTGAGGAGATTGGAGAATTCGAACTCTGGAGGACCACAAAGGAGTTCAGGATCAGCTGTGGTCTACGTTGATCCAGTGACTATTGTGCTGCAATAATTCAAGCCCATGACAGAATGAGAGTGGCCATCATGACCAAATTTCTCCTTAGGCCCTGATGGAGGTTGGGCAGGCAGAGAGCTGCTGGGTTTGTCATACTGTGTGAGATCCATCCATCCATTTTCGGAACTGCTTAATCCTTATGAGGTCACGGGCTGCCTATCTCCAGCTTTGAACAGGCGAGAGGCAGGGTACACTTTGAAAATAACTAAGAGAACCTGGAAGCTTAAATACACTGAGGAGGAATGAGAAGGGAGACTTAAGTCTGAGAACCAATTAATGACAAACGGAAGCAGTTAAGAGGAACATAAACCGATGGAGACAAATGGCATCTGGGCTGGGGAGCAGTAAGGCAGGGAGAAAAAAGGAAAGAAAGAAACAGCAGGGGAGACTAGACAGAAAACTATCATAACTGACTTGAACTAACTTTGAAGTAAATAAAAGATATTGGAATTAAGAACCTAAGAGTAAGCTCAAAAGACTACAAAAGAAAAGGGAGAAAAGAGAAAAGAATTAAATAACAAGAGAAGTAGATAAGAAAACCATCTGATAAGAGAATTAAAGTTAAACTGAAATAAGGAAAAACTGATTAAATAAGGAAACGCTAATAAAATATTAAAGATAGTAAAAATTAAACAAGTATTACAATATTTAAAGACAAGAAGTGCAGGTATAAAAGGGAGGTAGACAAATCCTAACACAAAAATCCTAAAGCAAAACATAATACCAAGTATTAAACTGAAATGAAATGGCAAACTGAAAATGGAAATAAAATCTAACATCATGACATACAAACATATTGAGTCATATTCTTTTATTTCCATGTCTACAGTTCAAATGGTTTTTCAACTAAAAATAGTGAACGCACAATATTGCATATAATCAAGAAAAATATATTAAATACAAATTATTTTCAGATGGTCAGGATTATAGGTAGAATCATGTTAACTGCTTTACATTTCCCTAGATTAAGAACATTTTTAATACTACATTAACCAATTGATACAAAAAATACATATTAATAAATGTATTAAAAATCAATGTTCTATTTAAAAAATATCTAAATATTCTAATAGGTTAATATAAACATATGGAGTAACACTAATTTTTTATGTCCCATATCCCTATTTAAAAAAATTGTTAATTACAATTTTACTCATTAACTAAATTTAATTTATTTTTAAAAAGCCAATATTTTATCATTGTCTCATATCCCTAGCTAGAGTATGCTTTCGGTAATAAATTAACCACTTTTTGGCATTTGTCATGTGAAATAGCATATATTCCACACTCACTTCATACTGATATTCAAAGTCTGTCCTCAGAGTCTAATGATGAACATCTGTATAAGTTAAGTTCAAATCTGTCAAGCCAGTATGAATATATACACCCTTAGTTTCTGTAGTGCCCCCATCAGCAAAAACATACAAAACTCAAGGCTCTATAACACAATATCCTTTATTAGGATCTACATTTTTGTTGTTTCAATATAAAATATGAGAGATATACACAATTAACTTGAGCTAGCAAGCGCTATAGTGTATAGCGTCTTTACATATTTTTCAAAAACGTAAAAAAAAAAGTTTTGTTTGTTGTCAAGGTCCATAGATATTATGTACCAAGTGTCACACTGGCCCAGCTTATATTGTTGGAGTTATCAAATATAGATTGCTTTTTTTGTTGTTGCAATATACAACCTCAAATCTGAAAAAGTTGGGGAGGTATCTTAAATTAAAATCAAACTGAAAAGAGTTCTTTGTTAAACATATTTAACTTGTATTACATGGAAAACAATGAAACGGCACATTATTTAATGTGTTCCACATGAATTTTAATAATTTTGTTTTAAATAAACATTATTTTGGGTTCTTGCAACACATTTAAAAAAATGTTGGAACAGTAAAGCGCTTATGACTTTGTAATGTTGCCATTCCATTTCAAAGACTTTAAAGATATTTAGAGACTGAAGACACCAAGGGCCTGATTTACCTAGATTTCTGATGACCGCAAAATTGCGTGCAGTGCAAAAAACATGCGCGAGTGGGTTGTCCTTAATTTGTGGGTGATTTACTAAGATTGCGTGAGTAATTCTTAACAGGCGCAAGCAGCAGTATTCAAATGAGGAGTTTGTGGCCGCTAACGCGAGCTGCACCACCACGGCTAGAGAGAGGAGGAATATGCGCATGGATCCAGGATGTGTCACTGGCACAAAAATTAGTCTAAAATGCTGTAAATTCTGTTTGTCAGTAATGCATTTTATTAATGTGCTTTTCTCTGCTGCATGTACACATCGAATTGCAGGGTTACGGATTAAAACTGCAGCGTGTCTGAATTTTGTATTTAAAATTTCATACAATGCCATTTATCATTGTGGTATTGTATATGATTACTACATTTTATTAATTGGACTCCAGGAAGGTTAACAACTACGTAGGAAACTAATGAGGGTCCACTAGGATCATGTGCGCTCAGCACACCAGGTAGACGTGATGAGTGCAGTGAGTTACGATCCGTCTTTGGGGGAAAAACATGTAAATATTTACATAACTTTCAGGTTTATGGCAATTAGTGTTAATTACGCTTAGTTTATATTATGTGCGAATTAAATGTTTTGTTCAACAATGAACTCATGTTGAATGTGGTAGCGCAAAATTAAGACATGCTTTTCAGAAGTGCTAAAAATAGATGCTAAAATAGCTGGCAAAAACATTTTTATGCAAAGTAAATCACATTGCGCCTGGAACGCCTACTTCTTTGCCTAATCTCCTCTCAATATTTTGCATCTTCTTACAGAAACGGCCAGACTGCATATTCATCAAGGGCAAAAGCGCTAAATGGATTACATGCGTCTTACTGTGGGTTTAACAGGCGCAATGCGCTCTGGCCCATGTTGATAGATTGGCCAGAGCCGGTTTGTGATCCTCTGTGGTTTGCACGGGTTTTAACATCCGCAAACGGATGTTAAATCAGCCCCTAAGTGTCTTTTTTTTTCAGGTGTAATTTTGTACCATTCTTTCTGTAACCCAGTCATAAGGTGGGGTCTTCACATGCAACATATGTAGGGATGCCTATATGACGGACTTTGCACACGTTGTGCTTCAAAATGTTCCACAAATTCTCTATTCGAGACGGGTTAGGACTACAGGCAGGCCAATCAAGTACCCAAACCTTCGGCCTCCTCAGCCAAGACCTTGTAATGTGTGAAGAATGTGGTTTAGCTTTGTCTTGTTGAAATATGCTTAGGTGTCCCCGAAAAAGATGTTTTCTTTGTGCTTTTAAACATTACTGCCATTACAGATGTGAAAATTACCTTTGCCCAGGGAACTGAAACGACCCGATACCATGGCAAACCCTGGCTTTTTCAACTTATTGCCTGTAAAAGTCTGTAAGATTCTTTTTTTTTCTTTGGTACGGAGCCAGTGGTGTCCATTCTCATAAAAAATATCTGGAATACTGATTCATCTGTCTGAATTTTTTTTTTTTTTTTAGGTAGACCTGTGAAGATACGGTTACAGTAATCAAGGTGTCAAGGTGGCTAAAGATAAATGCATGGATGAGTTTTTCTAGGTCTCCTTTTGTCACCAGTCCTTTAATCCTGGAAATGTTTCTCAGGTGTTAGAAAGCTTACCTTGTTATTGCCTTTATGTGAACATGGAGGTTCAGGTCTGAATCCATTATTACACATAGATTTCTGGCCTGGTTGGTAGTTTCTAGTTGGGCCTCTTTAAGCTGATTACTGATATTTAGTCAATCTTTTTTGGATCCAACAGAAGTACTTCGGTTTTGTTTTTGTTCAGTTGGAGGAAATTATGGGACATCCAGTTGTAAATTTGCGCAATGCATTTATTAAGGGTTTGAACAGGTTCAACATTACCTGATGACATTGGGATATAAAGCTGTTGTGGTTGTTAATAGTATTGGTGGTTATAATTTGGCTTAGTGGGAGCATGTACATGCTAAATAGGAGGGGCCCTAGGATGGAACCCTGGGGGACCCCGTATTTGATTTCTGTGTTTTGTGATGAGAATGGGCTAATTGACACGTAGAAGTTCCTGTTCTTAAGCTAGAATTTTAACCAGTCGAGGGCCATACCAGAGAGTAGGACCCAGCTGTCTAGACGTTCCAGTAATGTATCATGATCAACTGTGTCAAACGCCGCACTGAGGTCTAATAGTACTAGAACGGTGGATTTACCATGGTCAGTATTTGTACGGATTTCATAGAACATTTTGACGAGGACCGTCTCGATGCTGTGGTGCCTACGAAAACCAGACTGATAAACAGCTTCCTAACAATGAACAACCGCTTTGATATTTAACTGTTGGAACACAGCTTTGTCTATAATTTTACTGATAAATACGAGATTAGAGAATGGTCTGTAGTTTTGTATTAACATGCTTTTTAGGTTCTTTAGTATTGGTTTGATAACTGCTGTTTTTAAAGCTTTGGGGAGACACCTGATAGGAGGGATGAGTTAATTATTTTGATCAGATCAGCCTTGATGGCTGGGAGGACCTTTTTTAGAAAACCTGTTGGTAAGATATCAGAGCAGCAGGTGGCAGAGTTTAGTTGAGCAGAGGAAAGACCCGGGGGGACATCCAGCAGCTACAATGCAGGGGCCTGGCGGGGGGTGGAATTGCACAGCACGTGCCCACGGGCTCCGCTGGCAACCAGCTATGCCAGGGCCGGCCCGGCCAAGGACACGGAGACTGCACCCCGCAGAGCCATTGAACACGCACCACCCAATAGTTCCAAAACTGGCACCCCCGAAAGATGTGCCCCAACCAACAAATTGACAAAATTTACCCTGCACAACGGCCAACCGACACACTGATCCACCCAGGCACGCACCACAGCCGAACCCCACTGCCCCAGGAAGTGATGGAGCGAAATAGGGCGCCCATTAGATGTACGGCCTAACAACTAGTTTGTACTACTCCAACAATAAATTTGCACTCAGACACAGACTTTTTTCCTTTATGGTTCTCCGTTTCTTTCTCTACGCTCTCAGTTAATTTTTCTGTAACAAAGCAATTTTCGATCAGGACAGCAGGGGGTGGTAACTTTTTCATGTCGTCTTCTGCCTACCATTGCAGCGTAGTTGGTTTTTTCCTTCGGCCTATGAACTAATTTCCCCTCAAGGCGCAATGGACGACAGAAAGTAAGTTTTTATTAAGCTATAAAGCTTTTTACTAGAAGTGCAGCTCATAGAATACTCTAAAAACACAAAAACAAAAGACAGCAGCCTTTTTTGTTTTCCTACACCTCCTCATTTTCAAAATCGGCGAAAGACCAGATTAGATGAATTATTCATTTAATATAAATCATGTAGTTCCAAAACACTGCATTGACTACTGATTATAATGACTATAAAGCCCAGTTTTGGTGAAGTGATCTGTCTTGTTGTTGAGCTGACCAATGACGGGCATATGCTCGCCATTGACACATAGTTAAAAACATTTGGGGTCGACTCTGTATGTCCTTGCATAGGTGACGGAGAGCCCTTGCGTCGAGGGATAATGGAGCTGCATTAACACAAAGACACAGGGTGTTTCTCAATGCCCAGGAACCTCGCCTTGATGCCTTGGTCCCGCCCCGGTTGCCTAGGAGATGCATCATCAGGGACCGCCAAGTCGTGTTCCAATGTTCATGTTCTACCGAGGAATCTGTCCTCCGTTTGTTAGCCGTTTAGCTAACTAACCAAGGATACATCAGATGTGCCTTCATGCCTTCTGTCGATCAAACATTTCCCCGAATACAGCGCGGTAGGAGCCGGCAGCAGCTACTTCGGGGTTAAATTTGTATTTTAAATGTAAGTCAACTAATTTTGACCATCGGGCTTATATCTAAAATGTTTTTTTTATTTTTTTATTTATTAGATCCAAAGCAGTTATATATGGTTGGTTAGTTGCTTTGTTGTTGCAGCTTCGGTGGCTACCAGGTACTAATTTTAATTCGTTTGCACATTTGATTTAACTGACAAATATAAAAAGAACAGTAAAACACTCGTTATACATTTCCAGTTCCATGGTTTAAGTATTACTATGCTACAATGCTACTACGATGGGCGGGAAGTAAACGGAGCACGTAAGCCGGCAGCCACGGTCACGTAAGGCAAGTCTGTTCCAAACAGTTTTTTTGACCCCCATAATCTGTAGGATGGTGACAAGCAGACAGCCAAAACCCACACATTGGCATACGCAGCTGACTAGCCCAGGTCCCTGACCAGACCATCTGTTCACCTCTAGGACCCCAACCCATGAATGATGATTCTTTTTGCAGTACCGCAGGATCAGAGAACATGTTTTTTTTTAGTTTAGGCTTGTACCCTTATCCTTTTATGCGCTGAAATTCCTCCAGATTCCCTGAATCTTTTAATTATGTAATTCACTAGTGATGGTGAAATATCCAAAACTTTTATTTAATTTTTTATTATATTTTTCTTTAAGGAACATTGTTTTTTAAAAAAATTCAATCTCTCATTTTTAGCATGCTGGCAGTCCTCAGCCCATCTTTGTTCCTAAAGGACTAGACCTTTCTTGGGTGCTGCTTTTGTAACAAATCATAATTACGATTATCTATTGACATCACCCGTTTTTTAATCACATCATTATTTAACCCATTTACCTGATTACTATACTAGCCCTAAATTGCTCCTTTCCCAACTTTTGTTGGAATGTGCTGCAGGCCTGAAAGACAGAAAAGGATGTATATTTACAAATGAAATGAAGTTGACCAGACCAAACATTATTTTGTGTTCATATTGTCTGCAATGAAATACAAGTGAAGTTAATTTAGAAACACTACTTTCTTTTTATTTTTCTATACTGTCCCAACTTTTCCTGGTTTGGGGTTGTAGCAAAAACTCTAGAGCAGGTTTTGAACCTTAATGATATCAGTCTCCATTTTCAGAACCTTCATAAACCATTTTAAGATTTGATAGGAAATTCTACAGACCTTAAACCACTTTTTTAAAAACCATGATTAAGAAAAATTATGAAAGAATTTGTTTTGTCAGTGGTATAACACTTTCATTTGAGCTCATTTCCGTCTTCTAAACAAACTTATCTGCTAAATCCAGTCATGTTAATATGCAAAATAAAATAAAAATGACAAGATAATAGTGAAGAATTAAAGCTGTGAGGAAAAAAAAAAAAAAACTCTGCCTTGCCAGCACGCTTGTGTGTATTTGTTAATCATCATCAATACAATCAGTCAAGTAATTGAAATACAATTTCTTATCTAGTTTATTTTAGATTACATGTTTTAAGATTTTTTTCTAGTTAAAAATGGGTGAAAGCAAATCTGTATCTTATGTATTGTTCTGTAGTCTCTAAAGTTTAGAATGAAGGGATCCAACCACTGGTTTATTTGAGCAGAACTCTTTCCACCAGCAGGGGCGTTCCAGCACCTGACTGCCTTGCATCACGGCAGACCACAGGTTCTTGTATAGCTGCAAACAATATAAATAATTTAGTGAATTACTCAAAATGCAATACACAGAATCCACAATAACAAAAATATTAATCATAATAGACATTTATCATCTGATGAAAGCCACATGCAGTGGCTTTCCTCAAGGTCATCTGACAATGAAGTTGTCATGTCAGTACTTCCAATGGTCAACGGAGCTCCTATTTCACTATATCAAGACTACAACAAATGTTAATTTGCACATTTTTATGCTACATCAAATGGTAAATGTACTGAACTTATATAGCGCTTTTCTAGTCATACTGACCACTCAAAGCGCTTTACATTGAAGCCACATTCACCCATTCACACTCGCATTCATACACCGATAGCCAACATGGCTCGGTAGGACGATGTCGAATTTTTGGGGTTAAGTGCCTTGCCCAGGGGCACGTCGACATGTGACCGGAGGAAGCTATGACCCTACTATACCACTGAGCCACAGTCGCCCCGACAAAGTAGACAATATTGTCTTTTATTCTCTTTTGTCAAGATATACATTTTAAACACAAAAATGTTTTTTTTCTTATTTTTACTATTTGACAAATTTACCAGGATATCTAATATTACAGCGGGTATGTAAAGTATTTAGACCCCATTAAATTGTTCACTCTATGATTCTTGCAGCCATGTGCTAAAATCAAAAAAGTAAATTTTATTTCTCACCATGTTGAAATGTTTATAAATGTATTAAAAATAACTGAAATATCACAAGTATTCAGACCCTTTGCATCAACGCTCATATTTAACTCACACGCTGTCCATTTCTTCTGATCCTCCTTGAGATGGTTCTGCTCCTTCATTGGAGTCCAGCTGTATTTTAAAAAAACTGATTGGACCTGATTTCGAAAGATTCATCTGTCTATAAACCCTTTTTTCTGTTTGTAAACAAGTAAGAATGGACGCGCATTCATGCAACAGAAGTATGGCATTATTTCAGGCTTTGTCAAGCTAGGCTAATGCTGCGTTAACCAGTCAGCGCGTTCAGGCAGCAGGGCACATGCAAGGTCTATGGTACCTACACATCAAGTGGGCGTCAAGCTGCCATACAATAAGTTGAGTGTGTCAGCACTGCGGGCATAAGCGAGTCCAGGTTTTTGTCCAGTTTTCAGCAACTTTTGATAGCTTGCAACCACAGACTCCTCCGTTTTTTTATTTTTTATATTTTTTATTTTATTTTTTAAACATGGATGTGCTCCCTAAGAAATTCTGAACAACTTCAGTCCACTGCTTGAAGAGATGAAAAACTTGTTGCATCACCCAAGAAACTCATGGCCAAAAGTTGTGGCCAAAAGTTGAGAATTACACAAATATTAGTTTTCAGAAAAGTTTGCTGCTAACCTGCTTTTAGATCTTTGTTTCAGTTGTTTCTGTGATGTACTGAAATACAATTACAAGCACTTCATACGTTTTAAAGGCTATTATCGACAATTACATGACATTTATGCAAAGAGTCAGTATTTGCAGTGTTGGTCCTTCTTTTTCAGGACCTCTGCAATTCGACTGGGCATGCTCTCAAAGATCTGGGGAGTTTACAGGCTATGGACCCAAAATTTCAACGTTTTGGTCCCTGAGCCACTTGGTGATTACTTTTGCTTTATGGCACGGTGCTACATCGTGCTGGAGAATGCATTGTTCTTCACCAAACTTTTGGATTGTTTGAATAAGTTGCTGTTGGAGGGTGTTTTGGTACAGTTCTTTATTCATGGCTGTGTTTTTGGGTGAAATGTTTAGTGAGCCCACTCCCTTGGATGAGAAGCAACCCCACACATGAATGGTCTCAGAATGCTTAAGTGTTGGCAAGACACAGGACTGATGCTAGCGCTCACCTTTTCTTCTCCGGACAAGCCTTAATTCAGATGCCCCAACCAATCGGAAAGAGGCTTCATCTGAGAATATGATTTTGCCCCAGTCCTCAGCAGTCCATTCACCATACTTTCTGTAGAAGACCAATTTGTCCCTGATGTTGTTTTTGGAGAGAAGTGGCCTCTTTGCTGCTCTTCTTGACACCAGGCCATCTTCCAAAAGTCTTCGCCTCACTGTGCGTGTAGATGCACTCACACCTGCCTGCAGCCATTCCTGAGCAAGCTCTGGACTGGTGGCACTCTGATCCCACAGCTGAATCCTCTTTAGGAGACGATCCTGGTGCTTGCTGGACTTTCTTGGACAGGCCTTCTTAATAAGAATTGAACCTCTTTCCTTAAAGTTTTTGATAATCCTATAAATTGTTCATTTAGGTGCAATCTTAGCCACAATATCCTTGCCTGTGAAGCCATTTTTATGCGAGGAATGTTGGCTGCACGCCTTTCTTTGTAGGTCAGCATAGTTAACAATGGAAGAACAATATTTCAAGCATCACCCTCCTTTTAACATGTTAAGTCTGCAATTCTAACCCAATCAGCCTAACATGATGATCTCCAGCCATGTGCTCGTTAACATTCTCACCTGATATAACAAGACGATTACTGAAATGATCTCAGCAGGTCCTTTAATGACAGCAATGAAATGCAGTGGAATTTTCATGGCAAAGGACTATGCAATTCATCTGATCACTGTTCATAACATTCTGGAGTATATGCAAATTGCTATTATAAAAACTTAAGCAGCAACTTTTCCAATATCCAATATTTAATTCTCAAAACATTTGGCCACAACTGTACAAGCTCAAAAGGGTGCTTCTACTCAAAACTTAGCAAAGGGTTTGAATACTTACTTAATACTTACTAAATACTTAATACTTTGTAATAGTTTAGTCGTTTTTTTTATTTTTATAAATTTGTTAAAATTTCTACATTTCAGTTTTTTTCTTAATGATAAATAAAATTAAATTTTTTGATTCTAGCAAACGGCTGCAATGAAAGAGTAAAAAATTTGAGGGGTCAAAATACTTTCTGTACCCACTGCATATCACATGATTGACTTTGATAAACAGATTATAAGATTGTCTCCTGTGTCTATTTTGTGATTAAAAAATACAAAGAAAATGCTGGCTCAGTTTTTTTTTTTAAAAACATTCAGTTAAGCCCAAAATTATTCATAGCCATGGTAGATTTAGCTTTATTGTAATCAATGAATATTACCAAAAGTACTATTATTATTTCAGAGTGGTCAAGTCACAGTTCTGACTTTGAACTGACAAAATCTTTGGAGAGAGCCTATCTTTACCATTACCTAGTAGTGGGCAATATAAACGGTATAATGTAGAAACGAAATATATTTATCCAAAGGTAGAGATTTTGACTGTAATGACATACCGCAGTAAGCCGTGCTTAAATTTTGTTGTTTCTCATTTAGCGGAAAATAAACTTGATGAATATGAGGTATCTTTAAATCAAAAATGTCCAGGTTAAGTTTTGTGCAATATAAATGTATGAATAAGTAACCAGGAAATAAAAAAAAATGTTAACTTTATTTTCACAATATTTCACTTTGATCTTATTTAAAATATCTTTAAATTATTTTTGTAATGCATCATTATGAAAAACCAATTGACATGTTTTATGTATTTTTGCAATAAATGTTCTTAAATTGGCATTCTAAAAAATTGGGAAGTTTTTCTGCTGCAATTCCCCTGTTATGTGTCTG